>JANFAM010000018.1:33220000-33825000 GCA_024362665.1 Prunus padus
GTCAACCCATCTCCTACTGATAAACCACATTTCCAAGAGATGCAAGACCATATCCTGACTAACTGTGGCAAGGCAAATGATCCCGAGCTTGATATTTATCCGCACATCTCCCGAGTCGTTGCTCGGTAGTAGTCAAATACAAGGTGCACCTATCCAACAACATGTATCTAGCAAGCCTGTCATAACATCCACTTTGTATCTTCTTCACAAAATTATTCAAACAGAGGCAGGAGTCATTCAGCCACCAATGATTCCAAACTATCATCTCCCACAGCAACCATCTTGAAATGAGGCTTAGAGGGAAACACAAAAATAGTAGACGAAGCAACTGAGGGCTGAAACCCAGTTGAATATCTGACTGAGGTTAATGTAAATCTCGGTAGCTGTTGTGCACCCGAGGCAAGTGGCACAAGCTTGTATCTGATGATGTGCTCAGACTTTGGAAGAATAAAAATGGCATCATTGTGAGACCCAGCTAATACAAAACTTTGTGCATCAGCCAATGAAATTTTGGCTTCCTGAAGCAATTCTGTCTGGTTCTGAATTCTAAATATGTGAAAGGATCTCCAAGGATTGCATAAGGAGGGCACTCCAAACTCACCACCAGAGGTGATAACTCTAGATTAACATCAGGAAGCCTTTGTGTAGTTAAAACTGAAGCTTTAGAACCAGATTGCACTTCAGACCCAGAATCCCTTCTCTATGTAAGACGCACATTACCTAACTTAAGCTTTGAAGAAATCATCTCAGAAGTGACAGTGTAAACCTTCTTGAACTCTTCTCCTGGAACGAGAAGGGCAGGGTCCAATAGGTCCTTACCTCCATGTTGCACAGAACATGACCTTTCCGTGCCATCATTACCATCTACTTCAAGGGATAACGCCCAATTCTGGATAAAACCACTTATCATCTGGTCAACAAAGAAAGACTGGCAATTATGAAGAAGGTGAAGTGCGAAAGAACATCTCTTATTTGTATAAATCTATGATAAATATACACGTGTGTACGTACATAGTGTATGCATGTATTTACTAGTTGAACAATATGCCATATATCTACAGGAAGCAATCCTTGTAAACTGTAGCAGAGGGTCTGTGATTGATGAAGTTACTCTTGTAGAGCATTTGAAACTGTTGATCGTGAGATCTGCTAGTGGTGCAAGTGTATCCGTCTTACGTCCTGGAGCTGACCTGCGCGCTGCAAACAAGTATGAGAATAGGGACGAACTGGGCAGATCCCAGTCAAACCCACTCCGATGGTTAAGCTTAGGAGTGTCTTTTAAGTGGAGAGAATGGAGAGGTGCCCTTTTTGCTGGAAGTTATTCAGATGGGAACTCTTTATTACCTTTATCCTGGTATAGGTGAGGAGTATTTATAGGGGAGAAGAGATAGATATTTAAGGAAGAGATATTTATCTTTCCCCCTGGTGGGACAGGACCTCATTCAATGCCCTTTTGTAACCACCATGCTTTTTGACAGGGATCAGGTGGTTGAATGACACCTGACCTTGGATGGGAAGGGCATTAATTGATCCCTTCCCATCGCCAGGCTGCCCATTAGAGGATAGGGAGAAGAGGCGACATTTGGCCTTGGGTGTGAAACACATTAAATGATCCTGTCAAAGTTGGTGCTCGATTTCATGGGACAACCGACATTGGTCTCAGTCGGTGCGATTGGCTCTGACCTTCCTCACATACACCCTTCCGATGGTTTTTAGGCTGCGAGTGCCTTTACAATCTGAGCAGCTTGGTCGCCTTATGGGTGTCTTGGTTTTCGATAGCCACCTGGTGATATTTTGATAGGCTCGGCTCAGTGGTGTTTGTATGAACCATCAACAGAAACAAAAATCCTATGTTTCGAGTTGGTCTGGATGTGTTTGAGGTAAACAAACGCACCTTCCCTGACAAATTCCAATCTTGTTTGGCACGGAACATCTCTGACATTTGAGTGGTTCATGAATGGTGTTGTATGTATCAGGATGAGCCTTACATGAAACCTGGGCTTGCTGACTTGAAGAATGCTGTTGTGGTACCTCACATTGCTTATGCTTCCAAGGTAATTATGTACTGTTTAGAGACCCCGAGCTTTCTGTTTTGGAGAACATATAGAGTAACTGTGTCGCTTAATGGTTTTATTATGCAGTGGACTCGTGAAGGAATGCCAACACTGGCGGCTCTCAATGTCCTGGTATGCCACTAACCTCAACTATTGTCCTGATATTCACATTAATAGCATTCAAAAGAATATCTGCATCTGCATGCAGCAGCAGCAGCAGCTTGGGAACGACTGAACTGACTGACACCCTTTGCATTACTACTACTAACTATGATATGAATCTGATATGATTTAGGGAAAAATTAAAGGATATCCAGTTTGGTCAGATCCAAACCGGATAGAGCCATTCGTCAACGAAAATCTTCCACCTCCAGCTGCCAGTCCTAGCATTGTTAATTTAAAAGCCTTGGGTAAGTAATAATATCTTTCTTCTTTAAAACTATCTCAACAATATCATTCTCTTTGCTGAAACTTGTGTTTCACTCTCACTGCAGGTTTACCAGTTTCAAGGCTGTGAGAGCATTGATGTGATGTGAATGGATACACATACGAGGCCATCGGCCTCCCTCCCTGGTACAGTTCTCAACAGTACTAAGTTAACAAAAAGTGTCATATTTTAAGGAAGAATGTGGACGAACATGTATCAACTATGGGAGGTTGTTTATTAAGGTTTTCATCCGCATGCACAATTTGGATTTGAACTTGGAATTAGCTGCTCTTATCTGTGGCTTTTTAAGACTAAAGCAACTTTGTGAGGTAGCCATTTGTTTAGAGAGACTTGACTGAGCCCAACTTTTTGTGCAATTTCAAAATCATTCCATTCTACTTCTGGCATTTGTATTGCATTCAAGATCGACATTTGTTTTCGAATTTCCCTGAGTCTGGACTCTCAAGAACTCTGCTGGAGATCAGAATCTCCATGACTAGAATCACCCCTGTTCCTTCTTAGAATACGATAAGCTTCAGAATATAATCAGAAAAGGAAAACGAGAGAGAAGAAATTTCAACAACGTCCAAAAAATTTGGATTTATAAATTACAGCCGAAAGGGCAAAGTGTTCAACAGTGAGAGAAACGAGAAAATTCAACAAATTAAAGGTAGAGCAGCAAACAGCATGGTTTGAAGTTTGAACGATGAAATTAAGCAGGCTCATTTCAGGAGTGTCTTCACAATTGACTTGACATTCAGCTTCTTGAGGTCCGTGTATGACTGCCCACACCCAACAAACATGACCGGAGCTCCAGATATGTAAACCATCGACAGCGCAGCTCCAACCTGTATAGCATACATGCATGAATTCAATTATTCACCTAATCTTCCAATCTAATCTATAAAAGTAAAACAAACACTCAAAATTATACGATATTCACAAGTCTTTGCAGTTTAAAAAGGTTTGTCTACCTTATCGTCAATAGTATCAAACTTGGTGAGCAATATCCCATCTATCAATCTCGGGTTAGGCGATGTTGAGAGGTCCGCTAATTTCTGCAGGAACAGGGAAGGTGGCTTCAGAAACCAGCCATTGAGAGACTAATGATACAACAAACACACCCTAATTGGACAATACTAGAAGAAACCATGAATATGGAGCTCAAACCTGATTAAACTTTGAAAGCTGATCAACAGCATCATTTCCAACCAGTGCCTCTCCAACAAACAAGACAAGATCTGGATTGTTAAGATTGACCAGCTTTGACAGTGCCCTCATTAACGGTTCATTATCCTGAAAGGCAAAATATAATATATTTTCACATTAGAAAAAAAAAAAATTACAGCAGCAAAACCAGGCTATATAACTTATAGGTCTCAATCTGCTGAAAAAGGAATTTTAACAAGTAAACAGCCTTATTATCCTTCTGTAATAGCAAAAGCAGTGGTAAGATTAAAACAAAAATTGCTAACTAACAGTATCTTAGCATGTACATCATACAAACAGTAAATGTTTATGTAGATGCTCAACCATTCCGCTAAGAACTAGAAACACAGTACCTGCATTCGACCAGCGGTATCAACAAGAACCACATCAGAACCACAGTTTGTGGCCTCCTGGATTGCTTCCTTAGCCACAACTGCAGGATCTTTCTCATATCCCTTCTCAAAAATAGGGATCTAACATCGAAGGTTGGTCACAAGTTAATTACTAATGTCGGCACTGAAAATAATTATTTTTATCCAATGAACCAGAAGGAAAATGTAAATCCTACAATATTATACCTGGAGTCTACGTGCATGGGTACGCAGCTGCTCAACAGCTCCTGATCGAAATGTATCACAGGCAGCCATCATAACACTGACATTATGCTGCTGAAGCCAATAAGCAACCTGCAAGGTGAATTGGTAAATAAAACCACTCTGTAGAGAGGCATGCCCTAATCTGCAAGAAAAGGATTCAGCCCAACCTTAGCCAAATTGGTAGATTTCCCAACTCCATTGACACCTACAAAAACGACGACATACGGCTTCCGTTGTTCCTTGGCAGCATGCACATCCCTCAGTATATCAATAGATCGCCTAGGAGTTAAAATACGAACAAGAGCTTCTTCCATTGCCACCTGCAGTAAGTTTTACATGCCTGATATTAGTCTTGTAACATAACATGATTAAAAAAAATAATGGGAGGCCAAACTGGTAGATAAATATTGGAGGAATGAAGAGGACTAAATTGACAAACCTGTACAGTAGAAGATATTCTTGTGAACGAAGCCAACTTTTTACCCTCAAGACTAGCTGCCACTGATTCACAAAGCTTCTCAGCTATCTCCTCAGCCTAGGCATGGAACAACACAAAATCATATTAGATGGCTCAATAAGATTTAAAACAACGGTAGCACCAGAAGACAAATGCTGAAAAGTACCATACCATCAATAGAAAGGATTGAATATTACTGATAAAATAAACTCCAGCTTAATAAAGGAAAAAGAAACAGGACAAGAGCATACCACATTCTTGGTCATGAGCCTATCCTTGAGAGCTTTCAACGCTGGTTCCAGGTCAGACCTCTCCAAGTTTGCCTTTCCTGCAATACTGAATACAAGCAAAAAAAAAAAAAAAAAAATTGAATAAAAATGATGTAACAACCTCAGTCTCAAGCAAGAAGATTGTTTCCAAAAGATCAAATTGGTACATCCAGACACCCGACGGAGTCCAACAGCATACAATCTCCTAAAATGCAAGCTACCTTCAATAACACTGTTAAAGTACAAAAGATGGTGAAGAGTTAAGGTAAACATATCTACCTCTGGAACATAGATGAAAACCATCCCTTCTTTTGCTTATCAGGCTTGCTTTCCTTTCCAACTTCCTCTTCCTCTTCCTCTTCAGCCTCACTTTCACTACTGAAATCCTCTTCTTTGTCCATCAAACTTTCACCATGATCTGCTGCCACAACCTCAGTGTTGCTATCTCCATTCTCACCCACAGGATCTGTAAAATCCAGTTTTGACTCAGGAGGTGAATCGTCCCAAACCCTATTCTTCTTTGTTATCTTCTTTTTTGGCTCTGCCTTGGAGCCGTTGCTATCAACAGTAACTGTTTTCTCTGTCTTCTTCCCACCCTTAGATCTAAGTTTCTGAAGCTTATTTACATCAAAAGCCCCAAGATTGGAACTCGTATTTTCTTTTCCGTTAGCAGTACCAAATACATTAGATTCTTTAATATCCACATGATTACCATTGGCCTTCCCATTCTCCAATCTACGGCCTTTCATAGTATCACCACCCCCACCATCACTTGCCAAACCACCTTCATTCTTTTTCTTGTCTCCTCCAAGTCCAGCCTTCTGCACCTGACCTTGCTTCTTACTATTGTTCACAGGCTTACCCACCTGCTTTGACTTCTTTAATTCCTCAGTGCGAGCCTCGGCCTCCTTCTTAAGTTGTCGAAAAGTTTCATCAAAATCAGAGTAGACTGTTCTTTTCGGATCATAAATCCCTGAGAATTCATGCTTTACCATTGCAAGCAGTTCATCCACATACAATAGATGGAGGATCTTTTGATAAACAGCGACAAATACAAGGCCGAGCTCGTTATGGAAGGTCCATTTGAGGGTGTAAGCAGCCCCAGGGGCATTGTAATCAAAAGAAGCTGCACCAGACCGTTCCTCAAGAAGACAGGATCGGATCAAGGTGTCAATTGGAGATCCTTTAAGAGCATTTCCAAGCTCCTTGCATGTCCAGAGGATTAATCCTCCTCTAGTAAATATGAGTAATTGTTCTAACATGTTCAATTACCTCTAATGCCACTCTGCAATCAAATCCATGAAAAAATTCAACAACTGTAGGACTGTAACTTGTAAGTAGCAAATATTTGAAAGACAGAAAGAACGGTACAAATAGCCAAAATGTTACAACTTAAAATCTCACTACTTCATTGATATTCCCACATGTTCAATTCAGTTTCCACAGTTCCCCGACAATGAAACATATTAAACATATCTAGATTAAAAAGAATTCAAGTACTGAAAACATTTATAAAGAAAGTTACAACCCATTTGTTCATAATTCCAAAAATAAATAAATAAATAAAAACAAAGATACAATTTCAAATTTTTGATTGAATTCTACGTTTATGGAGAACTTGTAAATTGTTTACAAAGCTGTTTCTAGATATGATACAACCCAAATACAGAAAACACAGAAGCTAAAATAAATAATAATAATAAAAAGAACTCTCAAATCGAAGGATCAAAAATTGAGAAATTCGATCAGTAATACAATTCGCGAAATCGGACAAACCATGAAATCGAATCCTTAAAGCAAAAACATGAAGGGATCTATGAATCCGAAAAACTACGGAAAGAAAGATAAATGAAATCTAATAAAAAAAAAGAGAAAACAAAAGTACAAACATACCTGTCTTTTCTTGGAACTCTGAAACACCCTATGAGAAGATAAATGAAATCTAGAATACAAAAGATGAGGGAAAAAAATGAAAAAATGGATCGGAGATAGAAGAGAATCAAATTAGGAATTTTGTGAAAGGGTCCGGTTTATATATGAACATCCTAGAAAGCAAGGGTAATATCGGAAGTTGGGTGTTTTTGGGTTTCAAATTTGACTTGCTTCTTGCCTTATTGGACTTTGACTTCTGAATTGGGGAGGGTCTTGGAGGGTAAAACGAGTAGACCACCGTTCATGGGAAGGAACAATTTTGGATTTTTTTATGCACTTTTTGTTTTCGGAATATCAAATCTTATTTGCACTTTGTAAGAATAAAAACGTGATTTTCTGAATTTGATAACAAATCTTTTACAATCTTATTGTATTTATATTTTTCCTTTTATTCCTCTCCAAACAATTTAATGTATTATAAATAAATAAATAAATAATTGAATGCAAATCTGTACATCACTTTGTTGAATTGAATTTTAATGATTCGGTAACAATAAGAAATACGTTGTTGCTTTTAGCATTTTAGCACATCATGTGGATTGTTCGACTGCACTATAATGGACAATAACAAAAGGGGCAACAACTTAAGGTGGAAGGGCGATCATTGTGATTTGTGTAAAATTTATGGATGCTTTACTGTATATATATATTTAGCTTCTCGAATATATTAACGTCCAAATATCATTATCGTGCAAAAACCATTATAAAATACATGAAAGAATAAATAAATAAAAACATAATATTCGGACATCCGCATATTAGAAAAAGCAAGCCATGCTCTTTCCCAACCTATCGGACATCCGCATATTAGAAAAAGCAAGGGTAATATCGGACATTCGCAAAATATATTTACGGTGCACTAATTTGCTGGATAATCAGGCCAGGAGACTTTGCAGGCTTGGCCATTCAATTGAGCGCACTGCCATCGTGCTTTTATTTTCTAACTGGATTTGGGTGCTAAAGTCATTGTGTGTGACAAAGACAAAGTCAATCGAATGGGAGGCCCAAATTATGGACCTTCAAAAATTATGGACCCATACACGTTTCCCTTTGGATCCACTTCCAAAGCAGACCCAACCTAATCATGGGCTATTGAATTGGATCTCATCTGCTTAATGTCCTTTTGCATTAAACAAGGGACACAACCCAACTGTCAAAATGGTTATGTCTATTTTCCTTTTGCATCAAGGTTCAAAGGTAGTGGAAAATGTACATGAAGTAGTATGTATGAAAGTATTTGTGTATATGATATATATACATCAGTGAAGGAAATTCCTTAAATATGATTAATAATGTCTCACTCCAAAAAAACCTTTTTTCTTTATTTTTTTTTCAAACCAAATCTTGCACCAAATATACTAGATCACCTAACAACACCAATCTCTTTGGAATACCCTATGACTATGATTTTTGTGGGGGCCCCTAATAGATTTATTAGGTCCCCTTATGAAAAAGAAAAGCTCCTAAAGTCAAGCTTATTAATTCCCAATCCCAACATTTCCGGTTCAAACTGGTCATTGACCAAGATTATTTATATTCATATATATAAATTGAAAAGAGTGCAGCAAGCAAGCAAAGTGCCAGCTACACCGAGACACGAGTATTGTTGATGTCCAAAATTGAATTCAACTTAAATAGATAGAGTATAGGATATTTGGTAGGGGATTAGAAGGAGTGGACCTTCAATAAGGGGAATCTTCAGCAGGGAGATAAACCTGCAGAAGAAGGGACAGAAAGAACAATCGTCATGCTTCGGATACCGGTGTGGTACCAACCGAAAGCTCTCCGATACTTAAGTCAACATGTGTGGTAAATAGTAATTTTGACAAAGTAACAGTATAGTCAAATAATAGTTACCTTTTTACATGGGCACTATTTCCCTTTTTATAGATGAGTGAGGGTGAGAGTTTTGCACAAAGTTTCGATGTGAGGCTTTGTGCAAATCACTGTGGAAGTGACACATGTCCAAAGCTTAGGTTCTGTCATCTAGAGCTTCGGAATCGCCGAATTGGAGGAAGGTGTCTTCGGTTGATGAGGTCATGATGTTAGTATGAAAAGTGTATTGACATTTCCTAGACTCTAGCATAGGTTGGGAATTAGTGTGTAAATATGGTTTGCTGGAAGATTTTGCGCAACACATTCAATTCCGGATTCTCAAAGGTTGACTAGATCGATATGATGAACTTGATTTTAGGTAAATCATGACATAATCATGCATTCATTATAGGATTCTTAGTTGGAGTTATTTTCACTCAAGTGCTTTTATATTAGTCCTATTTTTAATATGATTAGATTTTAATCCTTTAAGATTATTTTCCTATTTGGACCTTATTTTGGTTTAAGTTAAAATATCATTTTTCTTAATTGACTTGGAGAGCGTGTTTCTTTTAATACCCAAATTGGTTTCATTGATTAATATGGTTTCCTTGTATAAACTAATGAGATTAGAAGTTTGCATGGTGATGAGATTGAATAAGACTCTAAGGGGGTGTATTCAATTTAGATTTTAAAAGATTTTAAAGAATTTTAAAAGTTTAGGTGTATTCAATCACTATTTTATAGAAGTCTATTCAATTATGGGTGTATTCAATTCAGATTGTTTAAAGTCCATTCAAATTAGAATGTATCCAATCATGACTTTAAAAGACTTTATAAAAGTTTGGGTGTATTCAAAAACTCATTGATTTTAAAGGAAATACAAAAAGTGGTTGATTTTGTTTGATAATAGACTAATTTTAGGCCATGACAAATCTTTACTTCCCCCTAGAGATTTTGATGGATATATTATTTTTATTCTCAAAATATGATTTTTCACCACTTCTACTACCACTATCTTATCATGACTGTCACCATAGTCGTCGTCGCCGCCACCACCACCACTACCACAGTCATCGTCGCCGGCACCACCACCGCCATATCTGCCACCCCTAGCACCGCCCACCGCCACTACTAGCCCCACCTTCACCACCACTACCGCCAGCACCATAACTGCCACAACCACCACCTCCACCACCACTACCACCCCCATTATCACCCACCGTCACCACCACAACAACCACTACCAGCATCATCACCATCACCGCCACTACCACCACATTCACCACCTCACTCCCGCCACCTCCACCACCTCACTCCCGCCACCATCCCCTCCACCACCCTTACCCCCACCTCCACCTCCACCACCACTACCACCCCCACTATCAGCCCCACCATCACCACCACCATAACCACCGCCACATCATCACCATCACATGAACCGACACCACCGCCACCTAACTCCCACCACCACCATCACTATCACCCCTACCTCCTCCACCACCTCACTCCCACCGCCATCGCCACCCCCACTACCTCCCCCTCAAACCACCATCACCACCGTCATTGTCATCACCACCACCGCCATCGGTATAAACTCCATTAAAATCAATAATAAATTTCTAACAAACTCATTTAAAATCTATACACGATTTCAGGCAAAATCTATGTGGAGTTTGTAGAATTCAGTCAAACTCAATTAAATTCAATTAAACTCTATCAACTTTATAACTCTTTTAAAATCATTTAAAATCTAAATTGAATACACCCTCCTAAAAGTCAAATCTCATAAATTGTGAGATTATAATCACGTGGACTTCTCTTGTATATTGGAGAAGGTGGCCTGACTGAAGTTAAGGTAATTGAATCAGTTTTGATCTCTTAGGCTTTAAAAGAAATTCACTTGAAACAAAAGGCGTATAGGTCTTTATAAGGATGGCGTGACCTCTTTGTTTTTGGTGACAGCTTTCATATATTTTGGTTGGCATATAGAATTCCTAGAAAAACTGATGTGGATATATTTGAGATAAATCATCAAGTGTTCCATGTTTACTTGGTGATTTATCAAACACTTTAGGGCCCGTTCGGTAACGTTTTCGGAGAATGTTTTCGTAGAATATTTTCAGAGAATGAAAATAAGAAAACGAATTTGCATTTTCAGGAAATGAAAATGCGTCTGGTAGATTAATTAGAAAACATTTTCAGAAAACAAAAACAATGAAAACGTGTCTGGTAGTACAATTTGAAATAATAATGTGAGCTATTTTTATGAAAACGTTTCCCATGAGAATGAAAACAACTTTTTTCTGTTTTCTACAAGTACACATAAACTTGTTTTCATTTTATGAAAACATTCTCAGTGTTTTCTATTTTTGGGCCGCCGAATGCGTTTTTGCCTCATTTTTGTTTTCTGAAAATGAAAACAACCCCTGAAAATGTTACCGAACGCACCATAATCATTCATATTGCATTCATATGCATGTTCGGTGACTCATACGGTTGGGTGCACCAAGACCGTGGTGGCAGTTTTCCTCCGGCGAGCTTGAAGCAATCGTGACCAGTATTGCGTTCAACATAAGGAGTGTCGAAGATCATCCTGTGACAGAAATTAAGTTACGAAAAAGTCGGTAAACATTATCTAAAAGGTGTCTAGGATAAGTGTGTGAGTACTTCTTGTAATCATCGTTCTATATTGGATTTGTGTTGGACTAAGGAGTCCCGTGGATTTTCCCCAGATATGAGGTTTTACCACGTAAAATAATTCTCTACGTGTTCTTTTATTTTATGCTCAACACGTTCCATGATTGATAAGTCATATCAATCCTGCTATCAAAGTTTATTTTTTGTTTATTGATTATAATCTGTAACTGGCCTAATCAGCCCTCTCTAGGTATTTTTAGTCATCCTACATGTAATTTTAGATGTCATCAGTGTTTTATGGGTTTTCCGAAAACGCTTTTCCTTTGATAAGTTGTGAGATTAGTAATGCCCTAATATCTCAATGCCAAATGTGCTCAATTAATTATGGTACAAACAAGTACGACTGCATGAGTGAGGGCAGAATTTAAAAGAAAAGAAAGCAAGACCACCAGACATATAGCCCAACTACCCAACTGCCCAACTGCTCTTATTGAAATGATGCATGCCTCTTGGCCCTCTGCAGTCCCTATGCTTAATCTACTTATTGAATGTGGACAAGAAGAAAAAGGAAAAAGTTGCAGCAGCAGCCAAAGGATATACTATAGGAATAGAAACAGGAATAGGATTATAATATTTAGGGTCAAACTCGAAGCCGGTGCCGTAGCCGTTGGGAGCTGAAGCTTGCATTGCATTTGCATATATAGCTGGATGTGGATGGATCGATCCTGGTCATGAAATCAAATATTTATGGACTACTATCATCCAATATTCCAATGGGTCACGTGTGTCCTTCAATCCAAGTATCGGAAATCATGGGCAGCGCGCGCGATCTCATCATCGCATGCAAATATATAACAAGGAAGCAATTCAACTAGCTAGCTCAGATATATATATTCTGACTCTGACTCGTATAACTGATATTATATTTAATATACAGCTGGCTGCGGGCTTGTCTCCCCTTGTAGACTTGTAATTAGGGATGAATATGGTCTGGATTGGATCGGTTTCACTTCAAAACCACAGTCGAATCAATTATAATATAACAATTTGATTCAGTTTGATTTGATTGGTATAAAAATTATAAAAAAATTGAACCGAATCAAACCAAACCAATTTAAGACGGTTTGGTTTGGCCGGTTTGGGTCTAAGCCCAATTTTATTTCTTTTTTCATTTTTTCAACATTGTTAGCCTCATTATAACCAACAAATTCATAACTTGCTTCATACATAAATCATTTTATAGAGTATGAAACCATCCTAAAGCTCAAAATGCCATAAAACTTCATATTTCACTAACTAATATAGCTCAATTCAAATATTCATATATAGTTATTATCTATTTAGAGTATTATACATGTAAAATAAAATATAAATAAATAAATATACATATAAACGGTTTGGTTTGATTTATGTCGGTTTACAAAAGCTCAAAACTAAATCAAACCAAATCATATACAGTTTGGTTCAATTCTTAATCTAAACCAAACCGATAATTATGGTTTAGTTAGGCCGAATTGATGCCCACCCCTATTTATAGTAGTCAGTGCATGTGGTACATAGTGATCAAGTCAACTAACTATTACTTAGATATATTAATTGGTCAACACGTTAAGTGTCGGCTGGGCCTTGGCATTATAATTTTTTTTTTTTTCCAAACTTGGCATTATAATCGAGTACTGTTGTTGAGGTCAATGTATTCATAATTAGGTATAAATTAATGAAATGAGAGCACCCCTTTTTAATTGTAATAATTTCATTCAATTCTAGTAATGTCATGCTATATATATATACAGACGGACAGTTGTACAAATGATCTCATTTTTGGCTTTTATTAAATAGTGCTCACATAATTTTATTTTGAAATTCTTAAATGAGCGAGACTGATATATAATAACATGAAATTAATTAATGCATATTCAGGGACGGTGCACACCAATTCTCCTATCAATCCATTCACACAATTACACTAGAAATGAAAAGTTCACAAACACACACATATGTACAACCAGTAGTTGACCAAATATTGCAAGGCCTGGCTGTATGTATATGTCTGTCTTTAGGGTTTACGAAAGTAAAAAACGGAATATTATCTTTGTTGATGGCCAAGTGAAGTGAATAACTATGCATATAATTTTATATATATATATTATAGAAAATAGAGTTAGCTAGAGAGGTCACAAGAGCTGCAATGCAATGCAAATGCAACCCCACATCTCTAGATCTATATTTTCGCATACGTTAATTCAGGCAAATAGCGCCTGCATTCGCTCGCTTAGCTTCAAAGAAAAATCCCCTTCAAACAAACCCCTATTTCAATGACTCATGAGGCCAGAAGAGAGAGGTGCTGCTAATTAATTCCTTATATTATTATAATGGGCTTCTTAGATTTCGGTCCAAAGTAATTAGATGTCATTGAGTTTAGTCCACGCACTTTTAGTTTTAGATGTAGGTTATTTGACATTTATTACTTATTATGTTTTGTCTATTTTACTCTTTGAGGTAAATAAGAAAAACACATTGAAAATCTAAATTCAATGCATTATTTCTTTGTAATTGAATTTCATAATTTAAACTTTGAATTATTTTCTTGATAATATTTCTAATATATGGATAAAATAAAATTTAATCAATGAAAAGTAAAGACCCACAAATTATACCAATTGATTAGACAAGCACCGAATGAAATTATGTACATGACATCCAGGTAAATAGTGTTATTATTAGCAACGAAAAAAACTTAGTGACAAATCTTGTTACCTACAAGTTAGGAACATAAATTACAATACTACCTATAAGTCATATACAAAAAATAGAGAAATGGCTAATTATTATGACGTAAATGACTATTACCCGATTCAAGTCATAAGGGGCAACATTAGAACAAAAAATGATTTTTTTAAAAAAATATTACATAATAAAATATTTAAAAAAGGAATGTAATCCTATGTATCACAAAAGTCAAAGTACTTGAATCAAAGTCACAAAGTTAGATAATTAAACCCAACTCCTCAATGAGAATTTGGATCTATATCAACTTTTTTATATTATTATTAACTTCTTATGAATTCGAAATCAAACAAAGTTGAAAATGATTAAAGAGTTTATGTATATTAGGGATAGGAGTCCATTTTTTTAATCTTTTAAGTCTCCTAAAATCCATATTTTAGGAGGTGAATAAAAAGAATAATTGAAATTGAGTGTTTCAACTCGTCTCCAAAGTTTAGGTACCATTCTGTGTTGTTTTCAATCTGTTTTCAAACCTAGAAAACACATTGGGAATGTGTTCGGTGAACCATTTCCCAAAACACAGAAAATGACTTTTGAAAACAATTCTAAAGTATGCCTTTGCGACTAAAAATGCCCAAAAGTCGTTTTCTATATTTTCAAGATTTACGTTTGAGGAGAGCAGCCATCGTGCAAGAGGGAGAGAGAGGGAGAAAGATAGAGACAAATGAGAGGTGGGTGGGGTTGATTTTATACTTTTAATATATTTGATTTGCAAGAAAGAGAGAGGGAGACGGAGAGAGAGAGAGAGAAAAATAATAAAATATTTAAGATTAGTCAAAATAAAGAGCATTGTTGGAGGAAACACATGTTAAATAGTTTGCTATAAGGGAAATATTTGGGGCACCACCTTTGCTCACCACCTCTCTAATAGAGAGGTGGGGCCGGGTGAGGCCCCCTGCATTGGTGGGCCCCACCAAGCCCCACCCTCTATTAGAAAGGTGGTGAGCAATGTGGTGAGCAAAGGTGGTGCCTCGAGCACCACCCTTGCTATAATAGCTTGTTAGTTATTTTAGTTAGAATTTTGCTAAAATTTGAATACTCTCATAGAGATGCTCTTAGTGTCTAGAGAGCCAATAAGTTAGTGTATATAGTCGACTGGAGCTCAAGCGGCTTATAGGCTAGCTCATCAAGTACAATTAATTAAGTGTCTAAAATAGCGAGACAGAGAGTCTTGTGAAGGCATTTATGATGGTGCTTTTGGTCCATTAACCAAGCAAGCACTGATCATCTAGGTTTCAATTTGTCTTGTAGGACCAGCTAGCTAGCTGTTGTCTCTTCTCTCTAAAATCTGGACACAAATGTGCGCACAGAGAGAGAGAGAGAGAGAGCTGGTCCACCATAGCTGGCCAAGTTGCAGTAGTTGTGTAGTAATGCAGCAAGCAACATATATATCATCAGTGGAAGAGGACACACGAATTGCACGCTACTACCATAATTGAAGGCTTCAATATCTGAACCTGCAGCAGCTGAGATATATATATATAGAAAAGAAAACTATATTCTCAATCCACAGGCGGGCCTTTGGGTTCTTTATGGTTATGCAAGGCGCAATGGCAATATTACTGCACAGCTTTATGGCCACCATGGGAGTTTTGTGCTTCGCACTAGCTACTTTAGTTGCAACAATGGCAGTGCCAAAGCAGCAAGAGCTAGATCGAATCTCAGCACTACCGGGCCAACCACCAGTGTCTTTCTCCCAGTTTTCTGGTTATGTGACGGTCAACGAGCATCATGGTCGAGCTCTCTTTTACTGGTTCACTGAAGCTGCTACTGTTTCTCCTCACAACAAACCCCTCGTTCTTTGGCTCAACGGAGGTCAGTTTAATAAATAATTTAATTAATCCTATCTTCAATATCTATCCATCTCAAGATCTCTTGAGTGAATTACTCACATTGTACATCTTTTTTTGTTCTTAATTTTTTTATATTTGTACTGGAAAATTTAACAAACTATCATTCTATCAACTCCTCATTAAAGCATTTAATATTGTGTTTTCTTTTCCGTGCATGCAGCAGACTTCTGTGCTTAAGAAACCGAAAAAGAAGGCCTTGATGTGTAGTTAATTTATTAGAGCATAAATTGTAGTTAATTTTTTTTTGTTTTCTTAATACTTTTTACTATAAGATAAAATAGAGTATAAGTGAACAAAAGAGGAATAAGAACATACAATTTTCAAAAAATTGAATCCAAGTAGATAAAAGAAAAGTGAGAAAATCAGTACCCTAAATTTAAAGTCCACATGTTCTCACCCCATCTCTTACACGTGTTGCCATACACCCTACCCCATATTTGCCACAAACAAACAAACAATAGCCTTCCCCTTTAGAACTAAGTTCGAATTAATAGGTTAGTAATAATAATATACACCCAAAATAGCCTACCCCTAAGCTAATAATAATAATAATAAGAAAATCACCAGGGGTGTGTGGTGTGGTTGGCAAACTGCCACATTTAGTTGGTGAGTTATCTATTGCCTTAATGACAAGGGTTCGAAAATCGTTGGAAGCACTTTGTGGCTAGAGAAGTCAAATCCCGAGCGGAAATTAATCTCACTCTTTGGATGTAGGGACACTTCGTGGCATTTATAAAAAAATAAGAAGAAGAAAAACCCACACAATACCCACCACATGGATCCTTGTGATCTCTCTTTGTCTGTATCTTTTTTAGGGTTTTATTCCTTTTCAAACTTACCTTCATTCTCTCTTTCAAACAGTCCCATGGCCAGTAACTCAAAAAGCCTCTGCCTATGCAATCTTTAGTCACTTTTCTTTCTTTGTCTTTGGTGTATATTTGTTTGGGTAAGCACCATACACGGTACACCAAACGCCGCAACAAACCAAAGTGAACCAACCAACTGCTCCACTTGAACTCTACACACTACTCAAATTCCTGATTGTCCATGTGAGAAAGAAATATGCTTCTCTGTCTGACTCACTGTCTCTCTGTCTTTCACGCGTGCTCATGTCATGAGAAAGTGACGACGACTAATTATAATGATATGTGGTGGTGGTGGTGTTGAGTTTTGCTGTTTAACTTAAATAATACAAGCTCAAATCTAAATTGAAAAATAGTTAAAAAGTTGGATTAGCAAAGTGTTAGTGTTCCATTGAAAATTAAATTGTTTTGATATATCAATTTCAATCATATACTTGCCGTTCAGGACCAGGTTGCTCATCAGTGGCATATGGAGCATCAGAGGAACTTGGCCCATTTCGGATTAATACAACCGGCTCATCTCTTTATCTCAACAAGTATTCATGGAACAGAGGTTTATATACATATACATGAGATACTCTGTTTTTCTTTTCTTTCCTTTTCTTGTGTTGTCGGCAAATACTCTCTTCTTTAAATCAACCATACTCTGATGCTCTTTTCGGCGCTCCTACTTACATGATAAGGAGCGAAGTATTTTCCTACTTATTTGGCATAAATTTCCATTGTTGTCATTGCAGAAGCGAATATTCTGTTTCTTGAATCACCTGCTGGTGTTGGTTTCTCATATACAAATACAAGCAGTGACCTTAAAGATTCTGGGGACAAAAGGACAGGTAAAAAGAAGGATCTCCGTTAATTACCCTATCATTCAATATCTGAATCATCACCTCCTTCCTTGTGCCATATATTATATACTTTTGAATGATACACAGCTCAGGATGCTCTAATATTTCTACTAAAGTGGCTGTCAAGATTTCCTCAATACAAATATAGAGAATTCTACATTGCTGGGGAGAGCTATGCAGGTAGACAAGGGAAGGGAAAGGGAATTCTTTCTTTACATCACCATTTCATTTTGTACAAAACTAGAAATCTATAAATAATTTACAACTTGACTAGTTTTACATATACAGGCCATTATGTTCCTCAGTTGGCCAAGGAAATTGTCACTTACAACCAAGCGAATTCCCATCCCATCATTAATCTCAAGGGGTTTATTGTAAGTTGACAACTAGAATACTCAAAAAAATTCCCACTTTTAATCACGACTAGAATAATTATAATTTAATTTTGTGCTCATTTGAGCCTTTTCATTCGCAACAACTGTGCAGGTGGGTAACGCGGTAACAGATAATTACTATGATAGCATTGGAACTGTCACGTTTTGGTGGAGCCATGCCATGATATCGGATCGAACGTACCGATCAATCCTCAACCATTGCAATTTCACAGCAGAAAGAACATCACAGCAATGTGATGATGCTGTAAATTATGCCATGAACCATGATTTTGGACATATTGATCAGTACAGCATTTATACACCATTTTGCTTGACAAAGCTCAACAACACCAACAGGCATCTGAGGCTCAAAAACACTCTTCTTCGCCGGCGTGTTTCCGGGTACGATCCATGCACTGAGAATTATGCAGAGAAATACTATAACCGGCCGGATGTGCAGAAGGCAATGCATGCAAACATTACTCGAATTCCTTACAAGTGGACTGCTTGCAGGTTTTTAATTTCCCAATCCAATCTCAGTATGAAAAGTTGTTAATTAAGAGCATCTGTCTGTCTGATACAATTTTTCTAATTAAATTTTGTTCGCGGCAGTGATGTTCTTATCCAGAATTGGAAGGATTCTGAAGATTCCATACTGCCAACATACAAGCAGCTTATTAAAGCTGGACTGAAAATATGGGTTTTCAGGTAACTCGCAACTTGTTTGCATTCTCAATTGCTATGTACATGATGTATGTGTGTGTTTTGATTTGGAGAGTGCATATCGTTGTTGTTAGCATAACTACAACAACGTCCGTAGCAATTGACAGTTTGACAATACACAAAACAATAGACCTTTTTTAACTTAAAAACAAGAGAAATAATATTTCTTAATTAATTAATAAACAGAAATATTAGCAATTGATTGTTTTTACCTTTTCATGCAGTGGGGACACAGATTCAGTGGTTCCAGTGACCGCTACTCGGTTCGCCCTCAATCATCTCAACCTTACTATCAAAACCCCGTGGTATCCTTGGTACACCGGAGGCCAGGTATTTTCAGCAATTTTACCCCCTCAACTAACACACTAATCGAACTTAATCTCCTGAATTACTTAAACAATGACTCAGCAACATCCTCAACAACTTTTCCCATCACATTCTATTCTATTGTGCAGATTAAATTGTCAGTAAAAGTATTGTTTTTTTTCGTTTTTCTTTTTCATAGGTAGGAGGATGGACAGAAGTGTACGATGGCTTGACCTTTGCAACTGTACGAGGAGCCGGCCATGAGGTTCCCCTGTTTCAGCCTAAGAGAGCTTTCATTCTTTTCAAATCATTTTTAGCAGGAAAACAGTTGCCAAAACGTAACTGACACCTTAACCAGAAATATACATACATATATATTTGCCAAGTTCCCACACCACATAAACAAATGAAGGGTGATGATCATGGGGCAGCTAGATTAGGAAGCATTAATTCAAATTAGGAAGCATTCGTATTTTGATGGCAAATGTAATTCATTTAACATCATGATATTTTGAACATGCTGCTGTTATATTACTTCAAAATTCTACAATGCAAAGCACAATAAAATCTAAGGTATTTTTTGGACAGCAACATGCATATCAGATTCTTCTTAGTACATTACTTCAAGAATGCATTTTCATGTTGCCCATTGCTTGCATTTTGCCACAGCTCAGGTGAAAGTGAAACTTATGAACAACAGTTATCGTTGTCAGTCTCTATTTTTATTTTTTTGACTTGTGAGGTGAGAGGAAGATAAACATCAGGTTGTTTAATAAACAGCCAGCACAAAGGCCGCATATTCTAAAGCTTCACTTTAATTAGAATTTCATATGACGATAAACGAGCCTTTGACAACTAACTAGTATGCATATAAGTAACATCACTTAGATACCTCACTGAGGAGTGAGTCCTTGCGGCATTCCTAAACTCTGGTCAAGATTGCTCATCCCTTCCTTCATAGCCTGACGACAAAAGAAGAATTTCATTTTGGTACGCCCAAAAATGGATCAAGTGCTGCAACTTAGTGGAAAATAAAAATACTAAAAAGAAAGGATTTCTCACCTGGATACTCTTCTGGTGTGCATCATTGTATGCCTCAGTAATTAAAAGCGAAAGTTTCTGCATTAAAATGAAAAGTTAAACATAAAAATATGTTCCTTATCAAACATTCATATCAGTTTCGTGGGATAACTACAACTATGCCGAAATAATAGCATATGCAAACATTTCCCACCATTGGTTTCAAAATACGTGCACACTCAAGTATGACCCCATACTTTCATAATAAACAGACTCCAATTTATCCAGTTTTTACCTGATGCATCCTTCCATAACAAATAACAAATATCCAAATTTCCAACTTTCATCCCAATGTTCCCCAAAAGAGGCCATATTTCCAGTAAATTCAGCCACTTTTCCGTACCCTAAAATTTCATCTATCGAGCCAGGCATTCTCAAATCACACCTGATATCTTCCAAATTGTCAACAAGACAGTTATGTGCAGGTCATCAGATAAGGGCAGGATTATGGAAAATCAAGAGAAAGTGCCGACAAAAATTTTGTACATAAAAATTATGGAAATATTTAGTCTCAAAGTGAACTAGAATTTTATCTGTCATAGATAAGAAGCAAGATGGAAAGATAGTTTCCATATAATCTGATCGATGAACGGCCACGGAGTTAAGTATTACTCACTTCTGGTCCTAATTCCATTTCAGCCTCAGTAATCTCCGTGTGAACAGGTCGCTGGTTCCCAGACAGAGTAACCTAAAGAGTAACATCAGTTACAAACTTTTGCAAAACATAAGTTGGGAACTTATGTGACCCAAATAAAGTATCGAGCAAATCATGAATAATCTTCTGTTATGATTAAATAAAAGAGCGGCATTTCAAGAGTTGAGACACAGCTGAAGAAATAAATATGCAATGAGATGTCCATGAACAATATAGTCATCCACTGGTAGCTTTAGTGAACCATTCTTTCCCCTTTTTAGCCACTCAAAATCATTGTAGAAGAAAACTATCAGAGGAGAAATATCTTTTTCTTAAACCCAAAGTGAAAATTCCATATTTGTATGCCATTTCATTAAGGCAAAGTTTTCATAAAGCTAATACAAATACTTGAGCTCGCTTAAAAGAATCTTCACCATTAAATACCCAAAAGGAAGTTTAGTCCTAACGTTCAGTAATCAACCCTCCATGTATGCTTGGGGTTGAGAAAAGTTGGCTAAGTTGGAAGTTAAAATAGGAGGTTATGTTTAGTTAGTTGAGCTAAAAGGTTGCTACTAAAAAACCTTCCTTTATGTAAAAATATATGCAACTTTGACTAGATAGACCAAAAAGCAAACTTGATCCCGGACTCCTTCACTATATATACGCAAAAAGCAAAGACTAACCTTTGAAGGCGCATCATCACTGTTCTCATTATTTTCTTTCTTCCCGCCAAGAAGACCATTAACAAGGACAGATCTCTGATTATGCCCAAAATGTTGGTAACCACAATGAGATAAGCTCTGTAAATTTGTCTTTGAACTTAAGTTATCTGTCAAAGTTCCCAGGAGAAGAGTAAGAACCAACAGATGTAATATCATAAACAAGTTACTAACAACAGAACGAAGAAACATATGCCAAACTTCTCTAGGCCTATAATAATTATGAAACGACATTCTAAGAAATAAAAAAATCTCAAATGCTTTTCTAATCAGTGTAATCAGTGAAATGCTTTTCATTACACTCGTGAGCAAAAACATGAACATCATACTATAATACCCATCTTTCACACACACAGCTTATGAAGTTGACAAATTTAAGCGGGGATAAATTGAAAAAACAAAAGTTGTAAATTGTTGCCTTTTCTACGTAACATGGAAACATAAGCAACAACATTTCCTATCCAAGAGATTTTCTCGATATCTGGCCAATCAGAGAAATCGTCGACGCCATTGCTTGCCGCCAGGTACCAAACGATAGAGAGATAAAGTCGAGGTTTTTCTTTGATGTGGGTTCACGACGAGTTAGGGTTACGCTGAGTTCAACTGGTTTTGATGACGGTCCAGTGGAGGGAAAACACGTGTAAGTGGGATTGGAGGGCTTTTTGTTTCTCTCTGAGAGCAACTCCACCCGTTAGGGGTTGCCATGGCAAGGGGGAGGGTGGGGAGCTAGGGGCTACTATTCATGTGAATAGTAGAATGCCTCGCAAATAAGAATGTCATTTCCACCCGTCACACAAGAAATGGCGATTACTATTCACTTTTATTTTTATTTTAGTTTTTACATGTGATTAATTTTAGTTGAATGTATGAAATTAATAATAATAAAATTGATAGGTATGTATTAAAAAATATTTTTGAATTTTTGGATTTTTTCAGATTTTTAAATATTTTTACGTTCGACGTCAAAGAAAATAAGCGATGACGTCGACTTGCAAAGCGGCCAGGCAAGACTTGCCTGAGGGCCTGCCAGTGATGGGCCCAACCGCTTGCCCGGGTAACAAATCCGCATTGGAACATGTTTTTGGGCTCGGGCCCGTGGGACCCATCCCCCCTGCCGGCCGCATGGAGTCGCTCTAAGAGCAACTCCACCCGTTGAGGTTGCCATGGCAAGGGAGGGGAGGGAGATAGGCCAGTACTATTCACATGAATAGTAGTGCCGCCTGCAAAAAGCAATGTGTGTTTACCCATTGCCATGGCAAAGGCAACTACTATTCATTTTTACTTTTATTTTTATTTTTACATGTGATTAATTTTAGTTGTATGTATAAAATTAATAATAATAAAATTGCTAAGTATGTATTAAAAAATATTTCTGAATTTTTTGATTTTTTCGCATTTTTTCGATTTTTTTAAATTTTTTTGTTCTTGTGTCGGCTTGCCGGAGTTGGGCCTCGTGCAACTTCCCCGCGGGCTTGCCCGGTGTGCGTGGGGCCCGCATGCTGCACAGGCTGCCCCTGCAGTGGGAACGTGATTTTGGGCTCGGGCCGTGGGTCCCGCCTCCCCCCTAGGCTGCTATGACAGACCAGGACCCTAATTTCGCTTTGGAATCGGCCAAGCCACTGCCGTGTCAGACATCTGTCGGGTGTCGGACACGCTCGATACCTAGTTGACAGGACCCGACCCTAATTCCGCTTTGGAATCCGGGCCAAGCCTCGCCCGTGTCCGACATCCGTCGGGTGTCTGACACACTTGACCATTTTGCCCTTTAGTGAAAGAAATCAAGAGAAATTCAAGTTTTAGGTTCGACTTCCGAAATTTCTAGTCTCCCCGTAAATGGCTCAATTCCCAAATTATAACACCTGCAAAAGTACAATTTTAAACTCCCAAACGTCCAGCACACATAAGTTTAAGTTCACACACCAACGAGAAAATAAAGAGTACGGCCTCGGGCCTCACAAAGGTTTGGGCAATAATCAGAGCTACTAAAGTAATTAAATACAAAGTTCTCGGGCCAAGGACCCTACACGAGGTCGTAGGAGTGCGGTGGTGGTGATGACGGGCCGGTGGTGGTGCTCGGCTACAACCTAAAGCACAGGGGCGAATAAAAACATTGGAAAAGGTGAGTGGACCCAAAAGAAAGTTTATGAAACTAGTGTAAGAACATACTAACCCCTGTTAAAACATTTTAAAAAAACAATTAAAATGAAATGCACTAAAAAGAACCAGCATGCGCAATATAAATATAATATATATATATATATATATATATATATATATACTTAACGAAACCAGAAATTCTCGTTTCATAACAGGAACCAATTCCATTCAATAAAAGCCATTGAAATAAGAATATCCAAATCAATCTTTATATGAACTTCAAAGCATATAACTCCTCCGTTTATAACCAAAACGTTTTAATCCAGCAAACAAATAATTAAAATAAGAATTCCCGAATAAAACTTTTAGATTTCCACCTAGGTGTACCCTTCCTCAATTTTCCGTCAATTCCAACATTTATCCGTCAATTCCATATCCTCGTAAGACTCGGGACACGAAGTCGATCCGAGCCACGCCCTTGTAAGACTCGGTGACACATAGTCATTCCGAGCCACGTCCTCGCTCCTCACGGTCCGGGCGTCCCGAGACTCGTGGGGCGTGAGTCATGCGCGCAGACTTAAACCGAAGGCAGCAATGGTCCGTAGACCGGGTAATAACCATTATCATAAATATTCAAGGCAACATTTCTAGGGCACCTAGGGTAGTTTAAAAACCTTCCTCAAACCATTCATACATAAAACAATCTTTATCTTTCCGAGCCATTCAAGTTTCACAAGATTAAATATAAAACTTCATTTCCATGTTTGGAACAATATTCATAATAAATATTTCAAGTAAAATCATTAAATTTAGTTTCATGCTTTGGAAATCAATACTTTAAATCCCTTCATACTTTCCTCAAGCCATTTAACTTCCATAGTCGAAAATCTCATTTAATAAATCATTCCTAGGCTCGGAATAAGAACATAATCGAATAATAATAAAATTCCGTTTAATCTCAACAACTAGTTTAAAGCATAATTTCTAATTAATTCAAAGATAAGCATTTAATAAAATAGTTATTGCATAAAAATTCATTTATAAAACAAAAGTCCACTCACAAATGGTCTGAGCTAGCCTGACCCTTAGAGGGGCCTTCCCGCAAATTCGCGAAGCTTGAGCACCTATTTGCAAATTAAAACCATTCATTAATTAACCATTGCTCGGCATAGTAATTTATTAAAATAAACCGACCCCCGGGCTCAAAATACTCAAACTTGGAGTAAAAAGGGTTTCCGGGCCTAAAAGGGTTCATTGTGATTAGAAAGGTTTCCGGGCCCACTTGATTCTAATTTAAGCCGTTTAATTAACTTGGAAATCCCGGGATTAAATATTTGATTAAATCCTTAGTTTGGTTCCACCCGGCATTCAAGGGGTTCCCGAACTCCAAACGACGATCCGTAAGTTCCTATAGGTTTCTAAAATTCCCAATTACTTAACTTCCAAGTTTCAATAAGATCCGACGGTTCAAACTCAACGAACCCAAGTTAACCCTAGTTAAATCTAACCCAGGTAACATTGGTTCTTCGCTCAAACGATTTCCAAAAATTCGTTCGAGCATACCTACGCGTTCGGAAGACTACGGGAAGTGTTTTGGCACGAAGAACCGCCGCCACCACCTCGCCCACGCGCCGCCACACGCGCCGGCAGGTTTGGGTGGCTTGAGTGATTTTTCCAGCGATGAAAATCTCGGAGTTAACACGCAATCCATATACCAATAGACTCGTAAGGGTGTGTGGAGTTCGTTGGGCATGGAAACCGGTCAAGAACCGGCCAACAGTCTGGTCAAAATTGAAAAAACCAACCGTAACCCTAGGTTCCTCAAATCGCCTCAAACCTCGAAATCGTTCCAAAACTATTAAAGCTCGAAGAATAGGTGTAGAAACTCACCTTGGCCGACGGAGTTTGGCGGCCGGATCGAGCAATCGACGGCGAAGCCTCCCGGATGATTTCGCGATTGCAGAGGAGTTTGGAGGAGGTTTCGGCTGGAATCGATGGCAGGGATGGACTGAGGGAGATGTGGGGGAGCTTCGGTGGAGGTTTGGACGGTCGGCGTGGCCGGAATCGTGGCCGGCAGCCTCTGGTTCAAATCGGCTAGGGTTGGGTTCGAAGGAAGAAGATGACCGGGTGAGGGGAGAGGGCAGGCACGCGCGCCAGCGTGTTTTATTTTTTTTCTACCCTTTGTGCGAAATTACCAAAATGTCCCCCACTAATTTTAAACCTTTAAACGTTCATTCGGGCTCGGAATCGGGTGTTCCGCACGTCCACGGACTCGTTTCGACGAGCCGGACGCAACGGTACACTCCGTTCCACCAAATTCTTTTCCGATCTTAAAGTCAACTTTTAACTCATTAAATTAACCGGGGTAAAATCGTCCTTCGCCTTAATATTTTAATATTTAACACTTAAATTGGGATCGGGTTGTTACATGCTACGGCTGGAGTTGCTCTGACTGTTTCAGTCAATTGCCATAAAAATATCTTACCATGAACTTTTCACACAAACGAAACGAGCAGAATGTGGTAAATCTTATTAGAGCAACTCCACCGGTTGCGACCGGGCAGGGGAGTGGGTCCCACGGGCCGAGCCCAAAAATGAGTTTCGGCGGGCCTGGGCAGCCTGGGCAAGCCTGCAGGGGAAAGGGCCTGAGGTCCACTGGGGAGGCCGACGTCACCGACGTCGAAACGTAAAAATTAAAAAATCAAAAATCCAAAATATTTTGAAATATTTTTAATAAATACCTATCAATTTTATTATTATTAATTTCATACATACAACTAAAATTAATCCCATGTAAAAAAATAAAATAAAAATAAAAGTGAATAGTAGTAGCCTAGATTTCTTGTGTGCGGGTGGAAGTCTTGGCATTCTTATTTTGCAGCGCTATTCACGTGAATAAGTAGCTGCTCCCCACCCCTCCCCCTTGCCATGGCAACCCCTAACGGGTGGAGTTGCTCTTAGATTCTAAATCAACCAATTCAAATTCATCAGAAAAGTGTATAAACAATATATATATATATATATATATATATATATATATATTTCTTAATTTAAAAAATGCCATGCCATCAACATTGAAGGAGAAGAAGATGAAGATGAAGATGTCAGCGGGCGGTTGTGGCTTGACTTGTTCAAATCCAAGCCAAAAAGTCCGTGGGTATGGTCATGTAAGTGTAACCCATGTTGAACGTTTTCGGCATTTTCCTCTTTAAATTTGTGTGGCTTCCTTCCTTCTTTCCTGCATATGAATAACAAAGTCAAGACTGTTTCTCAAATTTCTCTCCTTTTCTTTCCTTTATACTGTTTGTTTGTTTGTCATACATCAACAACACGTAATGCCATTTTATTCCAGTTTGGCTTTTGCAGCTTAAACCCAAATGCAAGCAAATGCCACCAAATTACTCAAAAACCCTCAGATTAGACCTGCTGTATATTTATTTATACGTGTGCTGTGTGTACAGTACATAAATTCTACCATGACCAGGCCTTTGATTTGAGCTATAAAGCTTTAATGGGAAAGGCAGATCAAAAGGCAAAAAACTCTCTCTCTCTCTGTCTCCCAACATAACAAACTGGTCAATGAATCCAAAAAACTATCTTTATCCATGAAAATTCAATTTTTAAACAAAAGGGCAGGCCGACAAAGTTTGTTATTGTTACTGTCTCAGGTCTTCTTCACTTCACCCCTCAGCTGCCCTGCAAGCCAAGGACTCCCTGCACAAAAAAGAGCCAATCTTTAAGAGTAGGGTTTGTAATTACCAAATGGTCCCCAGTCTGCCGTGAAGGTTCCGAGGCACAAAAGGGGAAATTGGTAGTTAGAATAGAATAGAACTTCTGTGGCTCCATGAAGCAGTTCCATCAATTGTAGTGGCAACTGGCTTTAGGGAGGGAGGGAGGTAGGCAGCTGCTGTTACACAAAAAGTCTCCAGAACGTAGGTCTCCACTCTCTAGTGTAATGGTGTGAATGGCATCTTTTCCATTCATTGAAGACGTGATATTACCAATTTACCCTCGTACGGTATGAGAGAGGTGTGTCTACCGTTGAATAATCCCTTCCAATAGAAAAAAGCCATTGATTGATAGAATTTTTATTTTTTGGCAACTTTGTTACTGGCTTCAGGCCAAAATTGGATGGTGTTCTTCTTTTATCTGCAAGTCCTTCAAAAAGCTTTGTTTGGGTTAAAAACAGAAAAGATGAGATGAGAGAGAGAGACAAGAGAATCCTTTGAATCAAAGAAAATCAGAGGGGGTTTTTAGTAAATAAGCAGCAATTGACCAACCAGTATAAATTAAAATATTTGTAAAATGAAAAGCATCTCCTCCATTATTTCATACACAGCACCATCACTACTACCCAAACCAACCTAATCCATAGCCTAAAAATAAGGTACTACCAATACCTACAACTGCAACAGCACATCAGAAAACAGCAACATCTCATTTATCTTCTGCCCTTTTTTTTCATCATCAGCCCCATCTTCAATGCCTACTCTTTCTCTCTCTAAAACACCAATCTTTCTCTCTTTATCTCTCTAAAAAACCAATCTTTCTCTCTCATCACAGAGAAAAACGCACATCCAAAGAAAGAAGGAACATTGAAGTTACACGCACACCCTTCCCCATCAAAAACAAAGAAGAGTCCACACCACACCCAACTCTCTCTATCTCTCTCTTCAATGGCCCAGCTGGACCAAAATTTATGTAGAAGAAAAACAAAAAGAAAGAAAGAAGGGGAAAGAAAAGAAAGAGAAGATAGATGTCTTCAAATGTCCTCCAACCAAACCCACCTCACAAACTCTCTCTCTCTTAAAACATGTTGCCAGAAATACCCTTCTGCAACCCCCCAAAAAATCCCATCTTCATCACTGTCTTTCAAAAGAACATTATTTTTCACCGAGTTATGTGGGCTCTTTGGGGTTTTTGTTGTCTTGGTCAGAGTTTCACAGAGAAAACAGGAAAGCAAGAAACTTCTCCTCCCTTCCCTTCACTCTCTCTCCTTTTCTTTTCTTCCTTGTCCTTCTTGTTTCTCTCTACCCTCTTTTTATTATTTCCTTCCCAACTCTCTCTTTCTTTTTCATACCCATCTCCTTGTGTCCCTATTTCTCTCCCCTTATAATTCTTCGTTTTTGGCTTGTGGGTTGTTATATCTCTTTGTGATCTGATGAAGAAGATGAAAGGAGTTCTTGCTATGGAGCCTTCTTCATATGCTGGTTACGAAGATCCAAGGACTAGATTCAAGCATCAGAGTCTCATGCAAGACTATGAAGAGCTGCAGAAGGTATGTATCTTCTGTGGGTTTTCATAATATGCCGAATTTCTTTTGTGGGTTTCATTAGATCTGGTGTTTTGTATTCTTTTTTTTTTTTGGGGGTTTTGTTTATGATATCTGGTTTACCTAGCTTTGGATTGTTTATGGATATTTTGCTGCTGAGCGATTTGAGAATGAAAGGAGAAATCAAATATTTTGGATTTCTTTTGGGTTTCAGAGAAGTAATAATTGCTTAACTAAATTTAAGTATTTTTCTTGTTGTCTCAGTAGGTTACTGATCTCCCTTTTTTTCATTTCCTGCTGTCTATGTGACAGAAAAAAATTGGAAAACGGAACAGGAAATGGAACTTTGTGATTATGTTTATGTTAACCTTTGTTTGTAGGATAATGAACAACCCTCTAAAACTAAGCTAATTAGTACCATTAGGGACATCTCAAAGAGTTCTTTTCACTCTTTGCTTGAAGGGGGTGGGGTACTCAGTTGTTATCCTACCTTTTGTTCCTTCAACGTTTTTCTTTGTTTAAGACCATTTGGTGTTTTTCTCTAATTAAAATTTTAGTCCTTGTGGTGTCCTTTCTGTTTATGAGTAAGTAGGCTCTCTCCTTTTTGTTTGGGACTTGTATGTAGTGCATTTAACTTGTCTGAATTTCTATCGTTTGGTGAGAATTATTTGGTACCCTTTTCTTCTTAATTTTGTGAAACTTTTCATAGCAGATACTACTTGCTGCATCTTCGCTTTTTCTTCCTTCTTGCTGATTGTGATTCTTTTGGCTTATGACTTTGAGGTAGTCAGAGCTGGATTTATGTAATTTAAGCATCATTCCTTTTGCAGGATGCAGAGGCCATGAAGAAGAAATTGCAAATGATGAAACAGAAAAAATCTACTCTCTTGGCCGAAGTAAGGTATACCATGTTGTCCATGCCGCTGTACACTTGTGAGATGGCATAGATTATAGTAAATGAGGAAAGAAGTTGACTTGGTAGTTGTTTATCTCTTGACTTTGCAGATTTTTGAGTAGAAGATACAAATACTTAATGGGGAACCAGTCCATGAACTCTCGACAGAAGCTAGATGTGGTGCAAACACACATTTTTGAAACCCAACGCACCAACATTATGAAGGGAAAGAGTTACAGTAAGAAGGAATCTGCTTTGCGGATTAATCATGCATTAGATTTAAACCAGAAGGAATGGATTAATCATGGAATGGAAGACACCTTGCGAAAATCTGCTCCAAAATTTGACTTAAACCAGAAGGTGAGGGCTCTTAGTGGGAAGGAAGCTACTTTGCAAAACCCAACTCCAAATTTTGACTTAAACCAGAAGGAAAGGATACAGATAGGCAAGGGATCATCCACAAAGCGAAAGAGTACTCCAGTTTTTGATTTGAACCAGATTTCGGTAATCAAATAGTAAATGTTCTAAGTAGTGTGCTTTTGAGTCTTGGTGCTGCTTCTTTGCTGTGAGATTTCATGTTTCCGTTGTTTCACTTTGTTACAGAGAGAGGAGGAGGAGGAATGCCAAGCTAATTGTGAGCCATTGAGGATAGAAGAGCCGAACAAAAGTTTACTTAGAGGGGGAAATGATGAGCAGCACAGTGATATGAAGTTGCTGGTTTGCAGGACGATTGGGAATGGGTCAAATCGATCAGGGAAGAGGAAGATTACTTGGCAAGATCAGGTGGCTTTAAGGGTTTGATTTCTTTCTTAGAGAATTACCATTGAAGATGATAGATGTTGGAGTTGTGGGGTTGGAAAGTTCGCCTTGCCGTGGCAAAGATACAATTAAACTGCTATGCTTCATTGATTTTCATCTTTGTAAAGTAATGAGAGACTGATAGTAATACATATAGAGTGTTATACCATACAGATGAAATGATGGAATTAATTGTATCTTTGCTTGCTCTGTGTTCATGATTGTTGCAAGTTTGCTGAGGATATAGATGGAATTCGCTTATATGTTGCAATCATCGCATTGTAAGATATTCCAAATTTAGTTTCTTTTCTCTGTCCAGTTCTAAATCCCAAGTAGCCGGCTGTAGATGAATTCAAAGAGAAAGGGGGAAGCTGATGATTAAAGATTAATGCTTTTCTTTTCAGAATGCTTCATGGTTGGTTTGCCTTGTTATATCAAGCAATGGTTGGTTGGAGAGGCGTGTTTAGCTATGGGGCTTCTTTTAAGTTCTGTTTTACGTAATTGTCCAGAGCTTATTTTGCATGATGTGGGTGGCTTGAGACAGACCTCACAAGGGTAAACTGAAACCCCAAAAAAAAAACGAGGGTAAACTAGTTTTTAAGTTTCATTCAATGACCTCTTTGGCTGTTTTTGTGTCTTCTGCATGCACAGATCGAGACTCCATTTCTATTGATTTCTGTCTTCTTTCGTTTGTTGGAATATTTCTCTAATGAGTAATGATGCCTGCCTGTACAGATTTTAGTCAGTCAGTTAGCCCATAATTTATGGCAATGGGCGGCTTCCTCTTATAGCAATGTATGTAGGCCAATTTCCATTTCCTCTTTTCCCTTTTCTTCCATTTATGGCAATGGGTGAAGAAGAGGATTTGCTTTGGTGTTTTATAAACCTGATTCGTGGAGCCAAAATATAAGAACAAGAGAAAAGGATTGTTGATTGATCAACTTGTTTCTTAATCTAATAAGTTCCTCTGATTCACAAGCCTTCAATATCATCAAATCTATTTCCTGGAATCAGACTTCACCATATATCTTTTTAAGCATAATTTTGCCCAACTTGGTTTTCCAAATTATTAAATTGGTTTTGGCGGTACCTTATCAAATTATATATCACAGCCACATGAACTATAAAGAGAATAATCTGTGCCCCTACAACCCGAAGAAGTTGACAGACCAAACTCATCTCCAATCGTATCGTCTTCACGACTAGTTATTCACCATCGAATGTGCAGATAACCTATCTAAATCTGCAACAACAATTTCCGCAGTGTTGTTTGCTTCTTTGGTCAGATCAGCATCTTCTTCCTTCCCATTGGCATTAGTCCATGCTGATGCCATGGCAGTTTGTGTTGGAATCTTCTCATGTGCTTCTTTGGCCGCATCAACATATTCTGCCTCCTTACTAGCCTCCACTGATGATGCCAGGGAACTTGCAATTGGAACATTACTTTGTGTAACCTCCTGAAGCCTTGCGATGTGCTTCTTCCCTGTCATATGAGCTAACATCACTTTTGGAGAGTAAGCACCAACTTTACACCTTTCACACCAAAACTTAAATTTCTTCATTCTCACTGCTTCTTTTCTCCCCGGTCCCTGCACCATTTCCAGCTCATCTTTGATCTTTAAATCCTCTCGACACTGGTCTTTCTGCATTGGCAGTTCCTCTTTTTTCTCTTTTGAAGTGCATGGATCCTGCATTTTCTCATCCAAACCATCACTGGGGTCAAGCGATTCCCTCAGTTCTTTGGGCTCAGAAAACTTTGCAGTTTGCTTTGACAATGGTGCACTACTGGAGCTCTTGCCCAGTTTCTGAGCTCTCAGTCCCGCTTCATTGGCCTTGTGCTTCTTACCATTAAGGTGCTGATTGAAGACTTTCTGACTTGTTGCAGTAACCTGGCACATGGCGCAACTCCATATCTCCTTGGGTTTCTTCTTCAACCCAGTTGGAGGCAGCTCACTAGCACCAGCTGTTGGTGGTGTTTTCCGCTTGACTCCAGAAAGATTTGGGTCAGGTTTAGCCTGCAACAGAATACTTACACACAGTATATAAAAGGAATCTTGATATTAAATATCTGATTGATGGTAAAAACCTCAACAGTATTTCCAATGTGAAGTGCACCACCCTCTCTGCTGCTTTCACAAATATGGAATGAACAAAAGAAAACAACTTGTTGGGTAATCTTAAATAGAAAAAATCGCAGTCGCAATAAAGTGCAGTTTACGAAATCCGCAAGATGTCAACTGTCAATTTTGAAATACATACATTGTTGTTGCAGGACTCAGCCAAGATATGATACTCACTTTCGTTTTTGGCCAAAAGTAATCTTCAAGGTGTTGAGTTAAGTGTAAAGGCATATAGGTTTCCCAAGTTTTGACAAAACCAACAAAAAGAAGAAGAAAAGTTTTCCCAAGTAGTTAGGCGATAGAGGCATGTATGTACAAGACAAGAAACATGGTACCTCTGCCTCACACAAGGCTTAGGACACTACAACAAGGGATTGCTGCAAATACATAATTAAGGAAGAGGAAGGTAGGCTTCTCCAAGTGAACAGACAAATGAAAAATCAATTTCCAAGGATCAGCAGAGCCATTAATTGAGATTGTTGTGTACCTTGATCAATTTGATTGATGTCTGTCAACTATAACAAAAAGTCATAGTAAAGCAGCATCCTAGTAAACTGATGCTCCATTGGAGAAACAATCTAAAGTAATGAATGACTAAGATGCTCCATTGGAACTGACTTTTAAAGTGCCCATCCACAAGCAAAACGACTACCAGATGCATTATTAAAATTAAAATTAAAATTAATCCAAAAAAAAAATATGTAGAAAGGCGGCGACTGACCAGTGGGATTAAGTTGTCGTTGTTGATGAGAGAAGTTGCGAAGCGGTCATGATCGAAAGGGTGGTGGAGGAGTCGGGGGTGCTGATCAAAAGCGAGGCCATCGGCGGCGGCAGCTCTTCGCATAGCGTTGTCTCGCTCGAGCATGAGCTCTCTTCTGACCTCGGCTTCGAGAACTCGCCGTCTCTCAGCCGCCATGATCTCCTCCCTGATCTTCTCCTTCTCCAGCTGGCGCTCGATCATCGCATTTGTTTGTGTTTGTTGTGTTGCTGTTGAGAGGTGGAGAAAAGTGAGGAGTAAATGGAATTGAATTTGTTCTAAGCAAAATAAAGACGAGAAAAGTGAAATTAGAATGAAGAATGTTTTCTTCTGGTTGTTGTTGTGGTTTTTGAGTCTGAGCAAGAAAGAAAACAGTGAACCTCGCAATGCGTGTAGATGTTGGGAGAAGTAGCCGAGGGTGGAATGCAGCGGCGGAGGCGACCTTTCGTCGAGAGATCGGAAGTTGAATTCCATGGAATGGAGGAGGAGAAGGAGGAGGAGGAGGAGGAGGAGGAGTTTGCTTTGCTTGTTTTACGGTTGAACTTTTTGGGCAAAAGCTGTGTGTTTGGTTTCCAGGAGAGTTTGTTTGTCAGGCTCAGGAAGTAGAGTGCTGGATGAACCGACTGTTGAATTAATGAATGGCCTCATTTCAACGACTCCATCCATTCCATTGATAGATACGACGTTGTTGTTGTCTTTTCTTTTAGCACACTTCTACCCATTTGTCATGATAAAGGAAAATGGAAGGTTACGGTTGCTATTATTCACGTGAATAGTTACAGCCATTGTAAAAGACTTGTTGTGTTTTCATCCATTGCTTTATGACAATTACTATTCACTTTATTATTATTATTTTTATACTTAAACTATTAATTTGGATAATATTTTCAGTTGCCACTTATCAATATTTATTAAAGAAATTATCTTCTCATATTTCGGATAAGATTTTGATAAAATTTTCGGTTGCTACATGTCCATATTTATTATAAAATTATTTTCGGATAAGATTCTCGGTTGCCACGTGTCGATATTTATTATAAAATACAAATATCATATTTCAGATAAAATTTTCACAATCTAAAATCGCATCACGTGTCATCTCTATCTTCAAAATCCCTCTATAAAACGAGATACTCAACTCTCTACCTCTCACACCATATCCTCTCTATCCTTTCATTTCTCGGATTATAGATTTCATAGTCCACTCTCAATGTCCAACATAAGGAGATGCTTGGAGAGGCAAGAGCGAGAAATGAAAGAAAGAAGGCGCAGACAAGCTGAAGAAGAAAAGGAGGAGGAAGAAGATTATGTAAAAGTTGTCATGGCAGTGGGTATGCTCGATCTATCAAGGCAAGGCCGCCACCGTGGTTCACAAGTTGGTCATGGCCCGAACGTCGACAAACATAGGTATTCTCGAGGTAAGAATCTTTTGGAAGATTACTTTATCCCAAATCCGTTGTACTCTAATGTTGATTTTCGAGGGCGATATAGAATGCAACCCAATTTGTTCAATAAAGTCATGCATGATGTTTGCAATTACGACACATACTTCGTTAAGAAGTGTGATGTTGTTGGGGTTTTGGGGCTTCTTCCGAAGCAGAAACTTACTGCTGCTGTAAGACCCGTGTCTTGGGGAAGCAAGAACGGTGAGCAATCCCACATCGCTCGAGGAGGGAAATGTGAAGTGCCTTATATGTGTGGACACTTCTCTTCTTAGCAAGAGGCCTTTTGGGCAAGATAGCATTAGCTTGAGCTCAAGAACAAAACCATGATAGGGGAGGCCCAAAGCGGACAATATCTTACTAGGGGAGTCGAGTAGTGACATAATGGTATCAGAGCCGGACTCCGACCAGAAATGTGCTTGCGAGGACGCTGGGCCCTAATGGGGGTGGATTGTAATACCCGTGTCTTGGGGAAGCAAGAACGGTGAGCAATCCCACATCGCTCGGGGAGGGAAAGGTGAAGTGCCTTATATGTATGGGCAACAAGAGGCCTTTTGGGCAATATAACATTAGCTTGAGCCCAAGAACAAAACCGTGAGAGGGGAGGTCCAAAGCGGACAATATCTTACTAGAGTAGTCGGGTCGTGACAACTGCTTTACGGATGCTTGTGTATGGAGTAGCTACAGACCAAGTGGATGAGATTGCTAGGATGAGGAAGTCCACTATCCTAGAGAGTTTGGTCAGATTCTGTGATGCAATTAAAACTCTCTACACGATGGAATACCTTTGCACACCTACACCTAGGAACCTCCAAAGGCTTCTACAAAAAGCCGAAGCTCAAGGTTTCCCAGGCATGATTGGAATTATTGACTCTATGCATTGGCAATGGAAGCATTGCCCAACTGCCTGGCAATGAGATTATGGGAATAGGAAAGGGCAAAAAAGTATCATTCTGGAAGCCGTTGCTTCATTCGATACATGGGTTTGGCATTCCTTTTTCGGAGTTGCGGGATCTTAAAAAGACCTCAACGTGATCGATCAATCCCCGGTGTTCAACGATGTGTTGAGAGGTCAAGCCCCTTATATCACCTATGAAATCAACAATACCTTCTACGGGGATGGGTACTTCTTAGCAGAAGGAATCTACCCGAGGTGGACGACATTCGTTAAAACAATTCCGCATCCCCAATCGGAGAAGGAAAATTATTTGCTGCCTATCAAGAGGGTTATAGGAAAGATGTGGAAATGTGTTTTGGTATCCTCCAAGCTTGGTGGAGAATCATTAAGGGGCTGCTCGTATGTTTGATGAAGAAATGCTTCAGAGCATTATGATGACGTGCATCATCCTCCATAACATGATTGTGAAGAATGAGTATGATTATGATGCTCTAGAGGTGTTCGAACTCGATCCCATGAACACGACATTAACAAAAATTTATGAAAGTCTCATGTGAGCAAATGGACAACCAATAGAGCACGAACCGTTGGTTAGGGACGGTCGATACAACAACCATATGATTGATCGTTATACGGAGATGCAATCTTCTATATGCATGAACGACTCAAGTTGACTTGTTGGAGCACTTATGGGCCGTGAGAGGCAATGACGATGAATGATGTCAAGTGAATATGTTTTGTTTTTTAAATTATGTTTTATGTTGATGTATGCGTTGTTTGAATTATGATTTGATTGTGTTTTGTTTTGAATTATGCTTTAGTTGTGTTTTGTTTTTAATTATGATTTGGGTGTTTTGTAATGAATTATGCTTTCTTTGTGTTTTGAATCGGATGTATGCTTTGTTTTGATGTATGCAATGTGTTAAATAAAAAAGTAGTTTATTGAATTATTATCAATACAACTAATTAAATAAAATACAAGCAATACAACCTAATGGTTTTGATCATTTAACCAATCGGTGTTGCTAGGTCCATCGTCACGGAAAAGCCTTATTCTCATAACATTCCTTCGTTCTAACTTCCAATATGACTTTGTTTTAGGGGACATATGGTTCGTATCCATGGCCATGGTTTCCCGATCCTTCTTCTCCATGTCTTGTTTGCATATATACTCTATTTTTCTTACAAATTCTTCATGCATTGCCTTCTCATTCGATTCTCTTTTCATCTCTCTCTCAATTCTCAATGTGCCTTGTAGAGCAATTTGCTCCAAAATTTTGCAGTATCATTGGTGGAATTACTCCCTCTCTTGGCATTCGCCGCCTTTCTCCCAATCCTCGGCTCCCTATGGATTGGTGAGTCTTCATTCATCGGCGAATCCATAGGCAAATCGATGCCATTGAATCGTGGAGCGGTGTCTTGTTCAACACAACGGTCGGACTTGTGGGAATAATTTTGAATCTCGAACAATTTTTCACCGCCTCCCAACAATGGTGATTGTTGAAAGATTTTTTGCCTTTGCCAATGGCACTGAACCACATTTGTGCTTTCATAATCTATTTTATAAAAAAATAGAAATGGAAGAAAAATCGAAAAAAAAATCAGACATGAAATTTAATACAAATAATTTACCTCATCACGGGCCTTGGGCCCCCTCTACCCGGGCCAAACCCCACCGCTGGAACTGCTAGGTTAAAAGTTAAAACAGTCACTCGAACATTTTTGTACGTAGTATGTGTATGTCTACTCTACTGTTACATTCATCCGGTTGAATTGAATGACGCTATTTATTTATTTCACAAGACAACATTTTTCATGGGAGCCTTTTCTTGACAAAGGCATCTTTGAAATTGATTTGATCCGTCTTCCCTATAATAATAATTAAATAAAGTGTTGCGCTTGCGGTCCATCCATGATCCATTCCTATACCACCAGTGCGCCAGTGCCATTGATCTTTTTCATCATACCAGACAGACACTAGTATTGGACTCTTGGCAAAAGCATCTTTCTTTCTTTTTCTTTTTTGCTTTTAGGACGTTGGGTCGGTTTCGGTTGATTCTGTATTTGTGCAGCGAAAATGCATGGACAAGCAACAATTCTGATGGGCTCTGGGCCTCAAAATATTAAAATATATGGCCCAGTCGGAACTCATAGCCCAGAGCCCATAGCGTCATAGGCCAGGCAAATCAACGACTCTCTCTGTTTGTGGTGTGGTGTGATTTGATTTGATTTGGTTTTAGCAAACAAGAAGAAGAAGATAGAAGAAAGGAAGATGCCGAGTCGCTGTGAGATCTTCTGTGAAATTCTGATCGCAGTGTTGATCCCTCCCTTGGGGGTTTGTCTAAGACACGGTTGCTGCACTGTAAGCCTTTTTAACCCTCATCATCATCTGGTTCTGCTTCTGCTTCTCCTTCTTGCACATCATAAATTAATTAAAAAGTGTAAGAGACACTGATTTGATTTGATATGAAATGGTGAATTTGGTTTGGTTGCAGATTGAGTTCTGCATATGTTTGCTGTTGACTCTGCTGGGTTACATCCCTGGAATCATATACGCTCTGTATGCCATCGTGTTTGTGGATCGCGACGAGTACTTTGATGAATACCGCCGTCCCCTCTATGCCTCCACCGCTTAACTTGTTTCCGTTATTCAGTTATTTTCCCTCCCAACCTCTTACCTTCATTTTATTATTAATATTATTATGAATTCAACTCTGTTTTTTTCAAAAGGGGATCTTTGATTTGATATTTTGTAGCTATCTTTGTTTAGATAGGCTTAATAATAAAATGAAAATGGAATGAATGATTTCTTTCTGAGTGTGAGTAGAGTAGTAGTCAGTCAGAAATCTGAATTTATTGGATATACACACAACATGATTTATTCATTGATTGCTTCTCATTCTCATTCTCAACTATGTATATATGTATGTATGTATGTATGTATGTATATGTTTGTTTGACTGATTATCCTTAGTATTTTGTTTTGTGGTTGTTGAAAGGAATAATAAGTTAATCTCAACATCTTCCTTCAACATAAATTTATTGAGTTATCCAATTCAATCCAAATCTTAGGCATTAGACACACACCAAATGTGACCCTCCTAAAGTAGAGTAGAGGAGAGTAAAGTGGAGAGTACAACTTACAAGTGCATGATGATTGCAACTGCAAATCATAGACGCGAAATCGAAAGCTGCCTTGTTCAACTCTTTATGCATGGTAATGGTATGGGTTACTTACACATTAATTACACTCAGTTGCTTGCTTGTTGCTGCTTCTGCTAACGGGAAGAGCAAGTCAATCCCAATTTGGAGAACATGTAATTGTGTTTAGGGTTGAAGATGATATATAGCCCATCCCAGAGATATGCATAATGTCTGTCTAGGGAGGAGAATTGTGAGTTTTGATAGAAAACAAACATCAAGTCCTTGTGTCGGTTTCTATTTGTAAATCAATTGTATTGTAGCTCTAGGAGGATGAGGAGGGAGGAGAGGCACCAACAGATAGGATATATTGACCTACTCCTTGAATTCAATTCCGGACAACATCTACCAGTCTACCAGTCTACCAGTCTACCAGTCGACCAGATTATCTGATTGATTGATTGATGAGACTAATTTCACGACTTGACTACTATATCATGTGATGTGATGATGATGAGGCACTTTTTTTCGTTGCTTGCTTTCTTGACAACCAAATGAGAGCATCTCAACATCTCTCTCTCTCCCTCTCTCTCTCTTTTGCTGTTGGAGGGTAGAGTAATTAAACCAGTAGCATCCTTTTGTTGAAGTTGTTACTAGTGCTCCTCTTCGCAGTTACAAATAGAGGTATACATGAGTTTGAAACCAATGAATTTTTATCAATACATTTTAATTTTTTATTGGATTTGAGATTTTACAATCCCATTCAATGTGTTCGTATTGGATTGGATTGGATGATCGGTTTGTATGAAAATATGATAATCATAAAGATAATCATATATAATTCAATTCGATAGAAAATATCATTAAGTATGTACTAACTAGACATAAATAAATTTTAGAAAACAACATTACAACACAAAATTCGCCATTTATATAGTTCAAGTTACATCCATTCCTTGAAAAAAGAAACGCTAAAGTCAACACAAAAACTTAGAAATCTAGAATTTTTATGGTATATTAATATTTTTTTTCGAAAGAAGATCAACAAAGTTGTGTTGGTGGTGCGTTGGTGTAAGTGGAACGTGAAAGGTGGTTTAGGTTCGAACGCTAGGAAAGTCAAATATTTGCATATATTTTTAAAGTGTTGGATCAGTTTAGTTTGAATTAGATTTCAAACTTTGGATTCGCTAACCAAACTGTTTCAAACTCTGGATTCGCTAACCAAACTGATCCAATCAGTTTTTCATTTTTTGGATACAATCCTATCCACCAATATTATTGAAACCAATAAAATTGGATTGGATTGGTCAGTTTTGGCGTATTAGTTTGGATCCTGTACAACCTTAGCTGCAAATATGAATATACATGCATTCGGTTAAATCAAGCACGCTTTACTTCAAAGGGAATCCCTAATCAAATTATTATTAGGGTTAATTTTGATTTAGTACCCTAAACTCTTTCCCTTATGCCTCGTTTGGTTCACGTAAAGCATTTGAGAGGAAATCATTTCCTAATGGATGAGAAATGGAAGATTTCTTTCCCATGTTTGATAATGTTGGGAAAGTAATCGGGAAATACCACTTTATTTCATTTCCCATGTTTGGTTTGTATAGGAATGTAAAACAAAGTTTGTTTAATTTTTCAATTATACCCATACAAAATTAAATATCAAAAGAATGTATTTAATGTTATATTGTAATTCTAAATTGTTAATGTGGACAAAATAGTAATAAAAAGTGTGCATTTAATGCTAGCGCATTTTCCCATGCGAAGGGAAAATGAAACCCAAGAAGGGAGGATGGTTACATTTTCTCCTACTTTCCCATGTGCCAAACAACAATTTCTCATGCGTGGAATTACCAAACATAAGAAAACAATTGATTTCTCATCCCCAAGCCTCATTTCCCATGAACCAAACGCAGCCTTAAGGCACGTTTGCAATCTGGTCCCGACTTTGACATCAAAATTTCCGTTAATTGCTTGCATGACAGGCATGGGTCTCACCTATTCGCTTATTTCGATGTCGGTTGAAGAGTATTTTCGGGCAATTGATGTCTTCCCGCCCATGCAAAACACATTACACGCATTAATACTAAACCATTTTTTAACAAAATACTCTTCAACTCACATTTAAAGAAGTGAATAAATAGGATCCAGACTTGTCACGCAAGCAATGAAAGAAAATTCTGATGTCAAAGTTAACGCTGGAACCAAATTGCAAAAAATTGAAAAACTTAGCTTATGTAATCGTTAAAATTGAGCGTGTATGACAAAAAGTTTAGGATGCTGTTAAAGGAACCCTAAAATTAACTGAGTACACCCTATGATATAAGTACACCCTGTTAAATCAAAATTTAAAATTAACTAAGTACACCTTATTTAACTACCAAAAATACCCATAATACATCATAATACACTCTATCACACAACACCGTAATACTAAGTACACCATATTTTACATGAATTGGTCGAGACTCACCCATAAATCCTGATTGGGCAAGGACTCACCCATCTTCCGAATCAACAGCTCCAGCTGTTTCGGCAATCTTAAAGGGAGGTGCCACATGTAATGGTAAAACTGCCATGGATGAAATGGCATATAGGTTAGTACAAAAGACCTAAAATTGAATTACTATTTTGGTGGCATGAAATGGCAACGGATCAAATTATATGTCTATTTTTTGTAGTATTTCGTATTGATACTGTGCATTAATAAGCTGTAAGAAGAAGGGTCTTGATTTTACAACTTGAAAGAATTTCACATTATGTTTTTGGCCGTATAAATAGAGAGAACAAGCATTATGGTACACCAACTCCTGGAAGTTGGGCATCTTGTGTTGCACCTCCTTTGGGTTTAGGTTGGGTGAGATTCTCAATACTTAAAGTGGCTGAGTCAATACTTAAAGTGGTTGAGTACAACCATTGATTAGGGTTCATTGAACCATTGAACTGGGCATCAAGTTCGTGCCACTAAGAATCTCAATACTTTTCAGCTTTAGACCTAATTAAGGTTCAATATGTTGAGTAGGGTGTACTTATTAAAACTACTTTTGTTTCAATATTTAATATATTATTTTTTGTCATTTTATATTAGGGTAAATTAGTAATTCAATAAATACTTTGGTAGTATGATATACTCAGTTAATTTTAGGATTCGTTTAACATCACCCAAAGTTTATGACGTTCCTTAATGTAAGAGTTCATGGTCCTAAATTGAAATTAACTCTTATTATTATACACTAAAGTTTATACAAACCTTTTTATTATTATTATTATTTTCTAATGGAATGGAACAATTTTGTATATATAATTTGAATCTCTCTCTTTCTTCGCAAACTATTGTCTTTACATGAATGGAATGGAATCATCATGTGCTCATAAAAAAGTTTATTGAAGTAAAAAGCCAAAAAAGAAAAAAGACAAAAAAACAAGCAAACAAACGGATCATGATTCATGATGAGGAGCAGTCTTGGAGAAATTTTTGTATGTTTCGAGTACATCACGTAACTAGTGTACTATCCAATACACATATCATGTGGAAATATTTTATTTTTATGTCTTATGTGTATTGGACAATATTTCCACATGTTCTATGTGTATTGGATGGTACACTAATCACGTGATGTATTTGGAACATGCAAGAATTGCTCCAGCCCTTGATCCTTGATCTTTGATCCTGGGATAAGATAGGATAGGAAGGAATGAGAGCATTTTTGCTCACCACTTTAACATAAGGTGTACCCTCATCACCATCATCAACACTTGACACGTGTCCATAGACATAACCATGGTTCCATAAATACAAAGTAAAAGTTAACTATGATTATGCCAATGGACACGTGTCAAGTGTTGAGGATGGTGATGAGGGTACATCTTAAGTTAAAGTGGTGAGTAAAAATATTTCCCGGAAGGAATAGGCATAGGCTTAGGCGGCAGAGTAGTAGTGAGCCACAACAGCGACACGTGGTAAATTTTGGAACTATCTTCGACATAAAATGACATCTACACCCATACCCATAGTCCATATATAGATAACTTGCCCGTCCGAAAGTCTCTCTCTTATTCTTCTTCCCCCAACCTAACCCGCTCACCTGGCAACCGTCAAATGTAAATTAATAGACACAACCAACCTGGAAGAAACAGTGACCGAGTCCGGATCGGACTGGGCCGAGTTGACCCAGGAGTGCCTGATCAACATACTGGGTCGGGTCAGCCTGGAGCAGCGCTGGCGTGGGGCGATGCTGGTCTGCAAGTCATGGCTGCAGGCGTGCAAGGAGCCTTGCCTCAACTCCGCCTTCGACCTCCAGCCTCACTTCGAGTCCGCTCGCTGGTGGACCCCGGAGTTCGAGAGAAGGGTTGATTCCATTCTCCAATCTGTCGTTGATTGGAGCGCTGGCTTGCTTCGACACATTCGTACCACCCACTGTTCTAATCACTCTCTCTCTTTCGTCGCTCAAAGGTACCCTTACACCCCATCTAAATATGTATTTCATCATTTCTATAACCAGACGAAATTTATTGATCTATTTTTAATGAGGACAATTGGGTTGTGCTTCGTTTTGAATGAGACAAAGCGGGTTATTGTTGTTCAATTTTGGGTTTTGATTGTCTGTGGCCTGGAATTAGTTGGGTTGGGTTCTAAAACTATTTTTTTTCTTCTTTCTTGGTTATATGTTTTGGGCCTAAAGTTCTGCTCTTGATTGGTGTATGGTGAGCTTAAGGTTAGATGTAGAGTTTTTCGTCAGGAAGGTTTGGATTATGATTTATGATGAGACTAGCCTAAATTGATTAACAATGTTTTCAGCATCTACGGTTGGTTGGTTTCAAATTTCTTTGTTTTAGAGTTAAGACTTAGAGCCTGACTGAAAGTGTGTTTTTGCCAAATATTGCATTTGGAAGCTTCAGTTCTTACATATTATTTGTTTCCATCTTAATTTGATTCATGAAGTTTGGTTGTGATTTAAATTGCCAAATCGTATGTGCTTTTAGGTGCCCGAACCTCGAGGTTCTTTCAATCAAGAGCTGCCCGAATGTAACTGATTCATCCATGGCTGACATAGCCTTTCAGTGCCCCATGATCCAGGAACTGGACATCAGCTATTGCCATGAAATATCTCACGAGTCTCTAGTGTTGATTGGAAGGAATTGCCCAAATCTCAAAATCTTGAAAAGGAATTTAATGAATTGGTTAGATCCTTCCGAGCACGCTGGGGTTGTTCCTGATGAGTACTTAAAAACTTGCCCTCAGGATGGAAATTCAGAAGCTGCCGCAATTGGCAACTCTATGCCCAATTTGGAGCACCTTGAACTTCGATTCTCCAAGGTATCGGCTAAAGGGTTTGCTTTGATATCTGTAGGATGTCCAAATCTTGAGTACTTGGATTTGTTTGGGTGTGTAAACTTGACCAGTCGGGATATTGAGAATGCAACATCCAATCTGAAGAATTTGAAGGAGATTAAAAAGCCAAATTTTTACATCCCCAGGTCAGTGTTCCATACAGAGAGGTATGGCCATTGGAGGCTGTATGATGAGAGATTCCAGACAGATGTTTTCAGAATCTAAACTGCTAAGCTTGGAAATAAAATATTTATGACCAAGTCTATGGTGATCAGATCAATTGTGGGAAAACATATTGTATATGCTGGTGTGTGAAGTTCTTTAGATAGTTGTGTATCTATTTGACTTCTACTTATCTAAAACCTTGTCCTGTATTAATAATTCAGATTTTATGGAATTTATGTATAAACAACCATCGAGTAATACGAATGATTCCATTTTGTAGTTAGTATCATACTTTTAATTTTGCAGACAAGGTGAAGAAATGTTAACCATGTTTCTGCCTTGTCACATGCGTTTTTGTTTTTGTTTTTGTTTTTCCCGTAGTATTGATATATGCGCTTTGGTGAAGAAACAAATTTGTTCCCGTCTTTCTTTGCTTTGCACGAAGAACAGGGGAAGAAGGGAAGAAATTTCTGAAATAATTATTGAATAAGTGATGTTCTGGGATGTATACAGAAGCAGGTTACGGAAATGGATTTAAAAAGAGGCCTTTAACATGAAAAGTTGTCGCAGAACTTCGACAGCGACTCCTAAAGCATGTTTGCGAAATCACCCAAAGCAATCAAAATTAATACAAAGAAAATATGAGCACGGCCAGGGCCGAGAGGAAAAAAGCGAGGGTGGGCTTAACAGGTACAGAGCTTGCTGCACTATGGCTGGTACGGGGGCGCTTAAGGTCAGAGGCACCACCATAGATTGCCCTTGCTTTCTGGGAAGTCCTTAGATGATGAACTTGATGCATTCTCCCATATGGTCTTTCATGGCCTTTTCTACTTGATCTGGTGGTCATTTCATGTATATCTGCAGAGGTTATAAGGATATTAATGGGAGAAAAGAACGTAGGGATCAATTGAGGTATGAAGACAGAATTTTATGCTTACCCTTAACCTTAAGTTGGTCATGCTGCTTGAGAGGTCCAGAATCTCCAGTTTTAGTTGTGAAAGGGATTTCACATGTAGACTGAGCCAGGAGGCACAGAATGGAAAAGGACCATATGAGTAATTCTGTCCTCCTCATGTCCTCTCAATCTCAATTAGGTTTTAAGTCTCACAGTTAGGAGATGAGGAAGAGGGACATTTAAATAGACTTTTCACTCTCTCTATATGTTTAGAATTAAGCACTAAGCAAAAACAGAAACGAAAAAGGAAAAAAATTAAAAAAGTTGAATGGGGTTTTCGTGGCCGGTGGATAAAGATAGATTCTAATTAATCAGTTGTAAAATAAACCTGGCATATACATCACGCATGTGTGGTTTTGTTTTGCACTCTCCAGCTCTCCAGCTCTCCAGCTCTCCAGAGATAGAGAGTATTGATTCACACTGTAGGTATAAAGCCATACCTACAGACTCTTTCTTTCTTAAAGGAATAAAATAGACCCCTTTCTTTCTTAAAGCGAGATGATGAAATCACTTTGAAAAATGTAAGCGAATGTGATGCTTGTTTGTTGGAGAGGCCTGAACTCAAAGAAAAGATGAATGGTTTTTCTCAAGTCTGTAAAGTCATATGTTCCTTCCACGACCATTAGTGAAGTCTGTAAAAGTGATTCGATGGGTGGAATGTATACTATATAAACCAAGGAAGCTAGCTACCTCTCAAACTCCTCCGACTTAGTCTTAGTAAATAAATACTACCCGGAACTGACAATTAGTAATTAGGAGGACGGCGGCGGCAGTCCATGTGTTAAACTAATTGGTGTTGTTTGAAGAGATTGTCCTGTTGTCCTCAAGGGTTTTAACAATCAGACTCAGACTCAATCTCAGAGGTCCTAACTATTTGAACATCATACATGACACATGGATGGAGGATTAAGATCCGACTCCATTCATATTGTTCTAAGAAAAAGAGATGTGATAATGACCCTTTCTTTCCCAAATGGATACAAATGTGCTAGCTGGGGCCGGAAATTTGATTCTCATCTTCGTGTTCAAGGAATTAACCCCAATGGGAATGGGATCAACTAGGGGGAGATTTGATTCTCGTCTTCGTCTTCATGATCCATCTCAAAACCCCTCAAAATCAAGAATCAGATCAACTAAGGGGAGTAGTTGATCCGATTCCCATTCATATTTTCCTTTACTACTTACCAAAAATACTCTTACGATTTTACGATAATTTCAAAATACCCCAAACCCTAGAAGCCTTTTTGGTTTAAAAAAAAATCAATGACTATTTATTAATCACCGTTGGAAAGAGCAAAAGTTTTCCCTTTTCACCTTGGTTGCTAGCCTCTACTTGTCTTGTTATGCTTCTTATCATTGTGTCACATTTATTGTTTCTCTTTGTATTATATTCTTTATATTATTTACTACTAGTTTTTTCATCACTCATCATATAGTATCATATATTATATATTAATTGTAAAATAAAGTTTTTATCAATTTGCTTTTTTACAAGTTACTTATGTGAAAAATATATTTATATGTGCATGGTATTTTAGTAATCAAATTAGTTTATGTTATGATTCATGAGAATTAGTAAACAATAACAATAAGAATCAACTTCATTCATGTGTTGATTCCATATGGTTAGTAAACATCTTGGTTAATCCGATGTTTAATTGGAATGCATGACTCCGATTCTTGGTTAATCTGATTCCTCCTTAACCCAATTCATGGTCACTCATTCGTGATTAATAAACATGCTCTAATAAAAGGAGATTGATTATCGGAAATGGTTTAGGAATCACAATTCAATACATACGTACATGTAAAGAAAAGAACAACGGTAATTTTGTAACTTGTTGCCAATTGAAACAAACATAATATTTCAAGCTTATATTGATGATGATTGTTGTTGGAAACAAACATAATATTTCTAGCAGGTACATATGATACCCTATAACAGAAAGAAAGAAAGGAGGGATAATGAAGAAAGAAAACAAGCGACAGGAACAGAAGGTGTCATCTGAGTTGGAATGGCGGATGATGTTCGGCCACGAGTTCTGACACGAGGAACCTGAGGAACCTTTGGAACGCTACGGATTATTTTCATGTGAACTCCAAGCTTAAGCTTCCGAGTGGTGTGAAGCAAATTACTACTAGTACTGACATGGTAATTTGCAGCTGGCTGCTGCTGCTTCTGCATTTGCTGCTCCCTAGCAACCACCACCCTAGTAGTAATAGTACTAGTTGTTGTTGTACCACCTCCGCTTCCATCTCCATCTCTATCTCCATCTCCATCTCCATGGGCTGAACTTGGAAGCGATTGACAGAATATTAAAAGAAGAAGAAGGAGCGAGAGACTGAGTAGGCGACGTGATTTCATCTCTCTCAACATGCCTGCCCTCTTGCCTTGCCCTGGCCTGCTCTGCTGCTGCTAAGCGTTAAGCAATATACTAAATAAGTTGTACCGCTTTACCAATACTATATAACATATGGATATTATAGATTGGACGCCAAAGTGGAACGGACTGCATGAATAGGTCCCTTCATGTTCATGGCGCGCAATGGTAATATCTTTGACAATTAATTAAACAAATGAATTTTAATTGAGTGTGGTTTGATATGGGAGAAAGAAAAGGAAGATGCCATGGGCCCACAAAGAAATCCCAGTGAAGAAAAGGACAATGAAGACCATTTCTAATTTTCCATTCTATCGACATACCTGTAATCTAAGACTTGACCCATCAGGAAACTATGCGTGTCAAATAGGTCGACAAGAAATGAAAAGAATTAGCATTATCATTGGTGATATCAGCTAAACGTCGCTCTTATCTTCTTTGAAGTGCTTGCTTGCTTCCTTGCTAATAATATCCTCCTCATCCTAAACCAAAAACAGTGTTTGTGTATTTGTATTAAAAATAACAAATTTAATTTCTTTTCAGATTCAATTCAATTGGATTTGGAAACCCAAAATAGAGATGTACAAAAAGTCGGTCAAATCGGAAATCATGATTTGTTTGTTTTAGAGTGAGTCTCAGTCTCAGACTCAGAGTATAAGAAAGAAAGAAACAAGACTTGGGGTCCGTCCGTCCGTCCGTCCGTCAGGGTGGAACAACAGGCTATCAAGAATTTCGCGTTTCAGCTTGTGCAGGGACATATTTAGGTCCACATGTCTTGCCAACTCACCTATGACTCGTTCCATGTATAACACATAGAGCCCATTTCTGCTTTCCAAAACTTGTAATGCTTTGCGTGCGTGAACCATTGATGCCACCCACTCTTCGAAAACCACTGCAATATCACCACCATCATCAAAATTATTTATCAGGTCAGTCAATATGCCTATGCTTGATCTAAGACCATCTATCTAGTCAAAGAAAATGTTTTGTATGTTGTAATATGTCTGCAACGTAATCTGCATAGCTGCATTATATTTCCTTAAATTTCTTTGTGCAAAAACGGGTGCTATGCTTATGCTATGTCACAGGGGTTTCTCAAATTCTGTTTGGTTTGAAATGATCTTGGAATTGTTCAAATTCATCTGGTTTGAAAAGATTCTTAAAGCTTGTGAAATGCGTAGCAATTAAGAGAATAACTCACTGGTGTCAAAACCTTCATCCGTTGACCATTCTGATAGGTAATCGGATACCAAAAACTCTGTAAGCTGGATCCTGTCATCCGCATAAACAGATGAGAGAGGCTAATTTAAACGTATTACAAGAAAGTCATATCAGAAACTCATCTCACTGGGAAGGGATGTATGTGGTCACAGTTCAACATTATTAAAACAAGTTCCTTACACCCTCTAGATAAGTGTGGCGAATTAGATTGCATAAAAAAATTCATGTGGTTTAGTACCATCATAAAATATAATTTTCCGCATAAGGCCCTTTCTGTGACAAGTAGCCACTCTATAACTTGGGAATAATAGTGGCTGGTAGAACAATCCACTACAAAGATAATGCAGTTTAAAACTATGCAACTGACTCAGTAACCATCCACAATTTTGCAGACTCAATGGAAGAGAAGAGAAGAGGGTAGGATGAATTTTTGTCTAAGGAACTAATGAATCTCTAACAGATTTTGGCCACTCAAAAGAGGAACCTGAACTTTCTATTGTGATGCCTTTCTGTTCAAATATTGGGATTATAGATGCTCGAACTAGGTTTTATACCCAAATTGTTGAGGAATATGAGGATGCTGGATTCAATTAATAGTTCTCATGTTTAAATGTTACTGAAAAGCAAGTTGGGTTTCAGGCCCTAGTGGATAACAATTATTACAAAACCAATGAAAAAATTGGACAGATGATCAGTCAAGAAAGAATGTATTTTGTAGAATACTTACAGCATGAACATGCATTGATGCATGTTTGTAAAAGCATCATCAAATGGATCTGTGAATAGGAAATTCTCTGCAAGAACAGAGATTCTCTGAGAAACTGAGAATAATGCACGTTGACCAATGTAGGGCTCACTTCCAAGCTTTCGGATCAAGTGCTGAATGAAAAACTGAGCATCAGGTTCAGAGTGTTTTGATGCTGGAACAAATGATTAGTAACATAATTAGAGGAATGATATATTAACAATCAAAGAAAAAGCATAAATGTAAGATCATATTATCCTTGCAAAAGGAAATTATAGCCAGCCATAATGCCATATGATTAATGGTGAATGCCATCATAGGGTGACAAAAATATACAATTTGAATAAATTTTAAAATGTGCAGGAATATAATGCTGAAAATATTAACAGAACCCAACCACAAACAAACAGTTTACCGTTTCCTTGCAAGGGGCAACACATCCTTCTAACCAAACGCGTGATTAAGCTGCTGATAATTCCTTCTATGAGTTCCACATTCATTGCCACTGATAACAGGTTCTTCAATGAAGCTTCAAGCAATAGAGATAATGCATTTAGAAAAATATAAACAAGTAAAGGTGGCAGCAGATGGAAACACTGCAACCTGGAAAAGGCAAAGAGAACCTTAAGAGATAAGAGGGCATTCCCACAGTGCCCAAATTATTACCCACAATCACGGATGTCCCATGTGGTGATGCCAAACAAACCCAAAATGAAGCTCAATGTATCTTCCAGAATCTAAGCAAAAATTTCAGCATGATTCTTGAGACCTTTATACTTAATTTGTAGTTTGTTTTCCTGCGTTTATAATCAACCTCTTATCTAAATATATATTTTTATTTTGACTATGGAATAATTAAAAGAAGTCTAATCCACTTCAGAAACACTCTTATCAGAATTAAAGAATACAACCAAATGAGGCTAAAAATTTGGATACATTAATTCAGTGAGTCTACTCTATAGATAGCATTCATTTGGAAAATTCTCAGAATGTAGATAACATTAAACTCAAATAATCAGAAGGAAGAAATAAAAAATTTGCTACCTAAAATAAAGTCTACAGCTTGGTGTGACCAATTTGCAAAATTGGCCTCCTCCACCTGAAATTCCAATAGACCAAAGTTAAAATGAAAATGTACAATTACATAAACACCGCAATAAGAAACTAAATGGCAAATTGATAAAAGTAAGATGTGGATCTAACAGGAGAACCGGTTTCACAAAGCTCCACAAGAAAATCGACTGAGGCCCTAAGCTGCTCCATTTCATCTTCACTGTTTCTGTCTGCACTAGAAATGACTAAATGCATCAAACCCAGATTATACAAAAGCAAATAACTTTCCCCAAAAAAACCCCTAAATGGCTAAGCTCTTATATATTTCCTCACAAAATGGATGAATTATATGCCAGAAAAGGGAGGTATAACATATATTAGGATCATTAGCCAGAAAATTAAATTAAAGCCAAATGGGAGTATAATTTGAGTTACATAAGTTGATCATAATTATGTGCGAACCTGAAAAATGGCGTCGCTGGGATGAACTGCTTATTCTTCTTCTCCTTTCCTTAAAACGCACTGCGATTTTATTTAATTTTTTGAAGAAGAAAACATTTGTTAAAATCAAGGAAGTGCATGCATTATGCATAGTTAATCAGAATACGAGAAAGAGGATGCGTTGATGAGGACCAACCGTGTCTGAGAAATCTGCGTCGCAAGACATCATTGAATCTGCACTGAGAAGGATCTCGAAGCCGCTTATTAGGGCTTATTTTCCCCAAATTATCAAAGAAATAACACTTGCAAGAAGCGCTTTGTGGGAACAAGTCGCACTGCGAAGCATCTGAAACCGAAAAGACAGAACAAGCTGATGCATAAACCTGTAAATTAAGTATTAATCACGCAAAGAGAGAACGAGAGAGAGAGAGATGTAAGCCAGGAGGAGGACCTTCAGCCTCGTTGAGATCTTGTCGGAGTCTCAAAAGCTCTTGCTTTCGCTCCTTAGCCTGAAGCACAACTCAATTAATTAGGCTCCTTCTTGGTTCCGAAAGCAATTTAACAAAAATTGTGATCGAATCGGAAGATATGCGCGTTGAAAGAGACGAGAGGGACCTTTCGCTTCCATCGGACAGCGTCGGATTGATCAACAGAAGGAGGAGGAGGCTGATTTTGAAGAAGCTTTGATCGGAGAAGAGAAATGGCTACGGCTACCCTCAGCGACTGCTCCTCCGCCCCTGGCTTTGTTGTTCGCTCTTGTTCGATGCCTGACATTCTCTCTCACTCCACCCAATCTCGCGGGAAAATTCGCTCTTTACTTTACTTTGTATTTATATTTTTAAAAGCCATTTGTTCAAACTTGAACCCTTTAAAGCAAAATTCCACCAATATAATTCGCTTCTTTTGACCATCGGATTCACCACATGGTTTGAACTTTTACGAGGGAAATGACATTCAAATCCAAACGAATAAGCTCAAAACCAAGGTAGGCGAAACATTTACCGATTAGGATAGGACCACATTCTTTTTTATTTGGATATTTTTAGAGCATCTTCAACACGTAGTAAATAAATTCTTCAAATTGAAGTTTGTTGACTTATGTAGCAATTTGAAAAGCTTTATTTTCTACTTAAATAATTTTTGCTCTAACACACTCTTTAATTCAATTAATGCAATAGCATGAAAAATAATGAAAAATATGAAAACATGTGGAAAATGTCTATGTATTTATTATATGAAAAGAAAATATGCATGTTTTTAACATTTTCAAGGTAAGTTTTGTTTTTCCAAAATAAAATTAAATATTTGAAGAGCCAAAGTCAACTTACCAATCCTGAAGAGAAAGAAAGAGGTTGCAGTTTTGATGACTGAGATTGAAGAGGCTGTTGGAGAGAGTTTTTCTGATGTGGCTCACCTATTTTAGAATTCCAAAGCTATTGAAGAGGCTCTTGGAGATGCTCTTACTTTACTGCATGTTTACTTACTAGAAATTGAAACAGTCGAATCGGGGAATTTAAGAGAAGGAAGTAAGAGCTATTAGACCATTGGAGTCCACAACTTTTATTAAATTGTTTAAGAATGGTTAATCACTTTTTTTTGTCATTAATTTTTCTTGACATTATTTTTGTTTAAACCTTCGTGATTTAATTTTCTAAATATTTTAACCTAAAAAAATTTAAATTCCAAAACATAATGTAATTTCACACTTTCTTGGATTTCCGGCCATCTTCAACAAGAATAAAAGGAGAATGAACAAAATTAACAAAGTGAGAAAGAAAAAAATGATTTTGGTGGATTATTTGACAAATGGATGGGTATTTATAGAGTTTTGAGTTGGATCTAATTTTGATTATTTAATATTACTATTTTGGCTGTTGGATTTTGTTTTTTTACAATTGGATTTGCTCATATTAAATATTAGCCACTATATATTATATAATCATTGAAATTAAATTGGAAAAGAAAAAAACTGTAGTTTGAAGGAAAGCCGTTGGATTGCTAATATCCTTTCATCCCAGCGCACCATGTTTTCTGACGACGCAGGCCCCTTCTTGCAGGTGCTTCACATGGGCTGCATCAAACTTTGTGTGGACTCCACTAAATTATCAGTATGACTGAAACACGGACTGCTATTTAGCCCCAAAAATCAGTCCGTGGAAATTTTAACCTGCTCCTATAAAGGGTTGGAGAGGTTTCTGGGCTAAAAACTCAAATGGCTTATGGACTAAAAATTCAAATTTTGGATTTGGCCAGAGTGCGTTGGAGATGGCCTTAGGGCTAATCCAGTAAAAAGTGTCTTGACTTGCTCACTTGCATTGCATTAAAAAAAGAGCAAGGAAGTAAGAAATAAATCGAATCAACTATTCTCTTAGTTAACTTGATTCCTAGATTCGAGGGGTATTTGATTACATAAAACTTGGCTCCGAGGAGGTCTTCCTTAGAGAAACTCCACCGGTTGCAGCCTGGGCAAGGGGGGAGCTGGGTCCCACGGGCCTGGGCCCAAAAATGGGTTTCCAACGGGCCTGGGTAGCCTGGGCTCCATGTGAACTGGGCAAGCCCGCAGGGGGAAAGGGCCTGAGGTCTAGACTGGGGGGAGGCTAACGTCAGCAACATAAAAAAAATTTTAAAAATTTGAAAAAATCCAAAAAAATTTGAAATATTTTTTAATAAATACCTATCAATTTTATTATTATTAATTTCATACATACAACTAAAATTAATCTCATGTAAAAAATAAATAAATAGTAAAAATGAATAGTAGTTGCCCTTTGCCATGGCAACGGTGGAAACGCAAATTACTATTTGCGAGGGCAGCCACTATTCTCGTGAATAGTAGCCCCCTTGCTCCCCTCCCCTCCCCCTTGCCATGGCAACCCCTAACGGTGGAGTTGCTCTTATAAGCGTTTCCACCGGTGCCCCTTAACCTGGGCAATAGGGGCCCAAGGCCCCTTTTTCAGTTTCAGTGGTATTCTACAGTCTAGGCAGCGCCTGGGTCCACCAAATCAGGCTAGACCAAAGGCAAGAGCAGCCTGGGTTTGTTGACATTAGCGATGACGTCAGCAATGTAAAAAAAAATTTAAAAAATCGAAAAAAATAGAAACAAAATACTAAAAATTTAAGATTTTTTTTAAAATTAAATACTAGTCATATTATTCACTTCCCATACCAAAACTCTATACAAATTCCTCTCCTCATATCTTATGTGAATAATGGTTGTCATAGCAATGGGTAGAAACACACAAGCCTTTTGCAAAGACTACCACTATTCACATGAATAATAACAGCCCTTGCCTTCCCTAGCCCTTTTGTCATGGAAAATGAACCGAAGTGCTCTTACTACCAAACAATGCTATTAGACCATCTCCAATGCAAGGACCCAAACCCAAAATATTGCCCCAAATGTCTCCCAACCCAAGAAAATGAAGGACCCAAAATTTGGGAAAACTCAAATTTGGACCCAAATATGGGCCCAAGATTTGCCTGACCCAATACTATTCACCGGACCCCACGCCGAGGTGGCAGAGTCCATGTGCTTCTAAAAATGGTGGGACCCGCTGGTTACATATTCTGATGGGCTTGTCTGTGGCATGGGCCACGTGTCAGCACTAGGTTGAGCTTTGGCTGTCTTATTTGTATTTTTTAATATTCTAATATTAACTTAAATCAACGATATATATTAAATCTAAACTATTTTAACGGTAAAAAAGATCCAACGGTTGAAATTTAAATCCAAAGATCAAAATAATATTTTAACTTAATCTAAATTAGATCCAACCCCAACACTCACCTCAAACTCCATAAATACCCACTCATTTCTCAAATAATCAACAAAAAAAAAAATTTAGAATTTCAATTTTTTAGGTTAAATTGTTGAAAAAATTAAATCATGAAGTTATTTGAAAAGGTTAAATGAAGAAAAGTTATCCATACAAAAAAAGACTTAAACCATTCTTAAACAATTTAATAAAGTTGCGGACTTAAAATTTGAGTCAGGAGGTTGGGAGAAAAACGATTTGAGTCAAGAAACCCAAATAGTCACTTTTTGGAGGGGAAAATTTGGATTTAGCCCCTCATGGGTTGGAAATGGTCTTAGAGATGTCAGGCCTAAAATAATTATATATAAAAAAATCAACATGCGACTGTTTCCGTGAATATACAACCCCTTAAATTATTATTATCTTTCTGGTTAATATGAATTTTTTATTTTATCAACAATGGCTTTTCGTGATACTTGAGACATTTTTTTTTTCTTGTTGGGCGAGCAGGTTCAATGAGATCCAGTTACACAACATACATCTACAAAAAAAATTGAAAAAGAAAGAAAAATTAGCATTGAAATCCAAACGAAATATGCTCGGAACCGAATCGATTTCATTTGATACTGGAATATAAAGACATGGCATTTATGAGCTGGCCAAGTTTAAGTTTAACAATGAACTAAATTTAATTAGTCAAGAAGAGGGAACAAAAAAAGACAAAACAAAACTAAAGTACAAAACAACCGGATCGGGCACTCCCACCTTGAGCAAATTTAAATCTAGCACGTGATTAGCCATCCACATCTCCAGAGCAAAATCCATGGCATTATGATTTCATTTCTTTCCTCAATAAACACACTACTATACTATGACCTCGGGAAATATACAACTCAAACTAAAAAGAAAAAAAAATACCTGTCCTGTCCTTGGCATCTCCACCTTATCACATCTACTGTAATACAAATCACTCACCCAAAAAAGAGAGGGTGCAGGGTAACCGCGTCGCAAAGAGGTGAAGCACAAGCACAGGGAGTTTGCAAAGCCACGGAAACTCTCAAGTGCTCATGCAAAGCTGTTTGAGGGTTTCTAGAATAGACTCCGGCAGGCATCAATATCAGCCGCTTGTGAATCCAACACGCCTTGCCCAGACGGACTAGAACTAACAACCTTCAGTCCTGCCTCTAATACAGCTTTCTGGAAGTAGTCGTCATCCACCTCCTTCAGGACCTCATTCACCACCTTAAAATCCAAGCCTCCAACCAAAATTAATTTCCCTATAACTTCCCCAAAGTTACTTGGTGCTTTTGGCAGATCAATGCCAACATCATTCAGGATAGATGCATACAATAAACATCCACTCCTTATGTCAGTAGCTGTAAACACCTCCTTAGAAAACAAATACTCCAGAAGCTTCACAAGTGATTCAACACAGGGTCGACTTTTCTCTAGGGCAAGGGAGATAGCTTCCTTGACAACCTCAGGGTGGTACGCTGGAGATCTTAGCTCCTCCACACACAGTAATGCTTCATCTAAGAGTTCAACACTGAAATATTCCTCCAAAAGGGAGACTGTTTTTTTCTTAAGCGCGTCCAGTTTCAACTTTGGAGCTGGAGCTGAAGCTTGTGGCTTTTCAGTAAGTGGTGATACAGATGGAGCAACAACAGGTCTAGCAGACACAGGCGCTTGAGCTACAGGCTCTGCACCAAAAGCATGGTTGGATGGACGAGCAGGAGGGCCACCACTACTCTGCAATAAGGCACTAGGCCTATTACTGGTAAGGCCACCACTACCCTGAGGTAACAGTCTTGTGTTCGCTGATGTTGATTTTCCAATGAATGGCAACTGGCCACGTCCAGCAGCATCACCTCGTGGCATTGATCGAGTCCTAGGGACCTCCCAATCGTCATTATCTATTCCAGGCATCCCAGGCATCTTCCTTGTTCCTGGCATCCCAGGCATTCCAGGCATTCCAGGCATCATACCCCCTAAACCAGTTCGGTTGTTTGGGAAACCCCCAGGACTGGTATTCCCTTGAGCACCAGAAATGCTGTTACGACCACTTCTGATGCTTGCAGCAGCACCCGGACGCAATCCAAGATTTTTCTCTGCCTCCGTATGTATTTCAGAAATGGTTTTGGCTTTTACCTGTAACCAAAGTTCAAAATAATATGATTAAAAGTTAAATAACGCCACCTCTTCACAATATTACAACAGTCAAATACATATATGTATTTTGGCATGCCAGTCAAATACATATATTACAACAGCCTACCTCTTCACGCCTGGGAACCCAGTTGCTGGCCCGCAAATCAAGTACATCACGAACCATGAACCTCAACCTTGGAGCCAATTGAGGGTTCGTTGTCAGTTCCTTCAATCGGCTGAAGTACATATCGTTTATACGGCGTGATTTTGGGCTCTCATCAAGCTGCTTACCAATAGTGTTAAAAAAATGACATATGGCCTCCACATTTTCCTCAGCAGGACAAGTTCTGTTATCAGCTCCTAAAAGTTCCTGTTTCACATAAAAAATAACCATGAATAACATATTTAAGAATAGTCGCTGATCGAGAAAGGGCTAGAAACGAGGGAATCCAAGACGAACCGCAACAATGTGATGTACAATCTTTTCGGGTACCATCTTCTGCTTCAGAAGCTCTCCAATTAAACGAATGTTTCCCAGTGTACGAATCTTGGCCAATCTTTCTTTATCCCTACGCTCCATCTCTTGTTCAGGGGCAGTCATCTGCCTCACTTCTTCCCTCAATTTGTCAGCACCATCAAAAGCCTCCTGGCAGTTATTCAAGAGGACACGCTTGAAAGTGATTTCTTTTCCATCTGGTTCATCTGAGGGGAACCGGGGAAGCTTTTCATTAAGATCAGAACACAGAAGGGCATACATGGGGCAAAATGTAGGTTCCAGCACAGCCTTATCAAATATCAGCGAAATAACCCCCTGGAATGCAAGGAAAACTGTGAATACAGTTGACAACAGTAACAAAACAGAACCGAAAGAGAACATTAGAAGGGCATATCAATAAAGAAATCAAAATCACTACCGTTAAGATATCAGCTGATGTAATGCCAGAGTCAATAAGTTGCCCTTTAAGGAGATCAAACTTCTCTGGGGTCAGCTTGTTCAGTATCCTACATAAATAAACATCAAGTAAGTGGGATTAAACACAATGTTCTGAGGACAACTCAGTCCACAGACAAAAAGATAACCAAACCATGGCAACTTGGGAAGCAAAGGACCCCCAGACAGTCTTTTTTGGGAGATAATGAGACAGAGAATAGCATTTCCATATTTCAGCATCCGTTATAATTTTCCAAGTTGCATTTTTAATCTCACAATCAAACAGATAACAAACAGGCTTTCAAGGCTCAAGGTTATCCAGGGAGCGAGCAAATAATGAAGATATAATACAATATGCTGAACCGTCATGATATATTACCCCTTCACAGTCTTCAACACACGGTCCTTATCAGATAGGGTACCCCTTCTAGCTGACCATGGCGCCTCAGCTTTGGTTAGAGCAGGAGCAGGCCCTCCCTGAAATAATGAGAAAACAGTGCCATCAGAAATGAACCCCAGTCAACACTGTCCTTGTATGCAAGTACACAAGTAAAAGAACACAACAGAGCACACTAAAACAAATCTAACTTTAGTAAATGGTAAAGATTCTACCTACTGCCACTGGATAGCACATATTAGACTATAACTACATTCACTTATCCCTTAATGAAATTGGAAAAATGAGTACTTGCCACAACAAAATGCATTTTAATTATGATCAAAATTGGCAAAGGAAATTTGAGCAAACACCACACCACAAAAAAATTAGCATTCATCCAAGAAAATAACAAGAAATGAGAGATCATGCACCAGCCCTAACAAATACAGCAAACAATGTAAACAAAAATCCCAAGATAATCAGAATCCTCTAAGAAGACTTCCAAAACTTCCAAACATGGATACAAATTACTATAAAGTACCACATCTGCAAATAGATTCCAATATGTGATGCAAATGCCATTGCAAGAGCATGTAACTTAAGCTGCATCGAAAAGAAAAAGACAATTCCAGGAGCACAAAACTGAGACAGATGTTAAATGCACAATGTATCACATGATTAATAAAGTAACAATATAATCATGCCAAAATACATGTATAATAACACTGACCATATTTGAAACCATAACAATATAAGACATTAAGGAATAAACCTCATTACTTCTACTCAAATTTATTCACTGAGGTGAAACTCAATTCAAAGATGTTCAAAAGACTAATACAAACAGCCAAAATACAGAGAAAGATATTTAATGGAGATAAAATGATCTTGTAGTTTTAATCTATTACCCCTTGGTTGGAAGAGTTATGTGTCCTTGCAAATTGAGGTTGATTTGCTTCTTGCTGTCTGTAATCAAACCGATTACCAGACTCTTTATTCTCCCGAAGAGTCTCCCAAGATCGTTCCTCTCCAGAGGCAGGAATAGGCGCAGAGCGGCCACGCCAATCCCGACTGTCGGGCTCAGAATAACGAGCTTGAGATTGAGGTGGAGTTGGCAGCTGAAGAGGGGAATAATAATAAAAAAAATCTTATACAAAGCACACAATGAATATCATAATATAATATGACGATCAATTAGTTAAGCCAGGCTACATCACTAATCATTATACTCCGCAATAAGAACAAACATGATGAATTGCAATGAAACAAAAGATTTTTGAAATTGACGATTTTGAACCCCTCCATTAACTTCAACCCTTAAAGCATTGAAATACAAGTTATTAGTTGGACAAAAACTCACATTGGTTTCTGCACGACCCCAGCTCTGATCTTCACCAAGAAATTCGGCTTCAATTTCTTGTTTCACTTTCAGAATTTCATCAGGGACCTCAACAGCCTATAAAGAAGAGATAAACAATCCAAAGTTCGTTAAAGTTCATATGAGAATATATAATCTTCTTAGTTTAAACATGAAAGTTAAAGAATCATACAATCTTCTGACGATTCATATAAATAAAAAATAATAATACTTTTCAAAATCAAGTGCATTAAAGAATAGAATACCTCTCTAAGCTGTAAGATCTGGTCTCTGGTGTACTTCACACGCTCATGACCCTCAAACCGTGAGTCCCCAGCCTGTCATGGAAAGAGTTTATAGAGTTTGGTCACAATATAGTTCAATGGGGCAAGAATGCAAAATAGGAACCAAAGCTTATGAGATTATAAATCTCCTCCAACTAAATTTTCAAATGTGAAGATAACAATTGTAAATAAATAGATATCATCTCCACAAACACACACACACGAACAGTTTGGCACTTCGTAGGATATTTGGCATGGGTGAAACAAACTAACGATGGCAACACAACTACTAATAGCGTGTGTGGGACCCAAAAGTATAAATGTACTACCACGATGAATGTATAAATAATCCCAGGCCCCTCCTCAATGAACTTCACCTTTAGTGCATACAAACATAAGCTCCCTCTTGCAAAATAGCCAACTCCCAATGATGCACCATGGATGAATGGCTCATTTGACTGTGAACCCCAATGAATCCGATGTCTGTAGGTCCTTTATGGGCAATCTAAGACTCACTGCTTGCCCACCTAAAGCCTACATATATCTGTTTGTCCACATTTACAGTAGGTACACATACTAAGCGCCCCACCAAGAATTAGGACATTGACAATATTTAAAACACTACCTCTCCTTTTGATATAAACAACAATTTCCATAAACTTAAAAGTGGTTTTCCAGTATTCCATTTGCTAATAGTCGATAAGATTGGAGGGTGAGGGGGGTGGAGCAATAACCATTAACAGTTTGTTCAAATAACATTCAAAATTGGTGGCAAAACATCCAAACCGCATATTAAAGCATTAAAGGACCAATTATCTCAGAGAACTATCCTTGTTAGCACATAATTCAATCCAAAGAACAGACTTTATAACTTTCTTATTATTCACCCAAATAAGCGAAACAAAAAAAAAATCACAAATTAAATCGAGAAGCAAGCAACGCAAAGCAACATCAAATCACATATCTACATATATGCATATATAATACAAATAGGAGCGGAAAAAGGAAACCTAGATCCAAAGAATGAGAGATTTGATAGGTATACCTTGATAGAGAAATTAGAGGGAGCACCGCCATGGGAACGCAAGAGAGGGAGATCAGAAGAAAAGGAGCCGAAAGCTAAAGAAGACGACGAGGAAGATGGGCCAGAAGAAGCGGAGGAGTCGAAGCGAGGACCAAGGAGTCTACCACGACCGCCACCAGGTCTCAAGCTCAACACCGTCTGATCACCCTGCTGCATACCTCGATCTTAATCTCCTGAAAGAATCTCCGCGGTCCGATCAAAGAACAAAGAGAGAGAGAGAGAGAGAGAGAGAGAGCAGAACAACAACGAAAGACTCAGCGAAACAAGACGCTGAATCCTATTGAATTGGATTTAAAGAGATAAGGAGATTCCGATTCCGAGTTTGGTTCGGTGTTTATTTTCTCTCTTCTAAGGGAAAGAGAGAGAAGAGAGGGGAAGCTCAGGAGAGAGAGAGAGAAAGGGGTCCGTGGGGCGGTGGAGAGGCTAAAAAACCCTTCCTTTCCTTTCCTTTCTTGGTGAAGTGAGAGACAGTGTCCTCGTTGGAATTAGATTTCCTTTTTATTTTTTCCCTCATGATTTTCGGTTTGAGTTTTTTTTTTGGGTATGTAGAGCAGTTCCAGCAACAACGGGGTTGGGGTGTTGTTTAGGCCCAAAAAACGTTTCCAGCAGCAAGAGCTGGGCCGGGCAGGAGGTGGGGGCCACGAGACTGGATTGGCCCGAGGGAGAGGCGAGCTTGAGTTCAAGCTGGTGTTTGCTGACGTCAGAAACAAAAAAAAAATTAAAAAAATCAACAAAAAATACAAAAAATTTCAGATTTTTAAAAAAATAAATACTTAGTCATATTTTTCACTTCCCACACCAAAACTCTATACAAATTTCTTTCCTCATATCTCGTTGCTAACGTCAGCATCCCTCAGACAATAGCTCGGACTGTTCTTGCCTTTGGGCCTGCCTAGGCTGATTGGTCCCACCCTTTGCCCGGGCTGGACTTCGCCCGCTAGAGCTGGTTTCCAGCCTATGGGCCACCTTCTACCAATTTTGAATGGCGCGGTGGAGATCCTCTTAAGGCTCGTTTAAAGTGATTATGGTGAAGTCAATAATCACTTTTATGGAGAATTACTTCTCAAAATAATCACTTTGTAAAAATATAATAACCCTTTGGGTTAATTATAGTTTAGTACCCTGTGATTACACCCTTAAAACATGTTAATCTCTACCTTCTCAATTTTAACAATGAAATACCATAACATTGAAAATTTATTGCAATGTGGTTCTGTCGTTAAATTGACCATTAAAAAATATGTTAAATGTTGATGTGGCATATGTAGGACCTACTTTTTTGTTTAATTGAAATAAAATATTATTTAAAAACTATAATTAAATGCAATAAATAATTATTAAATATTAAAAAATCAAAAAAAGCAAAAATAAAAACTCAATCTCTCTCTCTCTCTCTCTCTCTCTCTCTCTCTCGCTTTGTGTGCAACTCTTTCTCTGGAAAAAATCGCTCAAACTTCATTGTCGCTGCCCAACTCCTCCCAACGCCCAAATCTGTCGTGTCCTCTCTCTGTTTCACCAAGCCTATTGCGTGACGATGGCCGCGATTCCGATGAGGCTGGTTCTGGGGTCGAGCTCGAGGATTTTGAAGCCTGTGATTTCAAGATGTAAACCATGGCGGACTGGTCATCGGCTTCGAAAATGCCTCAATTTTTATTTCTCCTCACGACCTCCAAAATCAATGAAGTAGCTTTTCCCACTTCTGTTGGAGAACGGGTTCCTTGACCTGCCCCATTATGAAAAAAAAATATATTACTCTATAGAATGAGGAAAAAGCACTATAAGTACAACATATGGTTATGTATCAATTAAATTTTTATTAACTAAAAATCTAGACTATTTAAAAAAATTAATACATGTCAAAACTCAAACCTACATGTTTAAGACATGATCACCGTTATAGAGGTAGCACCACAATCACACATATTAATAATATATTTATATAAAAAAATTATATATATTCTAAATAGGGCTGGTTTAAGTCGAAAATTAGAATACAATTCCCGCTCCTCTCTGAACACCATACCAAAAAATTCCCCAAATTATATATATTCTATACTTGTTTTTAAAATTGGCATCCGTTGCGTAGAAACAACTTATACTATAAACCGGCCCACGTGTAATCAAACAAAGCATTAATCTGCCACCTCATCACCAGTCTACCATTGGTTTTGCCCACGTCGATGCCCCAATTCAGGCCCCCATGAATTCTCAAAGAAACCCACCGTTATGAACTTATGATGTCAAGACCAAAAAAGTTCCTGGACTTTCCAAAAATACCATCCACGCAGGGTCCAATTTCATGCAACAAAACAGTGTCACAAAAGTAATTGAGAAATGCTAGTAACTTTCTTTCTAACATTCTCTTTTGGACATTCTCCATTATCTTTATGACATGTGTCAATTTTTGCACTAAAAACAATGTCATTAATACATTAGACATTGTTTTTAGGGTGATGCTAGGGAGACCAACTTTGTATACAAACTCTCTAATAGAGGTGGAGCCCACCAATATAATGGGTCCCACACTCTATTAGAGAGTTGGTACACAAGTTGGTACATAAAGTTGGTCTCCCTAGTATTTTCCTTGTTTTTAATGTAGAAATTAACACATATCATGAAGATAATGGAGAAGATTCAAAAAAGAAGGTTGAAGAGAATGTTGCTAGAACCCCCAAAGTAATTTTCATATAATTGAGGTGTAGCTTCACATCCCAATCTTTCCTTCCCTCCCCCCGCGTCTAGAACCTAACTCAAGCGTTCCAGAACTATCTGGCACAACCTCAAATCTCCTACATGTTTGTCACCGTCTTTCCTTCACTTTTCTCGAATTATCTCTTACATCACTATAAATTTGGAGTCCCTGTACCAAACCAATCACACATTTTGACATCACAAAGCCTTACAACTTTCTTCCAAGCTTTCTAAACCAAGCGTTGCTTTGCTAAATTTTCTTTGAATTCAACCAATTCTGTGTGTGAATTTTGAGCGTCAAGCAGTTCAATGGCGCCCAAGACTGAAGGCAAGGCCATAGGCATCGACCTTGGCACAACCTATAGCTGCGTCGGTGTGTGGCAAAACGACCGCGTTGAGATCATCGCCAACGACCAGGGCAACCGCACCACTCCTTCCTACGTGGCCTTCACAGACACCGAGCGGCTCATCGGCGATGCAGCCAAAAACCAAGTGTCCATGAACCCAGAGAACACCGTCTTCGACGCCAAGCGTCTCATTGGCCGGCGATTCTCCGACCCATCAGTCCAAAGCGACATGAAGCTCTGGCCTTTCAAGGTCATCCCTGGTCCTGGCGACAAACCCATGATCGTCGTTAAGTACAAAGGCGAAGAAAAGACCTTCTCTGCGGAGGAGATATCTTCCATGGTGCTGACGAAGATGAGGGAGATAGCTGAGACTTATTTGGGTCAGACCATAAAGAACGCTGTGGTGACTGTACCTGCTTATTTCAACGACTCGCAGAGACAGGCCACCAAGGACGCCGGCGCTATTGCTGGGCTCAACGTCATGCGAATTATCAACGAGCCCACTGCCGCCGCTATAGCCTATGGGCTGGATAAGAAGGCCTCCAGAAGAGGTGAGCAGAACGTCCTTATTTTCGATCTCGGCGGAGGCACTTTTGATGTCTCGCTTTTGACTATTGAAGAGGGGATATTTGAGGTCAAGGCCACCGCCGGCGATACTCATCTGGGTGGTGAAGATTTTGATAATAGAATGGTGAATCACTTTGTGGCCGAGTTCAGGAGGAAGCATAAGAAGGATATCAGTGGAAATGCCAGAGCTTTGAGGAGGTTGAGGACCGCGTGTGAGAGGGCGAAGAGGACCCTGTCTTCGACCTCTCAGACCACAATTGAGATCGATTCTTTATACGAAGGGATCGATTTCTATGCGACGATTACAAGGGCCAGGTTCGAGGAGTTGAATATGGATTTGTTCAGGAAGTGTATGGAGCCTGTTGAAAAGTGTCTGAGGGATGCCAAGATTGACAAGAGTCAGGTTCACGACGTGGTTCTGGTTGGTGGGTCGACTAGAATTCCCAAGGTTCAGCAACTTTTGCAGGATTTTTTCAATGGGAAAGAGCTGTGCAAGAGCATAAACCCTGACGAAGCGGTTGCTTATGGTGCTGCGGTTCAAGCTGCGATATTGACGGGCGAAGGAGATGAGAAAGTGCAGGACCTGTTGTTGCTCGATGTCACGCCTCTCAGTCTTGGGCTTGAGACTGCTGGTGGTGTTATGACTACTCTGATCCCGAGGAACACAACAATTCCAACCAAGAAGGAGCAGATTTTCTCAACTTACTCTGATAATCAGCCCGGGGTTTTGATCCAAGTGTACGAAGGAGAGCGGGCCCGAACCAAGGACAACAATTTATTGGGGAAGTTTGAGCTCACTGGGATCCCTCCTGCTCCTAGAGGCGTGCCCCAAATCAATGTGTGCTTTGACATTGATGCGAATGGCATTTTGAATGTGTCTGCTGAGGACAAGACTGCTGGAGTGAAGAACAAGATCACCATCACCAACGATAAGGGAAGGCTGAGCAAGGAAGACATAGAGAAGATGGTGCAAGATGCAGAGAAGTACAGGGCAGAGGACGAGGAGGTGAAGAAGAAAGTGGACGCCAAGAATGCGCTGGAGAACTACGCCTATAACATGAGGAACACGGTGAAGGACGACAAGTTTGCAGGGAAACTGGACCCTGCGGACAAGGAGAAGATAGAGAAGGCAGTGGAGGATGCCATTAATTGGCTGGAGGGGAACCAGTTGGCTGAGGTTGATGAGTTGGAGGACAAGTTGAAGGAGTTGGAGGGGTTATGCAATCCAATTATTGCTGAGATGTACCAGGGCGCTGGTGGTGGTGGAGGCATGCCGCCTATGGGGGATGATGACATGCCTGGTGGTGCTTCTACTGGCTCTGCGACTGGACGTGGCCCTAAGATTGAAGAAGTTGATTAAGTTGTGAAAGCTGCAATTGGGTTGCTCTGTTTTCGTTTTTGGGGTCTTAAAAGTTTATGTTGTTTTGTTTTTGGTTAAGCTTGTAAACATGTTTTTTTGTTTTTAAAAGTTCCGAAGTAGAAGTAGTGTATGTTTATATATGTAATAGAGAGTCAGCAACCAATGTACTATAAGAAAGTTTGTTTATATTTGATTTGGTTCATAGTGAGACTTGTCTTATTATCAAAAAATGATAACAACAATGCACAAGTTTTATGTTTGTGCAACCATCAATTCAGCAGCCAGTTCATCCTGGGAATGGGAAGTTGGGAACCCAAAGAAAAAATGCTTTCAATTTCTTTGTGGCAACAAACAAACAAACAAATTGGTTGGCAATTCACTTGACAGAGAATGGCTAAATCAATTCACAAAAGAAAGAAAGAAAAAGAAACTAATCCATCCTGCATTTGCTTGATTTGATGCTTACTTACCTTGAGACTTGAGTGAAATTTAAAATCAACTAATGGAAAAGTTGTTGAAATGGATGGAAGGTCGAAATCTTGAGCCGGGCCTTATTGAAATAGCAGTAGCACCAGTTTCGTGCTATGGGCCTGGACAAGCTATGACCCAATAAGGAACGAAGCCCATCATAGTCCACTCAACTCGCATTCTTCTTCATCCAATTCAACATCCTAAAAATTATGGATAAGGAGGAGGAGAAGGAAAATCCCTGAGCGCAGTAGCTAGCTGTTGTTGAGTGTTTTGAGCCATGGCTGGGATCACCACCAGCTGCGCATCCAAAGCTATGCTATCCCGAACCACATATAAAACGACGCCGTCTCCACTCTCACTCTCCTCCGTGGAGTCTAAACTCTTCGGCCTTCGTTTTAATAACTCTTCCTCCTACCTGATAAATTCCAGCTGTTTTAGCTGTCTCTCCTCAACCGTCAGCAGCCCAATAACCGCCCGTTTCGGCGGTGGGCCGCGTTTTCCCGGCAATGACTCTAGGCGCTCACGGAAGAGCGACTCCGATGAGGACGAGGCCCTTGATATCTCCTCTATCAGGTTAATCAATTTATTAGTTTATCAATAATTTATGCATGTGATCAATTTTCGTCAGTCGAAATTGAATTTTTGAAGTGGTGGTTTGTTTTGAAATAGGTCAGATACCGTGAGGCTAATTGATGCGAAGCAGAACATGGTTTGCGTTTTCTTTTTCTTTTCTTTTAATCTTTCTTTAAATTATGTTAAACTGCTCAGTTTGGTTGCTGGTGAATTGCGGGGAAAAAAAGAAGAAGGAAAAAGCATTATCTAAGTCTTCAAGTTGTTTATTGTTGTTGTGCGTAGGTTGGAGTTGTCTCTAAAAGTGAGGCTATTCGGTTGGCTGACGATGCTGAACTTGATTTGGTATGCATTTTGCCACTAATTTTTGTTATTTGCTTTGTTTTTCCTTTTTGTGGTTTATTATTTGAGCTTCTTATTTGAGTTAGAAATGATGCTCTTATAACATGGTTTTGAAGACTAATCTCTTCTGCATTGTTGCAGGTAATATTATCACCAGAAGCAGATCCGCCAGTTCTCAGGATAATGGATTACAAGTATGATAGCTTTCATATGATTTTAGAACAAGTCCATAATTTCTCTTCATTTTCACTGTTTCCAGTTCTTGTTTGTGATAAATGCTCAAAATGTTCTTATTCAAATTGATCCTCTTACAGTTTTATGTTATTATAATGACGTAATTGAACATGGATAGCAAGAGGTGTAGCTACTGATGCATTACTGATAAACTGTGTTAGCACATTGACCAGTTTGTTGAGTGGAAATGCAAAATTGGGATCTCAGTGTTTTTCCTATAAATCCTGTTTATTACAGATGTGTTTACAGGGAACCAATTGCCCTAAATATATGTTCTTTTCTTTTGAATCAGAGAACCGGTAGACCTAATTATATATACCTTTTCTTTTTGTCAGTAAATATAGGTACGAACAACAAAAGAAGAAAAGAGGCCAGCAGAAGAAAAGTGCGGGTGAGTGTCTTCTCTGTCTTGAGACTGTTGCCTTTTTCTTTCTAATTCATGCATAATCCTTCGATTTGAGAAAGACACTGACCAGAGTCTTGTCTTATATGTTAGCAAGCCGCATGGATTTGAAGGAGCTCAAAATGGGGTAAAGCACTGAATTCAGTCTTATTTCAAATCTCAGAATATTAACATGTTTGTTTGACGTGTAAGTTCATTAATGGCTGATTAAATAGATATTTTTTTTAAAAGGTTGAGTTACATATATAACTTTTATATTTTGAAATAATATTTTTCTTTGATAGGCTTGCTATCTAATTTGTATCAGCACATTGTAGTGTTAATATGGCTTCCACCAAAGAAAATGAGAGTATGTTACTTTGAAGAATGAAGCAAAAGTCGAACTCACTCATAGTGAATTTTCAAAAACATCAGACTAAGCACAAAATAAATAAAAACTTTATTTGTGCTATCATGAGAGGATCTTAAATGGAACTTGGTTGGATGTTTCCAACAAATAGTCAACTCAACCGAACAAAGCCTCATTGGCAGCTACTATGGGTCAGCTGTCCATGGTGCTTTATGAATAATGTTTTTCAGTGTTAGTTTTCTCAAATTTTTGCTAGACATTAAGCAATTGAGTGAATCATTAGCTGTCAATATCTGACTTGGTACTTTTGTCATGTGACTGGCTCTGGTTGTGATAGTGTTGACTGTTCATATTAATTAGAATATGCGAGTGGTAAAACAAGTAACATAGATTAGGTTTTCAGATGTTTATCTGGGTGGCATTTGCTTATATGTTCTAAATTCTATTATTTAATAAGGGACCTTGATTCATAATTTGAACTAGATGCTATTTGTATGTATAAATTTTTTTATCATTATTATTGTCTGTACAGTTACAACATTGACCAACATGATTACTCTGTGCGTTTGAGAGCTGCCCAGAAGTTTTTGAAAGATGGTGATAAGGTTGCTTAGATTTCTCAATAATGTCAGAATTTGCCTTCCTATATTAATACTCCCTGTATTGTTCTTATGTTTTTCTGTATTGAATTTTTGTAGGTCAAGGTTATTGTCCACTTGAAAGGCCGTGAAAACGATTTCCGAAATATTGCTATTGCACTTATCAAACGCTTCCAGAATGATGTTGGGGAGGTAATGATGCATTTTTGTGTTTAAAATCATAAACAGATAGTAAATACTAAGTGCTTGTGTTTCAAATTCCTGAAGTGCTTCAGATTGGTCTGTGCTTTTTTGTTTTGGGGGGTGTGGAAGGAGTTTACAATCTAGAGCTCTTTTAAGTTCTGGTTATTTTCATTAGGAGTAAGTCAGCTGCTAAGGTTTTTTTAATCTATAATTGTTTGCTTGTTTGTATGGGTTGCAGCTGGCAACAGAGGAAGCCAAAAGCTTCAGCGACAAGAACATGTTTATAGTTTTAGTTCCCAACAAGGCTATTCTACAGAAAGCTCAAGAACTGCCACCGAAGAAGAAAGAAAACTCTGCACCTGCAGTGAATGAAATATCAGCTGGTGTCTGAGTGGACTTGAGTTTCAAGCAGGTTTTACATATAGGTAAATCTTTTGGATTTTCATTTTGTTTGGCAACTAGGTTGGGAATCTTTGAGGTTGTGTATAGTATTAGAGTACTAGTGTTGTACGAGAAGAACATGTATAATAGATTTTGATATCAAGACTGTCTTTTCAATTAAGAAACTAGCAGAATTTTGTAGATTGTAATCTTTGAAATAAAAAATAACAAAAATTTAAAGCTTTCATATGAAGCAAACATTTCTGGTCCACACTAGATGAACATTAACAGTCCCATGGAAACAATCAGTCTTGTAGGCAGTCTGATCAAACAATTTAGTGATTGTGTATGATATATATGCTCTTATTTCTAGTTCTCTAGGGGCACGTGTGTTCGAAGACAAGAAATATGGCCAGGGGAAAGTATAGGCGATTGCATCATCAAATAGTCTTGATTGCTTATTTGGCCGGGTGCTGGATGGTTGTTGTTGAAGCAGATTAAGCGATCAAACTTGGTTATGCATATTGTTATTCAAATGCTTATTATTATCCGCCATTCTTTGGCATGTGGAAAGTAGGAGAGACTGGGCATGATGTTAATTCGACCCCAGTGAAGCAAAGCGTCCAGAGCATGTGCTTGTGAGTTGTAATAGGTTGCTGGTTAATTATATAGAAATTGGGGTGTTTTGCTAATCCCTTTGTGTGTGCCCAGATGGGGAGGCTTCAACTCACCTACCTAACGATTTGAACTTGGCTTAGCTTCTAAGTTCTTAGAACTCAAGTCTGCTCTTTTGCATATGTTTCTTATATATAACTGGGTAACCACTAAAGTTTTTATTGCACTATTTTAAGGGTTTTTTTTTTTTTTTTTTTTTTTTTTTTTTTTTTTTTTTCTGTTGGGGGATTTGTGTTTCTTATCAGATATGGGCCCACTGTGCCTTAAGTATATCAATCAACAACAAACTAATTGTATTGTCTCAAGAGGAAATGTGGTCTTGTGAAACATGCTATGCTGTAATGTCCAATCTGAATATTGATTCTTGGATTTTTGAAGAAATTGATGACAACGTAACCAAATTCCTTTTTTTTTCCTGGCGTAAATTTACAATGTCACGGTCTATGAAAGAAGCCAACTAAAGTGAATGATCCAAATGCCAATGATTTCCCGCAAGGGATAAACAAGTTCTGAGCACAAAACACCATCGAAGCTCTAGTCTGCTCTACATTGGATTGGATCAATCTTAACAAAATCATGAGGTGCAGGATTTGATCTCATTCCGATAGAGTTATGTCGTTTCAAGATGTTAGCACTAATAAAAAATAAATTGGAGAAAATTGCAAATGGGAAAAAAAGGAAAGATGTCCTAATTGCTCCTGTTACATAATTCTTAGGTAATGAAAATATAATTTTTTTTTTAAAAATAAAATAAAATAAAATAAAACAATTTTAGAGAAACAGTTTTGTTGGATACTATTAAATATTGTAGCCAGGTACACGTACATCAATGATTTAATAGCACACAATAAATAAAATGAAAAATAAGGGAAGGTGACAGTGAGGGTTGAAGAAAAAGGCGGGAGAGAAGGCGAGTATAATTGAAGGTATGGAAGGAAGCTTAAGTTGAAGGCAATGGCAATGGGGACCCTGCAACAAACAACCATCCGGCCTTGAAACTTGTTTGAGAATATTAGGTGGTGAGTTGAGAGACCGACCGCACCAAATATCTCATGCCAACCTCTAACCTTAGCTAGCTATCTTACTACTACTACTACTACTACTACTTCCCCACCCCTTCTTCATCATAAAAACGAAACCTCACCATCTAGACATCCTCGTCCAAACACCATGGAAGCCAGCGCCGGACTTGTTGCCGGTTCTCACAACCGCAATGAACTCGTCGTCATTCATGGCCATGAAGAGGTACGTACTTAGTTAATTAATCATGTAATTAATGAATGAACTATAAGTGTATGTGTTTGATGTTTTTCTGATGTTTGATGCCTGCAGCACAAGCCATTGAGGAACTTGGATGGGCAGGTGTGTGAGATATGCGGGGACGATGTGGGGCTGACAGTGGATGGAGATTTGTTTGTGGCGTGCAATGAGTGTGGCTTCCCAGCTTGCAGGCCTTGCTATGAGTACGAGCGCAGAGAAGGCTCCCAGAACTGCCCTCAGTGCAAAACCAGATACAAGCGTCTCAAAGGCAGCCCCCGCGTTGAAGGAGATGACGACGAAGAGGACGTGGATGACATTGAACATGAATTCAACATTAATAGTAACCATCATCCAGAAGATGATGATCAACTTAATAATGGCAACACCAGATCATCAACTTATAATAAGCACAATATTAATAATGAGCATCTGGCTGAAGCCATGCTCCATGGCAAGATGAGCTATGGCAGAGGTCCTGACGATCCTGATCAAGACTCCCAATTCCCATCTGTAATCGCTGGTGTCAGATCCCGCCCGGTATTTTAAATCAAACACCACTAATTCATATTCATACTGTGAATTAATTAACTCATGTGTACATATGCATTGATCTTTGCTTTCAGGTTAGCGGCGAGCTCACATTCTTATCTCATGGAGATCAGCAGATGTTATCTTCTTCATTGCATAAGCGAGTGCATCCCTATCCAGTTTCTGAGCCCGGTATGATATATATGCTATATTCATTCATTCACTCATTTTATCTATCTATCTATCCATCCATCTATCCATCTATCTATCTATCTATCTTGTTAATTTTTGAAAGATATGGATTAAACTCATTCCTAAAATAGTAATTCCAAACTTCCATCACATATACGTTTTGCAATTTATACAGGAAGTGAAAAATGGGATGCTGAGAAGAAAGAGGGAGCTGGGTGGAAAGAAAGAATGGATGACTGGAAAATGCAGCATCAAGGCAATCTGGGGGGCCCTGATCAACCTGATGACTTGAATGATGCAGACATGTCCATGTACGTACACACACACACACACACACACACACATATATATATATATGCATTTTAGTTAAACTAATTAACTAACTAGTTCATTCATTATGAACATAATACAATATAATATGGGTACCCTATAATATATGTTGCAAATTGGGACTGCCTGCAGGATCGATGAAGCTAGGCAGCCACTCTCAAGGAAAGTACCAATTGCATCAAGCAAGATCAACCCTTATCGGATGATCATTGTGGCTCGCCTTTTTATTTTGGCCTTCTTCCTTCGGTATAGGCTTTTGCATCCAGTCTATGATGCATTTGGTCTCTGGTTAGCCTCTGTCATCTGTGAAATATGGTTTGCGTTTTCATGGATCCTTGATCAGTTCCCAAAGTGGTACCCCATTGATCGTGAGACCTACCTTGATCGCCTTTCACTCAGGTATATACATACATATATTATATATATGCTCTGCTGACAATGGTTTACACACAAACTAATTAATATATAAAATATATTACTGCAAACAAACAGAATTTCAGCTATGTGATCTGCCTACACAGGACAACTATCAAATGTTTGTTTTTACAAAAAAATCCAAGGACTTGAAGCCTGATATTCTGCCTCTTTAGTCTCTCATTTTGGCAGTTAATAATATGACATTACATAATGCTTGAGATGAAGTAATATGATGTCTGATGTATCTTAAACCTCTATAAAATCAATTCATGGATGCAGGTATGAGAGGGAGGGTGAACCAAATATGCTCTGCCCAGTAGATGTGTTTGTGAGTACTGTGGATCCGATGAAGGAACCTCCACTTAATACAGCCAATACAGTTCTTTCAATCTTGTCTATGGACTACCCTGTTGATAAGATCTCATGCTACATTTCTGATGATGGAGCTTCCATGCTCACCTTTGAAGCCTTGTCAGAAACTGCAGAATTTGCACGCAAATGGGTTCCTTTCTGCAAGAAATTTGCCATTGAGCCTCGAGCCCCCGAGATGTACTTCTCTGAGAAGATTGATTATCTCAAGGACAAAGTCCAGCCAACATTTGCTAAGGAGCGTCGAGCTATGAAGGTGTGTAGATGTGCAATAAAATATTATCAATACTAGAACAGACCTGCTTACTTGATTAAGATGCATGATGAAGGCTAATTAATTAAGTATTTATTTATAGTTATATAAATTTATTATGGTGAATGGCCAAATGCATGCAGAGAGAATATGAAGAATTCAAGGTTAGGGTAAATGCGCTTGTTGCCAAAGCCACAAAGGTTCCAGCAGAAGGGTGGATTATGCAAGATGGGACACCATGGCCTGGAAACAATACAAAGGATCACCCTGGTATGATTCAAGTCTTTCTTGGTCACAGTGGAGGCCATGATACTGAAGGAAATGAGCTTCCTCGTCTTGTCTACGTGTCTCGTGAAAAGAGGCCTGGTTTCCAACATCACAAGAAGGCCGGTGCCATGAATGCCCTGGTAATTATATGAGATTTTAATTCAAGCATTCCTTTTCTTCTGTTTGGTTTGGTTGGCCAATTAAAACTCTGCCATGAATCCTCGGTAACAACCAGTGTTTTCAAAGGCATGCCTAGGCACGCTTCGAGGCCCGCCTCGGAGCGAGGCACCGGTGATTCGCCTCAGGCGCAGCTCTGTTTAGCGAATGTCATGAAAGGTGTACGCCTTGAAGGAAAGGCGTATGCCTTGAAGGAAAGGCGTACGCTTTGAAGTCGAGGCGGTCGCTGAACGTAGATGTGCTGTGAAAGGTGCAAGCCTCGCGAGGAAGACAGAGTTCCTTTATTTGAAAAATCTGATTCCGGACGACGTCGTTTGCACAGGCTGTGTTGTTTTGTTTCCCTATAGTTAAGTTGTGCGTTTCAGTTTTAAGTTTTAACATTAGACACGCACCGTTTTGTTCAAAAGAAACCAGTTTACCCATTTATTCCTTCCCTCTCCCAAAATCCAAAGTTCCTAAACAGACCAACAGAAACCGCCTCCCACCTTCCACCATCAGTTCAGTCCCCCTCCATAATCTACTCTTTTATCTATTCGAACTGTAGAAAGAAAGACACTAGACTTGGAGAGATAATATATAACCAAATGGATATATAGCAAAGAATTGAGTAATAGTAAGAGAAATTTTGAAAAAACAAGTTTGATGGTTAATTTATATTCTAGAGTGGCATTTAATACATTCAATAACTGTTCCATATTTTTGTAATTATAATAACTCAATACCTGAAAGGCTTACGTTTCAACGCTTTGAGGCTTACGCTTCGCCTCATAAGGCATAAAACGCCTCACCCTAACGCCTCGCCTTTCAAAACATTGGTAACAACAGGTTCGCGTCTCTGGAGTGCTTACCAATGCTCCTTTCATGCTCAACTTGGATTGTGACCATTATGTGAACAACAGCAAGGCTGCGAGAGAGGCCATGTGTTTCTTGATGGACCCCCAAATTGGAAGGAAGGTTTGCTATGTCCAGTTCCCTCAAAGATTTGATGGCATTGACAGGAATGATCGTTATGCCAACAGAAATACAGTCTTCTTCGATGTAAGCATGAAACATATTAGATATTGTTTCTTTGAATAAACTGTGCCAGTATGAATTGAAATGATGTTCTCTTTCTCTTTGGTTTTCAGATTAACATGAAAGGTCTTGATGGAATTCAAGGTCCTGTGTATGTGGGCACAGGATGTGTGTTCAGAAGGCAAGCTTTGTATGGCTATAATCCTCCAAAGGGTCCAAAGCGTCCAAAGATGGTAAGCTGTGACTGCTGCCCATGTTTTGGACGCCGCAAGAAGCTTCCAAAGTATTCCAAGCATGCTGCAAATGGACAAGGTGCAAAACTACAAGGTGGGCATCAATAATCAAACGATTTTTTGTTTCTTAACTAATTTGCTACCTTGCTTGAGTAAAACCTAAACCTGTATTCATATTGTGCAGGAGCGGATGATGACAAAGAGCTATTGATGTCCCAAATGAATTTCGAAAAGAAATTCGGACAGTCAGCAGTTTTTGTGACTTCAACTTTAATGGAACAAGGCGGTGTCCCTCCTTCCTCAAGCCCCGCGGCCATGCTTAAAGAAGCCATTCACGTAATCAGTTGCGGTTATGAAGACAAAACTGAATGGGGTTTAGAGGTAAAGTTTATAACAATTCCTTTTTATTCGTCAAGTTAGAGTACATTTACTTGATTCATTGTTGAATATATATTGCTACTCTTTCAAATGCAGCTGGGTTGGATTTACGGGTCTATCACAGAGGATATCCTAACAGGTTTCAAGATGCATTGCCGGGGTTGGAGGTCAATTTATTGTATGCCAGAGAGACCTGCATTCAAGGGAACAGCTCCCATTAACTTGTCAGATCGGCTCAACCAGGTGCTTCGTTGGGCACTTGGTTCCATTGAGATCTTTTTCAGTCGCCACAGTCCACTCTGGTATGGCTACAAGGCAGGGAAGCTCAAGTGGCTTGAGCGGTTCGCTTATGTCAACACTACTGTCTACCCTTTCACCTCCCTTCCTCTCCTTGCCTATTGTATCCTACCTGCCGTCTGCTTGCTCACCGATAAATTCATCATGCCATCGGTATCAATTTTTAGTTATCTTTTACATTACACTGGATGGTAGAAGATGATAAATAACAAATGATTAGACAAACGAAAATGGAAATAATTCCACTTCTTCATGCATTTACAGGCAAAGAAAGAGTACGTTGATAGTAATCATCACCTGAAAAACATAGAAAGAAGTTGAACTTTATGCTAGTTGTAACAGCTTTTCCATGTGCTTCTTCCACGATGACTTTCAAATATACATATACTTTTTCATCTGATATAAGTTGTTTTCTTTTTTTTGAAACTCCAGATAAGCACTTTTGCAAGTCTCTTCTTCATAGCTCTGTTCCTCTCAATCTTTGGCACGGGCATTCTTGAGCTGCGCTGGAGTGGAGTGAGCATCGAAGAATGGTGGAGAAATGAGCAATTCTGGGTGATTGGTGGTGTGTCAGCTCACCTCTTTGCTGTTATCCAAGGCCTTCTGAAGGTTTTGGCTGGAATTGACACCAACTTCACTGTGACTGCCAAGTCATCAGATGATGAGGATTTTGGAGAATTGTACGCCTTTAAATGGACAACCCTCCTAATCCCTCCAACCACTATCTTAGTCATTAACCTTGTTGGAGTAGTTGCTGGGATTTCAGACGCCATAAACAATGGGTACCAATCATGGGGACCTCTATTTGGAAAGCTCTTCTTTTCATTTTGGGTGATTCTCCATCTCTATCCATTCCTTAAAGGTCTCATGGGGCGGCAGAACCGGACGCCAACTATTGTTGTCATTTGGTCAGTGCTCCTGGCTTCTATCTTCTCCTTACTCTGGGTCCGAATCGATCCATTTGTGTTAAAAACCAAGGGACCTGACACGAAGCAATGCGGAATCAATTGCTGAAAATACTTGTATCCCTTTCATCCTTTTCAAATGTGCATCTCCAGAAGATATATGCTGCATTCTTGTCTTTACAGAGTATGATGTCTAAACAACAAAAAGGAGATGCAAGAATGAATAAAGGTAGACTACAAATTTTTGTGTAGCTTAAGTGCAATGTACCCAGTTTTGTAAGTGAATTGGAAAGTGTTGGTGTGATACTTTGTGCTAATTGACAAGGGATCTGAATTGATTCTCAGTTTATTATACATTTAAACCTGCAGATATATATACATAATATATTTTGTATTACGTGCTTATGTTGCAGAACACATCCAGCTTATCAATAATGTAATATCTTGAAAATCATTGAGACTTGTATTGAATTGGATAGCCAGATGAATCAGAATACAGTTGCAAAAAGGACTTATGCTACAAGAGCTTGCCGGGTGTATATTAGGAGAAGAGTGTTGAAACAATAGTGTTTCCTGCATTTCCTACAAGGCAATTGGGAAACATAACATTATGTTGTTAGGGAATGCCATCCCATAGTATCAAACGGCCGTCCACCTTTTAGTTTCCACATAAACAGTACAAAACTGCAGAACTAGGTGCTTGCATACCAGTGTAGAAAACTGTGGTCACCAATAGTCTCCACAAGAACACACACCGTCTTTGACATGATGGAATCTATTAGCATCCCTAACTACAATAACTCTTTCTGTGATCTTGGATATAAATTTAGTTGCAGTATGGCAATCCAAACAAACCCTGAGGTTCTTAAAGATTCTAATTTCTGTCCCGGGTGCAGTCTCCATAAGTGCAAAAGCAATGGCCAACTTCTCACTATGAACCTTCACCATTAATTCCTTCTCTTCCTCCTCCACGTCATGCAAAACAGTGACAGTTTCCGTCTGAAATCCAGCCTCCATCATTTTTCCTGTTAATTTGTCTAGCATCCTATAGATTTCTGTTGCTCGAGGATGAGATCGATCACCACATGTAAACACATGCGGGTTCTCACCAATCTCAACAAGAGTGCATCCAGGAGTCTTTACCAAATTTTGATTCTTGACTACCTGTCGTACTGAAGCAGCCTTTGGAAAGTTCCTGTCAGCTGAGTATATATTAGAGAGCAAGACATAATATCATGTATTTTCTGGATCCAATTCAAATAGCCTTTCAGAAGCCACACGAGCTAGTTCTGTTTCTTTGTGAATCATGCAAGCACCAAGCAAGGCACCCCAAACAGCAGGACCTGGCTCAACCGGCATTTCTTTTATAAACTCCAAGGCCTTCTCTAACTTTCCAGCTCTGCCAAGGATGTCAACCATGCAGGCATAATGCTCAGCTAAGGGCTCAAAGCCATGGTTATGAACCATATAATGGAAAATTTCTTCACCTTCTCTCACCAAGCCAGCATGGCTGCAAGCATACAGAACAGAGAGAAAAGTAACCCCAGTTGGTTGAATCCCGGAATGCAACATTTCAGTAAAGAGCTTCAGTGCTTCATGCCCGTCACCATGGAGACCATAAGCAGATATCATGGCATTCCAAGTAACCACATTTTTCTCTGTCATCAAGTCAAATAATTTCCGAGCTTCCGCAATGCTCCCACACTTTGCATACATGTCAACTAGAGCAGTCAATACAAAGATGTTAGACTCTAGATTTTTGCTCTTAATCAATCCATGGACCCATTTCCCAAGACTTATAGCTCCAAGCTGAGCACAGGCAGAAAGAATACTTGTAACTGTAACAGGGTTTGGACTGAATTCAGACATCATTTCTCGGAAAAGAGATATTGCAGTCTCTGTCAGCCCATTTTGGGTATAACCTGAGATCATGGCATTCCATGATGCCAAAGTTTTCTCTGGAGACTCGTCAAAAAGCTGCCGTGCTAATTCAATTTCATTCAGTCTACAATAAACGGTAACAAAGGCAGTAGAGACTGAAGGATGCGAAACAATCCCAGATTTCACACAGAAAGTTTGAAGAGAGCCAGTGAGTTGCAGATGACCAAAAGGAGAAGACACAGGAATCAACCCCACAATTGTGCTTGAGTTGACTTTCTCCCCAGAACCAAGCAATTCCCTGAAAAGACTAACTGATGATACGGTCTCATTGTTGCAAGTATATCCAGCAATCATGGCATTATAACATATCAAATCCGGCTGAGTAATATGCCCAAATAGCAACCTTGCCGTCTCTAGCTCCCTGCACTTTGAATACAACGAAACCAACCCAGTAAGCACATGAACATCTGAATGAAAGCCGACCTTCAGAGCCAAACAATGAATCCCCATTCCTGCTTTCAACTCCTGTAACTCGGCCAGTGCAGGCAGCTGGGTTGCCAATGTCGTCGAATCAAAAGCTGTCCCACCCACCACCATATCTCTAAAATTCCGCATTGAATCGGCATAGTAACAATTCCTCACCAACCCAGATATCATCGTATTCCACAAAATCGTGTCCTTTTCCGGCATTCCATCAAACACTTTCTGTGCTAACTCAACCCGAGAAAACTTGAAGTAAAAGTCAACAATAATGGATCCAACATATAAATTTGATCCGAACCCATCAATAATCGAATGCGCGTGCAACAAAAGACCATATTTTTCGTCCTTGAAACCCGAAGCAGCTGATATAGCAAATGCGTAAGTGAACTTGTCAGGGTTGAGACTAGTGTTTTTCCTCAAATGGGTATACAAAGAAAGCGAAGACAAAGGTGAGGCATTGCTGGCGAAGCCTCTGATGAGGACGTTGAAGAGGAAAAGGTCTGGTTTTGGGATGGAGAGGAAGAGGTCAAGTGAGTGGCGTATGGCCTTGAGGTCGGAGAACTTGTGCGTGAGCTTGGTGACAGTGGCGAGGTCGTTTTGGTAGCCGTTGAGGATGATTTGGGCGTGGGTCTGGTTGAGGTGAGAGAGAGAGGTAGCCTTGCTGAGGAGGCTAAGGAAGAAGTTCCGATCACGTTGCACATAGCAGCTGCTTGTGTTTCTGCAAATCATATGTCTTGTGTTTTGTGCTTTGCTTTTCGGAGAGTTTGATGTTTTTGATTTAGGTGGCACTCGTCGCAGTTATATTGAACTGTTTGGTTTGGTTTGGTTCTTCCCAAAAATGGCGGGAATCCTTTTCTCTCCTTGTCAACAAATTGTTGTAGCCAAAGCATTGGCATTTCTATTTTCTGGGAAACCACACGTGAAGTGAAAGCGTAGAAATTGAGGTTGTGTTTGGCTGTGGCTTTAATTTTTATCTTCAAGTCTTTCTCAACTGCAACTAACTAGAGAAAGTAACTGCAACTAACTAGAGAAAGTAGCGAAAGTATCAACAACACAAGACATGATTTGTTAAAAAGTACCCCTCCAAAACATGCAAAACTCAAATCCAAGACAACATATACAACATTGGTTACGAGTATTTTCCTATTTCATTTCCTGTGAAACTGTTGCTTCTACATGGAATTCAAATCCTTTGCTTCCTTTGCATTTTCTTTTCATCTGCGTAATACAAAAAAATTACAGTGGGAAAGCATGGAGCCAAGCCAATGGCTATTTGCTCAGAGAAGAAGGAAAAAAACGGAATGGAACAAGATGCCATTCCAAGGCTAAAAAATCAATTTACATTCACAGAGAGAACCGAGGAGAGACATTTATCTCTCTCTGCCCAGGTATTTTAACCCTTCAGAATTGACAAAGCTTACTTGTGATATTACTATTGCCTTAGAAACTAGTCAGGGTCAAGAAGCTGTCTTGGTTGCCAAAATTGGCCGCTCACTCTTCCCAAGTCTTGTTTCATTTGTATGAGATGGGTTCTGAGGCTGTATTCCTCTACCTGCTTTGACCCAACAGTAATCAAAAGCTAAAAAAAATCAAACACTTACAAGAAAAAAATAACTTGAAATCAAATCAGTTGAACAGAGATCAGATTTCATCGATTTGCTTTTTTCCTGATTACGTTCTGTTCATTATAACTCATGGTCTCATTGTCTTACCTGCATAGCTGCTGCTGAAGCCAATAGCGCTTCACATTCGTCAAGCATGACTTTCTCCTGTGCTGCTACAACAGCAAGTTCAGAAACCAAACTGTTCACGCCCTCCACCTACATCATATAAATATAAAGTTCTGCAAAATTAGGTACATCCTTTCAAAAGATAGCATCCTCCAAACACAAACTTTGCTTGCACAAGATATGCACCCTCTACATCATTGATCATTTTCTATATGTCATGAACAGTGCAGGAAACAGTTGCGGGATGAAATCTATGACAACATGATCGGCATAAAACCATAGAAACATGAATCTCACCCTTGAGAGCAAAGAGCATATGGAGGATGCCATTGCCTGCATCACATCAACTGCTGAGCAGATAGCTACCTTCAAAGAATCAATATCTGCCTGTAAAAGCATAAACTTATAGTGATGCAAAAATCTCTCTTTCATAAATCAGATTTAATGATCTTCTACAAACTAACATACCCTTGCCCCTCCAGTCACTGGAAGACGGAGTGTGCTTGCCTCCAAATCTTCCATAGCCCCTGAGAAAGCAGCAATATGATCGCCTTCAAGTAAAGCCCAGTCATCAAGGTAGGCCATCTGAACAATCATTGTTCATGCAAGGACATTGAAACGGTATTACATAAGAATTGATATCACAGACAGTAAAGGTATGAGTTCTGAAATAATAGAGATGTAATATGGGACCACTAGTTAACAGGAAAGTTTGTGAACTAAGATATGCCCAACATGATTTATTATTTCCAACCAACGTCACTCTTAGCACCATTGTGCTTGGCTTCAATCAGTTTCTGACTGAACATGATTACAAACACAACATGATAATTATTTTGGCTTCCTTCATCATCAACTCCTCTTCTATTAGACAGATGGATGCTTAAAATATTAGTTTATACTCCCTGATAGCAAGGCCACTTGAGAGCTATTTCAAACAATTTCAAAGGTTCACATGGAAAAAATCTTAGAATGCATCACGTCTTCCTGTTGCAGAATAATCTGAAGGCCACATTAATTCTTAGTCATATATTTTAGTCCACATTATAACCTAGTCTTTGACTTCAAGAAATCCTTAATGGATCAATGCAATCAATAAAAATATCGCCGATAAATATCACTGTTGTGCAAAAGAGGCATTACTTGATTATTCAATACTGAGTTCAGCTTAAGCTCAAGGTTCAACTGCTGGAGAATGATTCTTTTCCTGATTACTGAATCCCACAAGCTCAGCGTAGCGCTCCATACATTCAATAGAGTTCTCTGCACCATCAATTAAATTTCCGATGTAATTTGACATGTACTGTGAAAAAAAGAGAGGATATATTCTTCACTGGGAATGAAGTATGCACAACCTCGACCATGCAACAAATCAAATATAATATATAAAACCATTTAATATTATGTACAAAGTGGACAATATACTAAAATGCAATAATTATTTTTCAGTTTGTAACCTTAACTATTCACTCATGAGCAACTAATAAGATATTCCTCAACTGCATCATGTGAAAAAAACCATAGTAGTTGAGGACTGCAAAGACCTCACTATGTGGTCAAACGCGTGCATATATATGTCCATTCCCGCTCTCAAGTCATCAGTACTTATTTAACTGAAATTAGTAGCACAGGACATGATAAACAATACTAGGATATAGTTAAAGAAATCAGTAGGGCAGAGCAATATGCCTAAAGTTTGCTAGTTTTAAAGAGAACAAAAGCCCACCTCTGCAGTTGCTTTCTGAATATAAAGTACAGCCTCAGCCCTGGCATTAGCAAATCGCCATTGTAAATATCTATTGTAAAGTAAGCGCAGATGATGAGCATCTTCAATGTAACTTGCACCCTTTTTCCCCTTAAAATCCGCAATGAAACTAAGCACGGAAGTTGAACTGCTTGATTGACTACAAGTATTGGACGACCTTGTCTTAGATGGACTAACTCCTCTAGAAGGAGGAGTAGATGGTCTTGTTCGAGATGGACTAAGGCCTCTTGTAACAGAGGAAGCAAACATTGAGCTCTTACTAGGTGACGATGGTCGCGATGCAGTAGTAAGCAAAGATTGAGATCTGACTGCAGGAGTTGTTAATGATAATCTGTCTGATAAGCTACTAGAGACAAGCTTGTGAGGTCCAGATACATGCAGGGAATTATCATCAACTAAATTTGCTCGAAGTCCTGCTCTACCACTTTCATTAAGTGATAATAACGCGGCAGCATCACTAGCAGATTTTTGTAAAGGTTTATTACCCAAAGCATCAGACGTGGGCATTCTCCTCAGCGTAGAGAACCCGACTCCCGGAACCGGTGTAGCAAGCCTGACAATCTTAGCACCAAGATCCACACTTCTATTCAAGGAATTGGAAGATACTTTCCCACCTATTCTACTTGGCCATCGATGCTGATCTATCAATCGGGAATGCAAACCATCAACTGGTTTAGAATTCTCTGATTGATCAGCAGCATTTTTCCCTTTAAGAGGGCTTCTTTTTCTCTCTGGTGTAAGCTTTCGAGGAGCAGGCGTTTCGGCCTGTCTATGTGCCACATTCGAAGATGACCTCAGAGTGCGGTCCGACAGAGCACTAGTAACTGGTTTTTCCTTCTTACTGACAGGAATTGAAATTGTATCAGACTGGAAGGAGACACTCAAACTTCTCATAGTGGAAGGCCATAAACTCTCCGGCGTCCGACCATTCCCTGTTCTTCTGGATGACAATTGCACATCTACAGAAGAATCCTGGACCGGCGTTGATGGACTTGGCGGGGAAGTAGGTGTGGAAGGACGCTTCCTATCCACAGATTGGGATCTCTTGGGCACCAATTGTGAGGATGGACCCGATGTTCTTGTAAGGTTTGGAGATGGGCAACGCCGGGGACCAGAAGGTGTTGAGGGAGTTGAAGGAGTGGGTGACTTATACCTGGAACTAATTTCCCTCGTTCGAGGGCCGCGAATGGTGACTGCATTGTTCTTTTCGGCCGGAACCAACGGTGGTCTTGGCTTCTTTAGTGCTGCTAGCTCTGATTCACGAACATCCATCCACACTATCCAAATTAGACCACATTGATGGATTCTTTCATCTAAGCTAAATTTACATACTTGACAGCCTAGGCTTTCATTTAATCCCACATTCAATAATCAATGGAATACCACCTGTTGCTTGAAAAGAAGATACCTTTCTCTGCAATAAATCTGCCACAAACGCACAGCCAAAAGTAAGAGGTAGCTGAGAGATGGCTAAGAAAAGCAAAGAATAAACCCATAAAAGAAAAAGGAACATTGAAAAGCATACATCTTTACAGAGACTCAGATCTAACTGAGAATGAATTTGAGAATTACAACAAACAATCTCAAAAGGGTATTGTGGTTTCATGGAAAAAAGCCCCAATCCAAGCAGATCAGGCCATGGCAATGAAATTAGGAGGGGATAAACAACATCTGGTGCAAATGGGGGAACTGCGGGAAGTGTCACAGCCTACATAAACGGTTATGGTTAGAGGTTGGTTTTGAATAACCCACAAACTGAATGCAAGGTAGCCTGGTAGGGTAGGGTAGTGATCCCCTAAGAAAGTATTGGGAAGATTGGGAGAGTAGACAGTGGGGATGAGGGTGTAGGATAAGAGAAAGGAAGGATGTGTGTGCTGGGTAAAGTGTCCTTTTAATTTTCCTCTGGTCCCTCTCACGGGAGTGCCAATGTCGGTTGGGCTGGAAATGGGTCAACTTAACTCTCACTATGCCCAGTGTCCTTTCTTCTCTCACAACTCTTTTTCATGAAAGGGAATTCAATGAAAGTGATCACAAAACTTGCTAAAAACAAGCCAAGCTTTCACTCTCTCTCCACCTTTTTCCAACCAAAAAAAAAGGAAAAAACTAAAACACACATAGTTACCCTGGGATCAACTGCCACACATTTACTTACTTTACTAAAATGTTTTATGGGTTTTTCATTTCTTACTCTCACTGTCTCACACATAAATTTGCAAAAATAATACTAAAATCCTTTACTTCTGTGGATTTTGTTTGTATGGACAATATTTAAATCTTCAATTATTCGAAGGTTGAACTTGCAGGTGCTAACGTTCTTTGGGAAATGAGAAAAGACATGGAGGTCCACGTGGAAGAAGGATCATTGTCCATCCCCATGAATTTTTAGTGTAAAATATCAAAATACGGGACAACATTTAGAAGCAAACATGTATTAAAAGAAAAGAGGTAATGCTGCAAACACATATTGGAGGAGAAAATAGAAAGGGATTCCAACGAGGGATCCATGACATAAGTCTATAGTCGACAGAGTCGTGTCTCTGATATGGAAGACACGATCAGTGTTTCATTGCTCATGCAATCCCTCTCTCTCAACGCCAAAGTTTCAGTCTTTCTGAACATGGAGAAGAGAGAGAGAGTTCAAAGAATCTCATAGACCCCTCAAGAAAAAAAAGAGCAAAATTAATCACAGAGTTATCAAACAAGCAAATATTCCCCCTTTCTTTTTTCATTTTCTGTTTTGTTTATTTAAAAAAAGAAATTGGCATTAAGTTTCATAAAACTGAAAAGAAAGAAAAAAGGGTAAAATTTTCAGATTAAAAGAAATTGCGAAACTTCCTCAAATTATCAAAACCCTAAATTGGCACTCCCAAGAAAAATCGGAAACTCACCAAACTTTGATGATCTCTTTGAGAATTGGAATCGAAAGGCCACGGTAGTGGCTTAGATGCGTCGCCGGAAATGGAGGGATTAGCCGGACGGTGATTGAGATTCAAAGTTTTCCGGCGGGAGGTCAGAGTTTGAAGCAAATACCGAGAAGGAGAGGGAGAAAGGAAAGGTCTGTATTTGAGGAAATAATTAATAATAATATTTATTTTTTTGTAGTTAAAAAATGGGTTTTGGAATTTTTGAACAAAATAAATTACGAAGAGACGGTTATAGCTTGGAGGGAGGGACTGTGAGAGGTCGTTCATTTCGCGCCACCTACTTTAATAAGGCTTTTAGTTAAGTTTAAGCACTTATTATATTATATGGGGCCCTATCTGCTGCGCGCAGTCCCACGCAATCATGCATGACTCAGTCAGGAGCACATGGCGCAAATCAAAGAATTGTAGACGAGTGTTATCCTTTTCTTCTTATGTAAATGGTTTTTTAATCAAAAATTTGAGAGATAAATGTGTCCTACGTATATGTATCTTTTATTTTTATATTTAGCAGATGAAAGAAAAACTTGTTTTAAATGGTTTTTTGAATCATGCATGACTCAGTCAGGGTCAAGTTTAATGTGATGCTGTAACTGATTAGTTTTTCATCAATGCTCTTATAATAAGAAATATTTTTTTAAAGTAATTTTATATCAACACTTCTGCCACTTAGCATGGCTAGGTAAGCAAATTAAACATTAATTTGAGGGAAAATAAAAAACCATATTTTAAATAGCAAGTTAGAAACTCCTAATCTATCTCACCAACACCAACTAATGTTTTTTTTGGGGATAAAATAAAAAGAATTTTATTAGATTAATAACAATACAAAGGATATGAGTAAAACTTCCCTAGTAACTTGAAACATTCAAGAAGTTGAAACGATATAAACAAAATCACTCTTGAAAATAATTTTTCTATAACTCCTCTCAACCACCATAATTTTCCCAAATCTAGTCCGATGACATTAAGGACTAAACTAGCCGCTAATCGGCATGATTTCTCCTAAAGAGACTAAGAACACCCAACAAACTCAACTAAGTTTCTGGAATCATAAAATAGAAAAAACACATAAAACTCATAGAGTTTTTGGATTTTATTGAACAAATTAAACTAAAATAATAAAAAACTAAAACAACATTGGCAAAAGGAAAATCACCCGCCACTAATTTTCTTTCTGGACATAACATATAGAGTACCACATAATTACTCTAGAACCTCAACGCCCCAATGAATAGTGGATCTACAATGTTTAATAACCTTGTCTCCGGAAACTTATGAGTGAGTTATGCCATGGACCAATATTTATAATTATACATAATGTCTATATAGCTAGAAATGGTCAAAGGGTGATGTGAAAGAAAGATTAATTATTAGATATGGAAAAATGAAGTAGAAGGAAGCCTTGTGGAACCAGAGCTTAGTCTATTCATTCAGACCTTTAATTTATAGGTATTTCTGAATTTCCGGAGAGGATGGTTGAAGTTAGATTAAGATGTTTCATCTCTAAACTAAGCAATCGAAATATATTAAATTTGGAAATGTACAAGGTTGTGCGAGACCGTAGCAGTTGGGCTGACCGTCCAGAACAAATCAGTATTTCGCTAAATAAGACTTGGGACGGCTGTCTGTGTCACCATCATTTATAGACGACCAAGAATATTATTGTTATATTCTGTCCTCTGCTAATTTGTATGGTTTGTTGTCCAAAGATGAAGTTTTGGGAAGAAATACTTGGGTTTTTGTAACCTACCAAAGGGTAACCTTCCATGCCAGAAATCAATAAGAAGAACATTTTTAAAGAATAATAATAATAAAAAAGGTTTCAATCTTTCACTTTAAAAATAGAAGAATTGACACCAAACCCACCAAACCTAAAAATGGACTCAACTGGATTAAGTGACTTAATTACAAGTTAATTACAACAGAAAAAAATGGTAGCCAGCAAGATAATCATATCTGTTTCTGTAGTGCAGTTAGCAGGTGCATCAAGAAAAAGAAAAAAGAGTGATGATTACGATGATGATGATGATGATGATGATTACAAGAAACAACTACCCTTATCTTTATTTTCCCTCCAGGTCAGAAAACATTTGTATTAAAGGTAAAAGCAACTTGTGCTTGTTCTTCATTTTCTTCTTAATTTGCTTTTTGTGTTTCTTCTTGTGCTTAATTAAACGGACCGAAAGGACCATGACATTGACAGCCACAAGATCATTAAATTTTGATATTGTTTTAACCATAACTCTAAGGTAAACACAAACAAACCAGTATATATATATATATATATATATACACACATCTGCAGCTTTAAGCCGAAAGCTGGGACCTCCATTTACAGCTCAGAAGAACCACTTAAATCATTTCAAGCACTGCACTGCATTTAAGGCCATTAAAAAATCAAAAGAAAATTTACCACCCTCGATGTTGATTGAATACTTTATTACTAGTTCTGACTGAGCCACACACACACTCACACTCACAAATGGCTTTGGCGTTCTTAGTTAATTCATCCTTAGCTGGGAGGTGTGATGATTTGGACACATCATATCTTATGCAACAGCATGTCTGCTAAAAAGTTAAAAACCATCAACATTTGTCCCATGTCTTTTTGAGTCTACCAATTTTCCTCCTTATTGTCGACTGTCTTTCTTGGCTCACATTTGCTTGCTTATTAGTTTTTTTTTTCTTCTTCTGAATGAATCAATATTGTTCCTCCTGTTCTTATCTTTTCCACCTCCAAACCAAATGAGCACAACTGGTCAGAAACAGAAACAATGTTTTGAGGATACGTCCAAAACAATAATTATTTATTAACATGCATGCAGCTGCAGCTAGCTGCGCAAGGCAATCCTATTCCTATGCTATTATTATGGAGCACAGAAAGAAATGATCTTTTTGTTTCGTTATGATTAATATAATTAATTATGCATCGATTACGAGAACAACTGGTTGATTAATAATGCCATTTTTGAGTTACAGATGAATCAATGCATACAATTTACAAATGATGTGATGTGGTGTGGTGGAATTATATAAAATCAAGGAGGAGAATCAAACCCATGATGTATAACATATGATATATTCCATGCCCTTTTTCATGTCCTAAGCAATATCTTTTTTAAAAAGCTTCAAAGAAAAAAGAAAACTCTTGCTAATTATTTTATAATGTGTCCCCATGTGGTGTGGGTAGCAGTAATTATATTTTATAATATGCAAGCAACACTAGTTTGGTTTATTATTTTGGAATAGAAATAATTCAGATGGATGATTTTGTCGTTTCCCATATTATTATTATTCATATATTTATTCACCGATTCTAGTTTTGTTTGGTTTCTAGTTCACATTGGATGCCTTGGCTTGGCAAGTCGGCATGGCAGCAACACTACTTGAATCTTGATATGAGAACACAATGCAATGCAATGCCTCTCAAGTCTGAATACATGGTATTTGTGTTTTCAACTCATATTAATTAATAAATTCATCTTTTTCTCCATTCCAGCATGTTCATGTTATAATGTCCTCCAGGCTCTATGCATGACTGCTTCATTTCATTTATTTCACATACATACACAAAAGGGATATGTCTCTTTGATTCATTTCAACCACATATTACAAATCCAAGAGTTTTCTTTCTTCTTTTTTTCTTTCTTTCTTGGCGAGGGAACAAATCGAAGAGTTAGATTTATGAAATAAAGCTCACACCGGAAGTATAAACAAGAAAACGGATTCTTCCCAAGTTAATGTAATTTGATAATATATTTAAATCTACAAGAGGAGGGTCAAATCTTACAGGATTCTTCCCAAGTTAATGTTGCTTGAAATGAAATGTTCATCTTATACCACCTTACACATGGCATGTTGGTAGAGAAGAGAACTACTACGTTCATGTCATGTTAGCAATCAACCTCCTCCTCTAAGCTGCTCTTATGTGACAACTCTTAAATCCCATTTCAGCTTCATATCCGATGCAAAAGATAGTAACCCTTAATAAATAAACCGGTCTCTGGCGGGCAGCAAAATTACATTTTTCAATCACTGTTCTTCCAAATGCATCAACCAGACATATTGCTCTACTACAGTACAGAATTTGAGTCTTTGATGGAACACAAAATCTTAACAAGCTGCTGCATACGCATAAGAACGGGAGGAAATATTAATATTAATCATCAATAACGTACTAATTCCTTCATGGCTTGTTACTAAAGATGTAAGCATATACTAGCTCAAGTTTCCATACAAGTCTGAGTTAATGCGAAACCAATGTTAATATCTACCTCGGCTCTTCGATGCAGATTATTGAACTTCTTTTGCAGGGCACTTGGAACCAACTTTAAGAAACACCAAATATGTTTCTAGTACTCCAAATATCCAGCAGTCCGAGCCTTGCCCAAAATTGACTCTATGTCATCATTACACAGACCAAAATTCTTTGCCACTGCAAAACCAGAATACATCCCATCCACAGCTGCACTTACAATTCCTCCAGCATAACCTGCTCCTTCACCAACAGGGTAAAGACCTCTCAATGACGTGCTCTCATAAGTGTCAGTTCCACGGGGAATCTGGATGGGAGAGCTAGTCCTAGTCTGGAAGCAGATTTATGATTTTATAATTGATTAAGATACTGACATCAATAACTATAATTCTTTGGCGGTTGTATTGATATATTGTCAACAAATACAGAAAAGAGATACAAGAACCACACTATTTATTATGTTACACCCTGTTGACATAAAAAGAAACTACAAGGAAAAAACAAATATAATTAACTGGGATTACCTCCACTCCATGAAGAAGGGCCTCTTTGGAGATAAAACCCGGTAACTGAAGGCTCCAAAGTCCACGACAAGCCAAGTTTATCAGTAATCATTTGTGCATTCAATAAAAGTATAAAAGGCAGTTAACAATGACAAGAGAAATAAGTAAAACCTCTTTGTCAAACGCTAAGATTGAATGTTGCAAAGTCTCTGTTATATGAATGGGGAATATCTCGTGGAGATTTGCTGCCTTCACTCCTAGTCGATAACTTGAAGGTGGCACAGATGTCACTGGAAAAAAAAAAGCAATGAGCCAAGCTTAGCTTACTGAACAATTGATAGCAAAACTAATAAGAAATGGCATAGCAATCCTACCTGACAACTTATTGTCCAAAAAATCCGTAACTGTCTGCACAGGCACCACAAAATTTCCCCCTCCCATTCTAGCTGCTCTTTGCTCAAATTCCCTCTAAAAAAATTACAACATTAGAACATGTTATAATGCATTTCAGCTGAAATTATGAACGTCCAACCAGGCTGAAAGACCCCTTTCTGCATGTTCTATGACATTAGCACAGCATTCAGAAGAGTTTGGTTCATATCATACAGATGAAAAAAGTTTAGTCATAACAGCTGGTAGGTAAATAAAGGAATGCAAAACTGCAGACAAAAGAACATCAGAAATACTAAGGGAAAAGTTACCTGAAACTCAACCCCTGCAAGAGGTCCATGGAGATTCAATGCATCAAAATCTTTCATTGAGACGGTTACAACAAGTGCAGCATTTGCCCACTTTGACGCACGTCTAGAAAATGACATGCCATTGATACAGATTTCAGATGGCTTTGTACCAGTGAGAACAACCTGCAAATACCATCTCAGTGACTCCTAGAGTAATATATATGATCTTCCTTTTTTTTAATTAATAGAAACGAAATTTATTGAAATATATATGATCATCCTTCACCAGACATTTGCAATGCAAATATGGCTCTGACCACCAGAAATTCAAAAACAGAAAAACATACCTGACCACCGGGACACATACAGAAGGAATAGCAGCTACGACTTGATGCCTGCAAGGGTTCATCCCCATCCTTTCCATTTGCATATTTGGCAACCTTGTAATCTGCCACTGGTACTTTACCACGTCCTCTGCGGACCTCAGTTGACAATCCAGAATACTGCATATTTGTTGTCATAAGGAAAAATCAATAAATAGTTACAAAGGGAAAAAGAATTTGCTTCGCTTAATAACAATACATCCAAAAATTTCAAATGAAGCTGACAATGCAACCAACCTGTAAGCTGTTTATTACTTCTTGAGGATGCTCAATCCGCAAGCCAACCTGTTCAACCAATTTAAGTTTTTATCAAGCTAAAAAAATATTGCGAACCAAGCACTACAACTAATACCAAGGAAAGTGACTTCCCACTAATACATGACAAATTAGCCACCAAAAGGGTGGCGTACATAATTCCAAGAACAACTATGGAAAGATGGCATCTCATTCTTCTGGCAGGCACTGTATCGAGAGGGCAAAAAAGCTTTCCTTTGTTGCATTTACTCCTCCAACTACACTATGTCAGTATCGGTATACATCACCTTTCCCTCATGCTCGGCTATATTTAATGGATATAATTATGTCATCAACTTCCTTAATCCTACACTCTTATCTCATGTGATCTTTGGACACAATAGTAGTGCCAGAAACTTCTGGAAGACAAAGTATTGGATATAACGTAGGTTACAGTGGCCAGTTGATTTGGAGGATTCATGCATCCAATAGATTCATAAATAAATAAACAAAAAATTTTCTTTGAATAATCTCTATGAAAGGGGTTTTGACCAAAAATAAATAAAAATCTATATGAAAGGGGGAGAAAAGGAACTCACAGCAAAATCTTTTGGGACCAAGTCTATGTTATGAGATAGAAGAGTTTGATAGATATCGCGTGCAGAATGCCCAACAGCTAGAACAACAGCATCATATCCCCATTCCTGGGTATTAGACTGTCTTTCAACTGAATCCGAAACTTTGACACCCACAACTTGTCCGTTATCTACAAGGAGATCGTCTACCCTCATCCCAAATTTGATGGTAACCTGAGCATGCCAAAAGACAATTATTAAAAGTATAAGAAATGTAAGCCCTAAGCAACATAAATCTAATCATATGCATTTGATTTAGCTAGAAAAAAAAGGTGTCACTAACACCCAGATTTTGTAGATGTTGCCGAAAATTGCGAAGTAATGGAATCAATCTATCTGTCCCCAAATGAGGCTTTCCGTCAACCAAGATTCCCTCAGGAGCTCCGAAGTGAACTAAAGTTTCCATAACCTGAGAAATAAATATATCTGAATCAGCCCACATAAAGGATGGGTAATGGCTAAGTGATACTAGTCACCCGAAAGAAAAAGAGAGAGAGAGAGAGAGAGAGAGAGAGAGAGAGAGAAGACAAAAGAAAAGGCTACATTGTCTATTATCTATGCCTTGATAGTTCTGTATTTCACAGTCCAAATTACACAAAGGGAAGACAATCAAAAGGCCGAAAAAAGACAATCAAAAGGATAGAGAATGGTTCTGACCGCCAAAACACTGCCACTGTTTCTTCCAATCCTAGTCACCAGCTTTCCATCACTCCATGTACCTGCACCACCCTGCCATAAATAAGTCCTCGATAAATGACTCAATGGTAAACATGTGTATGTGCGTGTCTGTGTGTGTAACATAAAGGCACATGTTTTATCTAGGCAGGAAAACAGAGATAAGTAAGAGCACAAGCTGAATCAAGTTATAAGTATAACCTCCCCAAAGCAAAAATTGCTTTCCGTTTGCAACATTTGGCGGACAATCAGAGCACCAATGTCGCGTCCCCTTTGTTCAACGGGCTGACCTCTTTCTATTAAGGTGACATCTGCACCAAATTCCGCAAGAACAAGGGACGCAAACAACCCTGATGGTCCACTACCCACCACTGCAATTTTTGGTTTTCTAGCCGTAGGATGGGTGTATAATCCTTGGGACCCATTGTTCATGTTGTGCCCACTTTCTCTTGGAACTGTCCCTTGATGTACATTTTTAAAGCCATGTATTATACTGATCAAATCTCCAGACTTTTTTGCTTCAGGCATGTGTTCTACCAGCCCAACTTTAGGCTGCAACTCAGAAATGAAGTCCCAAGCCCGAGGCTCTAGACTCAGAAGTTTGTTGACATCCATTTCCACAACGTACACGAATTTGGGTTCTTTCAGCCTCTACATAAGAAATAATAAGAGGAAGAGAAAAGCGCATTACTTGATGGGTAACCAAATTGAAACTATTCCAACTTTGCTTTTACCATTTAAAACAATTTCAGTTTCACCGATAGACAGTATGCAAATTGCCATTTTTGCAAGGCTCTAACTTCTTAAAATCAATCAAAAAAATTTCCACGACACACAACATATCATACCTTCCTTGCATCAAAAGATTTCCGAACCACCGTGAACGCCTCTGTCGGCAGCATCGAAGCAACCTGAAATGAAGGCGTGGCAACAAGAGATGATGAATATAAAAAATGTACCACCTTGCACAAATGCTTCATATAGACAAAAGGGCTGCTCCAAATGCTTTTACCGGAAACTCGAGCACTTTGGCAATCTGTTCAAGCAAGCCCTCGGAGACGCCGAGAAAGTCCTTTCCAGGGTCCTTGTGGACGGGAACTCCGAGCTTGGAAAGCCTCCAAATACCCGCGAACTTGTTCTTCACGTCCCCTACGATTTCCTGGTGCTTCAATTTGAGCTCCTTCTTCTCTGATGGGTATCTCTGTTTGCCGGTCCTCTTGGCGCTGAGGACTCGGAGTGTTTGGCGACGATGATAAGGGAGTGCACGCATAGGGATACAGTTTGGAGGGTGGTGAAACTGGACATGGAGGTGGACAGAGCCAAGATTGGAGTTGGAGGCAAGGAGGGACATGGCTTTAGTTTAGAGTAGTTTACACAATGCTCTGTGGAGACCGGAGAGTCTCGCGCTTCTGAGTAGTGAGCTTTGGTTCGGGTTCGGGATAAGGAATCAATACGACATGGCGTTTGTCGTTGCCCAAATGCCACACGCACAGTACGACCCACACGTGAGAAGTGAAAAGACAACACAACAAACAAATATTATGTTCTTTTTTTATTGGTTAAAGAATTTTGATTCTCCCGTTTACTTCATTTTTTGGACAGATATTCGCGCTTTTTCTCTCCATCATTTAAAGTCAGAATTTTTCTGCTTACAACAAAGAAAAAGTCAGAAATTTTCTTAATTGTTCATCATTTAAAGTAGGAATAACAACTTTTCTCTATTTATCTTATTTCCAATGAGCGGGATCAATTTTTTCTTGTATCATTGCAAATATGATCTTCTTTTGTTATTGCATATAAATACTGTTTCATGCTGTCAATTTCATGGATGAAATGTTTCATCTACAGACTTTTTAACAGAACTCATTTTTTGAAAATTAGTCCCAAAAATCCCACGAGCAGGAAACAATCTAAGCAAATGGACTATGGCGGCCATTGATAGGTTGGAGGCTTGCATTGCAGCTAGTAAGCTTTTTCCAGAGCAAGATTTCCAACTTCACCAATTGCCTGCATCTGCATCACGAGATTGATAGAAGTCGTCCGCACGTACAATGTTGACCTCTTCAAACACATTGTCATCTGGAGGCAATGGAGAAGTTTTATTAGGCTGCTTCCAAGCAAACATAAGATAAAAGACAATACACAATCTGGTCTACCTAATATAAAAGTTGAGCAGTCGCTCCCATCAAACTTTCAAGCATAAAAACTAGTACGGCAGCTAACACAAATCAGTAACAAGTCGTCTAAAGACGTTGTAACTGTGGCTTATGAATAAATCCAAGCTCAAGCAATGATAGAACTATACAAAAATCGTATACAAATTAATCAAACTATATCAAAGAAAAAAGAGAAAAGACTGCCTACTCGTCATTTTCACACATCATCAATTGCCGTTCTCATACGATAATGATTGTATGAAAGCTTAATTAATTAGGAAAAGCCAACTTCATCAGAACATAGCAAAAACATGTCTAAATCAAAATGGTCCTCAAACAGTGTCTGAAATACTTCAGACCATAACCCAACTCTTAAGAAAGAGCACCCCCCTAAACTTTTTCCCATCAAACTAGGCAACTCCTCAATCTTTGATGTCACATAACTCAACTCATGGTAAGATGCCTTTTGTCCATGAATCTAGGCAAAGTTATACTTTTCTTTTATATTAGATAATCCAACCTTCTAATCCTTGTTTTCAAAGACTAACTTAGATGAGCCAGCAGTGAGAATAATACAAGTAAGATGCATAAAACTAGGACCAAAAAACCAAAAGGATAAGAGATTCAACCTTTTCTCAAGGTCAGTGCCACAACGGCATCATTCTCAACCTGAAAATACATGAACATATCATTGAAGACATCATCACTTTTAGAGCTCAATGAACATATAATTTTAGAATGTCGATGTAATGAAAATTGGTTGTAGTAGTGAATCTTTAAGTTCAAGTATGAGAGAGAGAGAGAGAGGTGAACTGTAATTTTTGTTTCGTACCTTCTGATCTGCCAATGACTTTGAATCCTCCAGTACTTCCCCAGTACTGACTAGGATCAAGCGCTGATCACTTACCAGTTGATCAATAAGATCATGCAACTTTTGCTTAATATCTAAACCTGTCTCAGTTGGTTCACACTGGATAAAGTAAGTTGTCTTACTACGCTTAACGCGGATATACATGGCCTGGAAAAAGAGAGACAAACAAATCAGCATACAGTTTTTTTTCACTAATAATCAACGAAACATTGAAACCACTAATCTTTTCCTTTAGTCTTATATTCCATACAACTTTCTCTAAAATCAAACCCAAGTAATGGCCAAAATCAACAACAATTTTAGTCCAAAAGTAAGACTAACGTGGCTTTACATGTGAAATTACTTAAATGAAGACGCATTGTATTCCACAAGTTGGCAGCGTTTGCTTCCTCCAATAGGGGAAGACATGGATCTGCTATGAAGTTCAGAAATGAAAGCCATATTTGAAGGTTTGTTCACACATTGTAATTGTTTTAACCTTGTATTTCAATACATTCCTACTCTATTATATATCATGTAACTTTGATCACCAACTGAAGTTCATTTAGACGATCAAAACGATCCCCTGAGTTTTCTCCAAGCACAATCTCCTTACAATATAATGATTTATTAACAAATAAATAGATAAACAAAATCCCTATCCCCTTATCTCACTTCAGGATGAATTGATCAATTATCTTATGTACCAACAATGTAACGAAACGAAAGGGATAAAGAGAATCATGTACACACCATTCTTCAACTCTGAACTGAATAGGGGCAGGAGGACTCAAGAATTCTCTCTTCAATACACTGCCAAGGAAATCCTGTTAATTGAGAACTAAATATGAAATGTTGATGTTATGCACCACAAAATTAATCAAATAATTTAACAAGAAGATAACTATGTGATTCATAATACTTCACTTGCAATTGTATCCTACTAATTTTTCACTTCAACAGAGTGGCAGATCCGGGATTATTACCTCAAGGGGTCAATGTGTAAAACTTCCGATATTTTTTTAAGATGAAAAAAACATTGAAAAATGAAAGGATTAGTATTAATTAATTCCATCCCTTATACTTCCCCTTAATTTCTCATAATTAAACAAACAAATACAGCCTCTTACGTATGGAAGGGATGAAGGAACCAAAGCATGGGCATTGTGAAGGGTAAATTTGATGGTAACTGAATCATTTCCATAGATTACAGACACAAATTATTGCTTCAACTTGGTATTTTCAGGATGATAAAGACCTCAAGAGCAATGAGCAAGCATACAAAATCAAACATTACTCTAGAGTCTAGAGTTGCCCAGTACACAACAGATACACACTTAAATTTGCAGTGTGGGACATGTAGAACTTTGAGTGAGAGTCAAACACCAATCAAGACAAAACAAATTCATGAAACAAAATCAAATTCAAACCACTACAGAAATCTAAAGAAACAAGGATTCTAGTAGTAGTGAATTCAGGCGAACACAATAACACAAAGCCGCATATGTTTCAATTGTTGGTTTTATTTTTTACTTTTTCTCACTCTTTCGCATAGTTGTTCTCTTCTGAAACATGGGGAAGCTAGCTTCCCGTCGAACATGTGGTGGGCAAATCTTTCGCATATGTTTCACTCTGCCGCATTTGTCTCACGTTTTCTCTCTCTTTCGCATATGTTTCACTCTGCTGCTGAAACATGGGGAAGCTATTTGGAGCTTCCCGTCGAACAGCTGGTGGGTAAGTCCAAGGGGCCACACCAGCAGCACACCAGGACCTCCACAGCCACTTTCATGGCTGCCAAGGGGTTGCTTTACCCCATTGACCCCATGGTGGCTCCGCCACCAAAGTTTTATTTTTTATTGAAAAAAAGAAATTAAAACATTTATAAAAAAAAATCTGGATCCACTATGAACATGGAAAGAGAGAGAAGAACGGATCGATTTTGGGAAATATTAATCTTTTAATTGTTTGTTCAGACATAAGAGTAATGAGTTAAGATTCTCCTACACTTTGTTTTGCTGGCCAAATTCTACGGTCGGAAATCAACTTCAGCCTCTTTCAACCGCTGTCCCGGCTGCACGCGAATCAGGTTCTCCTACGTCTGACGACTTTTTTGTGTTTGGCTGCTGACTCAGACTTACCCTCCACCGGTCAGGCTGATTCTTCTCTGGTTTTTGAGTCTGGAAACGGCAGCAGGCAGTTGTTATCTCAGACGCTAGAGAAAACAAAAAAGGTATATTTTTTCACCGTAACACCGAAAATATTTATTTATTTATTAATTATAGGAGCCAGCTTACTTGCTAATCTAAAACACCGGTTTCTCTCTAATTAATTGTTTTAAAGCAAATTTCTCATCTCTCTCTGTTGTGTGTATGATTAAATTACTTGGTGTTTAGGTAGACAGTAAAATATCAATCGGTGCCTGGTGTTCTCGGCTGGATTAAGTCTAAACTTGCATCCAAACAAGCCAGAGAAAACCAGTAAACCACATTAACTCCATCAACGGTCAACCTGTGACCTGCCCTGGCGACGGCTCTACAAGTGCTTGTCTTGTCAGCTCAGCAGCTGCTCGTTAGGGCTTTCCACTCGGATTCCCGTAGACTTCACGGCAGCCAATCGCCTCTTCGTCGCTACCATGGGCAACACATCCTCGATGCTCACTCAGTACGACATCGAAGAAGTCCAGGACCACTGTAACCACACATGTAAGTTGCTAATCCATTCGCTAATTCCTTACTTCCCCGTTGTGGATCAAGGAGCTTAGTATTTCTGAGCTGTTGGATTTAATTTGATTTGATTTGATTTGAAGTTTCTCAGCAGGAGATAGTTTCTCTGTATCAGAGGTTCTGTCAGCTCGATCGCAGTGGCGGAGGTTTCATCTCCGCCGATGAGTTCTTGTCCGTACCTGAATTCGCCGTCAATCCTCTTTCTCAGGTACAAACACACTGCACACATAAAGGATTAAAGGTTAAATCTTTTTATAATGTGACGTAGATCATTGGCTGAAAACTTGGGCAGTAGATTTCAAAGATTGATGCTTTATTTTGATAGAGCACACCATGTGATTATGTATTGGCGAACTATGCAAGTCGTTTATATGAGTAACTATGAAGTGCTGTTCATCTTTCAGAGATTGCTGAAGATGTTGTATGGATTGAACTTTAAGGAATTCGTAGCATTCTTGTCAGCATTCAGTTCTCGTGCAACCTTGCAGCAAAAAATTGAGTGTAATATTTCTTTATTAATGTGTCACTTCAGAAGTATGTGGCTAGTATGAGCTTTGCTTGCTTGTTTTGTTCTCTATTTCTGAGTTGCAGTTTGGGGTGTCTATCTGTTTTGCAGTTATTTTTAAGGTATATGATTCAGACTGCAATGGGAAAGTTGCATTCAGTGATATGTTGGATGTTTTACGGGATTTGACGGGGCAGTTCATATCTGAGCAACAGAGGGAGGTTGGTTTCTATCACAAATTTGTGTCCATATTTTATTTCTCTTATGCTCTGAAGTGCTTTCCTTTTGGGCTTGGTAACGAGGCTTGAGGCACTTCAGTTTATGCAATGAGTCAACAGTTCAAAAAAATTATTTTTGTGAAGTATCTTTACTCATCGCCAATATGTTTATTTGGACTATGTCGAGGTTACCTTTATATAGCTATTCACCATTTGCTTTAATGTTATCAATCAAAAGTAGTCTGGTTTTCCATCTAGGATTTAGGTTTCATTTCAAGATGACGTGACACTTTGTTCTTAGGCAAAATAGGGGAAAATGATTATAATCAGAAATCAGAAGACTGACTACCTTCATGAAAGTATCGTCTTTGAGACCTAGTTTCCAAATACTACGTATTGGTTTTCTTAATACAAGAAAAACGTATTGGTTTTCTGAATACAAGAAAAAATAAGAAGTAACTGTTGAAAACATGACTTTCATCTTTCTTCATACAAGATTAATAGATTTATACTTCTCTGAAACTTTTCATTACAAAATCTGAGAAGGTGCCTATTTCTATGTTTGATATAGTGTTTATGCGTTTACATCTTTCTGCAGCAAGTGTTGACCCATGTCCTTGAGGAATCAGGCTATACAAAGGATTCGTCATTAAGCATATCTGACTTTATGAAGGTACCACAACATTATAAGTTCTGTGTAGTAATTAATGCACGTTATTATAGATATAAAAATGGTCTGGTCATTGTCTTGCATGACCTCACTTGTATGATTTTCATAACTCTGCTTAGCTTGTTTCATCTTAGTGATTGTGTTATGAATTTTGAATCGCTTGACTAGTATAACTCGGTTGACGCTGCCCTTCCTAATCATGCCATAGAAGACAATGAGAGGTGCTCTGATTAGTATAACTTGGGTTGCTTTTGGAAGCAATTTTTACAATGTTCATGGAACCACGGATTGAGTAAAGGAAAGCGAACTTTGATTTCTCATTTCATTGCCATGCATGGAGTTCAAGGGTATGGGTATGGCATTAACCTGTCAGTTTTTCATTAAGGCTAGAAGTAATAGCTTCATTTACCTTTGCAACGGTCTTAGGTTATTCACACACAGAGAGATATCTCTATGTATGAGAGGGGCTGGGTTGCTGGGGATGGAGGTCCCTCTAAATTTTTTCTGCAGTTATTAAGTTATCCTCATTGAAGTCACACTATTCTTGGGTCTAGCATAAATGTGATAAAACTTAGTGTCATGCTAGAATGACTTGAAGGTTTATATCCCAAGAAGTTGAGATGTTTTTGTTTCCCCTCTGGTTTGCTTTTCTGTAAACATTTTTTTCACTCTTGTTGATATTCCTATGTGTTATGGTCTTGGAAGTACCAAAGAGTGTAAAGCAACTTAGTTTTCTATTTATACCTTTTTTCTTTTCTAATGACACTAGTAAATACTTTTGCAAACATTATTTGAAGTATGCATCAGCTGATTTGTCATTTCCAATTCACCTCTGAAATTATTATACTTGCATTAAATTCCTATTTATGCAATAAATTTGGTAGAAAGCATATATATTAGCTGAAAATAAGTAAACGATGTAAAAATTTATTCCTCATTGTTTACAGATTCTTTGCAACTCTGATTTGAAGATGGAGGTTGAGGTTCCTGTGGATTGAAATGAGACTGACAAATCTCATAGTTAAAGTTGGTCAGGGTTAAAAGCCAGAGGCACAACATCCTCTGTGTGTTCCTTGTAAGTTTGTAGAACAGTTTAAGCACTTATTCGGGAGTGGCATTGCTCGTTTGGCCAACTAGTTCTTAGAACAGTAGCACAAAGTATTTCTATTACACAGCTTCGAGCCTTTAGAATTACGTAGTAGATGGCAAGTGGTTGATTGCTAGTTCTTCTGCTTGTTGAATAACGTAATTTATGGACAGTTTTCTGCCGTTGGACTTAGGGACAAATGGTTCCTTAATTTTCAGATGCATCATCATCATGCATGGCATTGGCATTCAAATCCATGTTCACCATTCAGCTAAAGCTAACCATGCTGATTAGATATTCTTCTTCTTGAATCATTTCCGTTCGTGTATCCTTTTTCTTCCTTTAATAAGCTTTGACCTAAGCAAGGCTTAGCAAAGTGGTTAAGAGTCCGAGTTCCGAGATTCCCCTCCCCAATATCGCTTGTATAAAAAATAAAAGTCTTTGGCTTAATGTCTCTCATACTAGGTCCTAGTAGTAGTACTTTATCAGTGACTTGGTCAAAGTAAGACCGCCTGGAATCTGGACTGGACTGTACTGAAGTCCGCCATGATGGATTTATTCTGGGCCATACTTATTACCATCCCCACCCCCATCCCCTTATTTATTCTTGAATTATTATTGCCCTTTTTTCTTTATACTTTGTTGGCCATTAATAGGGATGTCAAGCACGCCTGTGCTCTTTTCTTTTCTTTGTTAATTACTTTTGCTTAAATTAAATAATAATAGAAAATAAAGTATAATCTCATCCAGCCATCCCCAATGTAACATGTCCTGCATAATAAGAATATGATGCAGGCAGGGATCATGGCTGTATCATACTATCATGTGAATAACCAATAAAACTAAGAAGAAGAAGAAAAAAATTACAATAACATACTGGACCACGTACAATAAGCTATTTTTATAATTTATTTTCCCTGTATGGACTTAGACTAAACTTGAGATTTAAAAAAGATTGTCACATCACATGTACAAAAATTCCAGGGCAGTGTGAAATGAAGATCCAGGGTGTGTTTACTATTACCATCATGTTCATGCCCATTGGATTCTGATAAATCATGATTGTTAAAATAGTATAGTTGACCCCTCCATGATCCATCCAGAGGGAAAGGGAGATAAGGATTTAACCAAAAGGGACAAAAACAAGTAAGCAAAATTGAGTTGACCAACCTATTTGAGTCATCTAATTTTTGTATACATATTTCACATGGTCGGTGTGCACTCTGCAAAAGCTAAGAAGAAGAAGTAGACTACCATGTATTCTAATTTCTAGCCGTTAAACTAGCTACTAACGACTTTTTGAAAAATATAAAGGACCCTTTTTTTTTATAACGGTTGCGGGACAAAAGGAAGAAGTGGGGGCCCACCTTGCTATGATTAACACAATTGGATTTTAGTCTATGGAGGAGACAGTGATTGATTGGTGGACAGATTGGAGCTCTAATCGGAGAAAAACTCTCTTGGAATGGGGATAGGACTGTAGTCTTATCCCCCTCCAATCGCATGGCGCCACGTGTCTTTCTCTCTCTTTTAACAAAATTGTCCAAGTGTCGCGATGCGATTGGAGTGATAGACTACCGCTCCAAGAGAGTTTTTCTCCTCTAAGAGCAACTCCACCCGTTGGGGTTGCCATGGCAAGGGGAGGGGGAGCTATGGGCTACTATTCACGTGAATAGTGTCCCCCTGCAAATAGTAATATGCATTTCCACACGCCGTCTTTCGCTTAAGAACTACTATTCATTTTTATTTATTTATTTTTAATTACGGGATTAAATTTAGTTGTATGTATGCAATTAATAATAATAAAATTGATAGGTATGTATTAAAAAATATTTCTGAATTTTTTGGATTTTTTCAGATTTTTTTAATATTTTTTTATGTCGCTGACGTCAGCAAAACTATCGCTGATGTCAGACTGCCTGGGCAGCAGGCCAGGCAAGACTTGCCTGAGGGCCAGCCCAGTCTGCATGGGCCCACTGCCTGCCCTGTCAACAAAGTGACGCTGGAACAAGGATTTGGGCTCAAGCCCGTGGGACCCATCCCCCCTACCTGGGCTGCACCGGTGGACTTGCTCTAATCGGGCAGACAGGGCAGGAGATGTTTTTTTAGGGACAAAAAGGTGGACCTCGTTTGGATTGATCTAGTATTTGGTTGGTAGAAAAGAGATTGTCTTTGGCAACGTCATGTATCAATCATCCACCACCTTCGTCGTGGTTACAACAAGGAGGCAAAGCAAAGGCAGTTTTGTTTCTTAACCTATTCATTCAATGCAATGCCTTTCTGTTTCAGATATTTCAAAATGAATGCCGCTGCTTTATAAGGAAGCCGAAGCAGGCGCCAAGCTGTTGCTGCCAAACACAAACATTCATTTTTGGTACGTATACCTTAGCCTTTTCTGTACTTCTTTCCATAAAAAAAAATGAATGAAGAATTTAGAACCTGGGAATCTAATTAAGCACTCACGATGTTTCTTTGCTGCTTCCCATTTTGTCATTATTGAATATTGATTGCACATCAGAGGAAGGTGGATTTGTTTGTATGCCTCTTCCATAAGAGAAAAGCATGGATGGGTTTCATTCCATTTTGTAAACCATAGAATTCTCCATTTCTGGCCTCTTCTTAATTCATTATTCCACACCAGAGAAACAAGTTTCATGTAATTTGTTTTCTTATTCTTTTTTATTTTCTTCTTCTTGTTGTACCAGACAAAATAAAAACTTGACAGGTTTGATTCTTTCTGCAGTGATTTTTCTCAACTGGGTTTTGTTCTGAGGATCAAGTTTAGGCCTTCTTCTGCACAACCATCAGGTAATGTGACTTTGCTTCACCGTGTTTTTGTGGTAAGCAGGTTCTAGTGTCTATCTCATTGTTCCTGAATCCTGTGGCATATAAATTATAATTGATTCAACTTGTCTATTTGCTATGTGAATCTTGAAGCAGATAATGATAATTCTGAATATCTGATAAATTCGCACTTGTTTTGTTCCTAGAAGCAAGTCTGATTTCTCCTATATTAACTGAGATGGCTGAGAGTAGTATGCCTTGGATGCCTGAAACTGATATAACAGCCCTAACTCAAGCGCTTTATGCTCAACAACAACTACTCCAAAAGCTTTACTCTGAACTGGATCAGGAAAGAGAAGCATCATCTACTGCAGCTGATGAAGCTCTATCCATGATACTGCGCCTGCAAGGAGAAAAGTCTGCCATGAAGATGGAAGCAAGTCAATATAAGAGATTGGCAGAGGAAAAGATCTGTCATGCTGAGGAAGCTCTTGCGATATTCGAAGATCTCATTTATCAGAAAGAAATGGAAATTGCTTCTCTTGAGTTCCAACTTCAGGCTTATAGGTACAAACTTTTAAGCATGGGTTGCAGCACTGAATTAGGTGCCGGTGAAAATGTATATCCAGAGAATTTGTTGTTTCAAAGAAGTGATCTTGGCAATGCAGAAACAGGTGTTAGTGGGACTATAAGAAGAATCAACTCTCTGCCTCTACTTGAACTCAAGGAATTCCTCAACAAGAAAAGCACTATGGATAAAGAAAGAGACAAAGACAGAGAAAGAGAAAGAGATAGACCCATGATCCCCAAGCCAGAATCTGTTACACAAAAAGCAGAGAAAAAGGTGGACCAGGAAGTCAATTTCCAGAGCTTAGATGTAGAGAAGAAATCCGTAAATTATGCAGGTGGGAATATTAATACAATCTGGGAGCAGATTAAGAAATTAGATGCACGAGTGAAAGAGATATCAGATTGTAAAGATTATGGTAGGGAGAAATCTCTACCCTTGAAGGGTCCGTCCAGGACTTGTTCATTACCCCCAGTTCCAAAAGTAAGCGTAAACACATCACGTAACCCAACAAGCGAAGAAATTATTGCCAGTTTGGATAAGCTTAAGCATAGTGAGAATCTACAGGAAAGGGAGGCAATTGTTAGTCCTTCATGCACCTCAAGCGTCCATGATGTTTTTGAAGTCCCACAAAGTTATGAGAATACGAAGGCTTGTGAAGGTGAGAAAAAAGAACTTAGTAAGTTGACTGTGGAAGTCGAGAACAGGCTTGGCAAGCCAGATTTGGTGTTGGATGAGACCAGTGAAGTATGTGCTAAAGATGAAACAAACAGGGTAAGGAAAATTTTGCGTTGCAAGAAGCAAGAGAATAAAATATTTAATCCAAGAGATGGAATAAGTACTGCTGACTCTAATTTGAGGGAGAGATTGGCGGGGGTTACTGAATCTCAGCAAGCCAAATTTCAACAGCTGTGGAGGAGAATAGAGCAGCTAGAGGGAGAGAGAAATAGTATAAGGCAAGAAATTAGTCATGCAGGAGAAGAGGAGTTGAAGCTGTTTCAGAAGATACATGAGCATCTTAATTTAATACAGTCTGAAATGCGTAGTTGGAAGCCTAAGAAACCTCCTCCGCAGGATGACGGGCCATTGCACTCTGTTATGGAGGTATGACCTTCTTGCTTTTTCCTTAGGGTATTTACTCTCTCTCTCTCTCTCTCTCTCCCTCTGCTGTAGACTGTGATTCACATACACATACACTTTTAGTTGTGAGGGTCTTTGAGCATGGCTTACTAAGTATAAGCTGGAATGTTGGTTCACCTTGAATGCAAAGTTTGATGACTTATTCCCAATTCTCAATTTTATGGAACAGGCAATGCTGCACTTTTGGCTTTGACCAAGCAATTTGGTGTCGCTGATGAACTTCGTGCATCATCAGTTTTAAAGGTGCTAAGCAGAAAGGATTCCGTAAGAATATCCTTGACCTTTTCTTCTCTAGTGGGTGGTGTGAACTAATAAATTAGATTCTTTAATTTGATTTGTATAGCTACTAATAAAATGTAAAATTTTCAATCTGTACATTGAGTCTTACTACAGTACAAACAAATCTGTCTTCTGAATTAGGATTGTACAAGGAATGCTTTCATGTACATTTTATTATTTTAAAATTGAGATGCAGGTTGTAAGTGATATCAGGAGTTCTTTCTCAACAGATACCATGTTTTACATTACATTTTCCCTTCATATAGAAAAAGTTACATGACACATTCAACTTTTCAGCATAACTGCAAGAAAGCTTGTGCATATATTCAACATTAGAGTATTGTCTTATTGTTTATAATCAGATCATAACGGATATCAGTTAAGTGCGCTTGGTGTATCAGAATTTCCAGCAGAAATCTTCCTACCTTCTTTTGTTATCTATACAATCTTCATGAGATTAAAACCAACTAAGTAATAGGGAGTGTTTCCATGAAAGAGTAATCATGTAATAGTGACCGCAATTAGGTCGTAGAAGACAGTGTCTCATATTGAGCATACATAACCCTATATCAGATTTCAAGGCATGCCATGGCCTGGAGTATTTCCCAGGAAATCTAATTGATGTTTAATTCCAGAAAACTGGAGTAATAAACTTTTAACAGTGGAAAGATATTAACAAAACACGTAGGAATTTAGTATATTGGGAGAAATTTAATGCAAGAGGTGCTTTCCTATGAGGATCAAGAACTCAGAAAAGGAGGCTATTCCAGTCTAATTGTTATCTCATTTCCTCGCAAATGATTATCTCGTTCTAACTTAGAAGTTATGCCTTCAAGATCGTTGGGATCCCTAGCACAGCAAGGATAGGATATAGAAGGGAGATATTGCCAAAATAGTTTGTGTCGGGACATTATGTCAGTGATTGGACTAATTATATTTTCAGTATTGTTGACCTTTATTGCAATGCTTTCTTAGGCATGTTAGTCATATATAGATCTTTCATTTTAAAACTCCAGATTTCTTCACAACGTTCCAACGATGAAGGGAAGTTAAAGTTGTGAAGGCTGCATATTGGATTATATGGATTTGTAAGTTGTGAAGGTTGCATATTGTTAGTTCAAAGGTATTTTGTTAAAAAATGGTTTGGTATTAATGCGTGTAATGTGCCTCTACCTGTTCTGACGAATTTTAGTCAGCAAAGGTTTTTCTTGCTTTTGATTTTTCGTTAATTATAAAAATATAAAATTAGTTTCTTTACTTTTTTTGGGCAAACTTCTTTAATTTAATATATGTAATTAAGTAATATCTTTTCCTTTTTTAATTACTTTATTTAGCAATTATGTTTTAATTATTATTTTTTTAGTGAATATTGAAATATTTTACTGCTTTCTTAAATTACTTAATAAATGGTATTAATTATTTTAAATGATTTTTTGGACTTTGCTTTTTAGTTATTAATACTGAATAATATTTAAAACTTGTTTGAAATTGTTGTTCTTGTTGGCAAAGAGATTGCAAAATCACCATCTTGCATTATTCTTACAACAAGTAAGAAACAATCTTAGCCTCTCAAATTCTTTCATAGTTAGTAAAATACGGAACGGGGAAATTAAAAATAAAATACATACGTGTTTTATTTGGTAAAATTTTGGTAAGTTACAACTGAAAAGTTCGGCCGCTATATATTATTTTTATTAAATAATATGTAAAAATTATGTGTATAATAAGTGAATTTTGTGTGTAGTATTGAAAATTTTATAAAAATTAAGTGTATTAAATATGAAAAATACGTAGATACGTGTATTGTATGTTTTCTATAAAAACCTGTATTAAACATGAAAAGAAAAAAAGTAAGTTTATATTTATTTTTCAAAAAAACCTGTCCCGACGCAATTTTGTCGGGACATATCTTTCCCGGCGAACAGCCAGGTATAGCCGCCCGGCTATACTGGTTAAATATTATAGTTAAAAATACAGCCGGGTGGCTATACTATTTTTAATAATAAAAAGGACCTGTCCCGACGAACTTTCGTCGGCAAAGGTTTTCTTGCATTTATTTATTTATTTTATTTTAATAGTTTCTTTACTTTTTTTAGCAAACGTCTTTAATTTAATATATGTAATTAATCAGTATCTTTTCCTTTTTTAATTACTTTATTTAGCAATTATGTTTTATTTATTATTTCTTTAGTGAATATTGAAATTTTTATGATTTCATAAATTACTTAATAAATGGTATTAATTATTTTAAATTATTTTTTGGACTTTGTTTTTTAGTTTTTAATACTGAATAATATTTAAAACTTTGTTTGAAATTGTTGTTCTTGTTGGCAAAGAGATTGCAAAATCACCATCTTGCATTATACTTACAACAAGTAAGAAACAATCTTAGCCTCTCAAATTCTTTCATAGTTAGTAAAATACGGAACGGGAAAATTAAAAATAAAATACATACGTGCTTTATTCAGCAAAATTTTGGCAAGTTACAACTGAAAAGTTCAGCTGCTATATATTATTTTTATTCAATAATATGTGAAAATTATGTGCATAATAAGTGAAGTTTGTGTGTAGTATTGAAAATTTTGTTAAAAACACTTGCGTTAAACATGAAAAATACGTATGTAAGTGTATTGTACATTTTCTATAAACACGTGTATTAAACATGAAAAGAAAAAAGTAAGTTTATATTTATTTTTCAAAAAAATCTTGTCCCGACGAAATTTCGTCGGGACAGATCTATCCCGGCGAACACCCAAGTATAGCCGCTCGGCTATACTTGTCAAGCATTATATTTAAAAAGTACAACCACTCAGCTATACTATTTTTTAATAATTTAAAGAACCTGTCCCGACGAATTTTCGTCGGCAAAGGTTTTCATGCTTTTATTTATTTATTTTATTTTAACATTTTAAAAATATAAAATTAGTTTCTTTACTTTTTTTATTGGCAAACTTCTTTAATTTAATATATGTAATTAAGCAGTACCTTTTCCTATTTTAATTACTTTATTTAGAAATATTGTTTTATTTATTATTTATTTAGTGAATATTGAAATATTTTTACTGATTTCGTAAATTACTTAATAAATGGTATTAATTATTTTAAATTATTTTTTGGACTTTGTTTTTTTGGTTTTAATACGGAATAATATTTAAAACTTTGTTTGAAATTGTTTTTCCTGTTGGCAAAGAGATTGCAAAATCACCATCTTACATTATTCTTACAACAAGTAAGAAACAATTTTAGCCTCTCAAATTCTTTTGTAGTTAGTAAAATACGGAACCGGAAAATTAAAAATAAAATACGTACGTGTTTTATTCGGCAAAATTTTGGCAAGTTACAACTGAAAAGTTCGTCCGCTATATATTATTATTTTTCAATAATATGTTAAAATTATGTGTATAATAAGTGAATTTTGTGTGTAGTAGTGAAAATTTTGTAAAAAACACTTGAATTAAACATGAAAAATACGTACATACGTACGTGTACAATATGTGTATTGTACGTTTGCTATAAACACGTGTATTAAACATGAAAAAAAAGCGTAAGTTTATATATATATATATATTGTTTAAACCATGTCCCGACGAAGAGCCAAGTATAGTCGCACGGCTATACTCATTAAATGTTATATTTAAGCCGGGCGGCTATATGATTATTTTTATAATAAAAAAGGTCCCTCCTCCTAGCGCCTAGGCCTTTTTTTTTAAATCAAGAGTATAGCCGGGCGGGTATACCTGTACCTGTCCTGACCAATTTTAAATTTAAAATAACAGTATTACAGTGATTCAAGAGTTAATTTATAATGAAGAGGTTTCACTTGCATTGCACATAATATTAGTGGGGTAGTTTTCTGTGTAGATCACCTAAAAACAGATGGATGCTTGAAATAATATTTTCTTGTGGGTCACCATCTTGGAGCACCATGTCACATTATATTGGCCTTCCCCTTTCATCCACAAACAAGAGTTTGGCATGTAATTCTTTACTGCAAGTGGAACGAGCAGTGTGTTTTATCATCATTTGCACCTACCCACCCCTAAAGCTTCTTTTCTTTTCTTATAATATATCTGGCCAGCACATCGTTTATTTATAGTTAAATGAAAGTGCCTGAAGTTAGTGAAGAGGTCCTGCAGTTCTACGACAGTCGTGCATTTCTAACACGTACGAATACGATGCAGAAATGCCAAAGAGAAGGAGAGGTACGTGATGCAGTTGAAGAGGCTGCAAGTAGAAGTGGATATCGAATCATCAGACTCGGTAAAGTTTTCACATAAATATTTGAACAGATGAAAGAAAGTATGAAAGCATTAGTAGTAGGGCTAGGGTAGGCAAAAAAGAGAACTAAATGCCTTTTTGGACTGTGGAAATCAATCGTATTACATGAATTAGTTCTATTATTGAAGTAATGAGCAACAAAGTCTGTGTTTGGATGGTTCTGATATGAAGCAAGCACTGGTTTGTTGACTAGTGAAAGAAACTCTTCTTTATGCTTAGCTTAGTCTAACTTTTTACTGGATTCTCATGTCAGCTCGCCTCTCGGACAAAAGGTTATAAGAAGGCAGTGAAATGTAGTCTGAGTTACATAATAATACGATCGAATAAGTATAAGACATGCATGGTTAAAAGTTAAAACAGGTAAGACAACAATTGCCAATTGCTTTAACCAAAAATTACAAATAAAAATCAAACAAATGAATTCAATTATCAGAAATGAAAGTTCAAATTCAATGAAACTACTTCCATCACCATCCCAGAGTCAGAGTGTATCAACTTTAAGGCCAACTTCTTCAATCAACGGTGATGAAGGATTGGAGATATATTCCTTCACCCGACCCATTTCATGAGCTACATCTTGCATACTTGGTCTCATTGAAGGATTGTACTGTGTGCACATAAGGCCAAGCTCAATCAACTCCAGAACAACATCCCACCATATTTTGTTATATTGCTTAGGCATTGAATCTGGGACACACCTATCTATCGCTTGTTGAACTATAGAATCAAGCCTGCTGGGGTAGTGACTTTTTACCAATTCATGCAAGCTTGAACCTTCATGAAAAAGGACGTCGGTTGGTCGCCTTCCTGTAACGATTTCTAACAAAAGGACCCCAAAACTGAATACGTCTCCCTCAATAGAAGCGCATTTTCCCATCCCATACTCTGCATTTGGTCAAGTCATTGAAGGAAAATAGGTACATATTAGAAATGTAAACCACCATTTTAGCGGTAACACTATAATGTGACAGAAAAAAAAAGTACATACCAGGAGCAATATAGCCAATGGATCCGCATAACAAGCCATCTGCTGAACTGAAGGATGTTGAGTCATTCGTCTGAATTTTCTCATCACTGCCTTTCACTAATCTTGCAATTCCAAAATCAGTAACCAAAGCCGTCATGTCCTCATCTAGTAGAATATTGCTTGGTTTGAGATCACAGTGTACAACTCTAACAGGAGAGTGATGGTGTAAATAGGCCACTCCTTCAGCTACATCTTTGCAGATGCTCACCAACTGAATCAAGTTCAACCCATGGCTCAATCCATGGCTTGAGTAAAGATGCCTCTCCAGGCTCCCGTTTGACATCAATGGCAGAACAAGAGCCTTAAAATCCGGCCTACTGCAAGTTGTGATGATTCTAATCAAATTTCTGTGCCTAGTCCTCTTCAGGACTTGGCATTCCCTTTTAAAGCTTCCTAAAATCTCTCCATCTGTCTTCAAATCCAATACCTTCACTGCAATTACTGAGTTATCTTGAAGGACACCCTTATAGACATGCCCAAACCGGCCTGAACCAATCAGGCTTGAAGCACTGAAACCACCAGTGGCTTCAATGAGCTGCTCATATGAGATTCTTGGGTACTTGAGTTCTTTCTTCTCTTCTTCTTCATCATCTCGCAAATCCCCATGGTCGAAAATTGCCATGTGCCTTTGGAATTTTGACCTGTGCATGAGGGGGTACCCGAATATGCAAAAGATGGGAGTGATAAGTAATGACAGGAGAATTGACAGGATAGCCAAATGATGAGCATGTTTCTTCCGGCAGTTTGGCATGCCTTTTATTGATCCACAGAGACCAACATTTCCGAGGAAAGAGTCTATGGTGAGTGAAGAAAAGGCCCCCTTGTTTGACACATTCCCAGAAAAGTAGTTGAAAGAGAAGTTGACTTTCTTCAGAGTTAAAGAATCCTGCAGAGATTCTGGTATTTCTCCAATCAATTGGTTTGAAGATACATCTAGTTTTTGAAGATAAGGCAACTTTCCTATTGAAACCGGAAGAGGTCCTTCTAAGGAATTTACCGAAAGGTTGAGGTACTCAATGGCAATGCAGCTCCCAAGTTGTGATGGGATTGTGCCAGAAAGATTATTGGAAGATAGGTCAACTGCTAGCACCATGTCCATTTTGCTCAACTCCATTGGTAATGGTCCATGTAAGTGATTACTAGACAGGTTCAAGTATAATTTCAAGCTCCTCAGTCCTGCAACTTCACTAGGAATTACCCCTGAAATCTGATTGTGAGAAAGGTCTAGAATCTCTAAATTGATGCACTTTCCCAGACTTGGTGGTATGGCTCCTGAGAGTTGGTTCTCATAGAGCAAGAGCCTTCTTAACTGGGAAAGGTTTGCTAAACTATCTGGAATTGAACCAGAAAGCTTGTTTTTTGATAAATCTAAAAGGCCTAAATGGGGAATGTCACCAAGAGCGGGTGGAATCTCACCAGAGAATGAATTGTTCGACAAGTACACCCTTTCTAGCTTTGTCATTTGGCACAGTTTGGGTGGGATGGTTCCATTCAAAAGGTTACTAGACAAGTTTAGCAGGGTGAGATTGACAAGGTTTGAAATTTGAGGAGGAATTGAACCATAAAGAAGATTACCATCTAAATGCATTTGTACAAGCTTGGTAGAAAGATTACCAATAATAGGAGGTATCTCTCCCCCAAGATTATTTCCAGCTAATTCAAGCTCTTGAAAGTTAGAGGCATTAACTAAAGAGGTTAAAAATGGTTCAAGGTTAGTGTTACCATTATGGCTCACAAAGCCATTGTAGGACAAGTAGAGGTACTGTAATTGTGGCATTTTCTGTATAATCTCCAATGGCAACTCCCCACTTAGCATGTTAGACTCCAAATCAAGCCATTCCAGTTTTGAGGAGTTTGCAAGGGCTGCAGGAACCTGATCTACAAGATGATTGGACCACAGTAGAAGAAACCTCAACTGTTTAAGCTTACAGCCATCTGCTAAAGGGATTTTTCCGCTTAAAGAATTGTTAGAGAGATCAATGTACTGCAAAGAAGAAGAAGAATGATTGCAGAAAAGTGGCACTGGAATTTCACCCTCGAGCCGGTTGCTTCCCAAATCAAGATATACTAATTTGTGAAGAAAACCAAGTTCAGCAGCAATGTTTCCTTCAAGAAGATTGGAAGATAAGCTGAGCTGTCTAAGGTTAAACAGAGAGCCTAATTCTCCTGGAATGTGACCTTCAAAAAAGTTTCTTGACAAGTCAAGAATGGACAAGGAAGAAAGATTAGCAAGAGCCGGAGAAATGGGGCCCCAGAGAGACCTTCCACTAAGATCAAGCTCTACAACTTGGTCTTTACCCTTGTTGCACCTGATGCCTGACCAATTACAAACACGAACACCCAAAGAATTCCAGTCCTCTAAAGCATGCTGGGGGTCCGAAACAATGGCTGTCTTGAAAGAAAGCAACGATGCCTTATCTCTCATTGTTTGAGCATTTTCTTGGCCCAAAACCACAGCCAAGAAAATGATCAAACAGAGCAAATTAAACAAGGAAAACCTTTGAACACCAATCATGATCATATCAATCTTCTCCAAGTAAATTTTTTGAAGAAATTGATGAAAACGAAGTGATCAGAAAAGAAAAAATATATATAATTGTAGTTCTGGATGGCACAGGAGAAATGCATGCAGCAGCTGCATGAGCTTGAGATTAAGATAATGAAAGCTTGGAGATGTCCAATGCCAATAAGTAAGCAAAGCAATGCTTGGAAAAATTTGAAAACCTTGTGCCTAACTGCCGTTTGATGGAGTGGATGTACGTTTGGCGCCTGTGATCTTTGACTTTAAATCCCACCAATAGCGTTCATACAACAATTGTGTGCGTGTAACATGCCAAGTAAGCAACGTTAATGCAGTACATGTCAGCACCGGCAGGCCTAACCATTTTATTTTATACTTAGTTTTGTTTTGTTCATGAATTTATGTAATCATATTGGTTACTTAGAGATGTGAGCACAGAGATTAGTGGTTGGTGTGCACTGTGCTGTGGGGAAAAGATAATATTGGTTAATAATAAGCGCGCTTATTAAAGAAAGCTGATGTGGTAATCTTAAGTGGGTGTTTGGGTTTCGGTATATTTGTCGGCACAGCGCCTCAGCCCATGCATTTACACACTAACTGGTATTGTAGCACCAAGAAGAGTAATTAAGAAATATACAGCAGCACAATTAACATGCAACCAACTTAAACAAATAAAAAGTTTTGATTATAAATTATAATGTGTTGCATGATCATCAAGAGAAATAAATGAAATGTTTTTTTTTAGTTGGCCAGAATTAAGATGCATTCTTTGAAGCAGTTGTAGTAGAGGTTTTGGACAAGCTTGTAAACCCAAGTATCTAAAGCTTTGACGGAATTAGAGTTGAGTTCAAACCCGTTCTTGAAACTTATAAGTATAATGTTAGATTAGTGTTTAATATGATAAGTTCGATTTTAATATTTATAAATTCATCAAACAGCGACAAAGATAGTTACCTAATTTAATTGAAATAGTCAGGGAGCCACCAAATATGTCCAATATACTAGGCTGATCGGAGAGTACCACCACACACAAGTTGGGAAAATGGAGTTAGGTCTGGTTTTGGACAAAGCCAGATTTGATTAAGACATCAATTACTGAATAATCTTGTAGGAGCCGGTAGTTATCAGACGATCATACGTCAGATGCCAAGGCTAATCATTTAATTGTGGAAAAAACTTGAACTGATTTTTTTTTTTTTTTAAATTAAGTAGGGGCAAAGCCCCAAGAACTTGAACTGATTTTGCTTTAAAGAAAAAGTAACAAAAGTTTGAACAGCTTCATATTCGTCTCGTCACAGACCTTGCAATCGTCCCCTCCTTTTTTCACCAAACCAATAAGGAACTAGAGGAGTAGACGTCGGCGACGGCGGAGATGAGAACTAAAACGTCAGGTCGGCGGCGGAGGGATATTTCCTTATTGGCAAGGCATAACCAGATTCGGTCATCAAACTGACCTGTCGCCTTCATTATACGTGGCAGCATCTCATAGCAAAGGGCCTTCAGACCAAGTTGGCCCAATATATGAGGCCAATTGGTAAATTTGTCACAAACAGACAAACGACATGAACGCCAACAAGGAAGCTAGAATGAGGGGTTCTTAGAGCATCCACAGTGGAGGGTGTATTTTCGAGGATGTAAAGTCACTTTTATATCGCATCTAAATCTCCAGGAGTTGTAAATGTGGTTTTTGCTCCAATGGGGAAGATGTATTTTCGGGGTGTAAAGTCACTTTTTCTCACTTTTTTTCATGTGGGTCCCACCCACAAGGGATGTAAATCTACTTTTTTCTCACTTTTGTCCACTTTTTCTCATGGGTCCCACTTGCAAGAGATGTAAAATAAGATGTATATATACATCTAAATTTGCATCTCCATGGTGGTGATATAAATTTACGTTTGTTTACATCTCCACATTGCGGGTGATTTCAATCACAAATTGTGTATATTTAACATACACCCCATTATACACCCCCTATTGGAGATGCTCTTAAACGAACTATTTAGTTAAATACCCATTCTTAGCACTAATAATATAGATAAATCCTTACACCATTTAATTTCTATAAACAAACCAAAAAAACCCCCAAAAAATGATAGCTAACCTTATTGAATTTAATTTTGATTATTAAATTACTTTAATGCACTATTGAGTTTTTTGAGTTTTTTTTTTATGAGGTTTCGGGGTTGAGTTTATTTTAAGAAAACAATGGTAGTTTTGTAATTATATGAAGTTTGAAGTCTATTTGTTATGTTATAAATGGACTTTGGGTGTGTTTTTAAAGTCCATTCATGTAATTTTTTTTATAATTTGCACTCTTATATTGGGTTTAATAATGAATCTCCCTTTTAAAATTTAATATAGAATTATTATTGGACTGTTGAATTGAAATCTCTCATTATAACCTCTCAACATAGCCCCTCATTATAGAAGGTCGTCATGAATAACAATAAATAGATAATGTCGCGTCTACCCCAGCTAGTCAGCGGAGAAATCAGAAAGGGCAATTTTGGTTTTTCAGATTTTATTTTGTTCAAAATGGGCTCAGTTTCACAGGAGTTTGCAACTTTGCCCTTTCTCACTTCTCACGTGTTAAGTATGGGCCTTACTTCTGTGTTGCCTGTAGAAGTGGGCTTTTCTAAATGTACTGGAGGCCTCTTTGTTTTTTTTAATTTATTTAAATTTTTCGCCCCAAAAGAAAAAAATTAACGTACATGGGAATATATCTTCAAATTGGACAACCGAAAAGGTTTAAGCGAGGTTTCATCTCTTCTTCGTTGAGCTGTGCCTCTCTCTGAAATGGCTTCCACAGCCTTATTCTCTCCCAGCCCTCAAGCTCAAACATACACATACAGTTCCAGATGGAGTAAAACTCCGAAACTCAACCACAAGTTTCTCTTCAGCTCAACCTCCAACAGTCTCTTCTTCAAGCCCTCACTCTCTTCCTCCACTCATTTCCCGCTAAGCCTTAAACCCCCTTCTGACCCTGTTCACATCCCCCCGTTGAGAGACTCAATGCAAGATAATCTCGTCGAAAATTCGATGAATTTTCAGATACCCGTGAGCGAATTTAATCTAATTACACCTCAGGAATCGCCCCCGAGGATTTTTATCCAAGACCCGCCATGGATTGCCTCACTCTTTTTGAAGGGTATTTACAAAAGAGCCAACCAAGAATTGAAATTGGAGTCCAAGGAAATTGAGAGGAGGAACTATAATTTACTTAGGAGGAGGCAGATAAAGGCCGAGACCGAGGCTTGGGAGAGAATGGTGGAGGAATATAAGGATTTAGAAAGAGTAATGCGTGAGAAGAAGTTAGCTCCGAATTTGCCTTATGTAAAGGCCTTGTTTTTGGGTTGGTTTGAGCCGTTTAGGGAGGCGATAGCGAGGGAACAGAAGACGCAGCAAACAAAAAAACATAAGGCAGCGTTTGCGCCCCACATTGATTTGCTGCCGGCTGACAAGATGGCTCTTATTGTTATGCATAAGATGATGGGGTTGGTTATGGTGGGGAATCAAGATGGGTGTGTTCAAGTTGTTCAAGCTGCTGTTCATATTGGCATGGCCATAGAGCAGGAGGTGAGTTCTAAAGTCCTAATTTCATTTGTGTGTTTGGAGTTTTAGATAATTTGTTGCATATTGGTTTTGAAATGGACCTTTCATAGTTACTAAGTCAATGTGACATGATGTGCATTATAAAAGCTACGGTTTAAGGAGATTTCATCCCTGAAGTGATGCCACAATGATGGGGATTGTGTGTTAATTGGGAACTTCTAATTGGTATATGTATGCACTAGTTTCTAGTTTTAATCATTCTGGTCAGCCCATTTATTTTAATTTCTTTCTAAAGAGAATCATTTCGCTCTAGTTGGTGTATATATCATACTATCATACTAGTACTACTATAATATGAATTGTTATTTAGGAACTTTGATTTTTTTAAAAAAAAGAGGAAAACTTTGCAGATTTGGGAGGATCATGATAATAAATGCTTAATTTTGAAACTAGTCCTTGGTAATCAGGATCAAGCTTTTTTGTGCTGTAACACTTGCTTGAAATGATAATCCCAATAACCCCTTTACCACTTGAGTCGAGTGCATTAGACATGGTCCGACCAAAGCTTATCCATTAGCAACCTTGTTGATTGGACATCTTTATACTTATTTTTATTCATATTTTGTAATTTCCATGCAATTCAAGTTTAACGTCAACATTTCCCTGTTTATACTCCATTTCAGCAGTATCGCTTAATTGAAAATGAGAAATTATATATTGTTACCTCTCGATATTTCAGGTCAGGATCCATAGTTTCTTGGAGAAAACCAAACATCTCCAGAAAAAGAAGACTGGTGTTGCTGATGAAGATGGTCTGAGCAAGGAGAAGGAGATACTCCGGAAACGTGTTAATGGTTTAATCAGAAGGAAGAGACTGAATGAGGTGCAAAAGCTATTGATAAAGGAAGAAATGAAGCCCTGGGGTCGTGATAAACAGGCTAAGGTTTGTTGCTTTTAGTATTTTGTAGTCTTTCAATATGGCAAAGTGTTTTTTTTCTTTTCTGTTTTAGATTGTATTGTATTTAAAGGATTTAATTGTTTTTTTTCTTCTTCTCATGTCATGTTATTTTGCAGCTGGGAAGTCGTCTGATAGAATTATTAACTGAAACAGCTTATGTACAACCTCCACTTAGCCAGTTGGCAGATAGTCCACCTGATGTTAGACCTGCGTTTAGGCACAGATTTAAAGCCGTGGCAAAAAGTCCAGGGTAAAACTTTTAAACCATTTTTACCCCCAAATTTCCTTCAGAAATTCACTGTTGGGAAAATAGATCGTAGTTTCATTGGTTTTTCTAAGGTAGGAGTTGTTTACTTTAGTTAGATATGTCAGGTTAGTTTATTCAATTATCCTGGTATATCTCGCTCGACCTAATTGGAATATTTGGATTATAGAATGTTTGTAGCGATATGCAACCCTATATTTCGTAGGATTTTAAGGGATAGGCAATCATCTGTTTTGACTAGCATTTTTCCTTTGTGACAATTTAATTTCTTTTGGTCCTTATAGGCAGAAAATTGTGAAGAACTATGGAGTTATAGAATGCGATCCCCTAGTTCTTACCGGCCTTGATAAAACTGTAAGTTGAGATCTCTTTCCTGTTTGAGTTTACCTGTTCAATACACTTGAAATTAGTTTGCATTGTGAATACAAATTTAATTCTGCTGTCAGGTTTCTGGGTTATGAAAAAAAAAAGGAATGCATATCAATTCAAAGCTCACCTATTTGTTCCCCGTGAATAGACCTCATTATGTGTAATTTTAATGGCCACATAATCTTGCTTTGCATTGTTCTCTGTGAACATCATGTCAAATATGAAGAGACTTCAATTGTGGAGTCCTACCAGAAAGGGGTTTCTAGGGGTGAGGGTTGAAGGTTTTTTGTGGAATAATTCGTTGTTCACTTTGTTTGTTTTTGCACTGCTTTTTGTGTGGTTGTGATTGCTACTATTATTGGGTTACTGCTAAATTTACCAGGCCTTATAACTTATTGTATATGCCAAGTATGTTTTTTATGTTGTACATGTCTTTACTCTGATTGTGCAACTTAACGGTTATTTTGTGTTCTTGTATCTTTACAGGCTAAACATATGTTGATTCCTTATGTGCCAATGTTGGTGCCTCCCAAAAGATGGAAAGGGTATGAGATACAATATGTGATATTTATGTAGCATTTTCTGCATCCCATTTTTTTTTTAAACACATGAAAGAAAAGTTGACAAATAAATGAGATCATATTGAAGGTGGTGACTGACTAATAAATGTTGAATAAATTAGAAGCCTGCACTCAGTTTCCCATTTGTTATAGTTGTGCTACTTATTTTTGAAAAATCTTTTTGAAAATCTTTCCAGGTATGACAAGGGTGGGCATTTGTTCTTACCTTCTTATGTCATGCGTACTCGTGGATCTAGGAAGCAGGTAGATGCAATGAGGAACATTTCTAGAAAACAGATGCAGAAAGTATTTGAGGTACATAAATTAGAGTTCAAGTTATTGTTCCATTTCATATTTTCCTTGTGAATAGGTCAAGGCCAGAGCTTTCCACATGGTGAGAGCACCGTTGTTGCTGCCCCTTCCCTTTCTGATAGAATAATCACTATGATGATTCAGGATACAGTTATGAACAACAACAAAAACTATTAATCAAAAGGAGTTATAATTTGACTAGTACTTGTTCACTGCTGCATTAGAAACTATCATATTTTACTATAGATAGAGACTGTGATGGGATTTTAGATGATGAACTGAACTTTTTCTTATGCATAGAGGCATACTTTGGTTCTAATTTCTAATTCTTCAGCATATATTGTGTTCCCTGTATCATGAAAATGATATCCGCTTTTGATATGGCATGTGTGCAGGCCCTTGATATGCTTGGAAGCACCAAATGGAGGGTGAATAAGAAAGTACTTAGCGTGGTGGAGAGCATCTGGGCTAGAGGTGGCAACATTGCGGGCCTGGTTAATCGTGAAGACGTGAGCACATAATGATCTCTTGCATTTAATAAAAATTTGTTTGTGTTCTACCGTTTTCTTACTTTCTTCGGAGATAGCTCTTAAGAGTAACTAAATTGAATGATCTCTACAACATTCTCCCAAATATCATATTACTCTTGAAATAGCTGCCTCACGTTACAATGATGAAAGTGAAAAAAAATAAAGTAACTAGAGTATGGATAATTTAGTCAATTTCCTTTTGTGGTGGGTTTTCTTTCACGGCTAACTATTTTAGGTTGTTAACATTATTATGTTCACCTTTTGCTTGTAAAAGTTATGTGGCCTGAATATTCTCATGGGCTTGTAGGTTCCTGTACCGGATAAATCACCATTTGAGGATTTAAAAGAAATTCAGGAATGGAAATGGAGTGTCAGAAAAGCAAAGAAGATTAACCAAGAGAGGCATTCTCAACGATGTGACACTGAACTTAAGCTCTCTGTAAGGTCTCCTTCTGATTATATAATATTTATTTCGTAATGTTGCAATTTTTTAGTACCCTGTAATTTTCTGTGCTGTTTGATCCAGTCATTGAACTAGTCAAGAGTACTGTTCTTGTGACTCTTGCCTAGTATTTGTGCACTAGTGAACAAAAGAAATATAGGTTCAATTAGATATTACTATATTAGCGAACCACCAGGTCGTACATATGTTTAATAACTTTGACGGGTCTTTTGGTTTCTGAAACTATAACCACATTAATTTCATTTAACGATATATCACCTCCGGACAATCTTTGGAACATTATCCTATATGTTCACCACCTTTCGATTTCACTATGTGAGAACTAATATCGAGTGAACTGATTTTAATATAGGTTGCTCGCAAAATGAAAGATGAGGAAGGCTTTTATTATCCCCACAATCTTGATTTCCGAGGCCGAGCATACCCAATGCATCCACATTTGAATCATTTGAGTTCTGATCTCTGTCGAGGAGTCCTTGAATTTGCTGAAGGACGACCGTTAGGGAAGTCTGGATTACATTGGCTGAAGATTCATTTAGCAAACCTGTATGCCGGCGGTGTTGAAAAGCTTTCATATGAGGGGCGACTAGCATTCGTGGTTAATCACATTGATGATATATTTGATTCAGCAGCAAACCCTGTTAATGGAAACCGTTGGTGGTTAACAGCTGAAGATCCTTTACAGTGCCTAGCTGCTTGTATCAATCTCTCTGAAGCGTTAAATAGCCTATCACCACATACTGTCATTTCTCATTTGCCCATCCATCAGGTAAATTACTTATGCAAGCTTTTTAGGATTGTTCTTTTATTTAATATTCAAACCCATATATATATATATATGTGATGCATGATCATGATCTGTTACTCATTTTTATATTGTTCTCCTTTCATTGGCCATCTTTAAATTTCCATGAGCATAATTGCTAACTCTTGCCTTTTCCATGTTTATCTTACTAATGAGCTATAATCTTTTTAGGATGGTTCATGCAATGGCTTACAGCACTATGCAGCCTTGGGAAGAGATAGTGTACGTGGGTTTGTGCATTTTAATGTTATTGCACTTTAAATGTGACTTTTTTTTCAATGTTTCTGTAATAGTAGTTCAAGAACTTATCATGTTGTTATAGTTATATTAGAAATTTTTATAATCTCTGCCAATATTAGTGCTTTGGTTGGCGGTGGCCAGTGGCAAAATTTTTATTTTGCTTACCCTCAACATTAACTGTTTGAGGGAAAAGATTATTTCTGTTCAAGAACTCTCTGTTATATGTTTTGCTTATTATAGCACTTTCGATCTATAGGGCTTAAATTTTCCTAACATTCTTTTTGTTCCCGTAGTAAAAAAATTCAACGTGTTTTGTTATATTTCAAAGTTTCCCTTATTTCTTATTATGATGTAAATGTCTTGCTCTGCTGATTGATTTGAATTGCTGTTATGTTCTCAGTTGGAAGCAGCTGCAGTCAACTTAGTTGATGGAGAGAAACCTGCTGATGTTTACTCAGAAATTGCTGCGAGGTATATTTTAAAAAAAAAAATCTGTCATCTTCTATCGTGGGATTGAAACTGATGAAAACATTTAATCTGATGACTCCTTTTAATGTTGTACTGTGTCATATGAACTGTATTTGATTGCATTTTACTCCTTTGTTTACATTAACTTGTTTTCATTGTTAAGAATTCAATTACTAAGATTTGAAAGCATGTACAAATATCTTTCAGATTGAGTGCATAACAGAATTAAGATGCAAAAATAACATTGAATCAAGTAATGATTGTACACAGAAATGTTAATTCAGAAAAAAGGAAAAGGAGAAACGTGTTTTGAAGATTTTCAATACATACAATTCATTCAATTTTAACATTTAATATGGTTCTTGGGAAGCCAATTTATAATCCATGGGTCCAATTTCCAAAGCAACAACTTCATGTAAAAGTACTGAAATAAGCCATTTCTTACAAGCCAAGGTATAAAAAAGGTGAGAAAGATGCTCCTGCTACTAAACTCTTGCATGCAGGTGCCTCACTAGTTCTGCACACGATGTATGAACTGCACAGTGATTTTATAATTTCTTCGCTAGGGATGCATATAGTGCACTCCCATATAACTGCTTTGTTCCTGATCTGTTTTTTAGTCTTTTCTTCTGCAAGCTCCTCCTACTCAGGCTTATCTTCTCTATGTATATGTTGTCAGGGTACATGAGATTATGAAAAGAGACAGCAATAAAGACCCAACTACGAGTCCAAACGCTTTATTAGCCAGAATCTTAGTCAATCAGGTTGATCTTCCTGGATTCTCTCGAGTTCAAAGTTGCAATATACTATAAAATGGACTTTGACTTATCAACTGTGGATACTTAAACTTCATGTACAAGTATGTATGCATTCATGCATGTACATACAGACACACACATACAAACATACACATAGACAAGAAAAATTAAATATAGGTAATATTTGTAGATAAATAAGTCCATATTGCATACGTATATCTGACAATGTATGGTTTTGGAATCTTTCAGATTGATAGGAAATTGGTGAAGCAAACTGTAATGACTTCAGTATATGGTGTTACTTATGTTGGGGCACGTGAACAAATAAAAAGAAGATTAGAAGAGAAGGGTCTTATTACCGATGATAGACTACTGTTCACTGCAGCTTGCTATGCTGCTAAAGTAAGTGAACAACCTCCCAAAAACGTCCTTCAACATTTGTTATTAAATCTAGATTATCTTTACTAAATTTCATCTTTGCCACAGGTTACTCTGGCTGCCCTCGGAGAGATATTCCAAGCTGCGCGTGGCATAATGAGCTGGCTCGGTGATTGTGCTAAGGTATGTAATTTTTTGGTCATGTTTCAGACACTAAATGATAGGCTGGACTGCCTGGTAGATCTGAGAGTTAAGTTGCGTTATGAAACTTTTGCAGGTAATTGCTTCAGAAAATCAACCTGTGCGTTGGACTACTCCTCTAGGTCTTCCTGTTGTGCAACCCTATTGTAAAAGTGAAAGGCATCTTGTAAGTTTGACAGCTTAGTTAAAGATTAATTTCATCGACACTCAAACCCATATTTGGCTGAATTCCCTCTCAAAATTGTTTAGTACACGATATCCGGATAGGTTGCATCTGGTTTTTGTCTTCTTGTCTCTAATGGGTTAATGTGAATTTTTATTAACAATTGCTGATGTCAATAAATCGCATGTGCATTCTCTCACATTCATTGGAAGTAGGAGACTGTTTTTCAGAGGTTAATGTGGATAGGGTTGTTTTAGAGTTCATCTATTTAAAGCTTAGGATCATGGTTTATTTCCATATTGCTAGAAGACAATCCCTTGTATTGTGCTACAGTCTTATTTTTTAATATTGTAGTGACAATTTATTAACTACTCTTCCCCTGGAGTTGCAGATAAGAACATCCCTTCAGGTTTTAGCCTTGCAACGGGAGAGTAACTCAGTAAGCTTACAAATCTTCTCTTGCCTTATCTTTTATGAATTGCTATAGATTTGATATATTCTCCTACTCCAGGTAGATGTTAGAAAACAGAGAACTGCATTTCCTCCTAATTTTGTACACTCACTTGATGGTTCACACATGATGATGACAGCTCTTGCCTGCAGGGACGCTGGCCTACGTTTTGCAGGTTTGTCTCAGTAGTCTAGTCTGTAACTCTGCATTAGACTAGGCTTGAAATATACTGTTAGTCATTGATGTAAAATAAATGCTCAAAGCCAAAAAGGATAAGACACTGACCGCAAAAAAAAATTCGAAGAAGACAATTTTTCCTAAGCTATTTGAACTTTTGTCAGAAGATTTTGGAACTTACATCCTGCTGAAGTTCTCTGTACTTAGAGGATTAGAGGGCATGGATTCATCAAAATAAAGTCTCTTTTTTATATTGGTTTAAGTTCTTACTTACATATTGAAGTATGTTTGTAAGTCTCACATATGTGTTAAAATATGCTTGCAGGGGTGCATGATTCCTTCTGGACTCATGCATGTGATGTAGACCAAATGAACGAGATACTTCGGGAAAAATTTGTGGAGCTTTATAGCATGCCGATACTTGAGAGTGTAAGTGAACTACGTCCTGTTTCTCTTCATGAAATTGGGTCTCATAAATTCAGATCTTTCTCTGGCTTGTTTAAAAGCAACTTGGGTGGAATGTATTTGACACAATGATTTCTCAAGGCTACTTGAGTTTGCTTTGATGTCTCCTCACAAGGTTTCAAGATGAAGTTTAAGAACTTACAAATGCTTCTTCATTGTAGAAAACTTGTGCATTGAAAGACTCTTTTCAGCTTCTCCCTAATTTTTACTTTATGATATAATGAAATGGTTAAACTGCTTCTAATTGTTTGAGAACTTGCATTTAGAAAGTTGCTTTACGCACATTTTATATGTAGACCTGAATTAAACTGTTTGTTTGGTTGTTTCCATTGATTTCCTGATAACTCTGCCTCTTCCCAGTTGCTTGAAAGTTTCCAAGCATCATATCCAGCATTGACTTTTCCTCCACTCCCAGAAAGAGGCGACTTTGACTTGCAACAGGTTCTAGAATCTCCATACTTTTTCAACTGAATTTCCAGTCATGAGCAGCGAAGATAACAATATGTGGAGAGCATTGTCACTTGTGACCAAGAAGCTTTGTTAAGACTTCATTTGGATAGGGGCAGCAAGTTGAACTGGGAAACAGAAGCCTAAGGTACCTTTTGTGAAAAGTGAAAGGACAAATTTTGATTCCCATGGTCAGCAAGTCTGTGATTCTGATGGGGTGGTGATCATCTTCAAATGTTAATGATCTGGCTCTATTTTAGAAGCGACCCATGTACAGTAAAGGAGACGTTTCTAATGAAATTCAAAGCTGTTTAGAAGTCCTCTAATGTGGAACAATTTTTTCGGAGGCAAGAGAGGCGTCTACAAGGCGGCAAGTGCGTCCTGGCCGTTGGAGCTAATTTTGTGGAATTCATCTAAATGGTTCAAAAATCATGTATCGCTTCTTTTCTATGTATTCCGATGCATTACATATGTTGTATCTATAGAAGGGGAAAAAGGTCACACTCTAAATACATGTAAATTTTTTTTAGGGGAAAGTCATAATTTCATTAATCCAAACAAATAAATACAAGTCTATATATTTGGAAAGTATAAATATATTTAGAGCATTATCCATTACTATTAGGCCATTACCCGAGTCTGTATTGCCCCATTTTTATTACTTTTTTAGAGTTGTAACCCGTATAAAGAATTTAATATTTTCCCTTCTAATAATCGTACTATACACATATGGCTATACTATGTACATATTTTTACTTTTTTTAAATTAGTATAGCAGAGTGTCTTTTTAATATATTTTTTTAATAAATAGTACAGCCGCCTGGCTATCATTTGAATTTTTTTTAATTTTTTTTAATAAATAGTACAGCCACTCAGCTATACTTTGAAAATATAATATATTTAATTAGCTTCATAAATTATATTACTCAATAAAATATTTAAATACTAATTATTCATAAAGTAAATAATATTTAAAACATAACTACTAATCAAGGTAATTAAAAAAGAAAAGTTTAAATTATGTTATTTAAAGGGTATAGCCGCATGGCTATATGTTTAAAATGTTCTACATGTAATACAAGTAATGCTCAGATACAGACTCCAATGCTCGTGCTAATTACACATAACAAAAAGAAATAATATATGTTTTATGACATATCAACTTCCAATTCATCTTATGCTACTGACAAATCAAAAGGTGCAGAATACTCATATCAGCATACCAACAAAACTAAAGAAGTTGGCCAAAAAACAAAAGTAAATTTTTTTAATAAATAGTATAGCCGGCCGGCTATACTTGGGTTTTTTAATTTTTAATCAATAGTACAGCCGGGCGGCTATACTTGGTTTTTTAAAAAATAATACGGTCATTACAAATATATTCATTTGCATATTAATATATTAAGTATACAGTAATATACATAAATATTATGATATGCGTAGTTATATAAAGTTATGTCAATCATGATCTCTTGGACCCCTAGGGTCCAAGAAATCCGTCACCTACCATTGGATTTAAATCCAATAGCCCACCTACTTTTGCACTTCTTTTAAGAAATTCTATTGGGCCGTTGGATTTAAATCCAACGATGGGTGACCACGAATTCCTTGGACCCTAGGGGTCTAAGAGATCATGGTGATAGTTATGTATAGCTTATTTATATACACATTATATTTATATTTATAGTTACGTATATTAATGTTATGAATTTACATAACTATTTTAAATATATTATATTTTTAATGTTATGAATTTACATAATAGTTATGTATATTATAATATACTTATACAGTTATTATATAGTATATTATAATAAATATATACATATAATACTTATACATATATGTATACATGTATTGTAATATATGTATACTTTATGTAATATATGTATATTATAACTGTATTATACTAGATCTATTATGTATATTATATGTATCTTATTAGATAATAGACCAATTTATATATCTTATTATCTGCCAATATATATATATATATATATATATATATCTTATTATCTTATTGTATTATAAGTATATATATCTTAAAATAATATAACCATACGGCTATACTTTGTACATATAATATATTTAAAGAGTATAGGCGTGCGGCTATATTTGGCTTTTTAAAAATTAAATAGTATTGTCGCTGGCTATCTTGGGGTCTGCTTTTAAAAATAAATAAAAAATTTATCCCTATTTTCGTTTATTGACAAGAGTAATTTAGAGCATTATCCATTACTATTAAGCCATTACCCGAGTCTCTATTGTCCCCTTTTGATTTTTTTTTTCTTTTTCAGAGTTCTTACCTGTATAAAGAATTTAGTATTTTTTTATGTTTAATGATCGTATTATACACTTACGTACATATTTTTCAATAATACTTCCATTTTCGGTACATGTCTTTAAAGACTATGTAAAATACACGTTTTTAAAATGCAAACGTACAATATATGTATTGTACACACAAAATTCACGTATTACACACATAATTTTCACATATTATTGAATAAAAATAATATATATTAAAAAATTAAAATATTATATTGTGGCCTAACTTTTCAGTTGTAACTTGCCAAAATTTTGCCGAATAAAACACGTACTTATTTTATTCTTATTTTTCTCGTTCCGTATTTTACTAACTATGAAATAATGTGAGAGGCTAAGATTATTTTTTACTTGTTGTAACAAAAATGCAAAATGGTGATTTTGCAATCTCTTTGCCAACCAGAACAACGATTTCAAACAAAGATTTATGACTATAGTAGTAAGGAGAGGTGGTAGTTGTTTCATCAATTATTGGGAGGCATAAAAGGAAAATTGCCGTAAATTATATACATTAGCAATGAGCAATGTAAACTTTACAACCCCATCTGCTTCATCCACAGAGACCACTTCACAGCCTCCAAATATTCATCATTTTTTCGCAGTGCATTAATGAGATTGATGTAGGTTATCTTATCAGGCTCTATACCATTTTCTCTCATTTCCTTGACCAAATGAACAGCATCTTCGACCATTCCTGCAATTCCATACGCTTTAATCAACGTGTTGTAGCTGCACAGATCAGGTCCGAGTCCACATTCTTTCAACTCAGTCAGCACGTCAGCAACTTCATCAATCCATCCTTGCTCTCCATAGATATTGATCATAATGTTGTACGTGTAGTGATCAGAAGAACAGCTTGTTTCCTTCATTCTCTGCAAAACGCTTCTAAATCTCTCCATTTGGCTCTCTTTCCCATAAGCATCCAACATAGTATTGTATGCTTCAAGGGAAACTGAAAATCCTTTAAACTGCATCTCTCGAAATGTCGAAGACATGTTTCTTAAGTCTTTATTTCGCCCATAAGCAGCTATAATAGTATTGTAAGAGATCATATCAACCAAACCCCACTTTTGGGCCATCCAGAACAACTTCCTAGCCTTCTTCAGAAGCTTTGCTTTCCCATATACATCGAGCATGACATTGAAGGTGATGGTATTAGGAACAAACCCACGTTGAAGCATCTCATCAAAAACCTCCGAGATCTCATCAACTGGCAAGGCACGAGAACAGCAGTTTATGACACAATTGTACATTTCCTGATCCCAAGTCACTCCACTCTTCAAGAGTTTGTAGTACAGATCTTTCAACTTATCAAGCCTGCTGCATCGTTGATAAATACGAAGCATATCGCGGAACATATAAATGTCTGGAACAATGCCCTTCTGTTTGTCCATTGTGTCTAGAACAGAGCAAGCATCTTTCAAAACACCAGCTTTTACATACATTCTTACAGCAATGCTATAGGCAATCATGTCCAAGGCGACCCCAGAAGATTTCAACTCGACATAAATTTTCTCTGCTTCAGTGAATAGACCCATGATGCTATAGATGTCAATCATTGTGCACATGATGTGCATGTTTGGCTTGTCATCATATCTGGGCATTTGCTTGTATATTTTAACAGCATTCTCAAGATGACCCAACTCTTTACACGAGCAAATTAACAAATGATACAAGTTATCTTCGAAAGGTGGATCCTTCCACAGTTTCTCCCTCAACACTTTGATAGTATCATCCACTAAGCAGTGTTTCACATAAGCCATGACAAGAATGGAACAAGAAGTCTGGCTGACAAGAATGTGTTGGTAAAAAGAACCTCTCAAAAGGCCAGGCACTTTATCAACCCTTCCAGCCTTCTCATATGCTTGCAGAAGAGTACCAAGAATTGAGGAATATTGGCACCCCATTGTCAGCATATCATCAAGCGTCCCGATGGCCCCCTCTTCATCCTCATGTTTGGCTTGCAAGTTTATTAGTGTGTACAGGTTAGACGAATTAGGCTTGTACCCTAACCGCTTGAGCTCTTTATAATACCATTCTGCTTCCTTATAATTGTCAGCTCGACCCCAACCTTCAATCATGGAACGGTAAGTTGTTTCATCGGGCTCTAATCCAGCTTTCTTTATGCCCCGAAATAGGTGATCAGCAGCATCCATTTTAGATGCCTTCCCATATCCAGTTATCAATGTATTGTATGCAATAATGTTTGGAGAAAAACCTGCTTCTTGCATGGAGACCAATACTAGTTCAGCATCATCTACCTTACCCTGCTGACAATAAGCATTAATCATTACCAACCAATTATCCAGATTCAGTCTCACTCTATCTTCTTTTAATAGGCCAATGATCTCTTCTGCTTTTTCATATAAATTCAAGCGGGTGTAAATTGTGATCATTGCCGAGTACGCAGATTGACATACAATTCCGAAGTTCCTCATTTGAGAAAAAGTAAACTCTGCCTCCTCAACCTTCCATCCCTTCTGGTAAAGTCCCATTAGCATACCAAATGTTGCAATGTTCGGCTGGACCTCATGTTCCACCATCATTTGAAACCACTTTCCTCCCAACTCAACTCGCCCCAGTTTACAACATGCATAAATAAGCGTATTGAAAACCTGATAATTCAGTTCACATCCCAAATCAGCAATCACTTCCTGAACCAATTTTTCAGCTCCATCCCAATCTTCTCTCCTACCCATTACTCGCAAAACTAAATTGAAAGCACTCACATTGCGTTCTGATTTCCCATTGCTTCTCATCCACTCAAAGAATCTGAGAGTTTTGACATCACTACACCTCTCGAGCCGTTTCAAAATATCATTGCAATGCTCCAAGCTCAAGTCAGACCCAATAACAGAGTAATCAACATCAAATTCCCCATCATTCAAAAACAAATTCTCCAATTCCCGTACCCACCTACTCTTTCTTGAACTAGACTTCACACCCTTTTCTCTTTTGACCTCCTTCTTTGGGCCGCGAGACCCCTTCTCACTTGCTTGTCTAAAATTCAGGTTTTGTTCAGGCAAACTCTCATCTACTCTATTTTTATTCGAGGACAGAGACAGAGTGGTTTCCTCACTCATTTGATTCAGTTCTGAAATGCTCGACAATTCAAATGGGAACCCAGAGACCTTAATACGATTGACCCTATTCGAAGAATTGACTACCGAAGTTCTACTAACATGACTGTAGCAAAGAGAATTGACTGCAGAGAAATTTAACTTCTTTGAAGAATCAAATGTCTCCAGAGAAACAGAAAACCTCAGTGAGGTCATGATACAAAAGCAAGTTCAATGCATAAATTACTCACCCAAATGAATAGTCAGTACAGAAGAAGTGTAATTTCAGTTTAACAAGTGCGGTGGGAGAAAGAAATCAGAAACCCAAATACCCAAATGACGGAGTGGGTGAAGGTGAAGCAGTAGAGTTGGAGATAATGGAGTTTGAAGCAGTGGAGGAAAGGAAAGTCAGCCCTTTTAGGATTTTATTGGTCGGTGATTCTTAACGGTCCTATACCCCTGTTATTCTTTGTTAGCTAGCAAGCAAGCGCATTGGCCTGTTATTTGTTTTTTTTTTCTCCTCAAAGCCCTTTTGGGGTGATTATGCCATAGAGAATTTTGGGTGGATAAACTTTAACAAGCTAAAATATACACGCATGAGATGAGAGAATACAAAAGTATTTTGGCATTGCACAAAGACCTATTAGTGTAGTGATTTCTAGTATTTAAGGTCTTGAGTTCGAATCCTAACATTTGTGTAGTGTTTGTGAGTTTAGTATATTATCGCCCATCTCAATAGGAAAGGTCCTAAAAAAAAAAGAATTTTGGCATTGCAAACTAATAACTCATCTATCTGCTTCATTAATTTATTGTAGAAGCACAAAAATACATGAACAGCCAAAAATATAATTACTTATAGAACTCAGCCAAAAATCTGGTTTTTGTAGTCTTTATCCTCATTTGTTATCCCTCACCCCACAGCCAACAATCTGAAACTTCTTTTGGACATAAGAAAGAACACAAGTTGCTGCTCTTACATGAAAGGCCATGTATTACATTACAGACTTTAATAACACTATGATCCTACGAAACCCAAATGCTACTGAAGGCTTCTTCTAGTGCCCTCTTCCTGCTTATCTCTACACTCCACCCTCCTGCCCTACCACCTCTCTCTGCTCGGAGCTTCATCATTTCTTCATCGTCAACAGCATATCCATGCATATCATGCCCCCCTCCAAGTGGAAGTGGTTGTGGACCCATGCCAGTTGGTCGTGGTTGTCCTGCAACTGTAGGGGCATACTGCCCCTGTGTACCAGTACCAAATCCTGCTTGAGAGCCTTGGCTCAGAGCCTGTCAATAAACACATAAAATCAGGTAAGAAAATTATGTACTTCCCTTTGGGCTGGAAAACTGGCACAATTTAGAAAAATAAACTCATTAAAAAAATGAAAAGTCTATTGAAAATAGTTATCAGTCCAAACATTAAATTTCTAAATTATACAACCGAACCATCAATAGCATAAGAAGTTCGGTTTTTCTTTGGTGCTTCACTGCACTAAGTGCGAATAGTTTGTGAACAGAGGTAATGTCTATGCTTTGAGTGGCACTGTGTGTGCTTGAAGCGGTAGTGTTGGTGCTTGGAGTGGTCGTGTACCAGACTCAAGTGTTGGCGCTTCAAGCACAAGAACTAACTCAGAAGGAAATGATAATACATGAAATAACTCCATTCTTACCGCATCAGTATCATTCTGTGCAGGATGTCCCTTGCTTGCTGCTAGAGCTGCAGCAAGCTCTTCAGCCTATTTAATTAATAACACCAGCATCAGAACCTTGGCACAAATTTTGCACAAAAATATTAAATAGTTCACTATTGCCAGCATTAGGAGCTTTTTTTTCCAAGTAAATGTGGAGGTAGCATTAGGACTTAAATCCCATAAAGCAAAGCCAGCAGGTTAGGAACCAAAAAAAGGAAGGAAAGGAAAAAACATTGTGATTTTATTTTGAAGTACCTTACGGGCTCTATTAATCATTATTTGTTCAGCATTTTCTTCCTGATACTTTGCAATTTTTGCTTCAATAGCAGGGACATCTATTCCATCGATCAAGTTAAATGCTACCAGAGAAAGATTTTTTTTGTCAGCCCAATTCTTTTCATAAAAAATATAAGAAACAACTAAGCTGAAAAACTTACTCATGTCCTCCACTTCCTCCAAGTAATCATTGTATTCTTTCAAGGATGGAAAATCCTCTTCTCGTTTATTGAATCTAGACAGTGAACCATCTCCATCAGAGATGCATAATAAAACTGCTATGCATATATTGGCTAAGAGAGAAGCAAATAGTATAACTAACAGTACATATTACTGAATATACCATTTTATGCCAAAAAGAACAGTGCTTAAAAATTACAGTTCAATAAATGAGCACTAACAATCACTTCCAATACTTAATACACCAAAAGATTCTATACTTTATAAATCCTTAACCTTGAATGCCTTTTAAAAGCAGACCCATTGTACAACCACCACACTACAAATTTTTCTCCTTGAATAACTGTTTGAGTTATGTGACGAGTCCAGGAATCCCACTTAATCTTGAACCAGGTCTTAACCTAACACTAATTTCAATAATTGATTTTTTATGACTTCCAAGGTAAGAACCAAAATGTGGAAGTGTGCGTATATATATATATATAGAGTGAGAGAGAGAGAGAGTGAGAGAGAGAGAAAGAGACATGCTCGCAATCCTCTTCCTGACGACAATCTCTTTGTTGTGGGGATTAGAACCGGTAACCACCATTTTTGTTGCCCCTCAGCCCTCTTCCCCTTTTGTTCCTGCAACATCAATGGTATCTTAAGTCCCATTCTGTGTTTTAAGTTTTAACTGCAATAAGATGAAGGTATATAAACACTGGAACAAATTCTTGGAAAAGTTTACACTGACCTCTATTTGGTGACCTTTTCGAATTGAATAGCTCCTAAATATGAGCCCTCAATGTCCAATCATCAAAGGTAACATATCTGGGCAATGAAAGATTAAGTCAATTAGGCAGCCCAGGTTACAGTAGCATGGAGCGCAACACTTTGCACCACTCATAGAGGAATTGGATTCTACATCCTTAAGATGAATACAGACTTAAATATGGAACTGTAATATAAAAATATAACAAAAAACTGTGATCGAAACAAACACCAAACTCCATATGCCTACCAGAATCTATAACCAAGCTTGTAACCTAAAAAAGAAAAAGAAATCACTGATCCCTACTTATTTACTGAAAACATAATCCTGCTGGCCTAACATACCTCAGAATGACGACATAGTAATCTTTAACCCAAAGCATACAACTTTTTGAGCTCTACTTGGCGAAATTTTTCATCATCTAAACGATGGGGTGTTCTTAGTGCATTTAACGATTTTCAGTTCTTCCGTCTCACTCTCTGAAGACGTCATTTGTAAATGTACTAAGAACACCCCACACCCAAAAGAAAACAAAGATAGAAACTTTTTATGACATTTAGGCACTTTGATTCCAATATGAAATATTCCGTACGACAATTATCGAACAGGTAATTAGCACGTTTAGTGAGTAGAGTTAATTCAGCATGCAGTTTGCTTAAATAAGATGAAGGCGTTCAATTTAACGAAGAAGAAGAAGATTGGTTAGACTTAATGACCATGTTGGTCGGACCCATGGACAAATGCCTACCAATCCAGCTTGATCAGAACCTGAGTCATGCATTGCACAAATCGACAATTTACAGAGAGAGAGAGATGCATACCTAGCGTGGTTAGGATGAGTAAGCTCCCAGCCTACCATGGACCATTGGTAATGAAAAGAGGAGGACTGGAGGAGGGTCCGTTTTACATAGGAGGAGATACTTGAGAGGTGAAATACACAGAGAGAGAGAGAGAGAGAGAGAGAGAGAGAGAGCCGACAAGAAGGGAGAGCATTGGAAAGCCTTGGGTAGGGCTGATGACAAACCAACGAATGCCCATTATCAATTTGGCCCAAACCTGTATACCTCATACCTGAATTGGGGCTGTCATTAAATGATGGGCTTTTCTAATTCGTAGGCCCAATTATCGTCCATGATTGTTTTTTAGTTTTGGTTTAGTATGTATGAATCTGAGGCTGCAGCTAATCTCGGTAAGAGCATTCATTCACCCCTTCAGTGTTCAAATCTCCCCCGCCCGCAATATCACTCAATCATGTTGTTCTTCAATTCAAGGTCCAGCAGGACAAGTTAAGAATTAGTATTTTCCTTGGTTCTTGATGAACTTATTCACTTCATAAACTCATGTTCAAGAAAAATAAAGACAAGGGTAAAATCTTCCATAGCAGTACATGATTATTGAATGGCAGCGCCTGTTCTAACTTCAAAACTCAAGTTCCTATTTTTTCTTGCTTCTTAAATTACAACAATGTAAAACCCTAAAGTTTCTCTTTATTGTTTCCCAGAGAAACAATGTGTATTGGATCCTGGGTGTTAAATGTGACCACTTCCGCAGTAATACATAGTAACCAAGCATTACACTGCATGAATTTTTCCTGCCGATTCAAGCACCAATTGCGAAAAGAAACCTTCAAGAGTCACTAACAAGTTCTGAAGAAGGCATTGAAGATCCTGACAAGAAAGCTTTGATGAGTGTGAGCGCTTGCTTGGGTTTGTGCAAAGGGACTTCATGGCCTGCTCCCCTCATCGACACAAATGTCAAGCCAGCATATTCTTGTGTCCATCCTCCAACCTGTTAACGAGGCCTAATTGTATTAATCCCACTCTACTTCCATAAGTTGGGAAAATTTCAAAGAAATACTTGTATAATTGACAAGACTTGGAACAACAACTGTATCCCATTTCAGTATTCTGTTTATAATGAGTAGAGACATGGTACGAAAATAGCTCCCAGAAGTTGCTTTACCTGCCCATCATCATACCAGGGACGCCAGGGCTTGACAGTTGGAAGCTTAAGAGCGTCTATACTGTATCGGGTAGATGTAACTGGGATCACGGAATCTGTATCACCACTGCCATAGACGCAAAAATAGCAAAAGTAGGATGATTACCAACATATTAGTTATATGAAAATGGCTCCTGTAATAAATGACGCAAACTACTCATATAAAGACAATGGTAAAAAAAGTATTGAGTGAATATTTTGGTCTACTAGATTAAATTCATATATGTAATCATTCAATTAGAATCTAAAGCTGTGATGTGACTAATCAAAAAGTTTAAAGAAGTAATCATCAAATCTATATCTGCAAGGTGTTGAGAGGGACCTGAACATCCATATACGAAGTCCTGAATGTATCAGCTCCTTGTAGACGTCCAGCACTGTCCTAGGAGAATCCTGCCAAGTGATGTATACCACATCACTGCAAAACAGCAAAAAAAAAAAAAAAAAAAAAAAGGATAAACATAATGTCAACTTTTCCACTCTGTGCCTTGTCAATCAAGGTTATCACTTTTAAAACCAAATACACTCTCACATGACATGCTTATATAAGCAGGTGAAATAAAATTTTGATATGTGGTTTAAATTGCAGAAGCAAATTAGGACAATATATCCCAGTTCCAGGCAAGGCACATTTGCCCAGCTTCTGCTCCCCAACCCAGAGATGGAGACAAAAATAGTGATTGACCAAAACTTCAATGAATTTTTCATCTCCTAACCATTAGAGTTTAAAGCAAAGTCCATACTTATCACAGACAAATATGGTTTCTTGCTCTTGCAAACCAGAACTGGTAGTTTTGTACAGGTGTAGCAATTCAGTAGGGTTGAATTTCTAGATAGCCAAAGCAATCTTGAGCCAGCGATGGACTAGCCCATTTGAAACCAAAAGTTCTAATGTAAAAAAAAGCTTTGAAGCACTTTTTTCATTGGTTTATACCTGCAGGTTGCCCACTTAGATGGTGCATGATTTGGATTAACATGGAGAGCCTTTTGAACCTCAGGTAGATTGAAGTATACAACTGAGTGTGCCTCTGTGCAAGGATCATACTTCTCACTGATGCGGCCCACCTTCTATCAAATGACATCACATTCCATCATCAGTATGACAATAAGTCAACTATAATGGAAAGATTTGAGAACTCAGTTTGAGGTAAATACAGTCATTCACGAGGCTAAAGAAATTCATAAGTCCATGATAATGAGAAGCGGCTTAAATCTCAAACACAACCCCCCCTCCTCCCCCCTCTTATCCCAGAAAGAAACAAAGAAGAAAAAGAAAAGGCAACTTAAGCACAAAACTTTCCATTAAACTGAACCATATTAAACAAACTTGGAAAAGAGAGTAGAAGTAAAAGAGACCATAATATTATGTAAACCATTTTCACCTGGTTGGCAATTTGAAACATTTAGAATTTGCTGAATACATCTAGCAAGGAGATTCGTTTGACATTTTTTCTTTGGTGGGGAAGGGGGAGGGGGAAGAAAAGAAATTCTTGATTCATTAAGAAATTTAAAGTAAAAAATGAGGTGGCATGGAACGTAGTAGAAAATTTATTGTGCACTCACATGCATTCGTTTCAGCAGTCGATTTGACTGGCTAACGTTGGCAAGGCATGCAGGAGTGTAGATGCTGTAAGGGTCAATGTTTCCAAGTTCTGCACTAGCAATGTCTAGAATATTGTCACATGAATTTGAGGTGTGTATAAATGACTGGAAGTCACAAAGAAGGTTCAGCGACTTGTATGTTTGATCAGAAATCAAACCAGCCGACCACATAAACTGGAAAACCCCCAAGTGATCATGATAATCATCAGTCAGAGCATTGCCCACCTGCATAACACATACTTTGTTATTTTAATGTGTTTACACAATGTACAATATCCCCAAACCTTTGCGATAGAAAATCACCAAAGTCTATACCATATAACCCTTCAGGTTAATTGCTTTTTCCTTAGTTTCCAAGTTGTACTTCACAATTGCTTGGCTTAGCTGAGGAACATAATGTCCTGGTACACAAGTTTTGGGTGGTTAAAACTAGAATACAGAACCAAGTCGTACAAAATATACCAAAATACAACACAAGAAATTCGAACATGTTATGCATGAATAAGATAAATAAATGTAGAGCTGCTACTCATTTTGCATAAGTGTTGTTAGGCTTCTATCTCAAACCCCATTCCTCTTGTCCTGAAACTAACTGAAGTCACTTTCTATTTGTTACAATATCCAGACTGAAAAAGCTACAATTCGGTAATTAGTTTTCTTTTTTAATGGTGGGAAGGGAGCCCTGATGTGGTTGCTTTAGTCAACCAATGTTCCGAGTGAACATGATATACTGCATCCCAAAGCAATAAGTATACTAAGAGAACCAAAGGATGGGAGGTAACAATGTACAACTCCCCTACCTCACCAACATACTAAGTAATAAAAATAAAATAAAACATAAAATGGAACGAAGTACTCCTTTTACAACACACACGCAAAGACATGAGAATACAGATATATTGCATTTATTTTAAGTTTTACATGTTTACTATTGGAATGGAGAAAGGTGAATGACATGATGTAAAAGCAAACCAGCAAAGAAGCTTTGTCTACCTCCATAGCTCTCTCCAGTGATATAAAAGTCTCTTCCCCTGTACTGGGGAAAGCGCTCAAACCATTTCAATAGAAACGCTAGCGAGTCTTTAGCTGCAAAACAACAGAATTATAATCTAATGTGCATAAAAAGCTAACAACATAAATACCTCAAAGCATAAAAATGAGACATGTAAAAGTACCCGTTCTTTTATCTCCATTGGATAGCAAATCAGAGGAAGTGTTTGAATAAGAAAAACCAACTCCAACAGGTGAATCGAGAAATAGAATGTTAGCAACTGCAAAAAGGTAAAAGCAATTAGACATTTTGTAAAGAAATACTAAGATGTGGTTTTATCATTTTAAAAATATATTCTACAGTCACTGTAAGTACCACGCTTGATGCAGTGGAATAAAGCAAATTCAAGCATAAAGTAAGAGATAAACAAGAGAGATAACAAGAAAAAGGTGCATGCACGCTTGCTCAACAATCATGTGCTTACTGAGAGGAATGCATATGCTCATTTGCTAAGATGCTTTTAAACAAGTAAGAAAACAACCTATTTGAAGCACTATATCCGAGTAAAATGATGCTATAGTCCTGAGACCTATAATTCGCATCAAGTTTGTTTGTTTTTTTTTAATACAAGCGGTATTGGGGGAGGGGGATTCGAACACGGGACCTCGGGTGCAGGGGTAATGGCTCTTAACCACTTGAGCTACAAGCCCCTTACATTCGCAGCAAGTATTATAAAGCGGAACCCACATATATAATTGATAATACACATCTTGAAATATTTCACACATAAAACAACCTGTAACCTCTGGCTGGTATCTTTTTACATCTGTTAAGTTTTGGCTGACATAATTCATTAGGATAATTAAAACGAAAAAAATCCTAATAACCTCCTCTAACAAGTTATGAGAAGCTTCTCACCTTGATTCCAAGAGTAAGGATTCAAATATAGGGTCTTCCCGTCTGCCTTAATATGAAATGGACCAACTTCCTCTGCCTCCCCATAAGCAATTGATGAACATCCAGGTCCTAAGGAGGTGAGAAACCATTCAGAAAGAAAAAATTCTATATCAATAAAAATTCCAAATAGGGAACCAAAACAGTAATAGCCAAAGAGCACTCGAGAGATAAATACAAAGCTTTCATGATACGAATCAACCATTAATAAACGAATAGGAAATTAAGCAAGTTTCTACCCAACAAGTTTATTCGATCACTATAAAGATTTCTGGCCACCTTCAAAAATGATTTTTTTTTCTTCCAGAAATGTATTCCAAATATTACAGAACATAACACAAATAGTAAACAAAATGGACGGAGGTACGAAATTTAACAGCAAGAGAAGTCAAAACAGCTGTATCACAAATAAAAATGAGAAAAAATTTGAAGCTCAACCTCCATTTAGCCAGAGAACAATAGGCTTAGAATCAGGGTCCTCAGCAGCCTCAACAAACCAGTAGAAGAGAGCCCTCCCAGAATCTTCATTGACAGTGGCATACCCAGCATAGTGTGCAAAGCTCAGGTTGAAGGTCTGACCAGGGAGCTTAAGAACTTTGTCCAATTTCTGTTGGTCAAGTGGGTCTGCGGGAATATTTGCAAAAACACTGCCCAGATGAAGGTTGAGGAGGATGATGAAGTAGGTGAGAACGAATGCCCAACTGGGTTTGACCATTTTTGTGGTTGAGAGAGACAGAGGAGGAAGAGGAGGAGGGGGTCAATAAAATAGTGCTCCTGAAAACGCTGGTTCTTGCTAGTTTAGCTGAGAAAAACAGGAAGCCTGTGGTAGTTTTGCAGATAAACCATCATGGAATGTCTCTATCCCTGCAAGTCTGACCTGTGCAATAACAGTCTTAAAAGGCAACAACAACTAATATTAGAAAAGGCGACCAAAATTATTTTCAAGTATACATGTCATTTCCAAATACCTTTCTATTTCGACCAAAAGAAAAAGGAAACCTTTCTGTTTCCAGAGTCGTCTTGTCTCTAACCAAAACCTTTCTTATAATTTTAATTTATCTTTTGGGGAAAAAAGGTACCTAACCAGATCAAATTTTATTGAATTATTCTTCGAAATTATGATGTATGGAATGTGATGGCATGTTTCGTTCTGCAAAAAAAAAAAATGATTTGTTATTTGTGAAAGCTCTTATTTTTAATTTTATCTATCGTATAAAGAAAAAAGTTTTATTGGTTGGGAGTCTGGAAACTTGTTTTGAAAGAGAAGTGAACAACAACCCGGTTGTCCAGATTCTATGTATCTGGGGAGAGCTTACCATGCTAGTTTAGCTTAAAGTCACCTTTTTTGGTTTGTCTCCGATAAAATTTGCGGGTAAAGATTAAGGCTTTTTTTGTATATTAAAATGGAGGTCTTCTGAATCTCTGCTGGTCTTCGAGAGTTGCCTTGTAAAGTAAACGGATGAAACTTGAGAGACCCAACTTGCCTAGTTGGCTTTTGAATTTTTGTGTTGGTTTCTTATCAGTCAGTCTCCCTTACTAAACAAGCATCCTTATTCTTAGTATGTATGTACGGTTTACAGTTTACTTTTAATTGACTACAAAAGGAAAACAAAAAAACAAAAAAATTTGATATCTCATCGGAAAATCTTTGTGGCAATGTGGTTAGTATTTGTTGATTAATGAGTCACCTGAGAATAACTTTAAGCTTTAAGTTTTCAAGTTGAAATGAGTCTTACTATAATAACTATATATTGACTGCTACCAAAATCTGTACACGACTACGGCTTCCGCAATATATCCATGTTGGTGTTTGTTGGCATAAACTGAAAATTCAATAATTGTTTTATGCAATGCAATGCAAGATGCACAAAACTCATTTCAGTTCAGTAATCAGTAGGATGATGCATAACGAACGACTATGCTATAATTCTGCAGAAAAGGCCAATCGCCATATACATATAGTGCATCTTCTTAGAGAATCATCAGTTAATTAACTCAACCTTCATTCGCTGCTAATACAGCTCAGATCACATTTCAGGCTACAGCAAGAGGCTCTAATTGAAGGAGTGCCTACTGCAATAAAATATCAACCTTTGTTCTTTGTTGGCTGGTGAAATATCAACCTTATGCTTCAGAAAGATCTACACTGTCATTGATCGGAATTGTTGATTCACGAGATGACTCTTGGATACCTTCAGTATCAGACGGTTGAGATTCATGCTTTGCAGCAGCCTGCAATACCCGGTTTTTAACATCTGAGGATGAAGGAGATGTTGGTAGTCCAATGCCGTTTGATTCCAATTTTCCAGCAGCCCACGAAAATGCCTGAGCTCCAACTCTAACAGGCGCAAGCAGCAGCCTTCAGGGAACACAGAAACCACAATCAGACCACATTTTGAATCAACAAAATTTATATTAAGCAGCATTTGGCTATTGACAGGACTCCAACAGCACTGTGAAAGGCGCAATCTAGTGTTAAGAACTTAAGAGGACAATTTGTCACATCATTCCTTCTGAACAAGACATTAAATTCACATTAAAAAGAGTGCCAAATTTTCTGGTTTTACCTCACATCTTGCTTAAAATCTTCAGCATTCTCGTAAGTTGCCACCCGTCGGTAAATGGTCTGGTGTAATCAATGAAAAGAGCAATAGGAACATGTTGAAAATTCGATTCAACATAAACTGAGATATGGAAGTAAATACTTTGACTAAAGCACTCATTATAATACCTGACCAAGGCCAACAATGCCAATCAATTGCAAAGTCTTCTCCCACTCTGAAATAGGATGGATCATGCTAAATTAGGAAAGAAGAAGAAACCCCAAACGAAACAAGAAGAAGGAAATGAATACTATAAAATTTTATTGCCACTCCCCATCTTTTGAAACCACCCTCTTTCAAAAAAAAAAATCCCCTAAAATGCCAACTTTACCCTCCACTAAAATAAAATATAAAACAAAAAAAATTAACTGAAAAATAACACCCAGCCCCAACCCAACCACCCATCCCATCACCTCCGTTGCCGGCGTGGCCCAACCCCGATTGAGGAAATTTGTTGAAAGTTACCACCCCATGCCGGTGACTACCCTCTCTCTCTCTCTCTCTCTCTCTCTCTCCAGATCTGTGAGGTTCTGAACATTAAATATTTCCCAAATGCTGAAAAGAAGCTGCAGAGGGTTTAAATGCAGAGTATTTGTACATCATTTGTCTTATTAATCTAATAATATATCTTGGGCTTTGCCAGTTTGCCTTTGTTTCATGTGCTTTACATCTTAATCTCTCAATTCTAAATCTAACATGGGCTTTCTCTCACTTGGTCACAGAAGCCAAAGATTGCACTGAGGACATTGGGAGAGGAACCATAACGAGAGAAAGAGAGAGAGAGAGAGAGAGAGAGAGAGAGAGAGAGAGAGAGAGAGACAGGTGGCTGGTGGAAGCGGAGTTGCCGGCATGGGCCGATGTCGACAACGAAGGTGATGGGGGTGGGGTGGCTATCAGGTGGTGAGTTGGGGTTGGGATTTTTCTTATTGGGGAAGTGGGGGTGGCTTCAACAAGAGGGGTAAAGCTGGAATGTTATAGAATAATTTTAAAGAACATAACACATATACTCACCTAGTAGTGCATACGATGCTGCAATCAGTCCCTGTACAGAAAGTAATTGCATTTATTAGTAAAGAATTGCACTTGAAATTGCCTGGGAATCAAACATTTTTATAACATACAGAAAACCCAAGAGGTCAGATAACCATTAGCCTCTATGAAATCCCACTCATCATCAATCTATCCTGGTGTGTTTCATAGATCATTCTGAAGATATTTTGATTAAGTTGGAATTTAAGGTAACATGCAGGCAATTTATCTTACCACACCATACCCAAGAACTTGAGCTGGAGAAGGATTGATATTCTCCAGAATTGCCTCAGCTTCCTGAAATGAAACAATTTTTGCAATTGTGCTAAAGTGAAAAGCTAAAACGTGGTTTTATGAAAAGAGAAGGGAGGAGAAAGCACCATTAGAACTTAAAAGAAGCAGCAGCATCCAAGTGAAAAATACCTCATTGAGTATGGTAAGTGTCGTCTCGGGTTTGAGTTCCTTAATACGAAGACCATGTTTCACCCAAGACTGAAAGCCACCTTGAACCAGGTAAGGTTTCTGTCATTTTAAACATCTCCAGATTATTAGTATCTAAGAAGTTGCTTACCAAATCCAGAATACCAAAAATTATTATGCATTTGAATGGTTCTCTTAATATTTGGAACATACTAATTTCCATAAGAAAAGTCCTAATAACTTTATATTATGAGAATATGAATCTTTATCTTGCATTACATACTTTAGAGTCCTAATTTACAAACCAGTTACTCAACCATCCACATTTGCTAAATCATCACGTTGAGCCCTACTAATGGTTGTGAAAAACTAATGTACCTATTATTTAACTTTGTATGATACATTTACTTATATCTTCTCAGTGAAAAATATATATGTGCTATCTTTTCTTATGAACAATAATGTATCTACGTTAGTTCCAATGTGTCCAAGATGACCATAGGTCTTTCAGTATAGACACAAAAAGACTAATAGATATGGCTTTCTTGATGGTATATATATTTCACTCCTCAGGCTTTTCATTTCCATGTCTTCTGTACGTCTATCATTAAAGAATCATCAAAGACTTGCTACTTGCCTTAAGCCCAAGCTTTCTCAAGGATCTTGCAATTCCTTTGGAACGAGTACCATCACCATCCATAATAATGACCTTGAACCTGTCCTACACAGAGTAGAAAACAATATAGACCTCATTATTCATTACTCAAGCCAATCAGGGAAAATCAGAAGATGGTGCATGATATAAGGATCCTGGAGAACCATTATTCATTACGAAATCATCATATTTTCCCATGGTTTTAGGCATCAGATCCTGTTGTTGGATATGAAGTTTTTAAGCACATGACAAACCAACCAAGTCCTTGGACAAATATGGTAATAGATCTAAAGTCACCAGGTCAGTGCTAAGAACTTGAATATGAATGTTCTTTATCATTAGCATTTTCTTTCTCGCATAATCGCGAGCCAAGAAAATCAAATAGTGATTGAAGTTCTTGAGATGGAGAAGACTGCAGTATAGTTTCAGGTCTCCTTGGTGACCAATTATGGTACTAACACCAAAGCAGGGAGAGTTGCTAGGTCCCAGTCCAAGATCTTCCTTTGAACTTTTAGCTTGGTATAGTTTTAAGCGATATAAAGCCTAAAACTAGTTACCTGAACAATCTTCAAGTTCCGAATAACAGCAGCAGTTAAGGTATCATCAAGATCTTTTCCACTCTTCAATAACTTCCATAAAGAGCCATCAACCTGAAAAATCATTAAATAATATTGAAAACAAAATTGCAGAAAGTGTATGGAGCTACGCTCCAGAGTACATCATTACAATTGTTTTAGCATAACCCCAAATCATTAGTACGATATGACTTCTTTCACCCTGTAAAAGTTATGACACAATTGTAATTCATATTGTCAAATAACATTCTAGTAATAAGCCAACCTCAGGTAGAGTCACGCTTGCATAACGAAAGCGAGCTGCTCCTCGAAGATCAGGAATACCCTCTTTTTCTCTCATAACCTTCACAAAGGAAACTCCAAGACCCAATCATTGGAAAATTTGAGAAGCAAACACTTACAAAGAATATTTCATTATAAGTCTTAGAAAGGAAATACTTTAGAAGATTTTCCTTTATAGAGGTACCAGGAGCATGAATTTGAACACTGGAGGTTGTGTCTTTGGGCAATTAATTGAATTTTGGTTGTTTTAGTCTCTGCTAGGCGAAGATTTTATAACATTATCAGCTCAGCCAAATGTAAAGGCCAACAATTATGCAATATCTTGCCTCAGGTCGGACATCAATGAGCAGAGCATTCTCCTTCCCTGTCAAGAGCTCCAATGTCGATTGAGGAGATAAATCTCCAGCATAACCACTGTATGTCCGCACCAGATAAATGAGCCTGCAGCATATCTGATAGGAAATATAAATTTCTCACACAGCAGGATACTTGTATTCCTATATGTATAAATAGAAAAGGATAAACAACCTTCAAAGAACAAAAGGATATCCATACCATAAAGTGGCTGAGGTGCCAAGGAATAGAACAAATGGAATGATTGGATCATTTGGATCCAAGCCAAGATTTTCCTCCAACCCCTCAATAGCAATATAAACCTGCTTTCAACATGTTTAGATTCAGCTTACAGAATATTATTCAGAAAATTGTCATTGTCATAGCAAAAAACTCAGCATATACATGATTGAATAGATAATCTAAGCTTATAATGGAAAGTTTACTTTCTAACATAATCTGTCAAACAGAAAATACAGGGCCACCATAACAAAAGTGGGGCTTATGTCTTGACAAAAAAAGCATCCATTCATGAATTAACTAACCAGTTTTTTTTTTATGTAACCAGTTTCAAAGTTACAAAATATTATGAATTGATTAGAATAACTCTAGAAATCTGGAAACAACAATCTTTTTTTTTTCTCTGAAGATTACTATCAACTCTGGAATCATCCAAAAGCATTAAGGCATGAAAGGGAAGTGTATACCAAAGTTTAAAAATACCTGTTGAAAAGCACTCTTGGCAGGTCCCAAGAACTCTGCTGCTCTCTTTTCAGACAACTTTAGTGCATCACTAACGTCAGGAGGAAGAAAGTCCTTGGCAGACTGGTAAGAACTAACAACAAAGGAAGCCCCATTTGATAGAGAATCCTCCACCACAACAACTGTACGTCTTAAAACATCAATAGCAATAACAGTTCCTTTACTTGTGGCTTCCTTAAAGTCGCTTGAAAAATTTGCTATTTTACTGCCACCTAATTGTCCCGTTTGATCGATTGTTGAAAACATTCCGCCAACAGCATTATTCACTGCTTCATTAGCACTTTTAACAACAGATGATACTGATGAAGTGATTGCATCTAGTGAGCTTTTAACAGAACTTTCTCCCTTATCGACTGAAGCACTTAAAGACTTACTAACCCCGTCAATAAAATCCTCAATACTAGTTTTCACACTGGATAATTGATCACTATCAATGTCTAGGGAGTCGGATGCAGAGATGACGTTCTCTGGTGTTAAATCAGCAGCTGAAATGGATTCGGATTCTACTGGTCCTGATAAAATACTTGCATTCTCAGTCGACTGATTAGTAAAGTCCATGAGTCCCTCATCAGGGGCCAATAGGCTAGAGCTTTCTACATATTTCAGTTCCACCATTCCCAACGGATGTTGTTTGTACATAGTTCCAGTAGAAGAACTCCACGTATCTGAATACTTGTAATTAAGATAGTCAGATTCATTTGAGCAGGATCTCCTATTAACAAAATCCTTGGAGACTAATTGTTCTGTGCTTTCCACAAAGTTAGAATACAAAGACTTTGTAGCATGTGCTTTGAAGGAATCTCTTTGGAAATGCATTGCAAATGACAAGCCCAGAGAGCCCCTGCATTCCGCAATGTATCTGGCCTCAAAATCCTTCTGGAATGGGGAACTGGCACGCAATCCTCCATGTAAGGAAATCTGTAAGATCCATTTATATACATGTAAATTTGAAATTGGAAATTTCATAATTAATATTGACCCAAATTGATGACATGATGCAAAACAAAATTAGTTGTTTTTTAATTCTCAAAAAATAATGTGGTCATATGCCAGCAAGCTGATGTTCACGTGCTTATGAGGAAAAAAAACCCAATAATAACTTTACTTGTGGCTCTAAAGATTAGAATTACACAAATAACTCGCTACGATGATATCGGAGAGAAAACAACTGCAACCACATTATTTTCTGTGAAAAGTAGTTAGACGTTTTCATTCTTCTTTCAACGGTTTTTTATTTTGCATTAGCTATTTATGTTCAATGGATAGTAGCCAAGTTTTCTGATGAGACACACTGATTCATGGAATTAATTAATAAACCTTGGATGAACAATTAACAACTTCATAAATTGTTCAGACTTCATAAGGACGATAGATACAATTAATATATGGGAACCTAAAAGGTTTCTTTGCATAGAAATTACCTGTATATATTAGAATTTAGAAGCAAAATAACATTGAAGGATCACAACTCAGCATGTAAGGTCTTACCTGGGAATGAGAAGAACAGCTTGAGGTAGCTGAGCAAACAGGCAACATTGTCACGTCAACCCGCCCAACAAAACTCGATTGCTCAAGAAGAAATACTATCAAGTTCCACCAACACTTAGCTAAAATAATCCAACCTATCAAATGGGATTTTACCAATTCAACAAGTCACGAACCATTGCATCAAAATGGGAGTTTTTCAAAGAAAATTACTTCTGTAGCTTCTCTCCTTAGTGGGATCTACAGTGCCCTGAAAATGGGTTCGATTTTGTCTTACAATTGTCCAATGAAAGAATATAGATATGATGACATGACAAGGAAAATCGTGTGGCTTGGTGTATCCGGTAGCTTCTCTCCTTTGGCATTCCAGCCTCTTCTTCGCCTCTCGTTTTTTGGTGGGGACATGCTTGTATTTGGAAATCTTGTGGGGGTTTTGCCACAATGTCCCTGTACTTTTATGTATTCATTTTCATCCCCGCAAGTTTGTCGGCAAGGACCTACCCGGGTGAATCTTTGACGGGAAAGGCGAAAATAATGTTGAGATAGACCTCTCCCGGCGAATATTTATTGGGACATGATGGATAAGACCTATCTCAGCTATCCGAACGACTATTTTATCCAGATAGATCTACCCGACATTAGCCAACACAAAGTTCGCCGAATAGATCAATTCCGACAGAATGTAGCCAACAAAGGTGAGTTCCATCAAAATTTCGCTGGAAAAGGTCTATCACGAACAAATATTCAGCCGCAATACCCCTAAAATATTCACAAGTAGGTCTTTCCAGACAAAAATAAAATAGTTGGGTCTATCCCAACAATTTCGATAAATAAATAAAAAGTTATGTTATTTATCATTTTTTTAAATCCAATATCACTTAAATTAATTAATTGAGTCCATTTATTTGGTCAATTAATTAATACCATAAAATTGTGATAATATCTTGATTATGTGATATTATCTTCATTTAATAAGATAATATCATTAATTTAGATATTATTATAATCAAATTAGGAGATTTGGATCCCAATCAAATCTCTAATGGACTCAATCTCTACAATTTGGGTAAAGAATAAACTCATTCCTAATAAGAGTTTTATTCTCTACGAAACTTTAGCCTCCGAGGCTCCTATAAATAGATGGTTTCATTCATCATTAAAGGTACTTCTAAAACCCTAGAAAAATACCTGATCTCTCTCCCTAGCCGAAGGCAACACCCACGGCTCGGCCACCACACATGGTTCTGGCCACCCAGTTCTCTCCCCGCAAGAGCTTCGTACCCTTTTTAGCTATTGTTTCACTTAGATTCAATCGAACTAACTTAGGCATCGGAGAGCCTTTGGCCAACACCTCCGGGTGTGGTCTATTTTACTCCGGTCTTTTTTACATGAATTGAGGAAGAGAGAGAATGAAGATCAGAGGTTAAAGAATCTCAAAGCGAATATTCTCCCGCGATAATTTTTGCACAAACATATGCAAATGAAGTAATTATGTGTCTTCAAACTCCTTAGCAATGTTGGGGTGTGGAGGGTGCTTCCATTGATGAAACAATGGGTCTTTTCATCTTTTCCATTATATAATCTGCCAATTTGCCATGGAGAGTGCCAATTTTCCATTATATATCCTGTTTTTCAAGTTTGGTTGGAAGGTGGCCCATTTGTGGCTTTTTGATGTTTTGGCTTCTCACAAGTTATTTTCTTAATTTTGTAATTAGGATTGTTTGTTACTGGTGGCACTCTTTTTCCTTGCCATATTTTCCTCTGTTATGGGGTTTTAATGAGGCCACATTTGTTTACATCAATGTGAGTTATTTGTATTTATGTATTTTGACATTGTTGTTTCAATGAAGTTATATTTCTTTTTCTTTTTTTAATGAAAAAAAAAGGTTATGGGTGAGATTGGCTACTCTCACCACCAGCGCTAAGGCATACCATAACCTTGAGCCGTAAGGACTTACTCTTGGCGCCCAACTGCCAACTGCCACCGATATGGATTTACGTAATAATTTACGGATCGTGCACCAACGAAAACTGCTGGCATCGGGACTCGAACTATAGTGGGACACCAATGAAGTTATATTTCTTTGATTTAAAAAAAAAGAAAAAAGAAAAAGGATTATTCCTATAATTTTTTCAATCAAGTTAATAAAGTTCACTGAAACTCGTATCCAAAATTTTAGGAATTTATATTTATGTTCTCTTAATAATATTAAAAAATTACCTTATTCATATTTTAAAAAATGAGTTGGAAATTAAAAATAGTTTCGATTTAAATGGTTGGATATTAAATATACTTTTGTCGGGAGAGGTCTGTGCCCACAATTTTTTTTTTTACAAAAATATAAAATTAATTTCTTTAGGTCAATAATTATATCTGTATATTGTAATTAAATAATATCTTAGACTTTTTTTATTACTTTTATTAGTGATTATGATTTAATTATTATTTTTAGTGAGTAACCAGTATTAAATATTTTAATTAACTAATTAAAGTAATTAAAAATTGCTAAGAAATTGCTTAATTACATATATTAAACTAAAGAAGTTGGCCAAAAAAATAGGAAAAAACTAATTTTATTTTATTTATTAAAAAAAATCCCTCTCCTGATGAAATTTCGCCGATATATACCTAAGCCGGCGAAAGTTTGCCGGATTAGATTTCTCCCAACGAATATTTACTGGCATAGATATAGCCGATGAAATTTCGTCGAGATAGTTATATGCCGGCAAACTTTCGTCGGCATAGTTCTAATCCGGCAAATTTTCACGCGGCATAGAACTATGCTGGTGAAATTTCGTCAGGAGAGGATTTTTTTTACAAAAATATAAAATTAGTTTCTTTAGGTCAATAATTTTTTTTTGTAATTAAGTAATATCTTAGTCTTATTTAATTACTTTCATTAGTGATTATGTTTTAATTATTATTTCTTTACTGAATAATTAGTATTAAATATTTTAATTAACTTCATAAATTATATTACTTAATAACTATTATTTAATTATTTTTTTAAAATTGGAATTTAATTTTTGTTAAGATAAAATTTTATTCGGAATAGCTAATTACTTAATATTTTTAATTGAGTAATATCTTAGTCTTATTTAATTAATATAATTAGTAATTAGCTTTTAGTAATTATTTTTTAGTGAATAATACAATACCTTACTTAATAAATAATAATAAATTATTTTGAATTATTGTATGCACTTAAAAAATTAGTTTTAATTTCCAAAATTATTTTTAAAATAGTTTCTATTATAAAAATCCTAGAAAATTAGTTTAAGTACACACAAATATTTTAAAAATTATTTTATTCCACTTAAGTTATGAAGCTTTATTTAATATATATACAAGAGCATAAATTCTTCTATGCAGACGTCGAGACGTTATTATAGTGCAGACGCCATGTATTTTATACTACATCTCCCTGTTTTTCTCTCTATGTTCAATGACATCCATACAGTAATAATGTGCAGACATCTAAATGGAGAATAATTGTATATAAGAGACTATAAAATAGCTACTTAATTGTCTAGAAAAGAAACTGAGTGATGAAATCTTATATATAAAGGCAAGAAAAATAAGTAGAAAAAATTCCTACACACCCATAAAACTCATTGTGAGAATAAAATGGATATGCAAGAAAGAAAAAAATTGTTTGTTTTATGACAACAATAAAAAAAAGTTGACAAGTCATACTTTTTTTCTTTTTATTTGTGAGGATCTTTAGAGTGGCAATAGGATAAGACTCGAGAACTCAGGACGTGAGCAATTGTTCCAAACAAGTACACTACAGTGGTCATGTGCAATAAGTTTATATTTTTATTTTATATGTGTAGTCCGTTGTTCAATTTTATGTGTAGTCCTCTTGTTTTTTTCAGTTTCCTCTTTCCTTTGTTCAATACGGAAAAGAAAAAAAAAGTCATCGTTTATATCTTCCTCTCTATGTTGCTGTGCGCATAGCGACTTGATTTTTTCTAATGACATTTGGTAAGACAGGAGAAGTGATGAGTTCTGCAGAGCTGGCCGCATCCAAATAACGCTCTCCACTCTCTGATGCTCGAAATTCTGCGGTGCGTTCAATAATCATTTCTCTCTCTCCATCAGATCGAATTCCTTCAGCATCGCGCAGTACCAAAGGAGATCGCATGGAATCAGCTGGTCACCTCCTTCAGTCTTCAATAATCTTTTATGTGATTTATCGCTTTTCAATTTTGAATGTGACCTTGATTATTTATTTTGATTTTAAGCTTGCATATTCTTCTCGATTATATATGCATCTCCATGTATATGTATTGGTGTTGCAAGATTATGTACTCTTAGTTTGCATTCTTGCTTACGAGCTTTTCATTTAATCCTATTTGTTTGGTGCATTTCAAATCGGAAAATAATTCAGCCTGACACACACACATGTATATGTAAACTTAAACATCTCAACACTGTGAATCTTGTCTTTTAAATTGAAATTGAAATCTGATTTTTGGTCTTGCATAAGCCATAAATGTGAATAATTGTTTTTCACTTTTTAGAGAATATCTGGGTGTGTATAAATATCATATATACACACACTTATATGTTCTCTTTCCTTACAAGGTTGCTTATGTTTCTGTTTTTATTTTAAATGCTTATACTTATGTTCTTTCAGGTGGTGGTACGAGGGAGACATCTATTATAGTTGTGACATTGGATACTAGTGAAGTGTATATAATTGTAAGCTTGTCTTCTAGGCTTGACACTCAAGTCATACATGTTGATCCCACAACTGGTGCACTTCGCTACAATGCGAAGCCAGGTTTGGATGTCTTCAAATCCGAAAAGGAAGCTTTGGATTACATTACAAATGGGTCGCACTGGTTGCTTAAGAGTACGACTTATGCTCATGCAATATTGGGTTATGCTGCTTTGGGCAGCTTTGGGATGCTTCTTGTGGCTACCAAGTTGACTGCTAGTGTTCCAAATTTGCCTGGTGGAGGGTGTGTGTATACGGTGACTGAGAGCAAATGGATCAAGATTTCACTTCAGAATCCACAACCACAAGGGAAAGGAGAAGTAAAGAATGTTAATGAACTGACTGATCTTGATATTGATGGGAAACACTACTTTTGTGATGCAAGGGACATCACTAGACCATTTCCTAGCCATATGTGCTTGCATGAGCCTGATGATGAATTTGTTTGGAACGCCTGGTTCTCGATGCCTTTCAAAAACATTGGGCTGCCACAGCATTGTGTAACACTTCTGCAGGTTTTGCTTCATTCTTGGTATCTTCAAATTGATGCTCATGTGACTCTTATCTTCTTTCACCAGAAATTTATTTTTAACCATCTGATTTTTAACCCTACTGCTTCAAATTATTGATGCTGATTTGTTCAAGTCTGCATATTATGCGCATTATAGCCAATTGTTTCAACTCTGCTTTCACATATACTTATATTTCTATGCAGCTCTGTGAGTATATATTATTACTACTGATTTTTGTCAGTTTGGTTAGGAGTCTTGTTGTTTTGCCCAAATTTCTTTTTATTACAGTTTTCTTCCTGATTTCCGATCACAGTTTTATACCAGCACTACAATTATAAAAAATTAAAGTGTGGTTAAGATCTTAAGATAGTGTATGGAATTATATTGTTAGATGTAAATTTAACCTGTTCACACTGTTCTCTTACTTGATATTAATGTGTAGGGTTTTGCAGAATGTCGAAGTTTTGGAACCTTAGGAAAACTAGAAGGGATTGTCGCTCTCATAGCTCGTCGTAGCAGGCTGCATCCTGGTACTCGATACTTGGCTAGGGGATTAAATTCATGTTTTAGCACAGGTAACATGACACTTTGAAGTTATTAACAAATCTCAAATTTTTCTTCTTCAAACATACCCATGGTTGTGGCATTTTGTCATTAACTACAGCATAGTTCCTCAAAATATTGAGAACAGAAAGGAATATAGAAAAAACAACATATGAATTATTTTGTTTATGCAAATTTTTTATCCATGTTATTCTTCTTCATTTGGTTTGTATACTTTTGTTTTTGTTTCGCTTATTTAGTCGTAAGAATGTACTTTCTAAATACAGATTATTCTCCTCTTACTTCAGGTTTTAATTGAATTTTTCATACTTACGAGAATGTGAGTCTGACAGGAAATGAAGTGGAGTGTGAGCAAATTGTGTGGGTCCCTAGAAGGGCTGGTCAAACTGTTCCTTTTAACACATATGTATGGCGACGGGGCACAATTCCAATCTGGTGGGGTGCAGAGTTAAAGATAACTGCTGCAGAAGCAGAAATATACGTTTCAGATCGCGATCCTTATAAAGGGAGTTCAGAGTACTACCAGAGGTTGAGTAAGCGGTATGATGCACGAAATTTAGATGTACCTGTTGACAGGAGTCAGAATAGAAAAGCGTTGGTTCCAATTGTATGCATCAACTTGCTTAGGAATGGAGAAGGAAAATCGGAATGCATTTTAGTTCAGCATTTTGAAGAATCTTTAAACTACATCAGGTCAACAGGAAAACTTCCTTATACCCGAATGCAGTTAATAAATTATGATTGGCATGCCAGTATAAAGTTAAAAGGTGAACAGCAAACCATCGAAGGATTATGGAAACATTTAAAAGCACCAACCGTTTCTATAGGCATTTCAGAAGGAGATTTTTTGCCTTCACGAGAAAGAATTAAGGACTGCAGAGGTGAAATTATCTGCAATGATGACTTTAAAGGTGCCTTCTGCTTAAGATCACATCAAAATGGTGTGATACGTTTCAACTGTGCTGATTCTTTGGATAGGACAAATGCTGCAAGTTATTTTGGCTCCCTCCAGGTTTTTGTGGAGCAGTGCAGGCGGCTTGGTATATCACTTGATAGTGATTTGGCATATGGTTTTCAGTCGATGACTAATTATGGTGGCTATATTGCTCCTTTGCCACCAGGCTGGGAGAAGAGATCTGATGCAGTAACAGGGAAAACATTTTTTATTGATCACAATACTAGGACCACAACATGGATGCATCCGTGTCCTGATAAGCCTTGGAAGAGATTTGATATGGCGTTTGAGGAGTTCAAGAGGACAACAATTTTACCACCAGTATCCCAGCTTGCTGATATTTTTCTGCTTGCTGGTGATATTCATGCAACACTTTATACTGGTTCTAAAGCTATGCATAGCCAAATCCTCAGCATTTTCAACGAAGATGCAGGAAAGTTTAAACAATTTTCTGCAGCACAGAATATGAAAATCACTTTGCAGAGGAGATATCAAAATGCAGTTGTAGACAGCTCTCGTCAAAAGCAACTGGAAATGTTTCTTGGAATGAGACTATTCAAGCATCTTCCCTCAGTTTCTTTTCACCCTCTTAATGTATGTGATTCTGAGACCTCTCTGGATCAATTGTAGTGATAATAATTTCATTTATATCTCTATGCTTCTTTTTAAGGGTGGCCCATCTAGCAAGTTGCAACTACAGCTCTTAACTTGCATAGATTAACTGGCAAGTTTTTTTATTCTAAGTTTGCATAACTCTTTAAGGATTGTCATTTCATGTGCTGCCTACACATGGTATGGAGTCACCAGCTGCATATCAGAAGGCCTTTTTGTTACTTGTAACACTCAGCAGAGGATTTTTATCTGTTTAGGAAACACTCCAATGATTCCAGTTTTGGCATTGGATTTAAACTGCAGACTGGTGACTGTTCACAAAGTGTTGGCTTTCTTTGGAAAGTTCCTTTCAGTCTTGGTTTTAGAGCTGATCATATTTAATATTTAACTTGACCTTTGCATTTTGAATTTCACTTTCATTTGTTTTCCTGTATACTATCATAGCATCAGGTCTCTCAACTTAGCATTGTGCATGCTGATATTGCAGGTAGTCTCTCGACCCTCCGGTTTCTTTCTTAAGCCAGTTGCTAACATGTTTCCAAGTTCCAATGGTGGAGCCAGTCTTCTGAGTTTCAAGAGAAAGGATCTAGTCTGGGTACTTTTCTTTCCAGTTTTCATTGCATGGAACATTGGATTGTACCATAATGGTCTTTTCTGGTGAATCCTTTTATGTTTCTTCATTTAAATTATTTTCCATGAATGTACCAATTCTTATTTGGAATAGTTTTTTATGACACAGGTTTGCCCACAGGCTGCAGACGTGATTGAACTTTTTATCTATCTAGGTGAACCTTGCCATGTTTGTCAGCTTCTTCTCACAATATCCCATGGTGCAGATGATTCAACCTATCCATCAACAGTTGATGTAAGGACGGGACGCTCTTTAGATAGGCTAAAACTGGTCTTGGAGGTCTGTAATCTTTCTTCCACTTCACCTACAACTTAAATTTTCTCTGAACTTGATTTTAATGTAGAATTGACAACTAGATTAAGCCATGAATTGCAAGGGCTTCAACTAGTTCCCAAAACTAAACTACGTAAAATAAATAAAAAATTCATGGCTTTGGTTCGCGTATTTTTTTTTTTTTGTTGAGTTTCTTGTACAGTTGTACATAACGGGGGAATCTACTTGTGGGAAGTTAATATAATTTCTGCTATAGTTTCTAATCTTTTATTGGATTCTGATGACAGGCTGCGTCAATACCTCAGTGTGTAAATGGAACAAACCTTTTGATACCGTTACCAGGGCCAATTAGTCCAGAGGATATGGGAACTGGAGCTGGTGCACGCCTTCATGCTCAAGATACATCTACCCTTCCATTACTGTATGATTTTGAAGAACTGGAAGGAGAACTTGACTTCCTTTCTCGTGTAGTTGCCCTTACATTTTATCCTGCTGTCTCTGGAAGAAGTCCTATCACTCTTGGTGAGGTAGAAAGCAACTTTTGGAATTATTAATTTATATGTCATTGTCATTGTGTTTGGTTCAGGATTTAAGCTCTGAATGGTAGCTCTAGCTTGGTTGAAGCTTAGGCCATTCGGTTTTTTTGGCACGTGATATAGTAGAGGATCCATGAAATTATTTGTTGCAAATTTGCAATTAAATCTATTCTCTATATCTGTGCATCTATTATCTTATGTTCTGTTTCTGGTTGAATTTTGCTCAATCTCAGATTTTTTAGGTTTGATCCGTGTATTCAGTCTTGTGGCAAATATTCTTAGTCAATAAATTTTCAAAACTCTGAAGAGAGTCTACTAATTTATCTTAGTCCAGTATTCTAACGGGATGTGGTTTTGCAAAAACTGCTAGTGGATGATAATTCTTTTGTCAATTTGTTTGTAGATAGAAGTCCTTGGAGTTTCTCTTCCTTGGAGGGGTGTATTTACTAACGAAGGCCCTGGTGCAACATTACCTGAACAAACTAAAAAAATTCAGAATGAAACCAATCCTTTCTCCTCTGGGTTAGATACCAATCCATTTTCTGGTGCTTCTTCTAATGAAATTGTGCCACCACCAGTGCAACCAAGTGCATCTGGCAACAATTTGATTGACCTATTGACTGGAGAGGTCATGCTTTCAGAACACGTTGTTCAGCCAGTGATAGGAAATACTGAGGACAAGGGAGGTGACTTGCTTGATTTCTTGGACCAAGCTATTGTTGAATATCATGGTGCTGAAACTGATCATAAATTTCCTTCATCGCATGATGGAAGGTCTTCAGAGAGCAGTTCCCAGAAGTATATTGATTGTTTGAAATCCTGTGCTGGGCCATGTATGGTATGATACTAACTCTTCTGTTATTTCCTTGAACCACTATGCTTTATCGTGCTTTATCCTTATAAATTATGTTCAAGGAAGTCCTTTGAAATCCTTCTCTTCAAAAGCATTTAATCAATTTAAATTTTAAAATCTCATATGCGAGGTTGCCATGCCTTGACTCAATCTCTTTGTTGAGGTTATTGTGTTTTGATATCGGTATCCGATCACTTTTTTTCATTTGAAATTTATTTCTGTCACTTCTGGCTTTACATCCATAATTTTTAAGTCTTTGCATTTGTTGGCAGTATAGATATCAAGGTTTTTATGACACTCTGCACCCTTTCTCCATTTTGCCCTCACTTTTTCCATCTTCATAAATTGCTTCTTAGACCCTTTCACGCTCCAAGTAGCTAAGCCTCTTGAAGTGTGACTTTATATTATTTCAATGCATCGGCCTAGCTTGTTGACCAATCAACATCCCTAAAGGTCAAACAAGGTTCCTACTTTGATGGATTAGGTCAGCCCAACCCAGCCTATTGATGACCTCTATTGTTTGCAGGAAAGAAAACTAGACTTCATGGGAGCTATGAAACTTGAAATTGAACGCCTCCGGCTGAACATTTCTGCTGCTGAAAGGGATAGAGCTTTATTATCAATAGGAACTGATCCTGCTACTATAAACCCTAATGTTTTACTTGATGAACGATACATGGGAAGATTGTGCCGAGTTGCAAACTCCCTTGCACTGCTTGGACAAGCTTCCTTGGAAGACAAAATTACATCTGCTGTTGGTCTTGAGACTACTGATGATAATGTGATAGATTTCTGGAATGTAACTAGATTTGGGGAGTGCTGTTATGGTGGCACATGTGAGGTGCGTGCTGAAACTAATGCACCTACACGCTCCTCCTTCATGGAATCATCAGCGGGAGTTCCTCCGTCTGTCTTGTTATGTTCCCAATGTGAAAGGAAAGTTTGTAAAGTTTGCTGTGCTGGGAGAGGGGCCCTTCTGGTTGCAGGCTATGGCTCAAGGGAGGCCAATGTTTTGGTAAATCAGGGGGGATCAAGCCATGGTTTCCAGGTTGATGTCTCCACAAATCGTTCAGTAGTGCTGGATAGTGTTATTTGCAAAAGATGCTGCAATGATATTGTGCTTGATGCGTTGATCTTGGACTACGTCAGGGTCTTGATAAGCATGAGGAGAAGTGCCCGTGCAGATTCTGCTGGGCATGAGGCCTTGAAACAAGTGATTGGATTTTCGTTGAGTTCTCTTTCTGAAAGGAAGCATTCTTCTGATAGACAGGGAGCTATTAAAGTTCAGCAACAATTACTTGACGGAGAGGAATCCCTAGCTGAGTTTCCGTTCGCCTGTTTTTTACACTCGGTAATATTTTGGCTTATATTACGCTCTTGTTTCAGGCTTCCCACTGCAGATTTGTGTTTTATTGGTGTGTCTATATGCTTTCCGGATTGCAGCATTATATATTGTTGTTGTTACCACTGTAGGTTGAAACGGCGGCCGATTCAGCACCTTCCTTGTCATTGCTTGCTCCTCTTGATTGTGGACCACGACATTCATACTGGAAGGCTCCACCTAGTGCCACCTCAGTTGAATTTATTATTGTTCTTGGTAGCCCTTTCTGATGTTAGTGGGGTTGTTTTGCTTATTAGTCCATGTGGTTATTCCGAGGCTGATACTCCCGCCGTAAGTTGCCCTCTATACACTCTCTTATCTATTGAAATTTGGTAAATGAAAAGTCATCAGTTTTTGATATGTTTCCTTTATAGTAGGCGTACTGTAACATAATAGTGAATAAAAGAATCCTCTTAAAAATAATTTTGAAATGCCAAGTGTGTCCGAAATCTTGCTTTGTAGTAGATTGTTGCTTTTGCTCCTAAATTTATTTAGCAACAACGGATTGTTGAATTTTGCAACTTTCTACACCTTCATTGCTTTCTGTACATTCTGTTTTGACTAATTCACACCTGTTGTTAGTACAGGTTCAGATCTGGGCCAGCAATAAAATACACAAGGAAGAAAGGTCATGCATGGGAAAATGGGATGTGCAGTCCCAGATCATGTCTTCCTCCGACTATTATGGACCAGAAAAGTTGGTTAGAGAAGATGAAGTACCTAGGCATGTGAAGTTTGAATTCAGGAATCCAGTTCGATGCCGCATTATTTGGATAACATTACGTCTTCAGCGACCTGGTTCTAGTTCTCTTAATTTGGGGAACTTGAATCTGTTGTCTCTTGACGAAAATCCATTTGCAGAAGTAACTCGGCGTGCCTCTTTTGGAGGAGAAGTTGAAAGAGACCCCTGTATTCATGCCAAAAGGATACTGGTAGTAGGAAGCCCGGTAAATAAAGAGATGGCAGATACATCAGCACAAGGCTCAGATCAGATGAATTTGAAAGGCTGGCTGGAGAGTGCTCCACCACTAAATAGATTTAGAGTAACAAATCATGCTTAGCTGCTTTATTCATTCAAAACTCTTGCTTCATTATTGAATTTTTATCATGGGCAAATTCATTTTTTGTCATTTTTTGTTCTTCCAGGTTCCGATTGAGGCTGAGAGGCTGTTGGACAATGATATTGTTTTGGAACAATATTTATCTCCTGCTTCACCTTTGCTAGCTGGATTTCGTCTTGATGCTTTCGGTGCAATAAAGCCTCTGATTACCCATTCACCCTCTTCAAATGTGCAGATCTGGGATATGTCAGCAACACTTGTAGATGAGAGACATATCTCACCAGCCGTGCTGTATATACAAGTATCTGTTGTCCAGGTACTTACTAGACCTGCTTTATTGTTATGCTATTAGTGAGGGTGACGGGGGTTAGGGTATTTCCATGTGGCTCAATTAGCCCAATGGGTATGAAGACGTTAAAATGCACAACCACATCAGTTTAGCTAAAATTTGTATCGTATATCATATTGGAAAATCAATATTGTATATGATAAGTTTCTTTCTGTGATAACTTGGGTGAATTTCAAAGTCCGTTTGAACTTATTGGAGACATTAATTATTACAGGAACCCCACAGCTTGGTAACGATAGCAGAATATCGGTTGCCAGAGGCTAAGGCTGGAACACCTATGTACTTTGATTTCCCCCGAGAGATACAAACACGCAGAATCACATTTAAACTTCTTGGAGATATTACAGCATTTGCAGACGACCCAACAGAACAGGATGATTCCAGTTCTAAAGTTCTACCAGTGGCAGCAGGCTTGTCACTGTCCAATAGAATCAAGTTGTATTACTATGCTGATCCATACGAACTTGGAAAATGGGGAAGCCTTTCAGCAGTTTGAATTATAGTGTTGATGTACACCGGGGGGCAAAGAAAGGGGTTTTGGGTCTTGAGGATTGATTTTTGATCGATTTTGTGGTTGTGTATTCTTCTTCAATTTTTTCTTTTTTTCCTTCTTGTAATGTTATTATATTATCATTCATTGATGTAATAATATAATTAGCGTTGTTTATCTTTTCGTTGAGATAAGATCATCGGTAGTGTTAGGGAATCAGAGCATCAGAACCACGTCTGTCTCTATTGTGAAAGAGTCTTGTGAGATTATGTTATGTTGTTCAAAACCTTAGTCTTTAGTGTGTATTTGGAGCCAAAGAACTTTGTAAACTGACTTGTTTGGTTGAGCTAATTAGTTGGGATTCGATTGTGGAATTTTCTAATGTTTTTATTTTCTTTCCTTTTTGAATCAAATGTTGAATGTGAGATAAAAATAAAATGCTTCAGATGCAAACGGCATTTTAACAGGCAAAGAAGAACAAACTTGTTCATTTCTTTTAGGCCATAAGAGATGAGTGAACTTGTGACACTCAGCGCAGCATTGTCAATCCCAATGCTTTCATGGATGGATGTCAGTGGGGGCGGCCCTTTAGTAGCCGCCCAAGGTCCTCTTGCCCTTGTTCTTCATCTTCACTTTCCGGCCATCAACTCTGGTAAAGGCTCAAGTGCATGGATTACATGTTGGCGTATTTGGAAATTGGAGACAACAACTTGATCCAGGCTTCGACTCCTCCTCCTTCTCTTCCGTGGAGATTTAAGTCTATGACAGGAATCTTGTTTTCAGTTTGCTTACCTATGTAGTATGTATGCTCTGATTCATTATGTTATTGTCTGTCTGTTCCTCTGCTCTGGCTAATTAAACTTACCAGACCAGGGAAGGGAGCTAGCTTTGAGTGAGGGGTATTATTTCTGATGCGAAATTAAGACTGGACGGACACACAATAATTGTAGTAGCAGCAGCAGCAGCAGCGTCGCCATAAATCATGAGAGCATTGAGCACCAAATAAGGTGCCAGAGACTTGTAGATGAGATATTCAACAACAGCATATCTATATATATAGTCTTGTTTGTAATACAAAGGTACAACAACATACAACCAGTGACAGGTCACACAGACTGACTGTCGACTGGGAGGGTTCATTGGATTGGTGTTGTTTCATTTATTTAATTACTTTAAAATATAGGTTATGCATGTAAGGCATGGCAAGGCAACGCAAGACATGGCCTACTAAATAATAATATAATTGAAATCAAAGACCACAGAAGTTGTTAACACAAACCCTGTAGTTTTGACCGAGCTGTGAGGCCAGATATTGAAGATGGTTCAATGGCTTATATCTTAAAGGGTGTTGATCATCGATGAGCTCCTCCGGCACACTTATGGTTCCACTGTGAAATGTCGACAGCAACACCGAGTATCTCACTTCCTTGTCGCTCATCATCACTCGATGCGCGCAAGGTTTTATTCTGTCATTGCTCCACACCTGGAAGCCATCGCCAGTCATGAATATAAACGAATTAGGCGAGGCATCAAAAGGAACCCATTGGCCGTTTGCAATCTTGACCTCCAAGCCATTGACATGATTTTGATGGATTATGGTGGTGAGGTTCATGTCAGTGTGCTCCGGAAGCGCCATGTGCTCCTCACCTGCTGCTCCATCATATTTGTGCAGTCGCAGAACATAATCAGTTGCTCCAATATGACTCTCGCACCACTTGTTGTCCACGCCATAGTGTTCAAATATCATTCTCGTCACAGTCTCATCTAGCCTCACCACCACTTTCGCATACCCATCAGCACTTTCACTACGTATATATTATTATTATTATTATTATTAATTAACTAAACCAAGATTAACTTAACATGCATGTAATTAATCATCTAATTCCAACTACTTACGAGAAGTTATTAGGTTGATTTCCATTGGGCCAAAAGAGGTTGGCGAAGTTGTGAATTGCTTGAGGGTTTGTTGGATCATCGATCCCCAAGCCTTCATGGACATCATTAGGGGAATGGTAGCCGCGGAAAGGCTTGTCATAAGTGTTTTGCAGTTTGATTTCTTTTGGGAAACCAAACAGCTCGTCTAAGCTCCCAAAGATTTTGTTGTGCTCATCAGCATCTTCTTCTGACAGTGTTGCTACAAAACAGCCGTACTCTTCCAGTGCCTGGCAGACTTGCGCGCACGCTTCCACCCAACAACTGCTACTACTACTACTACTTGTATTGTTGATTATCTTGGAAAAATCTACCACCGGAATCTTGGCCTCCTGTGTCTTCCTCCTGGTAACACCCATATTTCGTATACTGGTTGATTGATCGATTGATTAATTTTCCAAAATTTATTTTCTCATCACTTTCTATATGTGACCAGTTGAAGATAAGGACGCCCAGACCAGCAACCGCATTTGACTTCAATTATTCAATATTTGAATTTTACGCCTAATTGATGTGCTGAGCCACGCTGAACGGTATAAATTATTATTGTATGCAGCGGTGGTCCTACGTTTTGGAGGCACATCACATGCCCAGCATTCCTAAATGGACCTTTTACTTTATATCTATATTTATGTATTTTTTGTTGGTCAATTAAAAACATATTATATGAACTTAAATTCACAATTATAATATAAAAGAAATAATTAATATGTACTTTATACAATAGCTTTATAAAATGTATCAAAACATCACTTAAATTAGGGGTGGCAATGGGTCGTGTCGTGTCGTGTTTGGGTCGTGCGGGTTTGAGTCGTGTATCGGGTCGTGTCGGAAATTCGCCATCCCCTACCTTATCTAAGGCCTTTTTCGCTATAGAATTACTTTCTTCGATGGCAATGGGTCGTGTCGTGTCGTGTTTGGGTCGTGCGGGTTTGAGTCGTGTAGCAGTCGAATGGAAATTGCCACCCCTAACTTAAATATCACTCATCTTGCATTTTTCGATTCAAAAGATATTAATTAACTTTACATAATCAAGTTTTTCTACTTTATCTTTTTCAATTTCCTTACTGATACAACTAGGTTAATAATTTAGGCTATAAGTTTAAAAGATAATTGGGTCTTTATTTAGTTTCCTTTTTTTAATTTTGAATTTAGTAATTTGGCAAGTTTTTTTTCTTTTTATTACAATGAGTGGGCCTTGATTAAGTTTCCTCTTTTTAATTTTGAATTGAACGACTAGGTAAGTTTTTTTATATTTACAATAATTAGTTTGGGCCTAACATAATATTTATATAATATAGTTTTATAAAATAAAATAGGTGTAAATATAGGGTATTATAACAAATTGGGGGCTCTAGGCGGCCACCTTGTTTGCTTGTACTCAAGACCTCCCTGATTGTATGGTATTGAAATACAGTTCGATTAATATTTCTCATTTTTAGAATATAATATCAAAAATATTGATTCATATTATAATACGAGGTAGTACATTATAATTACTCGCTAAATTGAATTAATGAAGCTAATTGGTGGGGGGTTTGTCTTTTTCATTTATATTTATATATTTTTAAATTAATGAAAGGAAAAAGAAACACTTTTATATTACATTGGGCCCACACGAAAATATTAAATTGGGCCTACATACTTTTCTGTAAAGACCCAAAAACCTTAACCCACTCATCAAATCGCACCCGTCCATCACACCGCAAAACCCTACTAAACCACACATCAGTCCACAGCCGTTGATCCTAAAATCCATCAGTGAAGCTCACTATATAAAACGCCAGCATCAGGGTCCAAACCCTAGCCGAGTCTCTCTCACTTCCGCTTGTTTCGTTAGGCAGCTGATCCTCCGCAATGGTGAGTTTCCTCCATCCCAAATGCATTCTCTGTACCTGTTCATTTCGTTTAGTTTGAAATCTTAATAGTAATTATTTGATGTACGGCTACTCCGGAATTTGGCTAAATAGGTGCATTTTGCAATCTATGAACGGCGCTGGGCTTTAGTTCATTTTAGCGAATGATATGCGTTTCTTATTTCCTTTTGATTCAGTTGAATTCTGGTTTAGCTTAATATTCGATTCTTCATGGAATGTAAACTTATGTTGTGCTTTTCAGTTTCAACTTGTATGTAAATTTTTATGATTAAATTTACGTATAAACTAACTTTTTTTATTTATTTATGATGTGCATCATTTCTTCTTGTTACCTTTGGTAGTGGTAGGCAGTGTTTTATTCTCTCAGAGTCAATTAGATCTGTCTGCATTGTAGAATCATTTACTTGAAAACACTGATTTTGATCGGGTATGCGTTTTTTGCTGCATGACCTTCGAGGGAATTAAAAAGTTTGTTCAATTATTCCTTGTAGGCCTTCGTCAAAGCTCAAAAGTCCAAGGCCTACTACAAGCGGTTTCAAGTCAAGTACAAGAGAAGGCGAGGTATTTATTTCGTGTTTCATGGTAAATAGTGTTGAAATTTTTGTCATATTTTGTGCGCATGATAATTTTTATTTTCTATTATTGTCTGCAGAGGGAAAGACTGATTACCGAGCCAGAATTAGGCTCATTAACCAAGACAAAAACAAGTACAACACACCCAAGTATCGGTTTGTTGTGAGATTTGTATCCTGAAAATTGTCTACCCGCTTTGCACTTTTTGGATCTTGTTTTTCATTTTATACTTGTCTTTTCTGGGTACCTTGTCCGGTGACCGAGTTAAATTTTAAATCGGCATTTGTTTAATTATTGTTTGTTGGTGATCTTAATTTTCTTCAATTATCTATGTTTTCAAACTTAACTCGGTTGTTAGACCAACAAGGATATTGTTGCCCAAATTTTATCTGCCAGCATTGCTGGCGATTTGGTTCTTGCTGCAGCCTATGCCCATGAGCTGCCACGCTATGGACTTGAAGTTGGCCTCACAAATTATGCGGCAGGTATTTTGACCGTTGTCTTTTACTAGATTTATCCATTTTGGCACCTTGCTTGAGTTCATCTTGTGGGGGTAGTAACGGTATATTTTATGATCAGCTTACTGCACTGGCCTTCTCTTGGCTCGTCGTGTCTTGAAGAAGCTTGAGATGGATGATGAATATGAGGGCAATGTTGAGGTAGTACGAATTGATTATCATCATCTCTGTTGCCTTATCTCAAAGGGAATCCCTTCATTTCCCTCTTCTGGTTGTATTTTTAAAATTTATGTGGTATTCCAGGCTACAGGTGAGGACTATTCTGTAGAGCCAGCTGAGAGCAGAAGGCCATTCCGTGCTCTTCTTGATGTTGGCTTGATTAGGACAACCACTGGAAACCGTGTATTTGGTGCCTTGAAGGTAAGGTAGCAGATTATGCTGTCAGGTTCTGAGCTGTTTTTGTGATGACGAGATCAAGTTTGTATTTTTTTATGTCTAAATTTATTATAATGCATGAGGTTTGCATAATTCTGTTGTGTTCGTGGTGCGCCCTTTTGCTTATGCATTTGTGGTGGTACCAAGGGATTTAATTCTTTTTTAATAACCAAATACAGGGTGCGTTGGATGGTGGGTTGGATATCCCACACAGTGAGAAGAGATTTGCTGGTTTCTCCAAGGATAACAAGCAGCTTGACCCTGAGGTGCATCGCAAGTATATCTATGGTGGCCATGTTGCTGCATACATGAGGGTGAGAGTTGAAAGTTCATGTCATGCATGCTCATTTCACTTTACTGGTGAAAAAACGTTGATATTATCGGCTCAAGTTCTTCAGTATTTGTTTTCTAGACCTTGATTGAGAATGAGTTGAAAAGTCAGGTTATGCATGCCCATTTTACTTTACTGGTCATAGGACATCTATAATTGCTTGCTTAAACTTTTAATTGTCTGTTTTTTAGACTTTGATGGATGATGAACCCGAGAAGTATCAGACTCACTTCAGTGACTATATTAAGAAAGGAATCGAAGCAGATAACATTGAGGCCGTGTACAGGAAAGTTCATGCTGCCATCCGTGCTGATCCTACATCAAAGAAGATTGAAAAGCAACCTCCCAAAGAACACAAGAGGTAAAAATGTATTTTGTTTAATGTTTCACAGTTATGGATGTGTTTATATGGGTCCTAGTTTCAGTGTCTGCATGGTATGATAGTCTAATGATTTTGTGTTCAAATTTATTTATCATTTGAAGGATTGAATATTGGAAGCTGCTTGCCCTTGTTTACTTTATTTTGCTGTACTTCAATGGTACAAATATATATCACCAATACAAAATCATTATAGGTGTTGATAAGCTATAGAGTGTCAAATCATTTTAGTTATAGGTAGGCTATACAGTGTTGAATCATTTTGGGTCTTTATTTTGTGTTTGAATGAAGTGTGTTTGAAACTCTTTTTATCACATCCAACCAAATTTGCTTGTTTGTGTCAGGTACAACCTCAAGAAGCTTACGTATGAGGAAAGGAAGAACAAGTTGATTGAGCGATTGAATGCCTTCAACTCAGCTGTTCAAGAGGACGACGACGATGAGTGAAAATATTCATTGGGATGTGAGATCTAGTTTGTTTAGGACATCTTTTTGAAGTATCGGCTATAATATATATTCTCTTTATATATTTTCGACGTTTGGATATTGTTCTTGTTTGGAGGTTCAAGCCAGAAATACGACTGAAGTTTTGACGATGTTATTTAAGTTTTCGTGTTGGATTTGCTACCTGGAGTATTATGTGTTGGTTTACTTGTTTTCAAACAGTGGTTTTCCTAGAAGTGGGCATTAGGTTAACGGGAAGGAAAAAATAGAGATGAAATTATGATGGGCTTCTACGGAATATATGCGTCGACCCTATTTTTTAAGGTCGGTCCCACTTGCCGGTGGTCCAACACTAATTCTATCTAATTTCATTTGTTTGGATTTCTAGTGAAATTACAAGACGAAGAGGTTATGAGTCTGTCTAGCATATTCGAAGGGAATATGATATCCAAATTTGGCATCAGCAATTGGGAATAATGGTATATTGCACTTTGATGCGTTTGTTAGTCGTAGGCAAGGAATAAAATATCGATGATATCGAAAATATCGGTAGTTCCAAAATACGGAAATTTCGATGGAAATATTGGGATATTATCGATATTTTGGTTCATATCGTCAATATTATCGTTAATTTTGGTTCATGGATATCTAAAATATCAATGGTATTGGAAATATCGGTAGTCCAAAAATATAGAAATTTCGTGAAAATATCAAGGATATTATGGATATTTTATTCCTTCGTCGTAGGCTCGTAGCTGAAAAAATGACCATATGGTAGATAGATGAAAGGTGTCGTCTTTGTGTTGTGTGTGCGGAAACTTAAAAGCCAGAAATAAATCAGCCAGCCACCTCGAAGAAAGAGAGAGTTGGAACTTGGAGCGTGGTGGACCGTGGAGGGGGTCCACAACCACAACAAAGTAAACCTTATCTAGTGCCAGCCAATAGATTTTGTATACTAAAAGCTTGAAAATCCAATCTAGTCTACTCGCAACACATGCTCACAATTGGATCTTTCTTCAAAAATTCGAGTACCCTGACCTGACCTGGGTGAGCACCCAAAGTGAGATAGAGATAGAGATAGAGATAGAGATAGAGAGGCTATGGTTCATTCACTAGCCTCACCACCACCACCACAACTGCCGGCTACTGCAACAACAACTAAGAACAACTCCCGTTTCGAATCTTGTGTGGGTTTCCAGAAAGTCAGGGCTTGCTATCATCAAGTATCAGACGGTGCCAATGCCAATGCCCATGCCCGCAATAACAGACTTGTCATCAACACCCGCAGGTTGGTTGGTTACTATTTGATTCATTATTATCTCCATTCAATTATGTATATATCATGTATATGTATGTATGTGTTTATTATGTGAGGTGAGGATATGAAATGCTGCAACTAGGAAACTTGAAACACTCGATGATGGTGTGTGTGTGTGTGCGCAGGAGCTTGGGATTGGGTTTGGCTGGTGCACTTATCAGCTTCAATGTGAATGACCCAAGTCCAATTGCAAATGCGGCAGCCAGACGGCCTCCACCACCTCCAGCAGAGGAGAAGGAGAAAAAGGACCCCAATGTGAGTGGTGTTTTGGCCAAAGTACTGGCTAGCAAAAAGAGGAAGGAAGCCATGAAAGAATCCGTGGCCAAGCTAAGAGACAAAGGGAAGCTCATTGAACAAGCATCCCAAGGATCGGATGAATGAAGAAGAGGGTTTTGTTCCTTCATTGTTGTGTATGCTGTTCCAGTGTTATTGGACAGGCTTTCATTCGCATTTTTGTCATGTCTTGTTAGTGCCACTGCCACTGCCACTGCCAGCCAAACCAACTTGATGCTGCTGCTGCTGCTGGTATATGTAATCTAATCAGGGTCTTTCTCATTCATCAAATTGGATCATCTTCTTCAATACCAACTCCAATACATTTGTTTATTGGCCAGTTGTAGTTGACAAGATTTTCCATACTTGAGAGAAATTAAAAAATGGATGCTTCACCTTCCTTCATCAGAATTCCCCAAACAAAGAGAGAGAGAGAGAGAGAGAGAGAGAGAGAGAGAGAGAGAGAGAGAGAGAGAGAGAGAGATGTCACTTGTTGTAATTCAAATTGCCAATTAATAATAGTTTTGAAATTCCATAAAATACGACGGAATATACAAACAAAATGGCAAAATCCATCTTAACTTGACAAAATGGCAAATGGTAATGCCAAATATTGAACTCTATATTTGGCAACCAAATAGTTTCTGTTGTGTTGTGGATGGTAGTAGCAAGGCAACAGACACAGAATTTGACCCCAAAAAAAAAAATGAAAAATAGATATTGTCGCTTCTACCCCCACTCGATTACTTGAACAGTAACTTTTGTCCAATAAAACATGGGAAAATACGTATTTTTCACCAGCGGATGTTTTTACTTCTCACGCCCCTATCACGTGTGTTTAAGTACAGTAATATCTATCAATCAAGCACACCAAACCCTTGCCAAACGAACCACACACAGACAGAACACAAGTGACACATCAACAAGACGAAGAAGAAGAAGATGATGCCCAGATGCTCTGGTCAATCGAATGATGTTCAGCTCTTCCAGAGCTTAACTGGGCTTCAACAGCTTGCCGAAACCCACCGTTTCAAGGTTCGCATTACCACCCAATTTCGTTTTCTTAGGAAATTACTAGAAAGAGAAACAAGCTGGGTCATTACTGTTAGTTCAGTCTCTCTGTTTTCATTTTCTTTTGTTACTTTAAAAATTCAGATTTGCAAAGAGAACGAGTCTGAAAGCCTTTTATCCTAGCTTGATCCAAGTCTTATACATAATTAAGCTGCCTGACTTAATGTGGTTTCAAGATGATTGTGTTATGAACTTGAACTGACTATAAGCTGTCTAAATCTTCAAATTACACATATTCATATGTCTGGTGATGTTTGTGGTGCAGGCTTGGTTCTTAGATCAGTTTGGAGTCCTCCATGATGGGAAGCAGCCTTATCCTGGTGCAATCTCAACATGTATGTTTTCATCTGTTAGTTTTCGCATTTCGGTAAGCTTTTGTTTTAGTTGAAACCCCATAAGTCTTTCTATTTTCAATTAGCAATGCGGCGGTGCTTATTTCTATAACCTTCTTCTTGTGTAACAGTAAAAAACCTAGCAAGTAGTGGTGCAAAGATGGTAATTATAAGTAATTCCTCAAGACGCTCGTCTACAACCATGGAGAAATTGACAAGCCTTGGGTTTGATCCTTCTCTCTTTGTCGGAGCCATCACGAGTGGAGAATTAACACATCAGAACTTGCAAAGGTTGGCCACCATGTATTCTTTGAAAATTGTTAAGATAATCTGAGGTTAGATTATGCGTTTGGTTTTCTTCCTCCGATGATGGACAGGCCAGACTAGTTTACAGTTTGCCTTTGATGTAATATTATCAACTTAATGTCTGTCAGTTTCTCAGCTTTAAACTGTACGACTAGCATATAGGTTTTCCAAAAATATGGTAACAATAGTGCTGATTTGCATTGATATCACCATGAACTGTTTGATTTCTGAAGTTTAAGCTCAGTATCATCCATAAAGTGATTTTTTTTTTCTTTTCCAAATTTCCTATGTGCGAAAGAGTCCAACTTTTAAGATTAGAAGTTTATGAAACTGATGTTTCCAAAATTGTTTCTAAGTTTGTACTGCCTCTACTTTTCATGTTAAATTGTGGAGCCATGGTTATGCAGATTTTCATGAAAAAAATATTAGTTCTAACATTTTGTTTAAAATGGTCTTTTGTATAACTTCAGTCTGTCATCATTTACTTATTTTCTGCGCCACCTCTATCTGCTTTTCGGTTCATTCATTTTTTTCTGATTTAATCTGTGTCCAGCCTTTCTATTTTGTAGCAATATGCTCTACATGCTTCTATTGAACAGAGAAGTGAAATGCTATGTGTTTCAAGAACACTTTTTATCTTGTTGATGTATCCACTAGGATTCTTGTAACTTCTCCTGTATGTTGTTATGAAAAAGGAGAGATAATGCTTGGTTTGCAGCACTGGGAAAATCTTGCATTCATATGACTTGGAGTGCTCGTGGTGCCATATCTCTTGAGGTACAGCCGTTGTTAACTTTAGAGACCCTTTTTCTCCATTCCTCCAGTTAATCCCACTATCTTGAAGGAGTATATGGGGACTCTCTTTCTCCCCTGCCTTCTCCCCTAGCCCATTAAGATCCTATTTGAATGTTGAGGCGTAGTGACTTTACTTTTCAGCAAGGCAGGGGAAGATCATTATTAAGGTCATTGGATTTAAGAAAGAAATCCTTTACAGGCTAATATGATTTGTAGAAGATTCAAGCTTGAAATTATTTTTTCCTATTACTTATTTTCTTATGTTATTTGATCCAATTTTAACTGTAAAACTGGCTTTATCAATCTCTTGTAGGGCCTGGGATTACAAGTTGTGGAGAATGTTCGGGATGCTGAATTTATTTTGGCCCATGGTACCGAAGCCTTGGGGCTTCCTTCTGGTGATGCACTTCCCATGAAACTTGAGGAACTTGAAAGTATATTGGAACAATGTGCCGCTAAACACATCCCTATGGTGGTAGCCAATCCAGATTTTGTGACTGTTGAGGCTAGAGCCTTGCGTGTAATGCCTGGTAAAACTATCAATTTTGGCTGAACACAACACCCATATATATGGATATTTTCACGATATTTAGAATGTGGCATATATAACTTACTAGGCTGGTCTTATATTTCCCTAAAGGCAAAAGTAACATCATGTGAAACTTAATCAATTAACTTTGAACTTGGATCAAATGATTTTATTACTATTGCATCACACATGATGTTAATTCTAATATTGTTTGCTTACATGTGCCTCTTGTAAATAAATTTCCTATTAGGGACTCTGGCTGCCAGGTATGAAAAGCTTGGGGGTGAAGTGAAATGGATGGGCAAGCCTGATAAGGTGATCTAATGACATTGCTCTGGTGACCGTTGTCAACATCATTATATGAATAACTTTACCCTTAATATATATATTTCTTTACAAACTAGACTCAAATTCTTGCTCTAGGTTGCATTGCATCCAAGTATGTATATATGCTCAAGATACTGAGCTTGCGATCTATAGCCCTTGTATGAATTTTCTACATATATATATGGTGCTCCCTAGCATAAAATTTTCCCTTAACCGCTGCTTGCAATGCACAGTTCCTCATATTGTAGTTTCCTAAGCTTGTAGAATCTTTATTATTTTTGCATTTTTGCTTATCAGTGCTATGCAAGTAAGATGCATGAGTTCTTTAATGGTTTTATTATGTTACAGAGTTAGCGAAGTTTTAGATTGACCAGTTAACACCTTTGTGGCATTTTTTACACAGGTCATCTACACATCAGCTATGGCATTAGCTGGTGTAGACCCTGCTGATTCTATCGCAGTGGGTGATTCTCTTCACCATGACATTAAGGGTGCAAATAAAGCTGCAATCCAATCAGTTTTTATCACAGCTGGGATCCATGCAACTGAACTTGGACTCAGTAGTTTTGGAGACGTTGCGGATATATCTTCTGTGCAAGCTCTTGCTTCCAAATACGATGCTTACCCATCATACGTGTTACCTGCGTTTACATGGTAGAACAGAATCCCGTTGTAAAGATTTGCTTTCTTCCAACAACTGCAGGGATGATGACTAGTTATTATTGGGAATTGGAGCAAACTTATATTTTAGCTACCATTGTTTAGGATGTTATACCATTGGAGTTTGTAATCTGGCTTTAACAACGAATGAAGATCAATTAGGAGTTTACCCTCTTAAACCGATTCCGAAAGTATTCAGCAGTTCCATCCAGCTTTATGTTTCAAGAGATTTTCCAAATGCAATGAACCAAACACGAATCTTTTGATTCATTTGGATATTGTCTTTCAATTGATTTTCAGGTTATGGTTTCCAAAGGAAAAAGAAAATAAGATTTTTTGTAAAAAAAATTTATTGAGGTTAACTTGTGGTTTAGTGGTAGTAACAACAAGAACAATACATTAATATAGTGGAAAGTGTTAGTTATGTATGCTGATGCATTAATAATACAGAGGAAAATAAGTAAATTTGTTTGTAAATAAGGAAAGGACTTGTTCATTGGTTAATATGGTCTCTGTCTGGAGATTTATACAAGAACTGATAACTAATTTGTAAGAGAAGACAATCTTTTGTAGCTGAGCTGAGCTAGGCTCCCTCCTCGTACATCTCTTATTACAACACAACAGAACAGAGAAAGGGAATGAGGATAGTGGTGGCTAATGGTTTGGGATGGTGATAGGATAGGGCAGGAATCAGGATAGAAAGACATGCTTGATCAAGCTTCTTGTTTGTTTGATTGATTGATTAATATTCAACAAATTTTACAAACGCACGCATTAACACGAGCATTGTGTTTTTCGCTTATACATTGAGCATGGCTTCCCTCAACTTGCCGACATCCTTCAAAACAGTCTGTGTCTGTCTTAGTGGCGCCGCAAAACCCATTAAACATCATACCTGGACATGCACGAGAGGTTACCTGGGTTCGTTCTTGTATAACAAGTTAACAATAACATATCATTAATTAGATATTATATTAATTTCAACATCATTGTGGGAGCAAATTTCGTCCCACGAGAATATTCGTCTAAGATCCCGTCTTCTTCTTCTCTTTACTTTCTCTCTGCAAAACAAATAGGAATAAGAGGACCACACCCGGGGGGTGTTGGCCAAAGGCCCTCCGATGCCTAAGTTCGTACGTGTGTTTGTATAAAAACGGTAGCTAACAAGAGGGTACGGAGATATATGTATGGTGTGAACCGGGTGGCCGGAGCCGTGTGCGGTGGCCGGAGCCTTGCGTGGGAGAGAGAAAGAGTATGGCGGCTAGGGTTTGAGAGATAGAATATCTGCAGTATTTTGAGAGAGAAGTTTAGACGTACCTTCACCTTTGTGCGTAGCCAAGTATTTATAAGGGGCCTCGACGAGGTTGGTGAGGTTGGTAGGGTTGGTGAGGTTGGTGAGGTTGGTGTGATTTAGTGAGGTTGGTGTGATTAGGGATTTAAATCAAATCCCTAATTAAGGCAAGAATCAAATAACCTCCCAATTAGTTTAGGTAACTCCCAATTAGGTTTGGTAACTCCCAATTAGGTTAATTAATCGAATAAATCCCTAAATCAAATAATCCCCAAATGGAAGGAAATCATTTGACCTAGGAAATTATTAAGGGAATAAATTGGTTTCCACAAATGCCCCCCAGCTTCTGCCTGGCGCTTGGCGGCATGGAGGAGGTGTGAATTAATTGTTGGGATGTCCAGCTGTGTCTGAGTTTCCTTCTTTGACTTGGGCCCATGTTTGGAGGAGGCTCGTGACTTCTTGCAGGTCAAGGAGCCTCAATTGCTATAAGTGCAGGGCTTCTCTTCGCTCCTTTCCAAATTGCAAACTTGCTTCCTCTACTTTCTGTTTGGAGGGTCGTATTGCTTGTCGAGAAGAGGAGTTGTCGTGCACACCAAGGTGGGTCATGGTCTGCTGATCTACTTCCATTTGAATTCTTTGATGTGTAGCTGATTGACTTTCTTACGCTGCAGAGGATGATATCGGCAAGAAGCTCAACTTCGGCTCGGACATGACCAAAGTTCATCGGACTAACATCCCTATCGTGTTAGTGAATGGCGCTGGTTGCTGAGCGAACATTGGAAAGAGGTTGGTGGTCTGCCCCCTGCCAAAAATGTTGGATGATGGGGTTGCAGCTGAGCATAGCAGAGGAACAGTGTTGCAGAGCGGCATGCCAGGGTCACGAGCGGGTAGCTGCAATTGAGCAGTAGCCGAACAAGATGGAGGTGTTGGCACCGAGCAAGCAGCTAGGGCTGCCGAAAGGTGTGACTGCACTGTTAAGCCGGTAGCTACACAAGTAGGAGGCGCTGGCGCCGAGCAGTAATCGAGGTTCTTTGAAGAGGTCGTCGACCCAGGGTAACTTGCTGGGATAATTGGTCTCGGTTGACCATCTTCTTTCTTGCGAACTCCTTGAGTATTTTTGAATAGTGGTCTGCTTGGCCTGCGTCTCCCGAAGGACGCTTCCTTGTGGTGGTCGGCTTGACCTGCGTCTCCCGAAGGACGCTTCCATTGTGGTGGTCGGCTTGACCTACGTCTCCCGAAGGACGCTTCCTTTGTGTTGGTCGGTTTGACCTGGGTCTCTCGAAGGACGATTCCTTGTGGTTGGCTTGACTGTGGACAGACCCAACACGAATCCCCTCGGGACCCACGCCGGATCTCCGTGGTGTTTCCGACATTTAACCCATGCCGGCCCGCTCACTAATTAAACTACCATCCTTTCCTTAAAGCACGGAAAGATGGTAGGGACTCGCCGAAAATCCGGCAGTAGTCTCCCTCCAAAAGGGACTTTACCAAAACTTCTTCACCCCGTTAAAAACAACGAAACAACACCAACCTCAGCACGCACAAAGTAAAAGCACACGCCATACACTAGCCTCCGCCTTGAATCCAACCCTAAACGGGCGATAACAGAGCAATCTAAGAATTCTCTTTAGTTTTACAAACCCAAGTAAGTTTAACTCGAAAGCAATACATGATAGAAGTGCCCTCTGTATTGTAGGCTCGGGAATACAAGTCTTGGCCTCGGTGTACTCTGGCTCGACGAACTACTCGCCTGGGGCAAACAAGATTGTGAGTGGACAAAAACAAAGTTTTATCATAATTGAAATCAACATACTATCCCCACCGTTTCAAAACGATGTCGTAAACATGCAATTAAATCACTTATATACGTAAGTGATTGAAATCCAAGAATCCAAATAATTTCAACATAAAGCCAATAATATCCCATAATAGATCTGACCTCTTCCAATGCTAAGAATCCCCTCTTTCAACGCATGTCATAGTCCCGACAAACGAGGAAGAGTTTTTACCCAAATATTAAGAGGACTAGTATAAATAAATAATATAGGTAATATAATTAAATAAATAAATAGATAAACAAATACATATATATATATATATATATATATATAGATACCCGTAGGTAAGAGAGACTACTATACCATTTTGTACTGGGAAACAATCCAACACGGGGATTGTTGATCACCACATGGAGAAAAATACCTTTACAACCACGTGGCCAGGGAATAAGTCATCCCAAATGGGGACTAACTCCCAGTGACACGCACGTAAGAAATTACCTCAATAGTGTGCGGTGAATAAAGTCCTACGCGCGCAGACGCCTGGTGGGCCTACAAGAATACCTCCCGCCAAGGGTGAACCGGGTTCAAGTTATCCTTTATCCTTTCGTAACCAAGAATCGGGGAGGTACATAGGTGGTGCTAAAAGCACTCTAACAAAAACACATATTCCCTGACATACCCTAAATCCCAGGGTATTCAAACCGTACCCAAAACTTGAACACAAGACCACTCCGGACATTGGTGACGGCCAACATCCGACACTAAAATATATAATTAAAATCATAGTCAAAAATAACCAATCATATCCTAATAAGTAAATCGGAACTCAACATATTTATAACCAATTAAATATAACCTTAATATTCTCAATAACCCTATATATATGAAATTCAATAATTAAATTCACATAAAAATCCACAATTCAATTAAATAAGTTCATATGCATAGTTTTTCAATCTTTAAAAATAATGCCGATTCAAAACAATGTCCACTCACAAGAATCCCACGGCTTGACCCCGAGAGGGTCCCGTCGCCGTGAACCTCGAGCCTCGAAGTACCTATTACATACGAGGAATAAGTCAACAAAAGTCAACCGCAATTGAATTTAAATTCAAATCCTATTTCCTGGTTTAAAGTGTACGTGAGACGTTCGGGAGGTTCTAGGTTAAGTAAACTTCATGGCAGTCAAACCACTTCGAAGACTAAAAGTCAACCGTATGGCGGTCAAACCGCCTGATCTGGTCAACGGGCCCGCGGTCCACGGACTCCACCGATCCGAAAGTTCCTACGAGTTCTACACGGCTTACTGAACCTATCCTCGAAAGTTTGGTCACGATCGAACGGTCGGATTGCTCACGATCGCACGATCGGACGGTTAACAACTAACCTAACCCTAGGGTTAATGGATTGGAGTATCCGGGACTCCAATCCTTGATCCGACAGTTTCTACACAGTCCTAGAAATACGGGAACTACGTAGCTGAGTTTGGGTTTGATCCGACGGTTGAACACGTCGAACTCCCGGTTACGCCGCGCGATAGGCGCATACCGCTCGACATCCGAACGACGTCCGAATTGAAATCCAAACACCGACGCGCCGGGACGACACGAGGAGCGCATCAGAACAAAATGTGGCACCACTACAGTGCCCACGCGCCGCCACACGCGCCGCCCGCGTGGGTGTGTTGAGTAATTCCGTCACCGAAAACTCGTCACCGCCGCCACCGCCTAGGCTATAGGTTCCTCCCAACCCCCGAGCATTTTACCCTACGGTGGCAACCCCTCCCAAGGCCGCAACTGGCCGAATTTCGTTTTGAAATCCGGCCAAAATCGGGTTCGGATCGAACGTCCTAGGGTCATGAATTCGATCAAAACCAAGTACGCAGATAGCTTAAGGAGGTTGAGGAGGTGGAGAAGCATACCGATCGCCGAGTTGGCTCAATCGCTGAACGGCCGTGAAAAACCGGCTCAAACCAATCCCGATTTTTCCGCGAATTCGGAGGCTACCGCGGGAAAAGGGGGTGGGATGTGACCGGGCTTCAGCTGGCTCTAATGGCACCGTGCCGTGCCTCGCCGTGCTCGGGATGAGGGAGAATCGAAGAGAGAGGTCGGGTCGAGAGAGGAGAGAGACGGAAGAGAGAGAGAGGGGGTTGGGCGGGTGTCCGACGCGGCAGACGCATCGATCGCAGTTTTAGGGTTTTCTCCAAAAATCAAAATACCCAAAATGCCCTTTTTCAATTCTCGACCTCGGATCGACGCGTCAGCCGCCACTACGGACTCGTTGACGAGCCCGCCGCAATGGCGCTCGGTTTCGCGGAAATTCTAAACGGATAAAAATGTGACCTTTACGACTCAACCTCAGGGGCAAAACCGTAATTTCACATAATTAATTAAATTAAATTAATTTAATTAAAATTTAGGTCACGGATGTTACAACCTGCATCTCCCAAAGGACGCTTCCTTGTGGTCGGCTTGACTGCGTCTCCCGAATGACGCTTCCTTGTGGTGGTCGGCTTGACTGCGTCTCCGAAGGACACTTCCTTGTAGTGGTCGGCTTGACTTGCGTCTCCGAAGGACGCTTCCATTGTGGTGGTCGGCTTGACTGCGTCTCCCGAAGGACGCTTCCTTTGTGTTGGTCGGTTTGACTGCGTCTCCCGAAGGACGCTTCCTTGTGGTCGGCTTGACTGCGTCTCCCAAAGGACGCTTCCTTGTGGTCGGCTTGAATTGCGTCTCCGAAGGACGCTTCCTTGTGGTGGTCGGCTTGACTGCGTCTCCCAAATGACGCTTCCTTGTGGTGGTCGGCTTGACTTGCGTCTCCCGAAGGACGCTTCCTTGTAGTGGTCGGCTTGACTGCGTCTCCGAAGGACGCTTCCATTGTGGTGGTCGGCTTGACTGCGTCTCCCGAAGGACGCTTCCTTTGTGTTAGTCGGTTTGACTGCGTCTCCCGAAGGACGCTTCCTTGTGGTGGTCGGCTTGACTGCGTCTCCCAAAGGACGCTTCCTTGTGGTGGTCGGCTTGACTGCGTCTCCCGAAGGACGCTTCCTTGTAGTGGTTGGCTTGACTGCGTCTCGAAGGACGCTTCCATTGTGGTGGTCGGCTTAACCTGCGTCTCCCGAAGGACGCTTTCTTTGTATTGGTCGGTTTGACCTGCGTTTCCCGAAGGATGCTTCCTTGTGGTCGGCTTGACCTGCGTCTCCCGAAGGACGCTTCCTTTGTGTTGGTCGGCTTGACCTGCATATCCCAAATGACGCTTCCTTTGTAGTGGTCTGCTCGACCTACGTTTCCCGGAGGACGTTTCATTTGTGGAGGTTCCTTTGCAGCTGGAGCTCCCTATCGGGGCTGCGGTCTGCGTTTGCCCCCGTTCTTGTTGAACTTGTCATTCCTTTGGCTTGCCTGTTCAGTTGGCTAATCAGTTTGTTTACTTGCTTTCTTTGTAGCGATACGATCATCGTCTCAAAGTGCGTAGCATTCTGCAGTCGCAAAGACTTCCGCCAATGTTTAGCTCGGAGCAACAGTCAGGGCCTAGTACAACATGTGCTCAGCTGGCAAGCCATTCTTGAAGGGTGGGGATGCGATTCGATCATCGCATCCTATGATGGTTTCCTTTTCTACCTTGAATCTCTTGATGTAATCTCGAAGAGATTCGTCAGGCTTCTTGTGCAGGTTGAACAGGTGGTCAGCCTGCTTTCTGACCGTCCGTTAGGAGCTATACTCCTTAGTGAAAATAAGGGCGAACTCTCTGAAGCTGCTGATATACCCGAACGGGAGGGTGTAAAATCAATCTTGAGCAGCTCCATGCAAGGTCCTTGCGAACACCTTGCACATCAGGGTATCGTCTGCCTTGTACAGGATCATTGCACTTTTAAAGTGCCTCATGTGTCCTTCAGGATCAGAGCCTCCTTTGAGTGGTGTCGTGAACTACTTCGGAGGTGTAGCCTGCTCTACCTCGTCGGTAAAGGGCGATGAGTTGACTCGATCAAATTCTCTGAGCAGGGCTTCCTCCGTGCTTTCTTTAAGTTGGAGACTTGGAGTCGATTATCCACTAGCATATCGACATTCTCTGCCTGCATGGCTGCGAATTGCCTAGCATCCTCTGCGTGTCGGGCGCAGTTGGCTAACTTCCTCCTTAGCTTCCAAGGGTCGATCCCCTTGGGTGCTCTGCTCCTGAGGCATGTTGGTGGATTGAGCTTTTGAGGATTTCTCGTCGACTCGTTGCCGTGAGTTGGTATGCCTTGATCGGGCTGGTGAGCGTTGATCGTCGCGTTCATCGCGAGGATGTTCTCGACCTCGAACTTTTTGCAGGCCCAATCTAGGGCGGATACTTCTTTGGGGCCCAAGCGGGTGCGAACATTGAACTGCGGGCCTAGCCTCTCGTGCACGTTGGTCTTTGGACCTAACCTTGAACGGATCGTTGATCGACTCCGAGTATGGCTTGCAGATGTCTGGGTCTGGTTCAGGTGTTGAGCAGCTCGGGTCTGGTTCGAGTGTTGAACAACACGCTCTCGTTCTCCTCCTTGTCTTCTTGTCACTGCATGACCGGCTCGGGATCTATCGTACTATGGGCTAATCTATTGGTTCATTCTTCTCTCTTCGCCTTAAGATCCAAGGCCAAAGTCTCGAGCTAAGTCGATCTGCCTGAGGAGCTGACCAACCTGGTCGTTTTGGTTGTCCATCCGCTGCGTGAGTTGATCGACTCTAAGGTTGAGGTCTGCTTGACTGCGTGGATCGGGAGGAGAGAATTGTGTTGGGCCCAAATGCATTCGGGCTAGGGTTTCACTGACGGCGTACGCCAAGTGTGACAGCAAAGGAGGGAACGTTCGAAATTGCTCCAAAACGGCGCCGTTGCTTGGTCCTTGCAGCGGCAAGGTGGAGGAGGCCACGAGGCCACAATGGGTGCAGAAATTTCAGCCGCATGTGTGGCCATTCCGGAGGCCATTGGAGGCCGTTCTAGGGCTTCCAGAGGCTATTGCAAGGCATGGGCACCGGGGGGTACTGCGATGCGCGGGCAGCCACCGGAGGCGGTTGTGACTCACTGTTAGCCGTGAGAAGGGGCTGGAAAACAGGTACAGCCGCTGCCCCTTGTGGTGGCAGCGACGTTTTGGCCGTTCCGGATCGCGTCGTCGCGGCGGTTTTGCTTCTAGTGCGTTTGCTTCCAACCATGGTTGTTTGGAAAGCTTCGGTGGATTGGAAAATAGGTTTGGAGCACGCTTTGAGTATATTTCGTCCTCTCAATGAAAGCACCAATTTGTGGGAGCAAATTTCGTCCCACGAGAATATTCGTCTAAGATCCCGTCTTCTTCTTCTCTTCACTTTCTCTCTGCAAAACAAATAGGAATAAGAGGACCACACCCGGGGGGTGTTGGCCAAAGGCCCTCCGATGCCTAAGTTAGTACGTGTGTTTGTATAAAAACGGTAGCTAACAAGAGGGTACGGAGATATATGTATGGTGTGAACCGGGTGGCCGGAGCCGTGTGCGGTGGCCGGAGCCTTGCATGGGAGAGAGAAAGAGTATGGCGGCTAGGGTTTGAGAGATAGAATATCTGCAGTATTTTGAGAGAGAAGTTTAGACGTACCTTCACCTTTGTGCGTAGCCAAGTATTTATAAGGGGCCTCGACGAGGTTGGTGAGGTTGGTAGGGTTGGTGAGGTTGGTGAGGTTGGTGTGATTAGGGATTTAAATCAAATCCCTAATTAAGGCAAGAATCAAATAACCTCCCAATTAGTTTAGGTAACTCCCAATTAGGTTTGGTAACTCCCAATTAGGTTAATTAATCGAATAAATCCCTAAATCAAATAATCCCAAAATGGAAGGAAATCATTTGACCTAAGAAATTATTAAGGGAATAAATTGGTTTCCACAATCATCATCATCATCATCAGTTTCCGAATAATCAATCACCTTTAGTAAGTATAACTAAGTACTTGTCGAATTTCCTTGTATTTTTTGTTTTGTTTTGTTTAAACAAAAGCTAAACAAGTGCAGAATTTCGAGTAGTTATATATAGCATGCATGATGCATTGCCCAGACAAGACTCAAAACAGGATTAAAAAGCAAAGCTACCAGTACCAGGCAAAGGAAACCTAACCAAAACCAACCCAGCCGCAGCAGCAGCAGCATACTATGAATATTCCAAGAGGAAGAGGAAGAGGAAGAAGAGGCAGCCAAACTTACCTGTTTCAGAAGATGGCCAAGGAAACAAAAAACAACAAAGATTAACAACTTCTTCCTTCAGCCATGCTTTTCTTCATGGATATATAAATATATTTATGCTAAATACAAACACACACATATATACAGTACATAAATTAAATATTATGAATGAGTGAGTGGCTTCTTGATTATTATTTCATGAAAAATAATCCTACATATATAAAGCAATGCCAAATTGCCAATGGAGATGAATGAATGCCTTTTACAAAATTATCAAAACGTGTTGTAATAAGCGAGCTTAATTGTTAAATAAACTTGTGATCATATATGTATATATATATATATATATATATATAATTTCTTATGCGACATCCAGACGTTATTATCGTGCGGATGATATGTATTTTGTACTACCCATTCTTACTTTCATGTATTTTTATAATGACATCCGCACGTTATTAATGTATGGACATCCGGATAAGAGAATAATTATATATATACGTGTGTGTAAATAATGAAGAAGATATAACAGCACTTGGTAAGCTTGTAAAGCCAACCAACCATGTTATATAAGAACCCATAATCTAAACCAAGAAATTCTGCCGCTAGCGCAAAACCCTATAATATATATATATATAACTTGGAATTACAATTCATCTTCTAGTGTTTGGTCCCAATTCGACATGATGAATAAGTGGTTGGTGCTTGCTTGCTTGCTTGATTGATTGATAATTTGGTTTTTCTTGTATTCCATTTTATTTGTAATCCTTACTTTGTTTGGGTTTGATTTCAAGTTTTTTATTCAATAATTACCAAACTCAGAAAGAGAACTAACTGCCTGCCCACAACTGACTCACTCACACAAATAGAAGAAATAGATGATGAGTTGCTTCTTTAATTAATACAAATGAATGCTTTTTTTATTTTTATAAAAGGTCTCAAGGATGAGGGAAATTTATTGATCAAAAGAATGACAAAGGGGGACAAACAGCCTGACCCCAAAACATAGAATCTTCTAAAAGAGTGTCCTCAATAAAATCAAGGGCACTTCAAACCATAATGAATTCATAGATAGAAACACACCTTTTTTTATTCTTTTTTTATTTTTAAAGAGTAGTGATAATTGTATTTATAACTTAGGCACTTCCAGAAATACACTACAAGGTATATCTCCACTAATAGTCGCGTAAAGTCAAATAAATTTCGGCATGAAAGTTGCAAGTCTAAACAAATCCAGCAGCGCCCAAAACCACTAATACAACTACAACTTTTAAACTCTCACAAGTAGAGACTCAACTACAAACAAAACATCAAAGTCACAAAAGAGTTAATGTAATTATTACAATCCAAAAAAACTGCAAAATCAACCGAGATGACAGAAAGTGGAGTCGCCGCCGTCGCCACCACGAAAACATAAACACTGCCATCGAAGCCCATGTTGAGGGGAAAACCGCAGCCACACATGAACTTACAAAAAAAACACACAAACCCCACAGATTTGCAAAATGAAACCAAAGAACACCAAGATAAAGTCGCAAAACAAGGGGGTATCACAAGGTGAGAGGGATTTAAGGATATCCGAGGCAACAAAAAAATAGATCAAAGAGCACAACCAAACCCTCAAAAGGTCATAAATGACCACAAGCTCAACCAAAAAATCACAAGGAAGGAAAGAGAAAAGATCGAGGAAGGGGATGAGAGAAGAAGGAGAATGAGAATGAAGGAGAGGGGAGGAAAGGCAGTGACCTTTCCTCCCTCTCCCCTGGCCTAGGATAGGAGTGGCGGCTAGGGTTTGTGAGGGAGTGAAGTGGAGAGGGTTTGAGAGAAATTTTTTTACAGAAAATTTGATCATGTCAATTTCTACTTTTAACTTGTTTATGTAAATACAAATATTTTTATTAAGATAAAGTTTTTCTTTTTTGAGAAAGAAGAAATAGTATGTTTATATCATGAGAAGAAAAAAAATCATTTATTAATCTTCTAGGTCAAGGACGTTATTTTTCTTGTTAAATTAAAAGGTGGGTATATCCATATATCATATCAATTTATGTTTCTAGTTACACGTTAACAAATTTATATACAATAAGCAAGCACATCCAATTCCAATTATTGTCTGTCCTTCATATTTGCGAGTAATAAAATGCATTAAGACGGTAAGTATCCTAATTAGGCCAAAACATTGATTCCATCAAAATAAAATTCATAAAAGAAGAAACAAGATAAGAAAAGGGAGACATGCTAATTAATTTTGTTGCAGAAATTGAATAAAATGGACAAATTGACAGTGACAGTGACACTGACCAAAATAAACAGACACACACACAACACACAATCTCAATATATATAGAGGCTAGGCTAAGCTCACCAAATTATTAATCAATTCCACTAGTCCATAATCATTTTCAATTTTATTATACTCTAGAGTCTGAGAGCCTGAGAGCCTGAGAGCCTGAGAGCCTGAGAGCTTCGATCAAACCGACAATGGAGGCAAGAGGGGGGGCAGCTCAATCGGCCGACACCGTCATGTCAGAGGCGGCCCCACCACCGGCACAAGCGGACTCCACCCACCCACAGCAACAGCCTCCACCACCGCATCCGGCCATGCCCGGAGTCGAGAGCATTCCGGCCACGCTGAGCCACGGCGGCCGATTCATTCAGTACAACATCTTCGGCAACGTCTTCGAGGTCACCGCCAAGTACAAGCCCCCTATCATGCCCATCGGTAAAGGCGCATACGGCATCGTTTGGTCTCTCTCTCTGTTCATTCTTCCATTTCCATTTCCTTTTCTTTTTCTGTTTCTTTCTCTTCGCGTTCTTTGTGTTCTATTTAAAATCAAAAAATGAAAAAAGAAAACGAAAGATTCATCATTTGGGGAAATTTGATCGTATAACTTACTAATCTTGAAAATTAACAAAAACATATACAGTTCTGCTTTGAATTCGGAGACGAATGAGCACGTTGCGATAAAGAAGATTGCAAATGCGTTCGACAACAAGATCGATGCGAAGAGGACTCTGAGAGAGATCAAGCTGCTGCGGCATATGGACCATGAGAATGTTGTTGCAATTAGGGATATAATCCCTCCACCGCGGAGGGACCAATTTAATGATGTTTACATCGCGTACGAGCTAATGGACACTGACCTCCATCAAATCATTCGCTCCAATCAAGCACTCTCCGAGGAGCACTGTCAGGTTTTTCTTCTTCTCCTCCTCTAAATATGAATATCAATCACCTAATGCCAAGTCTGTAAATAAGGTTTTAGTTGAGACAAAGATGGGTGTCATAGCATTCTTATTTGTAGCAAATATGAGTGTCTTGGTATTCTTATGTGGTATTGGTTATCTTGTACCATTTCTGGTTACAAGTCTGATAAAAGACAAGTTCTTTGCCACATCTGCATCTTTTTCTCAACAATTTCGACAGTTGAGGAGCAACAAAACATTCCTCTTGTTGAAATTGACATGAGGAATAGTTGCTCCTTGTAAACAAGAGTTCTTGAGCAAACTTGAAGATAAAGATTAGACTTCAAGACTTTTTCTTTTTCACCTATGCTGTTTGATTCCTTGGGGGCATTGGTTTGAAAGCCAGATTTTTCTAGTTCTTATCAAAAAGCTATTATCACCCGGTTGTACATGGGAACATTTAGGTAGGGCTGGTTGCGGTACGGTAACCGCAATTTTTAGGGGAAACCGCAAACCGCCCAACTATTCGCGGTATTGCATTATTTAACACCGCAAACCAGCCGAAGAGTTGCGGTTAACTGCGACTCGGTGAACCGCAAATCGGTGCGGTGTCCGCAAATAATGCGGTATCCACCGAGAAAGATCTCTTCCTCAGTAACTGAGAAGAAGAAAAGAAGGAGACAAAGAATGGGGTTTCTCACTTTTGCAGCAGCAAGCGGCGGCCTTATTCTGATGGGTGCATACGAAGCCATTTCTACCTCAATCCAAATCCCAGACCAAGATTCAACTCCATCGTCACCTCCATCTTCAAAATCTTCAAATCCCTAATTTCAAAACTCAAAAATCTGCAAAAAAAAATATCCTGCCAAATTTGAATCCATAATTTCAAAACCCAAAATTGAGCACTGAGAAGCTTCAACCCCCCAACTAGGCAGCGATGAGAGATAGAGTGAGGCAGCAATGAAAATCAACCACCCAAACTTAGATGGGAAAACTTTGTGGTTTCTCACTCTCTCCGTCCAAATCCCAGACCAAGATTCAACTCCGTAGGCAGAGATGGGAAAAAGGAAAAAAGGAGAAAGAAAGGAGGGAGAGGAAGGAGGAAAAGGACGGAGAGAGGAAGGAGAAAGAAACAAAGAAAGAGAGAGAGATAAGAAGAAGAATGAGAAAGAAAAACAGAAAAAGACAGAGAAATAAAAATATATTTTAATTATTAATTATATAATGTTTGCGGTAACCGCAAGTTTGGAGTTTTCCAAACCGCAACAGCAACCGCAACCGCAAAATGCGGTCGGTTCTTCAAACCGCAATTTGCCGTTGGTTTTCCTGCATATTCGGTTTAAATGCGGTAATATCTCGGTCGGTTTTTACGGTTTCGCGGTTTTTCGGTCTAAAATGCCACCCCTACATTTAGGCTCTAATCCTCCGTTTTGGATGAAGGAATTGAAAATTGCATAGAATTCTTAATGACGGAATTTAGATCTCCATCTTTTAAATTTCCAATAATTAATAATTTTAGTGTTTGGATTTATGTAAGTTGAATTTTGTAAATGACAGAAATGATAGTAAAACGAATTCCTGCTCAATAGAAATTACAAAATGACACCTCTTTCGGCGGAAATTAAACTCGGGAATCTTTATCCCCAATTTCCATGATTTTTTCTGCGCTTCATTTAATAAGATCCATGTTTAAGTTGCCAAACAATGGAAATATTAATTTCTCCTCATCAATTCCCGACTTTTAGCTAAACCTGAGTTATTTTCCTCCATCCAAACGGAGGGTAAGTTTCCTGGGATCTTTTTGCAGGATGTGTGGTTATCAATTCTTATGTGCTTGGATCTATAAAAGCAGGTGCAAACATCCTTATGGTTATATTGTGCTCCATTACCCCACCCCCATCCCCACCCCACCAAATGCATCTCCTTCTTCTAAGTTCAGAGTCTTTTTCTTTATGTGAGTTGTTATTAAGTTCTGGTTTTAATGATCACACCATATAGATCAGACTCAAGATAAAATAATTACTGTTTTTTACTTTTTTTTTCTTCCTTTTCCGTGCAGTATTTCTTATATCAGATCCTCCGTGGATTGAAATACATTCACTCCGCAAATGTTCTGCACAGGGACTTAAAACCTAGCAATCTTCTACTTAATGCCAACTGTGACTTAAAAATATGTGATTTTGGACTAGCTCGAGTCACCTCCGAGACTGATTTTATGACTGAATATGTTGTTACAAGATGGTACCGTGCACCAGAGCTTCTGTTAAACTCTACAGATTACACTGCAGCTATTGATGTATGGTCAGTAGGTTGTATTTTCATGGAATTGATGGATAGGAAGCCATTGTTTCCTGGCAGAGATCATGTGCATCAACTTCGTCTGCTTATGGAGGTAACTTAAATGATATTTGTCTGGTCATAAATCGTTTGTTTCTGCGAACCTAAGATCATCTGATGGATGATTACCATAAGAAAGAAATATCGTCATTATCATAATTATTTTTCACAGTACAGGGTCCTTGAATAGTGTTATTAGCACCCCTCAGGGACATACTTATTTTTAAATTTTAGGTTTTTCCTGTGGTCATGAATAATAAGCATAGCATATCTCACATTAGGACCATTTGGTGTTGAATAGGGAATTTGAAATTTCAATCTTCATGTTTCTAAAATTGTACGTTGGTAGTGTAGATATCTATGAATCGGTGTGGTTAATCATCACAACTCCTTGCAGCTGATTGGCACCCCATCAGAGGCTGAGCTGGGGTTTTTAAATGAAAATGCTAAGAGATATATTCGGCAACTCCCTCTGTACCGTCGACAGTCATTGACTGAGAAGTTCCCTCACGTCCATCCTTCAGCTATTGATCTTGTTGAAAAGATGTTGACATTTAATCCTACAAAGAGAATTACAGGTAAAGGCAAGTCCGATTAAAAAAATCACAGTATCTGTAATCTGTACTTCTTATGTGCTTTATTGGCTCAGCATTACTTGCTTCTTCCTCCTGTTTAGTACGCCGTGTTCATATGTAGTCTCAAGAGTGGATTTACTACTCCCATGTGGATCTAGCACATGGGTACATCTACAAACTCTACATTCTTCTCTTTTCCGTACAACTTTTGAGCTAAAACAGCAAATCCTTTGCTGAAGTTTAGATCTCCCAATATCTTTATTTAAAAAAGGGCAAGAAGATATAAAATCACATGCTATCAGACAATGCAACTTTTAGCAATCAACAAGTTTCCATCTTCTTGTGGAAAGCCAGCTTTCCACTGCCTTTCCTTAAGCTTAATATTTTTTGTGGGTATGATTTCCACAAGAGAATGATGCTTTAGCACGAGCTCCTACCTTTCATGCTGTCATCCATGAAATCAACCCCTTTTTACCTTCGACCACCTTATAGTAGGTTTTCATCTCCAATTTTGAAGGTCTTCCTTGCTCTCATATGCAGGACATCATCGCCGTCTACATTTTTAACCTCTATATATAGCCTTTGGTTGGGAACACAGAATTGATTGATATTACAGTTCCGAAGCTACTTTTTGGATATATTTTTCAGTTTAAAAATTGATCTCAAGCTATTTACCATGCTTACCTTCATAGGTTGGCTGGAACTGTAAGAGTTAACATGTGAGCATTTATGTTGATAGTCTTACATTCAACCAATTAGTATTGCTGCTCAAATTTCTTGAGTTTTCCTTATGTTGCAGTTGAAGATGCCCTAGCTCACCCCTACTTAACATCTCTCCACGACATCAGTGATGAGCCTGTTTGCATGACTCCCTTCAGCTTCGACTTTGAGCAGCACGCACTGACTGAGGAACAGATGAAAGAGCTGATCTACCGAGAGGCACTTGCATTTAATCCCGAGTATCTGCCACAATGAGTGAGGAATCATGCAATGCAATTGTGGGTTTTCATCTATGTTCCGTTTGTTTGGTCATCATCGGATTGATTTTTCATGTAAATATGTTCCATCCAGAAGTGGGAAGGTTCTAGATTGAAATTATTTGATTAACTGGGAACAACGGTAATGATGTTTGTATCCGCCAGTTTGCTTTCTATTGATCTATCTAATTGTTGAATTGGGCATACTGCTGATGAATTAATATTTTATTTTCTTCAACACGTTTGCTTCCTAAAACTTGAGAAGCAATAAAGATCTTCTATCTCTATCCTTGCTTCATTTATCCTTACCTTGTTAATCATTTTCATGGCGCGTAGGTTTTATCTTTCCAGTGTAAATCTCTCATGGCAAAGGAATCCCTTCAATCAAGATTGCGTATCAGTCTGCGTAGGGCAAACCTGGGCTTGTAGTTTGAACTGAAATAAACTAGATACTGACGTCTCTGTCACAATGACATCATGGGTGGAATATTAATGAAATAGCATCATTTCGAGGTTCTTTGTGAATTGGAGCAAGCCACTCTGAAGAAGTTGTAGGGCTCACAAAATAGCATACGCTGGTTAGGATCACGTCGTGGCGGGTAACCAGCAAACCAGACCAATGATATTAGGTTTGAATCCCCATAGCATAGTGTGTATGTGAGAAACAAACACCCCTCCCTTTGTAATTTAGACTATTGCCTGTATTAAAAATAAAATATCCCCAATTGGTAATTATTATCCTTTCGAATAATGTAGATAGTTTTTCACTGTGTTTCTAATCATCCACTTAAGGAAAACCAAAACGGGGAGCGAGCCATGTTATGAAATTGCAATGGCAGAATCAGATTGTTGCATAACCTCCCTTTTGGAAAACCCTGGGAGAGTTAAAATGACTCCATTTTTTTCTCACATAAGGCTTTATAATCCTGTTACATTGAATTCTTTTCATACAACTGATTATACTGAATGAGATGAATAAAACCAAACTACTCTACCATAGGAAGCAACCTCATCAAGGATAAGGCAACTAAATATATCGTGTAGAGAAACAACGGGATTCTTATGGGCAAGAAGAAAACAATAAAGAACAAACTCATCTCAAACTAATCTCCTATTGTAGGAAGATTCACGACAATAGCTAATGTAATGTTGTTAGTTCTTCACGCTCCCAAAGAATCTTGAAAGTGGCACAGGCCCATCAGCCTCGTCATCGTCACTGCTGGAGTGCTTGGTCCTTGACCTGTGCTTTTTTTCCTTCTTTGTTCTCTTAGACCTGGACTTGGATCTTTTCGAATCTCTCTCTTCTTCTTCACTACTGTAAGAATCCGAGGATGAACTCGAGGAGCTAGCCTCTGAAGATCTCCTTCTTGAATGCTACAAAGTACAAAGTGAAATGAGGAAACTTCCAATTTTAACTCTCTTGATTGAGGTATTATTCAAACTACCATTCACACTCGCACTTTTGTTCTCTCACACTTAAACATCAAAAGATTTTATAACTTTTTAAAGCAAAAACAAGAGGAGGGCACAAAGCTTATAACATTGCCCTCAAAAGCAATAGGTAACAACCAAATAATGGAAATACTACCCAAAATTGATCAGCATGACAGGTCACTTTTAATGAACTACAAATGAAGTACATATACTTTAGCACATTTCAAGTTTCTTCTCCAACTTCCAGTCATGGTCACCATTTCATTATCACTGCAAGACTACTTCACCAAATGGGTGAAAACAATACCAATGGCTAAGATGGGAAGGTGTGGCATGCTTCATTTAAACTCATATTCTTTATGGCTTATAAGTTCACAAACTTAGGAAACTTCAGATCAGGTTGCCTCAATGTAGTAAGAACAGGAAGGAAAATTTTGACAAAGGGTGTGGTTACTGGATGTACATACATTTTCATTACAGGAAGGCCAGTCAAGTAGAGAGCCAAATTAGTATCATAATTTGACAATTCATGCAATCATTTTTACCTCGAATGCACATGTGTTCAATATGGGCAAACAATTAAAACACAGACACACTCAACAACAACAACAAAAAATTGCAGGCAAAAGGTACCTTTCTCTTTCTGCTGCTGCGTTTCTTTAAATCTTTATCCTTCCTATCTGCAAGGACATAGATTCACCTTCAGAAAAGAGGCTAGTAAAAACAAGGTAGAGGTTAGTATTTACATTTCCATGTCCACGACACCAACCTTTTTTGCGATCAGACTTACTACTGGAGTGGTTTCTTCCATTGGCAAGCTTGCGAGCCCTTTCAGCATCCAGTTGAGCTCTGTATTCTCTCATCATTCTATCAGTGTCTTTTTCCAGTTCTCCCTTTCTAATTTCATCTTCCTAGTACAGCAATACATTAAGATTAACTAAAAATTTGGATGTAGTGCAGACAGCTAGAAATGCATATACCTTAAAAAATATGCTAAGGGAGTAAGTAGATAAGAAAACTAGATAATCTGAAAAAAAAAAAACTTCAAATTCTTTTCCTTTAAAAAAAAAAATTTCTACAACACACCATATTCAAAGGGTTTTTCTTCTTTCAACAGGTACAAATTCTGTATATAAACTATACAGGAAGGTTCTCTCAAAAAATACGGGAAGGTAAGACATCCGCAGAAATTTATAGAGACAAATGCAACGCAGAAAAAAAAATTACCTTTTGCTTCTTTTTATACTCCTCCCAGGTAATTGTATGAGAAGTTTTGAGGCTAGCCAAACGAGCAGCATGCCACTCTGGTGAATGAAATGAACCATCCACCTGCGACAGTCCTCATCAGTGAAAGTACAGGAAAAGAAAACATCCAGGATGCAAGTATTTTATTGAATCATAAGTCAATTCTCTATTAGTAAGATGAAACATACGTAAATCTCACCATATGTAAGAAAACTACAGAGTCTATTATGATTAAAATCCATATCGGAGTAATGAAGTTCTCCACCAAATATTAAATTGGCTAAGAAACTACTGAGTTTAATTATTTTGTAACTCATTTAGAGGTAAGAAAGTCTCAATATATTTTTAAAGTAAAATTGTTGCACTAAACAATGTGCAAATCACATGCTTGTCAAACAATGCGTCCACACATTTATTTGACAATTGTTTGACCCCAAATGTGAGATTGGATTTTAGAGCACGCTCAAGTGGTAAGGTTACAGTAGGATTGTTTTAGGTTGAAAACTTGCCAAGAAGAAAAAACGATATTATCTTACAAGTTAAAATGGTACCCTACTTCAAATTAACATAGATTTCTTTCTGCATACATATACCCATAGAAGAACATGGATACATGGGTGATGTGGAAAGTTGGGAATGAGCAACATGCCCTGTCTGACAATAACTCATATGGGCGGCATCTAACTAGTGGAAATTTAGTTTCTTGAGATAGATTAATCATTTTCATGATTCTGATAGAGTTATCCCACAAAATGTCAGACAGGTGATGTGATTGGTCAGACTACTCCCATCCCATCCCATCAATTGTGAATAATCATAATCACTGAAACAAACCAAAAAAATCCTACTTAGGATGCTATACACACCCTCTAGCCTCTACCTTCCTAGAGCTTGATTTTTATCAACATACTTTGAACACACAGTATTCCACAAGAGAAGTGCTGACATTGCGGAGGTCAACAGTGCTGTTCAACACTGGACATATTTATGCGAACAAATTGTATTGAAGAATTCATTCATTCACATGAAATTCGATATAAATAATTCACTTGAAGGAACAACATCGAATCCTAGAGAATTAGATCCTATAACCAGAAATTGAGTAGACAGTCAAGAATTACAATATACCCATTACGAACCAAGATTCAATGTTACAACAAACAAAGTTTCCTTGAAATCTATCCTAGCCACCAGAAGCACAAATTGAATTGCATAGTAAGCAGTTGATTGAGAAGAAGAAACGCAAGCAATTAAGATCAATTGAAATGAAAATAATGAAAAAGAAGAAGAAGAGTAGAATTGAAATTGGATAGGGTAGTATGGAAGGGTACAAACCATGCCGTCTTCGACCTCATCAGGGCCAGCAGAGCTGGAGCCGAGCCTGGATCTCTGCATAGCCTTGTAAGCTTGATTTTTGCCCATTTTGAAAGAGACCTAAAAAGAGAAATCAATGGAAAAAAGGCCGAGAGAATCGAAGAAAGACAAAAAGAAAACCCACAAGGGGAACGAAGGAGAAGATATGAGTAGCTAGAGTATTAACGGTCGAAAATCCATGCAGTTATAGAGAGAATTTAGGAAGAGAAACAAGTAAAGGTTGGGTTGGGCAAAGGTTTTTCAAAGACGAGAGGGTCGCATGGCATGAATGTGATGTAAGAGGTGAGGGTGTGAGGGTGTGAGCCGAGGCAGAGCCAGCAACAACGACAACAATGTTGGGTGAGAGACCTTGAGAGGTTTACATGACGTGTTGGATCTTGATTCGTCCGACCCCGAAGTTAATAATAATATTAACACACAATCCACACACCACCCTTTAATCTGGACCGTTCATTTTTATTTCCGTGAGTTTTGTGTTAAAAATATCAAGTAAATGAAATGATTATAAGATGACATTTAAGAATGAGTCAAATTTGTTTTTAATAATTTAACTATCTTTGTTAGCGTTTGCATTTATTAAATTAAAGGAAAGCAATCATATCATTAAATCATTTGATAGGAGCAAGAGGATGATATAATTCTTCAAACTCGAGTTTGGGCTCTTTGACCCAAAACAAAGGAGACGATGCAGGCCGGGCTCGGGCTCTAATCTCTCTCTCTCTCTCTCTCTCTCTCTCTCTCTCTCTATATATATATACATAGGGCTGGGCTCTGGAGTTGCTGACGGGCTATGCCTCTGCCAATCAACCTATACTTTGAACTTTGCACTTTGCACTTTGCACTTTGATATTTGAAGGAAGGAAGAAAAACAATAAAAAACTACCACCGACAACAAGACTACATATTCTAATCTTAATGAAGGCCAACTGGTCTATGCCATTAGAAAAATGCATTTAATTGTACATCAGTTTTTAATCTTTATGATATTTTAGTTATATGTGTGAGAAATCCCCTCTTAATGTAATTTATGTTATCTCTTGTACGAGCTCATATCTTATGTGGTCGACGTATTGTCGGAGCTTGAACATCCGCTTGGACATGGAGAACATATGTCAAAATTTTGAGTAAGTTACAGACGGGTACAGAGAAAAAGGAGACAGAAGATATGAACTCCGCTTGAGCTTGTACTAAAAAAAAATTAGTGTAATGAAGGTTAATTGATATGTAATTGCTGCAGCAAATTATATATAATTTACGTTAATGATTAACGCAATGAATTATACGAACCAACCACATCTGTGCAGTGTACAGTACAGTAGTGTACGCCTTGCTTGAGACATCATACATCGATATGTCTATCCATCGATACATGATACATGATACATGGATGGATCAAATGTTAATTATTAATCAATAAAAAGTAGAAGAATATACATATTAGAATCTAATCTGTCATCACTTTTGTTTTATAATCCTCAGATTATTACTGTTGTCCCCTCCCCTTGAACACTACGCAGCCACTGTTCACATTGGACAACCCAAAACAATACTTGTTTGTTTTCAAAACTCTCTCAAGTCTGAACCCATATATTAATATAATATTATTCTCTGTCTGTCTAAAATAATATACGATTATTATTATTATTTATTATTTTACAAGTTACAACCAAAACCTTGGTTGCTAACATTCCTGTTCTTTACACAGATCGAGATTCGAGAGAGAAAATGGGTTTTCTTTCGTGAGAATATATATGATTGTTGAGTCACTCATCTCATGTATCAGAATTATTAAGGATCTGCTCTGCTCTGCATCCTCCTTCATGTAAATCAAGGACAAAATATTAAAAGAAAATTTTCTACACATATCTCATAATGCGATTGGCAAGAATTTATGAGTTTCTACTTACATTTTAAAATAGGTATACTTTAACTTTCGTTGAACAATAAAACATACTTTGAATTAAATTTTAAAAAATAAAAAGAAAAAACGTAAATTTATTTTTTTGAAAAGAAATGTGTTTTTTTTTCTTCAGTGAGAACTTTTTTTTAAAATTACAATAGAAATTCATGCTATGCTAGGACAACAATTTATTATTACAATCTGTATTCTTTGGAAAAACGAAAAGCCGACTTTTTTATATATAAAAAACCTACTTTTTTTCTTATTTAAATTTTTAATATGGTGGAAAGAAAATTATGCAAGGACTGAAGGTTTTATTAGCAACATATGTATTCTTTTGAAAAACAAAAATCAAACAGTTTTTATATATAAAAACCTATTTTTTTTCTTATTTAATTTTTTAATAAGGTGGAAAGAAAGTTGTTAAAATAATAGCTTGTTGTAAAATAAAAATAATAATACATTTAATAAGGGTTAATTTGAAAAAGAAAAATTAGCTTATGTGATGCATTGATGACATTATTTTTAGTATAAGGAAAAAGGATAAAGTCGAAAAGAGAAAGCTCAGACTCAGACTTGCAGCAGGCTAGGATTCAGAGAGAGAGAGAGAGAGAGCACGAGCCCCTAAAACCGACGCGTTCCGGGTTCTCTCTCGCTCAGGTCATGTCCTTTGCTTCGTTTTATATATATTAAATATTAATTATAGGCCAAATTGTCACCACGGGTTTGTACTGTGCATGCATGCCCACTCACTCGGTACTGACTACTGAGTACTATATTTATACATCTGTACGTACGGCCTAATATTTTCACTTTTGTCCCATTAATTTTCACCGACGTCCTAACGGTGTCGTTTCCGGCCTTTCTTTTTCTGTGGGATGATGAATCATGATCATGGATTCATGATGACGACGCCGATGTGGTGGCTGGCTTGAGTCCTCCTCGTCAAGTACCTCAAAGACTTGACTGTTTATTTGTAATTTTCTTTATGTCCAGTTTCCCTTCAAAATATATGCCAGTGGAGTAGTGGCGGTGGGAGGGAGTCATTTTCTGTCACGTTTTTCAAAATTAAGCCTGTAGCTAAGCTAGCAATAGACTGATTAGGACTTTTGTGTTATTTTTTTTGCTTTTAGTGGAATTCACCCTTTATTTCTTATTCAATCATCGAAAGGGGGTGGGCATGCATAGTTTAACTTTAATCAGATGATGATGGTGATGACAAGAAATATGGAACATAAATAATATTCCGATATTTTTATCGAAATTTTGTATTTTTGGACTACTGATATTTCCGTAACCATCGATATTTTAGATCTCCATAGACTAAAATATCGATAATATTGATGATATGGACCGAAATATTGATAATATCCCGATATTTCCATTGAAATTTTCGTATTTTTGGACTACCGATATTTTCGATATGATCGATATTTTATTCCTTGCTCCTACTACGTAAATAATTATATCGCTTAGTATGAAAAACTATTCTATAAGTAAATTACTAAAATATTCAACAAAAATAAAATGAGTGATTCAAATAATTTAATATTTGGTCTTTGCTTTCTATTAGTTTAGGAAGTATATATAATAATTATTGCTTGTGGCTTCCTCACAATAAAAAAGAAGATGTTTTTATCTTTACAAGTAAATGACTAAATGATTTCTTCACAAAATAAAAACACTAAGTGATTTTAGAGCCCACCAATATATTAATAAAAAATAAAAGCATCCAATCAAATAAAGTTTCAAAAAATCTCATTTATCAAATAGGAAATAGACTTTTATCCAAATAAAAAAGGATTGGGATTTTAACTTTCATTCCTATATGAAGCAACATGAATTTAGTTTGAAGCAGCCGCATGCATCAAAAGAAAATAATTGAATTTGGTTGTTTGCTCTCCAATCTCCTGCTTCAAATTTTTTAATTCCGGGTTAAATAACTTTACATAGTCATAGTTTTTTTTTCCTTTGTTTATTTGTTTATTTATTTATTTATGATAATATATTTGTATATGTTTATGTCAGTGAAAATTGAAGTTTTCATTATTATGGTTATATGTTTCGTATCTTATATGTTCTATGCATAGAATATGAAATTTTTTTTTGGGTATAATTTATAAATCATGTCCTTAATAAAATTTGTAATTGGTTTGTAGATGAAGAAACAACCTAGAAGACGAATTTCACACAAACTCTTTGATTATGTACATCGAAAGGGAAATTGCAGAAAAGTTTAGCATTGACTCAATCATAGATGGTTTTCGAGGTATGAAAAAACGATGAGTGTTATTTTGATACCTAATTGAATAAATAATTGTTTTTTGCTTTTTATTTTTCCAAACATTGTTAAGGTTGAAAAATTGAAATTTTTTAATGTCTTGTTTGGTTTATATGTTTGCCCCCCAACACATAAATTCATGACTCCGCCACTGCTCCTTGAACTCAAATTCGAGAGCCAACTACGCCAAACGTACTTGAATTGAATAAGAAAACCACTTCTTCCTTCGTAACTTTGACAAAAATAAAATAAAATTATGGACACGATGTGAAACTTAATTACATGAGGATTACTTAGAAACACACCAAATGACGGAGGTTCAAACTTAAGATTCTTGAAGGATGTAACACTTGGCGCCTTTTTACAGCATCACAAATTGTTGAGTGTATATCAGATTTACACTTTCTTTGGGCAGAAAGACCTGCAATGGCTAGGTGTATATGACTGTAAATTTACATTTTTTTCACATCTTGAATGTGGGTCCCGCGTGAAAGAAAATATAAGAGAGGTGAGAGAAGAGCTCCAGCTTTCCCCTTTTCACTCGCATGAGACGCGTGAACACTAGCAAACTCTCCCGACTTTTTATACTGATGGACCCCTTTGGATGTTGGAGTGTTGTAGCCGCTGGAGTTGGCTGAAATGCATGGAGTTGGGAGTTTTGTTTATAAAAAATCACAGCAAGCAACAAAAGCAAGGGAGTTTTGTTTACAAATGTCATATGGTTAATTGATAGGAGTATTTAAGCTGGCAGGCAACTACTTTCGTATCGATGTAGTTTTCAAGTATTATGGCAACCTGGCAAATTAATTGTATAGATGGCTAAGAAAACTGCCACCCGATGGTCCCAACAACAAGTAGTCCATATTCCATACCAAAATGTGAAAGCTACCAAAAGCTTATAAGAAAAAAAACCAGTTTAGGGTTTATAGGAAAATACGACCCTACCCCCATGTTTTTTTAGTTAATTTCTCTTGATAAAGGGCATGTGTTTTTTTAAATCCTGATTAAGCTATGATGAAAGATTCAAAGACAGATATTTGAAAATTAAAAAAAGTTGGTCATCATTAGATTCCCATCATTTCAAATCCATATAAAAGGATTTTTTTAAGGGTCAAAACGTGTAGAAGAAAAGGACTTTGTAAACCCAAAAAAATAATTCAAACTCTTTTTATGCTTTAGAATTGGCATAGCAGCAGGGATTTGTAAATGTATGCGCGTGAGGTTCAAAAATCAAAGACGTGAGTTCTTCTTCTCCTACACCAGGCGGGCAGCAGTGACCAGATGAGGTGATAGGCACCCAGTGGTATAGAAATTTAGAATAGATACAAAATGAAATGTCCCCTTCGCACCAAAAGAGCGTGTAGTGTAGGTCGTCTCAGTCTCAGTCAATCCGCATAAAAAGTGAAAAAGGCTTTCCCTATTCTTTCTCGTTTATCACTCACCAGCGAGAAGCAGCTAAATTTGTTTACCACTTTTTCAAAATTCTACCAAATTGTCTAAAACTGTTTCTCTCTTCTTTTTCTCTTTCCCTTTGATTCATTCTTTTAACTTTCTCACCTATCCATCCATCCATCACTCACAACTCCAATGTGTAAACAGCTAATCCTCACCATCAGCAGCACCGCTAGCGCCAGCACCAGCTTGGGTGATAATTGTAGAGTAAGAATCTTTCGCACAATGACACAACACAAGCAAAAGAAAAGTGCAAATCCCAATAATACTCATCAGCAATGTTTTTCTCTATCTGTCAGACTCAGAGATTTTAACCTCTTCTCTCTCCCCCCGCTCTTCCCTGTTATTAATAGGATCTTCTTCAAGATATCATCTTTACTTTCCACTCTCAGAGTTTACAGGCTCATAATTATATTCACTTTACTTTCACTGTCTAATGTGTATTTTTTCAGCTCACTCAAATAAAATGTTCTCACTTTTCCCCCATCATCCCCACAGGTGGAGAAAAAGTTTAGTAGGTCACTTGTTGTAAATGGGATTTTGCTCTTGTCACCTGTCGTGAGGTCGCAAATCTCAGGTCTCAAGTATCAACAACAACTACCATTCTCTTTGCTCTACTGTTCCCTTCTCCCCCCCTCATCACACTCACCACCACCACCACCACCACCACCACCACCACCATGTAGACCCTTCTCCTCTCTGACCAAGAAGAACATTCTCTTCCTAAAACCTCACCACTTACTGAGTTGGTCTGCACTCTTTCTTCAACAAACCATCTCTAAATCGTTTTCATTTTTCAGAACACACCTTTCTCTTCTCCTCTCTGACCAAGAAGAACATTCTCTTCCTAAAACCTCACACTTACTGAGTTGGTCTGCACTCTTTCTTCAACAAACCATCTCTAAATCGTTTTTCATTTTTCAGAACACACCTTTCTCTTCTCCTCTCTGACCAAGAAGAACATTCTCTTCCTAAAACCTCACACTTACTGAGTTGGTCTGCACTCTTTCTTCAACAAACCATCTCTAAATCGTTTTTCATTTTTCAGAACACACCTTTCTCTTCCACTCTAATTGCCAATCCAAAGTATATAAGGAAAAACCCAAAGGAAAACAAAAAAGACACTTGCTTTCAACTCTGACAACCACAATGCCGGCCCTCACTCTTCTGATCCTCTTGCTCACCGTCTCCTTCACCACCACCACTTGTTACCACCGCCACCGCCACCGCCACCTCCTCCACCAACCCTTTTTCCCATTAGATTCCTTACCTCCAACACAACCACCATCCTCCTCTCCCCAATCCCAACCCACCCAAATTCCCAAACTACCCTTCTCTGCCTCCTCTTCAAGCCCACCTCAAAAACCTTTCTTTCCCTCCTCCTCCTCTCACTCCCCACCCCCTCCCCTCCCTCCCCAACTGCCCTAACCTCCTTCCCAGCCAACATTTCTTCTCTCCTCTTCCCTGAAACCTCCTCCTCATCCTCCCACCGCCACGTCGTCGCCATCGCCGTCTCTGTCTCCCTCACTGCCTTCATCATCATCGCCTCCGCCTCCGCGTTTCTGTACTATCGTCGACGTCGGCAGCTTGACCCCACCATATCCGACGATAAGGCTTCCAGAACTGACAGCCTCCGCCTGTTCCCGCCAAACACCGCCACCTCCGACGCCGTTCACAAGCACCGTAGTACGCGAAATACCAGCACCGAATTCCTCTACCTCGGCACTTTAGTCAATGCCCGTGGAAACGACGAAGAAAACGCCCCAAATACGAGCAATGCGGGCTTGACGTATGGGGTGTCTAGCTTGTCCGGCTCGCCACCGTATCAGAAACTTGGATCACCAGAGCTGAAGCCGCTTCCGCCACTTCCCAAACACAATTTCAGACGGGGCTTTAAGAATTCCCAACTGGGTTCTGACGACGACGACGACGAAGAGGAGTTCTTTTCTCCCAGAGGGTCTTCCGCGAGTCCCAAAAATGGTAACGGGTTAGCAACAAGCTCGGACAGAGTGTTTAAGGCCGTAGAAGGCGAAAACTTTGGAAGCAGAAGCTTCAATTCGAGAACCGCATCGTACCCATGTTCGAAATCTGCTTCTCCAGCAAGTTCTGGTTCTAATACGGTCTCACCGACGTTGAATTTGAGTTCCAGAAGCTTAAAATCAAAGTCGCCGGACTCGGTAATCAATTTCGCCGCTCCGTCTCGGCCTCCTCCGGTACCGGTATCATTGTCCCCATCGTCGTCGTCATCATCGGAGAGAGGTTTAGGTTCAGGTTCAAGTTCAGGGAATAGCCAGAACTCACCTTCAAAAAATTCGGACTTTTTGGGGCTGAAGAGCCAGCCTGAGGTGAAAAATAAGAGTTTCGTTCCGATAAGATTGCCACCGCCGCCTCCGCCGCTACCACCGCCGATGTTTTGGGAAGTTCCTGCCGGTCCTAGGCTGAACTCAGGGCCACCGGCTCTTGTCACGCCTTCCAGGCCTCGTGTGTTTCAGAATTCGGGACCGGTTTTGGGTGGTGAAGGATCACAGAGCAATGCGATTGTGGAAAAGACCGAGGAGACTCCCAAGCCCAAACTGAAACCTTTACATTGGGATAAAGTTAGGGCCAGCTCAGACCGCGCTATGGTGTGGGATCAGTTGAAATCCAGCTCTTTTCAGTAAGACAATAACCAAACTCTTGGCTTTTCTTTTTTCTTTTTCTTTTTCGGGTGGTAAATTAAAAGTGTGATCTTTAGCCTTTTGTTCAAGACTGGATGTTTCGTTGCGCTTGCCTCTAATTAGTGAATTATGTGGTGTTCTTTTCGTTACTTAAGTTGGTAGAATCTTGTTTTGGGATGCAGATTGAATGAGGAAATGATTGAGACTCTGTTTATGGTCAATAATTCGAGTTTGGCCCCAAATGATAATGTTCGGCGACAGATTCTGCCCCCTTTGAACCAGGAGAACCTAGTGCTTGATCCAAAGAAGTCCCAGAATATTGCAATTTTGTTAAGGGCGCTTAATGTCACCATTGATGAAGTCTGCGAAGCCCTTTTGGAAGGTTAGTTTGAAGTTCCTACCCCAAAATCGTATTGCTGCGTGCTGCGAATAATATTCAATCCTTGTTGCCTTGCTAAATCTAATTGCTTCTGGATTGCAAGTTGTCCAATTTCATCAAATGTCTAATTTGCATTTATGTAAACCTTCCTAAATTTGCAAGCAGGTAATTCCGATGCACTTGGGACAGAACTTCTTGAAAGTCTATTAAAGATGGCTCCAACCAAAGAGGAGGAACGCAAACTAAAAGAGTTCAAAGATGAATCACCATTTAAGCTTGGCCCAGCTGAGAAATTTCTGAAAGCAGTGCTGGATATACCTTTTGCATTTAAGAGGGTGGACGCAATGCTCTACATTGCCAGTTTTGATTCAGAAGTAGATTATCTTAAAAGGTCTTTTGACACTCTGGAGGTAAATCTTGTGTTTTCTTTTATATGTTTGTTATGTGCCTTCATAGCAAATGAACCTATCATTCGGCCACTATTGACTGCAATAATTTCTATTTTGTTCCGATTCCTCAAATATCTCATCGGAGCTAATAAACATCTGTCTTTTAAATTTCAAACCTTCGTGTCTCATGAGCTTTATACAAGTCAAAAGTTGAACAGTGAAAAAAGAGGAATATGTCTCGATACTTTTTCTCTTTAGTTTAAATTTTCTTGTGTAAAGCTCCTATGTTTTGAAAAGTTTTCAGCTTCTTGTTACTGCTGTTCTGGATATTAAAATATTTGTCAATCTCTTGTTCTTGGTATCTATCTGATTACCCTGTCTTTAAGAACTTGGTGATGGTTATTTCTGAAAGCGATGTAGTTTTCCTGGCAATTCATTTCCGCCTATGCTTCTCAACTTGGCCTGATTTTGTTGGCAATTCATATCCACTGCTGACACAACTTCCTTTCTACAGGCTGCTTGTCAAGAATTGAGGAACAGCAGAATGTTCCTGAAGCTTCTTGAAGCGGTGCTCAAAACTGGGAATCGCATGAATGTTGGCACCAACCGTGGCGATGCCCATGCCTTTAAGCTTGACACACTTCTCAAGCTTGTAGATATAAAGGGAGCTGATGGGAAAACCACTCTATTGCATTTTGTTGTGCAGGAAATCACCAGAGCTGAAGGTTCTCGTCTCTCTGGCATTAATCAGAATCAAACAGCTGAAGAAATTCAAGAATCTTCATCTTCTTTTCGAGATGATGTTGAATTTAGGAAGCGTGGCCTGCAAGTTGTTTCAGGATTGAGTGGGGAGCTCACTAGTGTAAAGAAGGCTGCTGCTATGGATTCAGAAGTACTGAGCAAAGAAGTTGCAAAACTTGCTGGAGGAGTTACAAAAATAGCAGAAGTTTTAAAATTAATTGAAGAAAGTGCATTGAAGGAGAGTAGCCAGAAATTCTGTGAGTCCATGAGTGGGTTCTTGAAGAAGGCCGGGGAAGAGATTGTAAGGATTCAAGCTCAAGAGAAACTCGCATTCTCCATGGTAAAGGAATTAACAGAATATTTCCATGGGAACTCAGTGAAGGAAGAAGCTCATCCGTTCCGAATTTTCATGGTGGTGAGAGATTTTCTCTCTGTTCTAGACAAGGCATGCAAGGTAGTCGGCCAAGTTAATGAAAGAACTATAGTTGGGTCAGCCCGTCAATTTCCAATGCATGCCAATCCAACTCTTCCGCCAGTTTTTCTGGGATTCAGTGCAAAGCAACAGCAGCATTATGGTTCCTCAGACGAAGAGAACTCGCCTTCATCTTAGTGTTTGATTTTATGCTGTGTTGATGGGAAAGGATGAGCATGTATCTGGGGCTGGAGCTTTTTCGCTGAATCTTACAAGTTGATCTCGTCATTTTGGGTTGAGTTGAGCACCCTTCCTCTACTTACATATTTATACACACAAGATTTTGGAATTGTTTATCTTGTGTAATATACCCTATATATATAGAGGGGAATTAGATCATCAGAATCAGAAGATAATAAAGTTGTAGTGGCACAATTATATTTTGTTTTGATCTAGTGTGTAAATTTGTTAGTTGTATTTAAAGCGTGTGGTTCAGTAATTATTCCCAACGGAGGTTCTCAAATAAGTTTTTAAGTCATGGATTGGTTATATACTTTTAATTTCGGTAGTTGGATTGCATCTAAGAGACTATTAACATATCTAATGAATGCAATTCAATGCCCGAGATTAGAAGTATGTAACAAACACTAAAAATACTCAATGGAGTATCTCCCCTCTCCAACAATTATCTCTCACAGATCGACGCCGATGCTCTTATTTGAGTTGAGTGATATAACAAATGAATGCTCTAACTAAACATTCAATAGCGTAGCAAGGGAGGGATATATGGAGGCCAGTAACTCAAACCCTGTTGAGCAATAATTATTACATCACTTAGTCATGTGATAGCCCATTTATTTATTTATTGGAATTTGGAAGGCTCTATTTATAGAAATAAATAGAACAACTGGATGGAGCTACAAGGTCTTCAAAATATGCAAAATTTGCCAAACAATTTGTTGCCCTCCCCTTCCCTCCCCTCCCCAAGTATAAACAAGAATGACATTGCTTTTGAACCCCGCCCAAAACGAGCTGTTTGATTTTCACTGATGCTTGCCTTGCCTCCTTGCACGTTCACGATGCAACAAACTGGGATTTCTCTTCAGCATCCATGCGTTCAATCACCCGGCGTGCTTCCTCTTCTGTAGCAGGAACAACATTCCGAATCCGTATCCCATCTTTCATGGCTTCAGGAACAAGAATGTGAAATAGAATTTGTTTGATACCTGTTCAAATATATATAATTATATCTCAGACTCGAACCTCAGTTAAATATCTACAAATCCTCCCCCCTCCCTCCAAGCATTTGTAGAGCAGAAATAAGGATTTCATTTGAAGATCATATTTGACAGAGATTTTCTCAAAACTACCCACTCATTCCTTTACACTTGTTCTTCTATAACCTTCTTGATTATATTATCTTCCTGGGTTTGCTGGTTTACTAAGGTATTTCGGTGACAATGAATAGATACATTTCACAGTGCAAAAGCTACCTTCAGCATGTTTTTGTCAAGTCACGTGCTCACCTCACTGGACCTAAGCTCAGGCTGTAACATGAGCAACGACTTCCACGTTTATCAGAGGTTCAGCTGGGTTCTCAAGATCTGTATAGAGAACACAAGACTTCAAACGTAGGAAGTTTCCTACATCCACCTGCATCAGCAAAATAAATTTGTGGTTCATTAATCCCCCGAGCACGTACCAACATTTGATGAAATTTTGCATTCATTTTCTGCCTGATAATGCAAGTTAGGGAAGTGACAACTTTTTCTGTTCAAAGACTGAGTTCTGTACTTGAATGGAGTGATAATTATGCCCAACTTAATGCAATCTATCTATCTTATATCCATGCCAATGCCATTGCTGTAAACAACCTAGTCATTTGAATGATTGATTAGAAAGTAGCAATTAGCATAATTCGGTGCTGCCAAAAGTTACTAGGCGCTCACACCTTTATTTCAGTTCACTTGCATGCTCAAACAATCCTTGAAGACAAAAGATGCAATATAATGGAGGGTCTAGCCATCAAAGGTGATATTTATCTCGCAATAACTCTCTTACCTAACAACTGACACTTCTAAATGAGTGGTCTTATCAGTTCCGTTTTAGTCCAAGATGCAATTTTGTAAATCACATTCTCTTGTCAAGCCATGATCACATACAAAGAGAAAATAACAAGAGTGCAGACCAAGTAGTGCTCATGTTTGCTCATAGTACAATCAATAAGAAGATGTGATAGTTTTCAATCTTAAACGAGTATGAGTATGTATGTATTTATAGTCCGTCTTATGCTTCAATAATACTTATGCAGCATGCCATGTCTCTATACACACACAGAGAACTGAAAACGTTCATAGTAGCTAATTCAAAATATTTTTATCGACAAAAGGCTCAGTTACTTACAGGTCTAACAAAATCAACATGATCAACTTCTAGAAAGTGTGGTGCTACACCAGCAAATGCATACGTTGTTGAGAAGGCCAGTTCAAATGCTCTTCGCATTAAAAATCCTCCAAAAATCCGACCATGGAAGTTCCTTTGCTGTGGCTGGCAAATAAAGGAATTCTCCAGGCACGTATCCCTAATAAGAATGCTATCTCAGTCTGCCAGTGCAGGCATGTCACAGAAAACTCGCCCTTCGGCTAACAAGGCATTGAGTCTGTTTGTGTCTTGGTTTTCAGTATCTGTTTTATGTTCTCCTCTCTTCTTTTTCCTCATTTTGTTCCTATTATCTGCTTCTTCCCAAAGCAATTTTTCCTTTTCAGTCTCAGGTGAGATTTGGTTAACCGGAGCAGATTTTCCAGTCTTAGAATCACGGGCCACAAATGTGAAGTTTGCAATAAGAGCAATGGACTCTGATGGGTGTGGAGTTCCTGCAAGTCAAGTTTTCATAGTCAGCACTCGCACAACAACAAATTAAAACTAAAATCATGATCCTTAGGTCTGATGAGAATCAGAGATATTAATTAGCAACAAGAAACTAGAATATTTGTTATACATTCTTCAGTACCATACCATGCATGGATTGAGTGACTTCCAGTTGAATCTCCATGGATGACTTCCCAACCCATGCAACAGCACCGCCTAGATTCAAATCAGTGTCAACACGGATAGGTTTTTTCAGAACCATCTTGTCAACAGAAGCAGTCACCAATAGTAGAGGCCTCGTTGCGCCATCTTCATTGCAATTGCAGCAGTGCTAGTCAGCAGGTGAATGAGTGAAGGTAAAAAACTACGATATCATTTTCCAATGAAGTGGCAACAGACAACACTCAAAAGGTTATGGAATCCCAACCAACCTCTAATTCAAGAAAATCCCGTTTTGCAGAATGCTAATTAGAATTTAGAACCCAGTTGGGGGAAAAAAAACCTTGTTAGCAGTTTTTTCTACCAATCCAAATTCCAAGCAACAAAATTCAAACAAATACATGCTCAATTGCAGTTTGGTAAATAAAAAAAATGAAACAGAGCTTATATTAGAAGCCTTAAATTAATACCTTGAATGCAATGGTTCCAACAAGAGCATCGAGATCCTCAACCAACTTCCCCATCCTAATCTCATTCCAAGGGTTCCTGTACTGCTCTCTGAGTTTATAATCAGATGAAAACTTGTAGAGAATACTAGTCCGGCTCTGCGCCGGAGTTCTCGCCACCAATTCACTTTGTGGAGGAGCGTCAATTGGCGTGTCCCCGAGTTTCTCATACATTTTTGATCTTGCTTCCCAGAGAGCATTTGTTACAGGTGAATGGTACATTCCGGGCCATAAACTGATCGGTTTTCGGATTGAAGAGCCTGCATCAATTGGCTGTGAACTATCATACGGTGAAGTTACTGTGGAAACAGCTGGGATTGACTCTGAAGAAAACGGGTCAGCTGGCTCCACAGAATCCAATGGTTTGGAACGTGACGGGGCTGAATTTGCAGTTGAATATGGCCTGTTTGGTATTCGTCTGTATAAAATTGGAACATATTTGGTGGCTCTAGAAACTGGTTTTGCTTGCTTTGGAGAATTGGGCGAGTGGGTATCAATAGCATGAGCATCATTGTTAAAACAGGATTCAGAACCAGCATATGACAATACTGACCTGGTTTGAAGGAATGCTGGTGAAATAGGATCAAAAGGTACGATTTTGAATATGGGGTTTGCTTGTTTTGGTGAATTTGATATCTGGGTACTGCTTGTTTCAGATTTTGTTGAGTGCGAGGCAAGGGCTTGGAATGATGAAGATTTGGAATTGGGTTTGAAGAGGAGGTGGGGAAGTGGTTTTCTGAGTGGTGTCATGGTTCCCAAGTGAATTGGATTGGAAAAAGATAAAAAAAAAAAGCTCCTGACTTTGATCGGAGCTTGTATATGTGACCACGATCGTCAATCGAAAGGGAGAATGTGTCACAAATTATATACAGAGAGGATCTCAGATTCTCTGTATCGTTTAATCAGGGCGGGTAGAATCTGTTTATGCTGTTAGGGTTCTTCTACAATGCGTCGACGCATTGATACACCAAAAAAATTTAAACACTCACGTGGTTTGCACGTGGTAGAAAGTGATTTTTAAAAACGAATACAAAGGCAATAGCCGGTCATAAGGGGCTTTGCCTTCAACTCATCCCTTACCTCTTTGCCTCATCACTGACCTCTTTGCCTTCGTCTGAACACTGCGACCTCTCCAAAGCAGTGAATCATCTTCAAGTTGGAGCAGAGCTTAAGCCCAAATCCAGAATCGTGGGAGTTGCAGAAATTGGCGTGGTTGTCGATTTGATTGAAGGTTAGTGTTTTGATTTGATTTTATTGAACGAGTTTTGGTTTAGTGTTATGATTTGAGGGTTTTGTTTTAGTTTTTCATTTGATTGAAGGTTAGGGTTTTCTTTGGTGTTTTGATTGGAGGGTTTTGTTGTAGTGTTATCATTTGATTGAAGGTTAGGGTTTCTTTGGTGTTTTGATTGGAGGGTTTTGTTGTAGTGTTATCATTTGATTGAAGGTTAGGGTTTTGTTGTGATATTGGTTTGTGAAGACGAAGTCGATAAATATGAAGTGGGAGTTTTGAATTCTTAGATCCAAATATTGATTTGCAATAACCATTTCTGGTTTTTTACCCAAGGATTCGTTCCGTGCATTGTTCATAGAATTGCATAGTGTCATGCAATTGCATGATCATGTACGCAAATGCGAATTCACTGGGTGTAGTTATATCCATAGATGCAATTGCATAATGCACTTATATCCGACATGCAATTGCATAATTAAGAAATGCGCAAATACGGATTCACCGTGCGATTATTTCCATATATGCAATTGCATAATGCGATTATATCCGGACATGCAATTGCATAATCAAATACGCAAATACGCATTCACGTGTGCGATTATATCCATATATGCAATTGCATAATGAAGGTTGTTTGTGTGTGTGCGATTGATGGCTTGAACAAACAACCAAGGCAAAAGGAAGCGTAAATTGGAGGGTAATGAAGAGCATGTCATAGTTGGACGAAATGCATTTTCCGTTTCATGTAAGTGTTGAGATACATATATGTGGAAATACAATTGTTGTTGAATATTAGAAGTATTTGCTCGATTACTTGTTGGGTGACGGAAACATGAACATGATGCAATGATGCAAAGTTCGGGTGTGAAGTCTAACGATGAGGTGAGGGATGAGATAGGATAATTGATTGGAAAGCGTGGAGTTTATATTGGTACTAATGATAGTCTATGTTGCGAGAAAGAAAAGAATCGCAACTAAATGGAGGAAATTGAGCCCTAACGAGAAGGCTGCATATGGATCCAGCGTTGAAGGTCGAAGTGGGAAGCAGAAAAAATGTGAAGAAGATAAGCGGGTAATAGCGAGATGCAGCCACTGATAGATTTCACGCATTAGTGGCAAAATTGTCGTTGACGAAGCATTACATCAATTGAGGAAATTGGTTTGAACATTGTCGTCCTTGTCGCACTCGTTTGAACCGGCCATTGTGCAATTATCTTGTTCAAAAGCTCGACCCGTCTACTTGTTCGATTGAACTACACGGAAAGTGTTTGAACTAAATACTTATGAGTTTGGACGTGTGATGGGCCTTGAAAGGCAGTGGTAGTGATGTTGTCTTGGGTGGGTTAGTCTTGGATGATGAAATCAAACAATTATATGAGATACATTGTGGAGGTTATAAAGGGCAATGATGAATAGTTTAGTTGAGAAATTATGTGCATGCGAAGAGTGGGATGACAACTTCAAAGTTGGGTTTGTCTGTTTGCCGCCTTGGCACCGTTCTTTGCCCTACATCGGCATTGTCGTAAGCGGGAAGTATTTGAGTTCGTTGAGGGCGGCGGAAATAAAGGCAATGGGCTAAGCATGGTTTCAAGTATTTAATTAAAGGTGTTAAGGCGTTCAAGGATAAAAAGTCGGTTTATATGAATGGGTGTTTGCTTTTCCTCCAAGCTTGTTCTATTTTGATTCTCTTGTCAAAGGTGGCTCATATGTTGATCGTGCGGTGCATCCCATTGTGGCATGGAATAATAAGTTGGGTAATAAACTTATAAAATGGGTCACAAATAACGGCGGCTTTGATAGTCAATTGTTGGTGTTGTTTCAAACACAGCGAGATGTGCTCACTTTCTGGGGTCAACATTGAAGCTTTGGCTCAAAAAAGGGTGGCCGCTATAGTGGCGGAAAAAGTTTGTCGTTTCAGTTGGGGAAAGAGTTGTTGAACTTCGTGAACCGTTCACTTTCGAGAATTTCGTCAAGAGTTAGCTTAACTTTCATGAAAGATGGAACACGTGCAAATCTGAACAACCCAATGTGGAGAAAGATATGCCAAAGGCTTACGAGGCTATGGGAAAAGTAAAGAAGGGCAATGATATCTTGCAACCAGGCGAGCCGAGATGCAAAGTTCCATTCAAGTATCACAAGGTGAAAGAGCAAGAAATGGAGGTATGAAGATAAAAGGAGTCCTAGTAATTTGTCATTGTTTGACAACAAGTAAAGTATTTATTTTTATTATTTGTATGTTTTTAAATATTCAAATGGTTGGATTGTAACAATGTTTGAGATATGTTTGTCATATAACTCAATGATGGATGGTAATGTAAATTTGGTATTTATATATCATGGATGGTTATATTCCAATTTAGTGTGTTATAATTTATTTGTTATGATTTTACAATTCTCTTTTCCGCAGTTAAAAAGACCGTGGAAAAGAGGAATGTTAGAAAAGGTTGCCACTCCTCACACTACTCGTATGCAAACACGTCGTACAACGGAGAGGCATCAGAAGTAAGCATCAAAAGTCGCCATGGGAGGCATTGGCGTATAAAAAAGCGAGTTAACAAATCCGTTGGAAAGCAAGTACGGATTAGAATACCCGATCCAAAATAAAAATAGGTCCTTTCAAGCTTAAAGTTGGAGACTTAGATGATGCGACATGGACTTGTTCGATTACCTTTTTAACGAGAATGGCCGAATCCGGGTAGTGTGACCAAAATGTCGGTTTTCATGCGTTTATCCATATTCTATCAAGTAAGTCGTCGCTGTTTGATTAGTGTTTAGATCATGGTACATTCCTAACAATTGCCTTCATGCTTGGATGTAGTACGGAACCAATAATCGAAACGGAGGAGGACATTATCTAAGTAAGGGAGAGTTGTTGTGCTTGAGGCGGAGAAGTGGCTTAATGACCGGTTGATGAACACAAAGATAAGTTATCTACATGAGTTGGGTCTAGAATATGGTACTTTACTACATATTTTGCGGCTCTTGCTCTTGGGGGCAATAACGGATGAAGAGTTGTCGGCATTTCTTTGTGAAAATGAGAAGAGAGACCTCAAAGCGATTGAAACCAATGCGAAGGATTGCGATAAGGTTTGACAATGTTTTGTTTTGACCTATAATAAGAAATGTATGTATGCAATAAGGCTTAACAACCTTTTTGTTCTTAGATCTTCATCCCGATCATGGACAATATCGGGGACCATTGGTACCTAGTAGTAATCCGGGTTCATGAGCGAGGAAGTTGAAATATGGGATAGTCTTCCATCAGGCCGACCTAGCGTCACTTTCGACTTACACGGGCACAACACATTGTATGTGGGTTTACTTGTATAGTAGTTTTTTAGTGATATATTCAAAATTTAGCATGAACAATAATTATTATGTCACGTTTGTTGGTAGGTGAAAGCTTTGGACTTGATTTTTAGTGATGAAATTGCGCGGGACTTTGGAACGGATGGGGTTTGCAAAGTTCAATATCTTGCGATCGAAGATGGCGCGCAAACAAGATAATGGGTGGGATTACGGGCTGTTTGTTTTGAATTGGTGCGGGCTGACATTGAATGCAAGTCACTATAGTGCAAACAAGGTTCGTAAGTATTGTTAGTGACATGTATATCATTTCAAATTTCCATTTCACTGTTAATAATGAGTGGACGAGTTCATAGTTTTGTGTTGGTGGCGGTTTCAATCAGTACGAGAGCGGGTGCGTGTCGCACTTCCGCTTGTGAAGCACCCAGCGTGATTAGACCTAAAGTAATGCGATCCGCTCGAAGCTGCAGTAGACAAAGATCTAGATGGTTTTGCTTCAACGTGTTGCAACTAACCCTGGTATGCCCAGCTTACACAAACCAATGACAAGGTCGCATAAAGCGGTGAATTCCAAAAATTGAAATGAGGACATGAGAATTGGCGAAGCCTATAATTTCGTGTAAATCGTGTTGAATTTTTGTTAACCATTTTGTAAAGTGGAGGTGGGTGGCTTCATGCGAAAATTGCACTGCGATGAGTTAGGTTTTGCATGTTCAAGCGTGCAATCACATTTCAAACATGCAATTACATTTTCAAGCGTGCAATTACATTTTCAAAGCGTGCAATTACATTTTCAGGACGTGAAATTGGACGTTATAACATGCAAACCTAACTCCTTTGTGTATAATTTTCGAGATGAAACCCTTTGAATACCATATGCTCTTTGTAAATCATGAGCAATTTGTAATTCATTTTTGTTTGTGCATATGGGGTTCAAAAATTAAGGTTATGATATGGGCAAGCCCATCTTTTGTATGCCCAAATACCATGATTGTAATCATGGTCAATATTTTGTAAATCATAACACGTAATGGAAGTGATGCGTAGTTTGGATGCTTAGAAAAAAATACATAAGCATATTCCTTCAAACACATAAAATAAATTTTAAACTCTCAACAAAAACCGGTTGTTCGAGTTATACGGATAAAACACAAGTCATATCCAAATTTACAAAATTACGGTTATATTGAGACACAAGTTATCCTAAAATTGTAAATGACATCCGAAAAACACCAAATAAGGATTACATATAACATCCAAATACATAAGCATACGTCTTTGCTTCATGGATTGCACTTTTCTAATTGATAACTGCTTGATCGAGCGTGATCTTGTCCACTTTGTTGACCACGCATCAATATGCTGGGCATATTTCCTAAAAATTTCAAACCCGATCTCTTGGCGCCGTTGTATGCAGATTCGGTTTTTCACGAAAATACGGTTGACTTTTTATGCTTGGGATGGCCTTGATTGGTGTGGCTTGCATTTGTTTCAAAATCAAAATCAAAATCAAAGTTTGAAATTGTGTCAACAATATCGTTGTTACTCACCTCGGTGGATGGCATAAGTACATGATGAACTTCGACTAACTTTTGAAGTATTTCGGTGGTAGGATCATTTGGATCATCAACAACCTTCTTTTTCGGTGGTGCATTGGATCCCCTTGAGCTACAAGCATGATAAGTTGACATTGGGATGGAGGGGTTGCTACAAGTATAACTCTTGGTATGCCTATTTCAAATTATGAAAGATAAAGGGAACCAAAAGCTGCAAAGCGATGGATGGATAGGGTGGATAAGTTGACTTATATATTGCCTCATGCACTATTGTGTTCGTTAATGAGGGTAGTTGGTTAGTTGAAATCCTTTAATAAAAGTTATTTGTTTGGTGGCCAGATAGTTTCATATTAATTGCTATGTTACCATTGTAATTCATATTTTACCTTCCAAATGATGGTCTTTACTCAAGTTAACGAAATGTCGTTTAAATGCTAACTTGTCCAGTTCTTCTAGTAATTTACGATTTCAACGCATATTTTACCTCCAAAGCGTAACATTTGCTTAAGAAAAGTAAAAGATACGTTTAAATTGTAAGAAAGTGTTTTCATGCGCCTTTACTTGCGAGCGAGGTTCTTTACTCCACGATCGCGAAGTATTGTTTAGATAGTAATTTTAATGTTAAAGTTATAATTTTACTATTGGAGCGTACATTTTACCTCCCAAAAGCAATATTTTTCGTTTGAGGAGTATAAAGAGCGTTGAAATTGTAAAAGTACTTTTCAAGGAGCCTTTACTGTGACGAGGGTCTTTACTCGGTGATCGTAGAAGTATCGTTTAAATGGTAATTTCAGCGTAGAAGTTATAATTTTACTATTATAACGTATAATTTACTTGCCCAAGGCAACATTTTCGTTTGAGGAGTAAATTAGATGTTTAAATTATAAAAGTACTTTTCATGGGTCTTTACTCATGACGAGGTTCTTTACTCCTCATCGCGAGAAGTATCGTTTAGATGGTAATTTCAACGTCGAAGTTGTAATTTTACTATTATAACGTATAATTTACTTGCCCAACGAAACATTTTCGTTTACGGAGTAAAAGACACGTTTAAATTGTAAAAGTACTTTTTAAGGAGTCATTACTCATGAGCGAGGTTCCTTACTCCCTCATCGTGCAGAAGTATCCTTTAGATGGTAATTTCAGTAGAAGTTGTAATTTTACTATTGTAGCATTATAATTTACTTGGCCAGCGAAACATTTTTCGTTTGACGGAGTAAAAGAGGCGTTTAAATTGTAAAGTATTTTCAAGGAGTCTTTACTCGCGAGCGAGGTTCTTTACTCTCTCATCGCGAAGTATCGTTTAGATGGTAATTTCAACATAGAAGTTGTAATTTTACTATTGTAACGTATAATTTACTTGCTAAAGGCAAGATTTTGTTTAATGATCAAAAGGCGTTTAAATTGTAAAAGTACTTTTCAATGGTCTTTGCACTCGTGAGCAAGGTTCTTTACTCTCATCGCGAAGTATCGTTTAGATGGTAATTTCAACGTAGAACTTGTAATTTTACTATTGTAACGTATAATTTACTTGCCTAAGGCAAGATTTTTCGTTTGAGTTGTAAAAGAGAGCGTTTAAATTATAAAAGTACTTTCAAGGGTCTTTACTTGCGAGCGAGGGTCTTTACTCCCTTATCGCTTGAGTGTCGTTTAGATGGTAATTTCCAAGCGTAGAAGTTGTAATTTTACTATTGTAAGCATTATAATTTACTTGCCCAGCGAAACATTTTTCGTTTGAAGAAGTAAAAGAGCGTTTAAATTGTTAAAAAGTACTTTTCAAGGGTCTTTACTTGCGAGCGAGGGTCTTTACTCCTTATCGCGAAGTTAATACCGTTTAGATGGTAATTTCGGCGTAGAAGTTGTAATTTTATTATTGTAACGTATAATTTACTTGCCCAGCGAAATATTTTCGTTTGAAGAGTAAAAGAGGCGTTTAAAATTGTTAAAGTACTTTTCAAGGGTCTTTACTCGCGACGAGGTTCTTTACTCTCACGATCGTGATATCGTTTAGATGGTAATTTCAACGTAGAAGTTGTAATTTTACTATTATAAACGTTAATTTACTTGCCTAAAAGGCAACATTTTTGGCTTGATAAAAGAGGCGTTTAAATTGTAAAAGTACTTTTCAAGGGTCTTTACTTATGACAGGGTCTTTACTCCCCTTATCGCGAAGTGTCCTTTAGATGGTAATTTCGGCGTAGAAGTTGTAATTTTACTATTGTAGCATTATAATTTACTTGCCCAGCGAAACATTTTCGTTTGAAGAGTAAAAGGAGCGTTTAAATTGTAAAAGTACTTTCAAAGTCTTTACTCGCGAGCGAGGTTCTTTACTCTCTCATCGCTGAAGTATACGTTTAGATGGTAATTTCCAACGTAGGCGTTGTAATTTTACTATTATAACGTTGAATTTACCTCCCGAAAGAAATATATTCGTTTATGGAGTAAAAAGACACGTTGTAATTGTGAAGTCCATTTCTGGCGGCTTTCTTGATGAAGCGAGGTTGTGTACTCTGCATTAACGCATATGTGTCGTTGAAATAGTAATTTTGTGCGTTGAAGTTTTGTAAATTTAATGGTGTAACACCCATTTTACTTCCCAAACACAAAATTTGCATTTGAGAATCAAAGATACGTTTAATTTGTAAAATTACATGTTATGGCCCTTTACTCGCGAAAAAGGTTCTTAACTCCATGAGCATAAATGTCGTTTATATGGTGATTTCTGCGTTCAAGTTATAATATTACTATTTCAACGCACATTTAAGCGCCAAGCGAAACATTTGCGTTGGAGGAGTAAAAAGACATGTTGAAATGATTAAGGTGTATTTTTAGTGCCTCTTACGTGATAGATGATTCAATTAATTTAAGAGTTTATAAATTAGTACACATTATGTAGTGAGTAGTGACAATTGAAATTAAATGACATCTTCATGGTGGGTGAAAAGCAAATTAGTGTAGAACTTCAATACCTCAAGCACAGGTAGGTTGACTAAGATTAATTGGTGATACCAGCAATGTCAATTGCATGTGGACGTTAGGGAAGGGAGGGTTGGTTCACTAGCATTTATTAACCAAATTCTAGGAAGGCTAATAGTTAGAGTAAAATTGACTTGGTCATTGATTGAATCGCTGGCAGTGCCACACCACCATCTAGCGGGCGTCTCTTAATGCTTGACAGAATAAGTCATCGACACAGTTTTAAAATGTTTGTTAACGCACATTTTAGAGGTTTAGATGAATTAATAATAGTACATCAATGTTTATATAAAGCAAAAGGTCGACAAGGTGAAACATTCAAGGGTTTAGAATGCCTTTGGTGTATGCAAACATTAACAAATGATATTATTAATTAAATCAGGATACTAAGGTAAATTCGAAAGTTTTCATCTTGACAAAATTAAAACACAAAAAAAGAATCCTATTTTTATGGAAAACAAGTAACTATTACAATTTTTAATTGTAAATAAAATTAATAAAGCATTTATTTAGAGCCTCTCGCATAGCCGAGGAAACACAGTGAGAGGGTAGTAGAAGACATATGTTAAAATTACGAAAAGAAGCCCAATTATCCTCTGAACCGAACGATTCAGAAAAAAACGGCGAATTCATCAAGTTTTAAAAAACCTGTTCATTTTAAAACCTAAAACCAACGCAATTGGAAAAAAATAAATAATTCTTTGGCTTTGCAAAAAGCAGCCTTAGTCAGTGCCAAATACCAAACCTCACGCGAGAATGGGTTAAAATCCCTAACTCCCCAATTTTGCTCTCTTCTTCAAAAAAACCCCTCCCCGAGCTTGACCCACCACCTCGCTCGCCACCGCCAAGGAAGAGGCCAAGGCACGCCAAAGCAACCCCTAGGCGCCTGTGCATCACGCGTCGTCGGCAAGGAACATCAACAAGTTTACTACTCTGTCGGTTTTGGGTTCCACGAAGTGAATATGGGGAAGAAAAGGGGGTTGCGGTGGGAGACCCCTTGGGAAGGCAGGCTCTAAGTCTAGGGACCCAATCTCGCTCTCTCAATCACATGGCACATTGAAGAATAAGCTATATGGTGTGAGAGAATACACCATTTCATAGGAATCCGAATGCACCCGAATTGCACGTTGGTTTGGAGGACCATCTTTCGTACAATTACCTCAATTGTATGAATTTTACTTTGATCCTATGTGCATTCAATGAATTGGATTAATTTTTCGTTTATTTGTGAAATGACCTGAACAAGTTTGTGTTTGGAATTTTTTTCCCATGAGTCGCACCATAGTCTTGGTACTTGATGTTGCTTACTCTGCTTTTTTTGGTGTATAAATTATAACCCTCATAATCGAAGCAATTGCATGCTTGATCATGCAATTGTATGATATATGCTTACGGTGGAGTCTGAGATTGCATTTCTTGTCATGCAATTGCATTATTTAACATGCAATTGCATGATCTCATATTTATGCGCACAGTGGGTCTAAGATTGCATAGCAAGTCATGCAATTGTATGATGATCATGCAATTGCATGATCTAATTTAAATTCATTTGCATAAGTCATAACACAAGCCTCTACATTAGATTTTTTACCTCTTACTTCCAAATCGCCGTAAACCTTGTTACTTTCATTGAATTGGATTATGAAGTTTATGACATACATTGCATTATCCGATGTCTTGTATCAATTGGTGTCGACCACTAGTTCCAATTTGGATACTCAGTTAGAAACAGTTGAGAGAGGGAGAGATGTACAATCAATATTATATTTCTTTGTAGCACATAGCTTGCTTAGTTGCTAGACGTAGAGGATTTTGGGTGGAGTTGAGAGGTGAGATTGAGGTCGAGGATATTGTTGTTTGTCGCTGCACTACCACTTTTGAGTTTGTCTTGGACAGTTTCTGCTTCAACTCGGAAAGCGAGCTTCATTCTGCGAGGTTCGTGCTGTGCTTTTTCCACGACCTCTCATTTTCTTGCATTATGTACCGATTGTGCAAGTACGACTTTAAGTTCAGCCCTTCCATTCCTGTGAACATTTTGGGTTTTATTTATGATGTTTATGAAACCAAAACAACCTTTTGTATGCTAAATAATAATGTTTATTGTCATAAACATTTGTATATATTTAACACATGGAGGCACTAACATTATACTATATTTTAAACCAATCTTCATTATACCCAAAAAAAACAAGTTTGCCAATGAACAAAACATAGTTAATAGAAATAGTTAAAATTGCCCATACAAAATTAAGAAGAAAAAAAATAGATTACCCACAAGTATCTTATGTCAATTCCATTTTGTGGTCTATCAATTTGTTCAGATTTCCAGGATAATGCATTATGATGTACTCAATAAAACCGGCCTCACCCTCTCGAATTATTCTTACGGCATCACAGTTTTCAAGTCCCTTAGATTTCCAGCTCGTATTTTGTTGTATATTTGAATCAACATACAACATCACATTGTGTATGTTAACAGCATCTTTATTTGCAAAAAGCAGTCATTCATTTTGTATTTGGAAAAATATGTCCTTCTTTTGTAGCATGTTGAACTAACAAGGCGTATTATTTCTCTTTCTGATTGAATGTGCAAATCAATTAGGGAGTCATGGTAACAACAACATATGTGCGTATTGGTGGGAAAAAGGTTTGCATTCTCGATTACAACGAGAAGATTTCGAATCCGTCAAGACTTCATGAAGATATTAGGCCAGGGGAAAAAGCGCGATAGGCCCTTGCTTATTGCTTTGGCTGAGAGATGGTGGGACACGACACACACCCGTTCCACTTTGATAAGATTAGGGGAGATGACGATGACCCCAATGGACTTGATGCCATCACTAGCCTTCGAGTGGCGGAAACCCATTGAAATACGACATGTTGGCTCACCGAAAGAAGAAGAACTTAGAGTTACCGTTAGGGGAAACCAGTTGCTATGAAGGTTGATAATCATCGCATTAGATATGATGATCTATGTACAGATAATCGGCACAAAGAACCTGGCGAATGACGTTGAAGTTGAGCAAATAACAAGGGTTTTCATCCTTTGCTTGATTGGGTCAACTTTCTTAAATGATAAGTCCCGCCAGTGTGCTTGCACTACATGCCTCTCTTGAGAATGTGGCCTAAATTAAGAATTACAATTGGGGGGTGCGGGATTGGCATGCCTCTACAAATCCATGGATGCCGTATCGAGAGGTAGAACGAGAGCATGGGAGGTTATTGGAGAGCTTGGGAGGTAAGTGGAAATGAAAGTTATTATACTCATTCATACAAATTGTTTAGTTAGTTTTCAAAATGTTTACAATTAACTTGTTATACCATTTATAGGTATGGGCATGTGAATACATCAAGCCGTTAGCATCAAGCGCCCAAGGACAATGTTGATACATGGCCCAAGGCTTTGAGATGGTTGGGGTCAACCTCGAGCGTGATTTACAACATAAATTGGAAGCATTAAGAGTCACTTTATGCGACATCTCACAAATGATAATGTAGGTGCCATTTTCATCGTACCATGTTTTTTTTTTTGTAAGCTAATGGTGCAAAAAATTCACTACACGCATTTTTTTTTTCAATGGTAACGCCGCAGGTGTCTGCAGTATCCATGGGGACGGATGAATCACGGGTACCTCCTTTCGTCAAAGATAGTATGCCGTACCCACCCGACAATGTGCATTTTGCTTCAGGACCAAACGGTTGTGCATGGTACTTGGGGAGAGAGTCACTGCTCGTAGCATGTGGAGTCGCACTCGTGGTCCCCAAGATTCCTCCAAGGACCATGCTTCGTGATTACGAGTTTGTGAACAAAGACGAGGAAGAAGAGGCCGAATGGCTCCTCCGTTGACAATTGGATCAAGCCACCGCGATTACGCCAAATATATAGATGAATTTGTGATTTACCGTCATTATCCGGACATGAGAGAAGGTAAACGAATTGCTTCATTGTCAATTTGTCACATGTGTAGTCACTCCTATGTTGGAAACAATTTCTGCCAATGCCACAGAAAATGACAAAGGTGTGACGGTTGGAACCATTCCTCGTCAACCTTGGTCAATCAGCCGCCCGACCTTCAAAAATGCTAATGAAAGCAAGTTAGTTCGGATCCCAGGGACAAGAGAGCCCGGACCTACGATTACCCAAATAAGTGACACACGTAAGTCAATGGACGTTACATCATACTTTCATTTTGATCAAACATTATTTTTGTTTCACACTCAAAATTGGCGTTGCCATTCTAGGTGACGGCCCATGAAGATGCTACACACCTACTGCGGCCACATTCTTGGGTTGCATGCTTTACTATTTTCAACGTGTCCGGAAGCAAGCAAGTGAGCTTACAAGACTCGGAAATAAAAATGTCGGCTTATTTTGTAATTGGTGCATTCCATAAAAGTGACTTTTCTTCTTCAAGGTTTATAATGTTTGTTGTTGTATTAGATGCGGGAGGAACGTTCGAAACCAAACATGATCATCTTTGGAAAGTGAAAGCTGCACCATCGCTGGAACGGAAGATGACGAAGAGGAAGACGATGGAGATGACGAAGAAGAAGAAGAGGATGCGGAAGAAGAAGAAGAAGAGGATCAAGAAGATGAAGAAGAAGAGGATCAGGAAGATGAAGAAGAGGAAGAAGGAGAAGACAAAAATGAGCAGATGATGGGCTTTCAGACCTTCAAGAGGATAAGCGACCGAGGCTAGTACGTGAGACATAGACACAATGGAGAACCGTACTCTAAAGCAACCCAAACGCAAGACAAATAAATCAGTTCATAGCTCAGAGCTCGAGAGGCGTAAGAAAAAAATAAATTTCGTCACTTGTTTCATGTGGTTAAATTAATCCATTTCATGTTAGTGTTAGAAGTTACAATGTGGGTGTTTTCAAGTTGACTAAAATGGAATCTAGTTAAATTTATGTTTTCCATGTCGATCTTTCAATTGAGGACATAAGTTTCCATTTCGCTTTTTGTGATATCCATTTAGTTAATGTAATTGCAAACGCACAATGAGGCATGCAATTGCATTATCTAATTTTTCATGCACAAGATGGGTGTGAGATTGCATAGATAGTCATGCAATTGTATAGATTGTCATGCAATTGCATGATCTCATTTTAAATTACTACTTGGTAAAGGACAGATTGCATAGATAGTCATGCAATTGCATGATTAAAGATGCAATTTCATGATCTTATATTTATGCCCACAAAGTGGGTCTCGAGATTGCCATGATAGTCATGCAGTGCATGATTTTTCATGCAATTGCATGACTCGCTATTTATGCGCACGTGAGTTTGGGATTGCATAAGGAGTCATGCAATTGCATGATCAATCATGCCAACAAGACGACGGTTCAAATTCTGCTTTTGCTTAGGTAGTCATGCAATTTAATACACCGAGTCATGCAATTTATAGAACCGCAAATACATCCAACCCGAATTTGGTTACATACTTCATAAACATAGTTCATAAAACCAAAAATATAGGTTCGTTTACAAATGTTAACACAGAATGACAACAAGAAATAGCTTCTGCCATAGAGGTATACACATCATCTACCTCTAATTTTCATTTCTCCATGTAAACAAAGACCCATAAGCTTTACTACTATACATTGAATCACTCGACAATTGTATCGGTTCGTGAGTGCCAAATGAGAAACCGTCATCACTCTTCCGACTAGAACCACTTGGGCTTGCAATAGATTCGACATCATTTCGGTATAATGAGCAAACCGATTAGATGTTGATTGTGAACCCGCTTGACTGGCATAGCTGTAGCTTATATCCATTGATGCCCCAATATCGTTACTATCGATAGCTTTGACTACCGAGCCAAATTCATGACTTCATTTGCACTCCGATCGATGTTTCTTTGAGAGCAATTACGCTTGTCATGTGTCCAATTCCAGCTGGCACAACATACATGTCGTTGCTTGCGTATTCCACTTTGCCTCGTCCTTGGGTACCTTTTGTCTTTGCTACGGTTGGATCTTTCACAATGTTTGCAGAAATTGGGCACACTTACCCAATTTAAGGCTCGTGTCCTCTTCTTTCCGCCATAAACCATGGACTATTCCCTCCAATCGACTTAGTTCATTCTTCAAAAGCCCATACCCATTTGTACTCTTTGATGCATACAAACACACTTTGTTGGCAATACAACTTAAACTTCCATATCTCAATTTGTACAACTTCCTTGCTACCACTTTCTGTCATAACTCCATATCCACGTCCATTAAAGCGTCTTTGTCCATCGCTTCATTATGAGTGACGAGGGAATTTCCATAACCTGCTCCCACTTCATCACATAAAACAAATGGCAACATGGGATGCCTTCGTTTCATATTTCTGCAATTGCACTCTATTCGAACATCTTCCCCACCATGGTACACACAACTCCAATTACTTTGCGGTTCACCGTATTTAGCTAAAATATACAACCGTCCTCCGAAATTATGAATTATTTTTTCATGAATGAGTCTTGTGAAGCATTGATCTCATTACGCACAATAAAAAGCACTTATGGGTGTAAATTTCAGAAGCATGTTGCTCAAGACTTGTAAGTGTTGTTGTAAGCACTTCCTTTGACTGTTTTGAGTCAAAATCATCCTTCGCCGAGGTATTCTCACACGATGCCATGGCCCTATCAATTGCTGGAATGCATTCAAACAACTTAACGCCTTTCCTTAAGTAATCTTTCACAAACTTGTTCATACACTCCACGCGTTGAGTAGTGCACATACCACCGAAAAACTTGGGCCTAAGGCGTGATTCCGCCCACGCATCTCGTTTTGCATACATCATTTGCAACCATTCCTTTTGTTTCTGTAGTAACTCCGTCCTTCAAAAACTCCCACTTCTTTTCAAACTCATTGAGTGCAATTGGTTCCCAAAGACATGCTTTAAATGATTGTACTAGTTCTTCATCCTTTAAGTTTTTCACCGCATTCCTTGCCACGTGCCATGAGCACAACCTATGATTGCACATGGGCAACACATACTCAATTGCTTTGCGCATCGCCTCATCCCCATCCGTCGGTATTGATGTAGGCTTTTTGCCTTTCATGGATGATATGAATGTCTCCAACAACCACTTGTATGTTTCACAAGTCTCGTCAAGCAATAGGGCACAACCAAATATTACACTCGCCCGGTGGTTGTTTGAACCAACAAATAACACTAGAGGCTTGTCATACCTATTGGTTTTGTATGTCTTTGTCGAATATGAGGACGTCTCCAAAGGCAACATAATCCAAAAGTGAAGTAGAGTCTCTCCAAAACAAGTTACCAAGCCTATTCTCCTCATTTACACTGAACTTACAAAAAATTCAGGATCCAATGACGCTTTCGCTTTCATGTACGCGAGTGCGACTTGATGTCACCGTCCAACAAGATTTCCCTACGTGCTGCATCCAACTTGTTATATAGATCCTTGATTTGGAACCCCACATTCAAATACCCACCTGATTGGTCTACCATATACTCATAACTATGACATGTTCGACCATAACTCTATGCATTGCCATTGCTTGGGCTAAATCGACTTGAAACAACCCGATTCGAGCGAAGATAAGGCGATTCACATGGCGTCGCTAATTCGTGAGTGTGATCCGGTTCAAAGCTTTTCACAATGTAAACCTCACGTTGGTTCTCATACTTCACCATAAAAAAAGCCGCGCAATTCTCTCTTGTCAACCGCCTAGGTGATCGCATCCTATTCGGTAAGTCATTGTACTTTTCTTCTCTCACACCTGCCTTTGAACAACACCACCGTCTCCTTCCTACTTTCTTTTCCTTATTATAATACACTGTGTCTTTCCTTACACTAAATCCAATAGTCGTTGCATAGCTTAAGTAATATTCCTCAGCTAACTCTAACGTTTTAAACTCCAACCCTATAACATCTTCTTTCCTCAATTGCTTCCAAGTAAACTCATTATATTGTCTACTTTGACCCATCGAGTGTTCGGTTGACATTTTCCCACTTTCCATTCCCCGTGTATCGTGACTTGACACTTCACAACCACCAAGATAGCCTTCATCAGTGGAAATAAGATTTGATGCCTCTAAGCCCCTCACTGTCTCACCAGGGCATTCCATACCTGCATTTAGGGTTTTTGCTTAACTCATATATCAACCACACTTATACAATATGTCCTAAATTGAAATTGCACATTGGGTGTGCAATGAATTATTAAAATTCATTTGCATAACTCATAACACAAGCCTGTGTTAGATTTCTTACCTCTTAATTCCAAATCGCTCGATGCCTCCATCCTTCCAACTTTGTATGTCGCCGCTTCTACCGTAGGCAACCTTTCACAAAATTTACACACTTGCAATTAGTAACGCAATTTGGTCATCCCATACTTATGCGCACGTGGGTCTACGCTTACGAGGTCTAGTCATGCAATTGCATGATCTAATTTTTATGCGCACGGTGGGTCCGAGATTGCATAGCTAGTCATGCAATTGCATGATTGATAATGCAATTGCATGCTTCATCATGCAATTGTATGATCAATCATGCAATTGCATTATCTAATATTTATGCACACGGTGGAGTCCGAGATTGCATAGCTTGTCATGCAATTGCATGCTTTATCATGCAATTGCATGATCTCATATTTATGCGCCCAGTGGGTCTAAGATTGCATAGAAAGTCATGCAATTGCATAATGATCATGCAATTGCATGATCTAATCTAAATTCATTTGCATAACACAAGCCTCTGTTAGATTTCTTACCTCTTACTTCCAAATCGCTCGACACTCGGCAAATGTGATTGTAGGAGACCCAGGATGAGGAGCGACCTAGCTTGCCTACGTCATGCCTTCCAGAAATTTAGTTTAGGGTTTAGGAGGAAACAAGGGACTCTTACAACCAGACGAAGGAGGAGACCTAGGTTAAGGAGGACACCCAAACCCGGATCATGCGCCGCTTCTATTTCTGGTTTTTCCTCCTTCACTCCGCCTCTCTCTCTCTCTCTCTCGTTCCAAAACCAAACATAACAGGCTTATCAAACCCAGATCGTGCGCCGCTGATCACTGCTTCTATTTCCTGGTTTTTCCTCCTTCCACTTGCCTCTCTCTCTCTCTCTCTCTCTCTCTCGTTCAAAAGCCAAACATAACAGCCTTAAAACATAACGGGCTTATCGAGGTTTCCAGGTTATGCATTCTCGGTAGTAGGATTTATTATTTCAAATCTAATGGTTCAAATGCCCAACGTATCAATGCGTCGACGCATTGTAGAATTTTCGATGCTGTTAATGGTTGGCTGGGTTCCATTTTGTGTAGTGTAGGCCAGGTAGAAATTCATTTCTTGTGAAACCTTGACCTAAGTTTGACCCAGAAAAAAAGAATATGGGCGAATGCACAAATAAGGCCCAACGACTGCGGTGGGCTTACAAACACACCCCAAGGTCCAAACTCCCACCCTAATATATAAGCAGTCATGGCTTGCCGGTTAGTTTGTTACTGTCTCTCTCGCGCTCTCTCAGAGTTTAAGCTTCGGAACCAAAAAGGTGTGTGCTTGATCCGCATCTTCTTCTTTATCTTTCATAGCGCTTTTGGTCTTTCAGTCTTAGCTCTTATATGAACTCCTTTCCTTGTTCTTGTTTACATTTCACAGATTAAAGAATTTTTTGAACTTGCCCTTTAGGGTTCTTGAATTTGAGCTATTGTCTGCATAAGGTTATTTTTGAGATACTTTTGACGATGAAAATGTAAAATAGGCCAAACTCACTATGGGCATAAAAATGTTTCAAGGACTTTTCGGTGAAGAATTTACAGAATTTGTTGATACCATGGGTTTTAGGTCTAGCTCTTTTGTTAAATTTTCTTTTTTAATTTAAAAAAGAAAAATATATATCCTTTATTTGTGTAATCAATTTCATGGGACTGTTTCGACGACATATATTCTATAATCAAAAGGATGACTATTTTATCACCCTTTTAGGGCTGGAATCAAGTGTGTTAGATGCTTATGTAGACCTGTAGATGGCATCCTCGTTACTTTTCTCACGTGAGGGTAAAGTGTTGTAAGTTCACTCACAGCACAATATGTTGCTGCAGAAGAAGTTGGAGAGGTGTTCACATATTAGCAAAATGGTTTGTATGATGTCAGATGCCATCTTATTCACTTAGGCGTATAGTAGGATCGTTTGGAATATTGCAGTTGGACTGATGAGCTTTCTAACTGATAATTGGGTACCTTTTAGATTAGTTTGGTTTAGTTAGCTATTCCTAGAGCTACGCCAGGGATACCCATCAGTTGAGTGGCAATCTGCTTTTCTTAAACATTTCTTTTTCTATGGTGTTTGTACATGTTTTGAAAAGTCTGTAAAACTTTTGTTTTCTATTGTTTTCTTCATAGATGGTGTCAGCGTTACTATTAACTGAGTTAATAATCTGATAACAACAAACCAGGATTGTTTGCTTGGATGGGCTTGTTTTAAAAGTTACTCAGTTCTGCTCAGAATGTATTCATGGGTTTTTGTGCTGCCTAGATTGGTTGACGTATCTGTCCTCTAGAGTAGCTCTGGTTTTGCGAATCTTTATGATATGTCTTCATCTTTCAGTGGCTTGTGTTTATGTGTTGTTACATATGTATTCTCTTACTTTATTTTCTTGACTGTTTGAATTTGTATAACATTTGATATCATTTCAGGAGGTGTAAGAAGTTAAGATTTAGGATAGAGAAGATGAGTGCAGGGGGAGACAAAGGGTCAGGAACCACAAAAACTCCTGCAGATTTCCTTAAATCAATTCGTGGGCGACCAGTTGTTGTTAAACTGAATTCTGGTGTTGACTATCGAGGTCCGTTTCTGTAATCCCTTTTTCATGCCTATAGGTTTATCTTTTCTTGTATTCTTACAACTTGTTTTGTTTCTGGTGTTGATTCAAGCTGCAGGGATTAGCCCTTTGATGTCTTAATTTTCTTATGCAGGTATTCTTGCTTGTCTTGATGGGTATATGAATATAGCGATGGAACAAACAGAAGAATATGTCAACGGACAGTTGAAAAATAAGTATGGTGATGCTTTTATTCGTGGAAATAATGGTAATATTCTTTGAATTATCTTGTTATATTGCTCTTAAAGTTGTTACCTTGGTTAAAAGAATTCATTTTCTGTTTTGGCATTGATGCAGTTCTGTACATCAGTACGACGAGGAGGAATTTAGCAGATGGAGCATAACATAGTATTGTGATGTTATCAACCCATGTAGAGCATCTCTACTGTCGTGCTTAATGCAATTGTGTTGTAATGTAAACTTACGTGGAGCTTTTTATGAGAAGGAAGTAGAACTAACTACCCTACTCAATACATTTTTTTTTGAAAAATATTTGATCTTGAATGAGTGAAGAAATTATCCGATGACTTATGATTAATTATTATTATGTTGAATGCTTGTCATACTCCGAAGCATGGCTTATAGGGGGAATGATTGATGATGATTCATAAATCTCCTTCAACGAAACGAAGATAATGGCTGTCGAGCCTTGCTTCACAGAATTTCTTTGAAGCGCAGTTTGGGTATGGAAGGAAGTCATGAATCGTAGTGAATTTGTTACGAGGGCTCTAGTTGTTTTAAGGTCACTGTCAGTACTAAAAGGTTTACATAAAAAGAGAGCAGTGGAAAATGTGCTTTGCTAGACTTTAGGTTTGGGAGGCAAACTTCCATGCATAAGGTTATAAGGTTCTCAGTAGCCGTAGGTAGCATTGAAGCTCAATTCGGTGGTTGTTCAACAGCCTAAAGGCTGAACGTGCCAAAAATCACATACTAGTTCGTCATCCAGTTGAAATCTTGAAATCCCTCCCATGGGGCTTACAAGAACAATAAAAGAAGTGATAGTGAGAGCCCAAGTCAACAGCCTCCTCAGTCAGATATCATATGCTTATTACATTTACTTGACACCCCCACACCCCCCAAAAGAAACAGACGATTCTTGATACATTTAAATTTAATTAATAAATAAAAAAAGGTAAGATAAATCATTCTTCAGTTGATACATTTTGCTTTGAAATGCTAGAGGTCACAAGAAACTTGCGCGCTGACCTGAGATTGGTCCCAGCTTTGCTGTTACCACCTTACTCACCAACAACTTCCATTTAGCTTCATCTTTCTTGGTCTGCTGCTGCATTTTTTCCTTGAAATGCCTGAAACCACAGAGAGTAATTATTCAAAAATAATTTCAATCATAGTGGCACATGGCATCCAGATTACTGGCACCAACACCAAAGTCCCACAGGATTTCTAATGCTTACCTACACAAAGGGACCTTGCATGAATCAGGATCATCGCAAATACGAGAATGCAGTTCAAGAAGCTGCCACATGCGTTTGCAGTGAGCACATCCACCAGGAACCCGGGTTTTACAGCTGGAGAAATGACGAACTAAGGTCTCAAGCCCCTTGCAAGCAGGAAAACCACAAGCAACCTGGCTTCCTCTGAACACCTTGTCACGGGGACCTATGGTCCTACATCCATCCCTGCATATGTGAAGGAGGGCTTCCATTGCCTCGTACAGTTGCAAGTACACTTTTCTCTCTTCCTTTTTCTTCAACCTCTCTTCTTTCCTCTGGCACAAAAAAGTTGAATCTAAGATCCCAAATTTAAAGGAGTGAACTAAAAAAGTACTGATGACTTTATGCATACATAAACATTCCCCCCCACACCACACACACAAACCATACAGAGGTAAGATAAAATCTTTGAAAAAGGAAAAAGAAACCAGCTTACAGAATCTGCTTCAACAACATACTCTAGCAGCTCTTGTTCAAGTGCAGGATTAACTTGCTTCATCACTTTCCAACCTGCAGTTGATGATGATATGGCTTTAAAGTCCTTCACAACCATACGAACACAAATTAAGGAGAGCCGTGGTGCATCACAGTTCCTCGCCAATTGAAGCACATCAACCACGTTTTCTTTGCTTAGCCATCCTTGCTCAAGAAGATATATACAAACTCTTTTCAGTGATGGAACTGAGTAGGAGTGTGACAAAACCAACAAATGGAGAACAAATTTCTTCATCTCTTCCTTTTCATAGCTGCATAAGACACAAGAAAATATTGTAAGAAATTTAGCTAAAATAAGCAATTAATTATTGGAAGGGGAAAGGTTACTGAACAACATAATTCCAACATACCAGGATGAGTAAAGAAAACGAATGAATGTGTAGACAGCTTCATAAGGTACCCCAGGAATCTTAATGTATCTCATACCATTATTAACTTTTGATTGCTGCAAGAAATTACCTAGCACCGGTGATGCAATGCTCTGCACATTCAATATAAAAAGAAAACCTTTAAGCCACATCCAGAAATTTCATTGAGGATTTTCTAGGGATGAAACTATGGGATTAATTCAATTATAACTCACCAGAACACTAAAATGAGCCGGAATATATGATTCATCCTCGGTGAAAATATAGACATCAGCACTATATCCATCTTTAAAAAGCTTGTCCCATGTATCCATTGTTTCCTTTGGGACAGAGCAACTCCGTGAAAGCCTTTTGAAATATTTGTTCCATGAATAGGTTTTACTAGGGACAGGAGGAGGAGGTTTTGGGATATTATGGTTATAGGACACAGACGAGGTTGGGTCTTCCAGAACTGGTAAAATTTCGTCCGGATTCTCTCCCTCTAAATGTATATTGAAAGATCCACAAAATGAATCGCTAGGTGAGGATGGCCAGGGTGAGTCAAGAGTAGGTGAAGCCATCGGCTATTGTAGTTTGTCTAAAATAACTATATAAAAAAAAAAAAGTATGGATAGAAGATCTGCACACAAAGAAAAAAAAGAGCTTATGAAAAATACAAGAATAGTTTTCCATGTTGTAGAACACAAATGGAATTAGATCATAAATGCACCACTTATATTAATATGAAATAGTGTGCATGGAATACTTCTCGTACAATACTTATGTAACAGAAGATAGTTAGGCATAAGATCTATTTATAGGTGTCTGTCGCCTAAATGGTATCTCATGGTTGGATCAAAACATAAAAATCCACTTGGGAAGGAATGCCAACAACTGCTAATGAAAGAAGCAAAAGAGTTCAAAGTGCCAAAGAGGAAAAGAATCATTAACGAGAAGCCTTCATGGCTTGTAGACCAGTTCCAAAGTTACTTGAGAAATGGAGGAACCTCACGCATGCCTTACTTAGAGTTTAGAAATTTCTTTTGTCCCAATCTCAAACCAGCGATGCAGGAAAGATATGCTCCCAAAACTAGAATTACTGCTAAAAACTTTGCCACAGTGTACAGGAAACTAGGCAATGGCATCCACCAAGGGAAAGACAGATGTAAAAGCTTCTAACTTCAACCTTAAGTCTAGCGGGCCTGTTTCTTTCTTATACTAAACAGAAAATATCGGAGTATGCAAGTAAAATTATCGGAGACAAAACTCTAAACTTTCCCATGCAACCTGATTAAATTATTACACAACAAAGACTAATGATAGACTAATCTAAAGTGCGATTTTAATTTTATTTTATATAAACTTAATAGAGCTAATGTCATATGCTTAATTTTATCGAAATTTACCCCAAAAAACAATAAAGTAAAAAGATGAAACAAATGGATAAGAAAAACGGAATATATTTGTATGAACCAACTTTGACAGCTAATTGACTTATTATTCACACACAGAGACACAGTAGACATAGAGTTAGGCTGCATACATGTAGTTTTTAATGCCCTGTTTTTTGTTATCAATAAAATTCAAGAAAATTCAAAGAAAATCGGGAATCATACCTTAAATTTATTAAAAAGCAAACCTTGTCACAAAAATTCGAGATTTGCGCCGATCTTCCCCACAGTCCTATCACTGATGCTATAAATACATTCAATGCCGAAGAAACTGGAACAAAGAAAATGACAAAATATTAAAATTCTGAATAAATCCTCAAAGGAATTATATAGTATTCTGCTCAGGCAATCCTCTACTCAAATTCAAAGCAAGAGTTTGAACTAAAATCGTTACGGAACAAAATCCGAAGAGAAATAAGAAAACTTTCCACATAAAGACTGTTTGTTAGGTGGGAAAATAAATTCCAGGAAAATATATTATTCAGAGTAATAGGGAATGAAAGGCAGAGCACCTGAAATGAAGAAGAGAAATTGAAGGATATCATACAAGTATGAAGGAGTAGTCTAGAACGCACGAGTCACGAACGCAGAGAGAGAGAGAGAGAGAGAGCGCGATGGACGTGTGTCTTCTCCTAAAATATATAAGAGGGAGGGGAAACATTAACATATATATTTAGAGTAGTGATCTCCTTTGCTTTCCTTTTTGTCTTTTTTTTTTTAATCTGACAACTCACGAGACACGAGAAGTTGGTTTCTCTGTGTCTCCCTCTCTAATTTTTGTGGTTTTGGTTGTTTATTGGATATTTTTATTTAAGAAAGCAAGCATGCCAATTTTGGTATTAAGATTCCATCGGAGTCAAGTTGATAATACAAGAAGTGGATAGAAATGGTGATCAAGAGAGACTGAAGCTCACAACACAACACAAAAGTGGAAGTGGATAATAACGTAAGTTTGTCTATCTATGCTGACAAATAATCAGGTAATGTTTTCATAAAACTAATTAGAATTTGTTTATTAGCTATCAAAAATATTGTTTTTATATTTTGTTTATTAGATATTTGGCATCACATTATGCCCATCGTAAACATGCTAGCCTAACACTACTTACACTTACTTGGTTTGGATTTATATTTTGTGTAATATTCTCACTAGTAGTAGTGGTGAATAAGGATGGATACTCTCAAATATAATTAAAATGTTTATTTATGATATTGGAGACAAAAAAATACAACAGTGGTGGCCGATACGATACGATAGATAGAATAGATGAAAGAGAAAACATGAGATGAGATGCCAATGGAAGTGTGTGTTGTGTTAAGGCGTGGAGGATGGATGGATGGGGTGGGGCCGGCCTAGGTGCGGCAGTGTTTTCTTTTTCCAGAGAGCACCTAGGAAAGGAGAAAAAGGAGGAAAGGAAATGTGGGACCGTCTTATAATGGCCATACAATCATCCGGTGGGTTGAAATTTTAAAGCAATAACAGATTGACACGTGGATGAGTTGAGAGAGAGAGAGAGAGTGGACGGCTATGCTACGACTACCTAGTGAGAAAAGAAGAGAGAGAAAGGAATAAATGAGGAGAAAAGGCCAAGGAAAGGAAAGGGACGGTGATCCTCTGGTCGGAAAGCTAGTTTGCTTGTTTGCTTGCTTGCATAGGAAAGATGTGATGTTTAAGATGGGTCCCACCTCAAACCCTTTCCCATTTCTTTAGTTTAGGTTTATTCGTGTGGCCCGTCGCCCTCATATTATGATTTTTTTTTTTCAAACCTAATATTATGATCTAATCTAACCTAACCAACTTACCATTCCGATTGTTGACCAAAAAAAAAACTTATCATTCCGATAAATATATATAGAGTTTATTTTTGAAGTACTAATATCTTACATAATTATTTTTGCTCACTATTTTAATTCAAAATATAATTTTATCATTATTCTCAACACTTGACATGTATATATAGACATGACTATGGTTTCATAAATACAAAATAAAAGTTAATTATGATTATGTCTATGAATACGTGTTGAGAATGATAATAAGAGTACACTCTGGGTTAAAATGACAAACAAAAATACTCCCATTTTCAATATCTTACATATGAATGCGAGTATTACGAAAGTATGTGTCATGCATATGGCCTCCCCAATTAGTACTACTTTTAATTAATAAATTTTTTGTTGGGGGGACCGTCCATATCCATATTTTAATTTTAGCACATATCATTTATAAGCAAAATTAAAAATGAAGCCCACCTCCCTAAAGACGACCCAAAAATTAATTGGGAAAAGGAAAAGAAAAAAGACGACCCATAAAAGCCACCTGACCAAAGAGAAAAGCCCATACTTTTATCTTTTGTTTAGCTTAGACTAACCATCGTTTTAGAAAGCTATGTTTGAGGATGAAGATGAAGGAGCAAGAAAGAAAGACAAAAGTCTAGGGCTGCCTGTTTCAGGAAACAGGCCAGTAAATATGGGCCTCCTCAGTCCACATGAAAAGGGGCATCAACTAATCATAGTGTAGAGTCGTTTTTATGATGAGGGTGTTTTTACGATGATGGTGCCATATATGGATTATAAATATGGACATTCGTATTAGCCATATGATTTATCTGAATAATAATTTTACTAAACTTTAATGAAATGATCTTGTAATTAATATAAAGGTCCACATGATGGGTCAATATATGACACCCTCACTATAAAATTTTGTGCAAAGTGTAAAGCTAAAATTTGTATGAAAAGCGTCAATTGGATTGGATTAGGACTAGCTAGTACAAAAACAGGGAAGTTGATTTTTGTTTTCATTATAATTTTTTCCCAAGGCAGGCCATTACCAATTTGCCATTAATATAATATATATTGTCCATGGAAATGGAATGTTTGCAAGTAGAAGGAAAGTTTGCATCATAGCATGCGTAATGAAGTATAATTTGGCACTGTTGTCGGCAGTGGATACCCTTGGGTCTTACCTAAAAAAAGTATAATTTGGAGCTGGAGAAGTTGATGGGGAGAGACAAGACAACGAGTGATGAGACAGGCGAGGGTACCTTGTCAATTATTGGCATTGCTTACAGAATTCTATCCATGCATCTGTCCATTGTCTTGACTCAACCTCAATTATAGTATGCCTAGTTTGCATGACAATAAGCATAAATAATTAATAATTAATTAATTAATTAATGATAATTACCAATTATATTATAGGGCTGGCTGATAATGGCCTTAAAAACCCAGTCAGTCTATCTATATATAATTAGCTATACCTCGTCCCATTGCATGCGATCGTCCATCCCCATCCCCTACCAATGCCATGAGCTTAATTAGCATCATTAGCTTAGCATCATGCTAATCAATCACGATGCTTGCTTTGCAACTAGCTGAGTGTGAGAATGACAGTGAGAGCGATGCGTGTACTGACGGGCACCACTGAAAACCTAAAGATGAGTAGGATTTCAAGAAACCTATATATTATATTCTATCTACCAGTCGTGTTAGGTTACACGTGGCTGTGATTTAAACCTACTCAAAACTGAATGAACAGTAGTTAGTTTGTATATATATGTATCTCCACTATTCACACTGCATAGAACAGCCACACCTGAGTTTTTGAGAGAGAGAGAGAGAGATCAAATAATGGAAGACAAAAGAGGCCACGTATTGGCAATTCCTTATCCTGCTCAAGGTCACATAAACCCCTTGCTCCAGTTCTCCAAGCGCTTAGCCTCTAAGGGCCTCAAAGTCACTCTAGCCAACACCGTCTTCATCAGCAAGTCATTGCCGCTCAAATCAATTGGCTCCGTCCAATTCGACACCATATCCGATGGCTACGATGAGGAAGGCTTTGCCGGAGCTGAAAGCATCCTCGCTTATCTAGCCCGGATGGAAGTCGAGGGCACCAGAACCCTAATCGACCTCATTGCAAAGTACAACAACTCACCCCACCCTATTGATTGCATAATATATGACCCATTTTTGTCCTGGGCTCTGGATGTAGCCAAACAGTTGGGTCTAGCGTCCGCTGCCTTTTTTACTCAAACCTGCACCGTCAATTACATTTACTATATCCACTATCATGGTGGTGATGCTACTAGTATTCCCGGTTTGCATATGCTTCAGCCTCAAGACTTGCCGTCCTTCATTCCTGCTCCCGCTTCATATCCAGCTTACTTTGAAATGCTTTTGAACCAATTTTCTAACCTCCACAAAGCCGATTTCATATTTGCCAATTCCTTCTACAAGTTAGAGCAAGAGGTACGTACGCGTGTCCTCCTACATCCTTTCCTTTGGGAAGCATTTTGCACCACTTTAACCAAATGTGTACCTTTACTACCATTCTTAATATTTGACACATATTCATAAGTATAACAATTGTTTCATAAATATAAAGAAAAAGTTAGGGCATGTTTGCTATTTAACTTGAATCCAACTTTTTAAACTCAAAAACAGAATTTGAGTCCAAAACAAACAAAATCTGTTTGGTAGCCCTATTTTTAAAAACTCAAACTCAAGAACAACTAAAAAACACCCCAATTATTAAAAACAAAAATATGTTTTTTCAGTTTTTTTTTCTAACAACCCACAAGTTCTCAAATTTTTAAGATTTGAAAATAGTTTTCAAGTTGCATACCAAACAAGTTTTTGAAATTTAAAAATAAATTTAAGAACTCCTTGTTTTTAAGAAAAATCAAAGTTTTGAGTTCCCTATTTGAATAGGATACCAAACGCCCCCTTAACTATCTATGTGTGAAGTGTTGAGAATGGTTGTAATGGTATACCTTGGATTAAAATTGTAAGCAAAATTTTTAAATTTGGTTGTGAGATTTGGGAAATTAAAAAAGGATTAATTTTGATTTAGTACTCTTAACTCTTATCTTTAAGATACATTTGCTCACGCACTCACAATTTTAACGATTATATACTCTAAGTTTTTCAATTTTTTACAATTTCGGTGTTAATTTTGTAATAATTATGATAATTCAATGAATTGATTGATTGATAATACGCACGTAACGTACAGGTTGTGGACTCGATGTCAACAGTTTGTCGTATGTTAACAATAGGGCCAACCATTCCATTTACTCACTTAGACAATCGCATCGAAGATGATAGGGAGTATGGGGTTCATCTGTTTAAGACAGACTCCGTTTGCAGCGAGTGGCTCAACAGCAAGCCAGCAGGATCCGTGATATACGTGGCGTTTGGAAGTATGGCCGATTTAAGCGACAAGCAAATGGAGGAGCTTGCATTGGGGTTGAAAGGAAGCGGCTTCTATTTCTTGTGGGTGGTGAAGGGCTCCGAAGAAGCGAAGCTGCCAGCCAAGTTGATTGAGGAGCTGGAGCTGGAGCTGGAGAGAAGTAGTAGTGAAGATGGTGGTAAAAAAGGGAAAGGGTTGATAGTAAAATGGAGCCCTCAGTTGGAAGTTTTGTCAAATGAGGCGGTGGGGTGTTTTTTCACACACGGTGGGTGGAATTCGACGATTGAGGCATTAAGCTTGGGAGTGCCAATGATTGTAATGCCGCAGTGGACGGACCAGCCAACAAATTCAAAATTAGTGGAGGATGTTTGGAAGGTTGGGGTTAGAGTGAAAGTTGATCATGGTCGTCAGGGTGATGATGATGAGAATGGGATAGTAGGAAGAGAAGAAATCGAGAGTTGCATTAGGAAAGTGATGGAGGGGGAGACTGCGATTGAAATGAAAAAGAATGCTAAGAAATGGAGGAGCTTGGCTATAGAGGCTGTCAGTGACGGGGGCACTTCGGATACCAACATCCATGAATTTCTGTCCAAAATGACAACCGCAGCTGCTTAATATTCAACTTTTTTAAGTAATCAAGTTTTATTCTATTTTGTTGGGGTTGGGGTTGGGGCAAGCCTTAAAACTTTATTATCATTAACTATTCTATATATGTCCAACTTAATTGCGAAGTCCCATATATTATAATTTATATAGCGCACACACATACAAATCCTCCTCAGTCAATATGGGCCTCCTCAGTCCACATGAAAAGGGGCATCAACTAATAATAGTGTAGAGTCGTTTTTATAGTGAATGTGTCATATATAAATTATAGATGTGGACATTCATATTAGCCATATGATTTATTTGAATAGTAATTTTATTTAACTTTAATAAAATGATCTTGTGATTAATATGAAAATCCATATGATGTGTCAATATATGACACCCTCACTATAAAATTTTGTGCATATCGTCAATTGGATTGGATTAGGACTAGCTAGTACAAAAACATGGAACTTGATTTTTGTTTTCATCATAGCATGCGTAATCAAGTTGAATTTGGAGCTGGAGAAGTTGATGGGGAGAGACAAAGACAACTAGTATGAGACAGCGCGAGGGTGCCTGCCTACCTTGTCAATTATTGCCATTGGTTAGCATCATTAGCTTAGCATCATGCTAATCAATCACGATGCTTGCTTGCTAGGTGCGCCCAGCAACTAGCTAAGTGTGAGAATGAGATTTAGAGCTATGCGTGTACTTACAATGCAAGTAGAGACCGGCACGACCTGAAAAAAGCTAAAGATTAATAGGATTTCCAGGAACCTATATATTATATTCTATCTACCAGTCGTGTTAGGTTACATGTGGCTGTGATTTAAACCTACTAAAAACTGAATGAATAGTAGTTAGTTTGTATATATATGTATCTCCATTATTCACACTGCACAGAACAGCCACACCTGAGTTTTTGAGAGAGAGAGAGATCAAATAATGGAAGACAAAAGAGGCCACGTCTTGGCAATTCCTTATCCCGCTCAAGGTCACATAAACCCCTTGCTCCAGTTCTCCAAGCGCTTAGCCTCTAAGGGCCTCAAAGTCACTCTAGCCAACACCGTCTTCATCAGCAAGTCATTGCCGCTCAAATCAATTGGCTCCGTCCAATTCGACACCATATCCGATGGCTACGATGAGGAAGGCTTTGCCGGAGCTGAAAGCATCCTCGCTTATCTAGCCCGGATGGAAGCCGAGGGCACCAGAACCCTAATCGACCTCATTGCAAAGTACAACAACTCACCCCACCCTATTGATTGCATAATATATGACCCATTTTTGCCCTGGGCTCTGGATGTAGCCAAACAGTTGGGTCTAGCGTCCGCTGCCTTTTTTACTCAAACCTGCACCGTCAATTACATTTTCTATATCCACTATCATGGTGGTGATGCTACTAGTATTCCCGGTTTGCATATGCTTCAGCCTCAAGACTTGCCGTCCTTCATTCCTGCTCCCGCTTCATATCCAGCTTACTTTGAAATGGTTTTGAACCAATTTTCTAACCTCCACAAAGCCGATTTCATATTTGCCAATTCCTTCTACCAGTTAGAGCAAGAGGTACGTACACGTGTCCTCCTACATCCTTTCCTTTGGGGAAGCATTTTTGCACCGCTTTAACCAAATGTGTACCCGTACTACCATTCTTAATATTTGACACGTATTTATAGGTATAACAATTGTTTCATAAATACAAAGAAAAAATTAACTATCTATGTGTCAAGTGTTGAGAATGGTTGTGATGGTATACATTGGATTAAAATTGTGAGCAAATTTTTTTAATTTGGTTGTGAGATTTGAGAAATTAAAAAAGGATTAATTTTGATTTAGTACTCTTAACTCTTATCTTTAAGATACATTTGCTCACGCACTCTCAATTTTAACGATTATATACTCTGAGTTTTTCAAGTTTTTACAATATGATTTCGGTGTTAATTTTGTAATAATTATGATAATTCAATGAATTGATTGATTGATAATACGCACGTAACGTACAGGTTGTGGACTCGATGTCAACAGTTTGTCGAATGTTAACAATAGGGCCAACCATTCCATCTACTTACTTAGACAATCGCATCGAAGATGATAGGGAGTATGGGGTTCATCTGTTTAAGACAGACTCCGTTTGCAGCGAGTGGCTCAACAGCAAGCCAGCAGGATCCGTGATATACGTGGCGTTTGGAAGTATGGCCAATCTAAGCCACAAGCAAATGGAGGAGCTTGCATTGGGGTTGAAAGGAAGCGGCTTCTATTTCTTGTGGGTGGTGAAGGGCTCCGAAGAAGCGAAGCTGCCAGCCAAGTTGATTGAGGAGCTGGAGCTGGAGCTGGAGCTGGAGAGAAGTAGTAGTGAAGATGGTGGTAAAAAAGGGAAAGGGTTGATAGTAAAATGGAGCCCTCAGTTGGAAGTTTTATCAAATGAGGCGGTGGGGTGTTTTTTCACACACGGTGGGTGGAATTCGACGATTGAGGCATTAAGCTTGGGAGTGCCAATGATTGTAATGCCGCAGTGGACGGACCAGCCAACAAATTCAAAATTAGTGGAGGATGTTTGGAAGGTTGGGGTTAGAGTGAAAGTTGATCATGGTCGTCAGGGTGATGATGATGAGAATGGGATAGTAGGAAGAGAAGAAATCGAGAGTTGCATTAGGAAAGTGATGGAGGGGGAGACTGCGATTGAAATGAAAAAGAATGCTAAGAATTGGAGGAGCTTGGCTATAGAGGCTGTCAGTGACGGGGGCACTTCGGATACCAACATCCATGAATTTCTGTCCAAAATGACAACCGCAGCTGCTTCATATTCAACTTAATTAAGTAATCAAGTGTTAATCTATTTTGTTGGGGTTGGGGTTGGGGCAAGCCCTAAACCCTAAACGAAACCTGGAGAGTGGAGCTAACCAAATCCCCTCCACAACCATTCAGAGTCTCAGACAGACTTCAGACATAAACAAAACCTATCAATATTATATATTATATATCATGAATAAAGTCAGTCAGTGACTCATCTATATTATTCCCTATCCCTCCTCTTCAGCTTGGTTTGTATCTTCTGTCCGGCTGCCCAATCTCACAATGTCTTCCACAAGAATTTTCCCATCTGTCACACATAAGGATAACAACATTCATCATCATCTTCATGAATCAATCAATCAAATTAACTTCAAGGAAAAAACCAGCATCATCATCATCATATCAGATTTATATTCCTATACGTATACGGTGTAAACAAAATTCACTCACCTTTATCTTTGGAAAGGTTGCCTATGAGTTCTTGGACACCCTCCTTGCCTAAAGTATTCTTCAAGTAGTTCGCAGCAGCTGCAACCTCCTCAGGAGTTACTTTCCCATCAAAATCCCTGCACACATATTGTAAACCTCATACCTTTAACTACATGGACAAAATGCCAATACGGTACCATCCATCAAAGTTTAACATTACTAGTATCCCTCAAAATGAGTTTAATAACAACTCAAACCAACTACAGATTGAAAGAAAAGAAAACAAGGATTGCTTCCATCCAGTAGAAAGTATGATTTCTAACAGAACTCATAGGAAAAGAAAACCAAAGACGAAACAAGAAGAGTTCACCTGTCAAGTAATTGCCATCGATCACCAATATGCGCATCTACATCATCAATTTCCTTTTCAAGATTTTGAAGCATCGCATCAACCTGATACACAGAAGAAAAGATAATCCATCAAGTGAACGAGGGTAAGTATGTTACAAGTAGATAATTCGGAATTTAATATCTAACCTTGTCTATGAGCGCTGATGAAACCTCATCACCTTCAGCCTCAACAGAAGTACTGTCACTTTCATCCCGAGCAGCTTTATATGCCTTCAAGGCATCCTTTTCACCACCTGTACCCTCTTTCTCCACCATGCTATTGTAAAGTTCAATCTGGAAAGATCAAACGAATCAATTTAAGCAAAATATTCCCAAAGACAATGCATTTGGACTAAAACAAGAACATACAGAAGTATTCTTCTGACTTGAACATGATGCTGAAGACAGTGTTGCATGCATGCATATAATGCGTAGAAGACAGCTCATAAGTAAATCACATTAAAAGTTAAAAAGTCGTCAATCTACACATCCTTCAAACTAAAAGGGGCCAAAGCATAGTGAACATCAACATCATCCAAATTCTTCCAATACATGCACGGTACAAGCAGAAACATGGAAATCAGAACTGGAGACAATATTTCTGATGTACAGTCCTTCTGATAAACTGCAAGCAGTTAAACCTCCAATGCGTCTGCATATATCGAGCAGGGGAAGACTAGCATGCCTACCTATGGTAAGGGTACTGAAGATAAATGCTTCCATCTTAATAGATACCCAATATAAACTAGGCGCAATTAAAAGTTTTAAATTACCTCCTTATTGACAAGTCTCAGGAACTCTTCACGCTCCCTACTCACTGACTGAAATAATGAGTCAATAACAGAAAAAATTAAAAACTGTTAAGCCATAGTGTAGATGATAGTGCTTGAAAATTTGGAAAAGAAAAATTAAAAAAGAACAATCAACAATCATAATCATTGAGAGTAATTAAGTCCAGTCCTTACAGATGCCGAAGCCAAAACAGCCAATGCACGACTTATTTCGCAAAGCTTCTCTTCCTTTTCTAGTGTCCTTGCCCTGGCTTGTTCTTGTGCTTCTTTTGCTGTTGGAATAGTCATCTCTTTCAATGCCAAATCCTCTTCACTGGCTTTAAATTCCTTCATCCTGGCTTGCTCTTCTTCCTCTTTCTCTTCCTCCTCCTGCAATATAATAATTTAGAATCTCTGAAGCCACTCCGCACAATTAAAGAAGTGAAGTGTCACATGTTAGATATAATTTTTCAGGAGTTTTGTTTTCATAATATTATAATTTAGAATCTCTGGATGATAGTCACACTATTCATTTCAGGAGTTTTGTTTTCAACATTATTATTTGATTGCTCATCTTTTTTTTTTTTGGATTCTGAATTTAAGACAAGTCCAAAACAAACGCATCAAAACTGGCTTAACAAAATACACACATATTTTCCTCCTGATGAAATACAGATTAGCAAGTTTAGTTCTGCTTCCTAAAGCACCAATAGTTATCTATAAAGCTATATAAAAGAAAAAATATTTCAACCTTCATCAGTTCTTCCTGCATCTGAAGGAAATCCAATTTCCTCCTCCTTTCAGATACAGAATCTTCAGATGGCAACGACGTAACACCTACAGTATCCACCACTTCATCTGGCAGAGAAGACAGTGTGGCTCGAACAGCGTCAGCTGGATCCAACCTTCCAGACACAATGAAGGCCCTGCATTACACACATCAAACAAAGAACGATTAAAACTGGCTCCACTATCAAGATATACATGAAGTGTAAGGCTTCTGAATGCAAAAATAAATAAGAAATAAACAAAACCCAAAAAGTTGGGTATACATTTTATGGAGCTTAAGAATACCTGGAAAGGATCAAAAGCGAAGACGGCATGGCGTGATTGAGAGACAAATCCAACCAATCACGAAGCTACATAGAGACATTAATGAATTGATCAGCAAACGGAACAGTTTTGTTACTAAAAGCTTTTAAAAATATAGTTATAAAACACTATTTCATTCTACTTGTTGACAAAATAAAAGATCATACAGATGAAGTACATAAAAAAGCCAACATTTTGTATCCGCCATCAACTACTTATGAGTTGCCAAGTCTAAATGGTATTTGAAGCTTCAACCACCTAATTTGCAAGCAAAGAAAGGAGTATCTGGTCTACGCATAGTATACCTGCTGGCGCATGTCTTCCACAGAACGCAATCCAAGCATGCCGCGCTCCCTACAATCCTCACGAAGCTCCTCTTCTGAAAGGGATTCTACACCTTCTTCTTGAATTAACTTATCATCAGCCTTAATCCTGACCCAAAAAAAAAAACATTAAAAAGAAACTCAATCATCAGTTCCTATTTTAGACAAGAGGTTGAAGAACTCTTGCATGTTGTCTACTCACATCAAATGTAGCCATTTCAAATACCGACTAGGATAGTAGCATTTTCAAGGCAGGAAACCTTTCATCAAATGATCTAAGAAGATAATATATATTCTCTCCAGAAGAAGAATTTGTATTTCAAACGATTTACTAGAGCTTACATTAGTGAAATATGAAAAAGACATAAAAAACAAATAGCTAAGTAAATTTTTATAGAAGTTTTTTTGAAATAATCTTGCCAACTCGTAACTAGGATCACAAAGGATAAATCAAGCACCACACTCTACATTATAACAAACAGTGTAAATACATGTTACCTTCTATAGTATACCTTGCCATTCACCAGTCTAACAATCAAGCTTAAACAAAGGCAGAGTGAAGGGCCTAATAAATAGCTTTGATTTTAGATTCACTATGTTTGATTACTTGTTTCTAAAGGAGGCAGGCTACAACAAAATAATGTACATCTAATATGGAAAGAAACGTATCTCACCGACGGAGTCTTTTTCGGAGCATATATCGCAAATATGCATCTGTTCCATAAGGACTGATATTCATATATTTGCACATATTTACTAACCGAGGCCTGAATGAAACAGAAAACAGAGAGCCATTAACTTCATTCCCAATTACATCTGCATTACAGTCAAACAGTAAAATCTTAAGCAATCATGATAAAAGATAACCTGCTGATGTTATCAAGGGTAAGCTCATCATTAAACAACTTAGCAAACCCCAAGATCTCCTCATTAGAAACCTGTGCGCCCGTTCTAACCTACACTTAGAAATAGACAGGTAAGCGTAACAGAAAATATTGGAGAAAGAAAACACGGAAAGTGGACCAATGAAAACTGAACTCCTCACCTTGCTTAAAAATTCATCAAGATCTTCTGCTGTTTGCTTAGTTTCTCCACTCCTTGAGTTCTGAACTTCCTTTGCCATTTCCTTGGCCGTTTCTTGAAGGAACTTAGCATATTCTATTCTTGCTTTTAGCCTCCTTTTCAATGCTTCCTACACATTGAAAACTCAGGTGAAATCAAACATTCTACAACGAAAGAGGAGACTGGAAAGCCCCAAAAATATACTATATTTGAATACGAAATAAACTGTGTACATGTATCTCCTAAAGAAGAGGAAATAGAATGCAGAGATGAAAGCTACAGAACAAGTAACATATGCAGAGTTCGAGCTAATACCATTAGATATTTATAATCCCTACCTCTTCCTTCAATTTGTCTTGAAAAGTTGATGGCAACATGTTGGGGAACAATTTGAGGAATACTGGCAGCAAAAATTCCATGAAAGGAACAACGATGAAAACGGCAAAAGGAACTAGCCTAAAAATATCCGCTGTTGTGCGGGTTAGCTGTTGTTTCTCCCTTCTAGAGAGAGTCTTGCCACGGGCAAGCTTTAGCAGCAATCTTGAACAGATCCTTACATCAACACCCAGTAGCTTAAAACCCAACCAATAATGCTGCAATGTTGACACAATCTCCGTTTTCCAGTGAACAAGTTTCTTGGCCCAGTCTTCCCTGCAAAAACAAACAAAGATGAAACCGTGCTGAATAAAAGAGATATGTACGGGAAATGAATAAAATGATAAAAACACCATTAAACATTCTAACCTGCTCATGGAAGCCACAGCTTTCAAAGCAGGACCAATCCCCAAGAAGGTGGCCCATACTTTCTGCAACATAGGTTTGGCAGACTTGTCCTTCTGAGATTCTTGCAACTTTTTGGCCTTGGCGGCTTTTGCAGTACTCAAACCTTGGACAGCTTGATCGCAATCCTCTGGAGAAGCCTGCTTTTTCTTTTTGGCAGCCAGACGTTCGTTCTCCTCATCATCAATCGGTTCCGTTTGTTTAGCTGCCGCTGCTGCTGTTGCAGCTGTGGAAGCATTTCGAATCGACTGTGACATCCATCGGTGAGATATACCCATCGTTGTCCCTGAGATGAACCCTAATCGCCTAAATTCGTCTTTAGCTACTGAAACTTTATCATCGTCATCATCATTGTTACCCCTATGCATATGCATGATGATGCTGCTGAAACCCTTGGACTCCGATTTCTGAGAACCATGGTAGTGCCCAAGCCACTGGAACCCAGGGGTTGTGCGAGACGACGCCGTCACATAGTCCGTGACGATTCTCTTCCTTCTCAAGATTGCTCTCGAAGCCATTTCCCAATTTCACTTTCAGATCTCCCTGCAAATTCGCCAATGACCACTGAAACACATAATCAACTGCGGCAAATAAAGAAACAATGCTACGATGGCACAAGGGGCTCGCGGCGTTTCGTGCTCTCAAGAAAACACTAGATTGAAACTGAAATGATTTCGAAGATGAACGTCAAATTGAAACTCCTGAAAGCTTGCTGTTTAGGGGTTTAGCGTTTAGGGGTTTTATATGACATTATAATAAATAATTTCATAGAGAACCAAAATTGACGGTACCAACCAAATTTTTATCCTCTACTCATTTTGTGCAAACCAAACCAGAAAAAAAATATATATATTCAACTTGTTTGCCAAGAAAATGACGCCGTCAAGTCAAGTAACAAAATTACGAGACTAGTGGCGCATGGTGGCGCTAGCGACTCTCTCAATAACAAAGGGCTCGTTGGAGTCCAGAGTCACTTCTTGGAAGAAGGATCTTCCGCGTGTTTCTTCAAAAAATCAATCCAAAAAATTGACAATCGTAATTTATTTTTATATAAAATCAATTTAAATCATGTCACTTATAAAATACATAAATTTTGTGGCCTAGTTCTAATTGCGAGGAGCATGTGCAATTTTTTTTTTGACAACACTTCTGTGACTTGCATATGGGAATTTAGGAAAAACCATGTCGAATCTTCTCTGTCGTTTACATTCTCCGCCCTTGACAATTAATTAAAATTTTCACAAAAACATAAAATTATGTGACTAAATGTATCATAATCAGTGGCTAATCTTCCTCGTTTGCAACCAATTCCGCAAATACAAACTACAATGGACAAATTTTGGCATATTCGGTACGAGATTCTGTGTGGGCTCTTTTTTTTTCACCACTAAAAGTCAAAATGCGCCGTCAATATAATGGGGATAAGAAAATCCAAAAATAAAATGCTACAAATAAGAAAATTAGCCTTAACTCAAACGTAAAAATTAAAATATCCAAAACTTTTTATATTTAGTCACAAAAGAAAAGGGGGAATGAGACAGAGTGGTTGACGTAGAAACATGGTGCGAACACATGCAACCCCAAACTAGGTAGAAGAAGCCTCATTTCTTCTTCCCGGCCTTGGCAGCATCACCAGCCTTGGTCTGCACATAAAAATGCAATTCAAGAAAACGCTACAGCAAAAGAGTGAAGGCACTGCGACACTGGAAACATACAAAGGCTCCAAAAAGTAAAATAGTGCAAGCTTTGACCATTTTCATTACCTTCTTTACTCCGCGGATCTTCTTGGATCTGTTCTTCCTTTCCTTGAGTTGCTTCCTTGACTTTTCCACCTTTGTATCCAGTCCATTCTGCAAAAGTACCCAGGCTTGAGTTTGAGAGAGAGATTTATAAAGATCCAAGAGATATGCCCCTAAGGACATGCGCATCTCAAGCCAAACCAAAAAGTTATTGTTAAACTACCCCAAGAAGATGCACATGCAACAACTAAAAGATACCTATTCAATGAAATCAGAGCATCATCATTAGACACGCATAACCAATCACTGTTAACTTGGGAAAGATTGCAAAGCCTGCTTCTGCAGCATTCAAAGCCAACATGTGCCCGAAGCAGAAGTCATATATTTCATATGCAGATGGACTCATTCAAATTCCATAAAATCTTTCGACAGAAGGTGAAAGAGGATCAAAATAAACTAATCAGAAGACTCAAAACAGATGCACCCCCCTTCATAACCCCTTCGTCCACAGCTAATCTCTTTAGTTAATGAATAGCTTCAAAGGGACTTTGTATCAAACTCATGCTACATATAAATAAATAAATAAAATCCAATCAACGCACATTTTGAAAGACTCTATAGATAAACATAACATAGGTCTATGCATAAAAAAAAAATGCACTATACATCTAATGGGCTATTGAAAAAGAAGGTAAAGTTACCCTGATCAGCCTGTACTTTGGCTCATACTTCTTTGCATTCTCGACAGAATCATAGATCAAACCAAAACCAGTGGATTTGCCGCCTCCAAAATGGGTGCGGAACTTGAAAACAAAGATGGAATTTGGATCCTTCACTTCATACAACCTTGCTAGTTTCTCCTTCAACTCCGCCTTCATTATGAAGGGAAACAGAAAATTATTTTCAACCGACAGAACAATCCAGTAAGCAAGAAGAATGTAAAACTCACAATTTTTAAAGAAATATTAGCAGCACAAGATGCTGGTATCAACAACGTTTAAAGGAAGATTAAAGATAGGTAGTGAAACTAAAAACGGTTGATTATACAGTCCAAGCCAAACCTCCAAAACATTGTCTAAGCTTTAAACCCTTTCTTCAAAGTTACAAATAACATACAACATTTAGCATAACAAAGCTATAGTTTTGATTCGAGTAGTGAAATGTTAACATTAACATTAGAAAATCAAAGGCCCATTGACAAAGAAAGCGACAGCGAGCGCTCAGAGACAGAGAACAAACCTTGGAAACATTCGGTCTTCCTGGATGCAGGACATCGATAACCTGCACCGAAAATAAAACACTAAAAGTTAATATACCATTTCTGTGTTCAAATAGTACGCTAGATTCACTATTCCAGATCGGAGACCCGTCGAGTTCGAAATTCAATTTATAACATAGGATTTCTTTCTTCTTTTTTCCTACGTATTTTCTAGCTGACCAAACAGGACTAGTTGGTAGAAGACTTACGAATTGCTTTCTCGAGAGAAGACGGTTGGTCATGAACTTCCTCGTACGGATCGTGACCGCTTTGGTATCCGCCATATCTGTGTATACTCTAATCTCAGAGTCTGCGCCTCCGCTCTTGTTTGCGCGTTTGCCAAGGAGGAAGACAAGGGTTTTATTTTAGGGTTACTGCTGCTACTAGACTTGCGGTGGATATATTGGGCCTCCGCCTCTCCAAGAAGCCCAGCCCAAATTATTCCGAGTGAAAATAAACGAGGGAGGTAACGCAAATTACTTAAAGACACCACATCCCTTTTAATTCTAACTTTTAATTTATAAAATTTGTTAAGTTGAAAGCATTATTTCCAGTGTGAAGTATGATAATCATATGATTGGGTTTGGGAGCACAAAATAAAGCTTGTAATTAAATTCAGAAACTGTGATAATACGATACAATGAAGCCGGAAAGCATTATTTCCAGTGGGAAGTATTACATATCCACGTCTGTATTATAAGGTAAAGGTAGTGAAAATAATAATGTACATACAAGAAAATAAAAAGATCATCTTTTTCTTTTTTTTTGGAGATTATGGTAATTAATAGGACGACCACATCCACAGAAGAAGAAGAAGCTTGATTTCATTTGGATGGCAATGTTGATGCTGGTGCAGTGTGTGATTCAACCAGTATGGACCAGAGGACTTGCACATCTTCGCATGGACAGGATCTCACATCCTTGTACAAGATATATATCCCTCTACCTGCATTAATTGTCAAATGAGAGATTACATACATACATACATCAACACATGACAAATTTATTAAAGGCAATGCGATTGATTGATTGATTTATTGATTTATTGATCGATCGATGGATCGATTTCAAAGCAAACAAGATTTAGAAAAAAGAAAAAACTGGAAACCGATATCAGTACAGAATTGAAATCATAAATCATACATATATATATATATATATGTATATGGAGAGAGCAGGGGCAAATTTAATGTATCTAGAAAAAAGGGAAGATAAAAGATAAATGGGAATGAAATGGATTACGCTTTCTGTGGGTGGAGTGTAGACGATCCCAGAGCTTCTTCAGTGGGGAGACGAGGGACTGAAGCCATCCCATCCCCATAGGCATATTGTAACTAGTACTAGTTAGGTTAGGGTTAGGACTTAGGAGGAGAGAAGAGAAGAGTATGGTGTGGTGGGTTTGAAAATTAGAGTTAAGTTGGAAGTTGGAACTTGGAAGGAAGGAAATGGGAATAATAAGCAAATTAAGGAGTTGAATTTTTCTTTAAAGTTTAAATAATGAGTGAGTTTGGTTGCTTATATACGAGACGAGACGAGAAGGAAGGATGATATTAGTCTGCAGGCTGCTGCAGTGAACACAATCCCTTTCCCTTTGAGGCCAATCATACAACAAATATATTATATGACTATGGTTGAAAGAGCTAATCTGATTCTAAACTCACAGCTGCACTGCACCAAAACTATTCTTCTTGCAAACCCCTTTCTCAATTTCTATTTCTTTCTTTCTTTCACACTTGAGGCTTGTGCCTCAAGTCTCAAGTCTCAAGTCTCAAGTCTCAAGTCAAGCCTCTGTTTTTCTTAATAACACACACACACACACCACTGCACTCTTTACTAGCCTCTACCTCTTCCTCTATGATATATATATTACTTTGTTTTGTTTATCAATAATAATGTCTCCGTCCACTGTCCACTGTCCACTGTCCACAACCACCCCCCACACCCACCCACTTGTGCAGTTGTAGGGTTTTTTCTTGATGTTGTGTCGTCAAATACAAGTATGAATTAATAATGTATGATCCAGGAGGAGTGGTTAACTTAGTGATAAGGTAGCAAGCAATGCAGTCTTACAAGCAAGCTTCTACTACTTCTTTTAGTCTTCCTCTTCACCTTGAAGCTACCTTCAATTAATTACCCTACCTTACTACCATTACAATTTACAACAACAAATATATGGAATGGATTATGGAAGCAAGCTTGCTTTTGAAAAGGTGGATTTATTTAATCAAAGTCTGGGTGGCTTTTAAATCAATGATACAAATTAATTGGTCTAACCTAATTAAGCATTACGATTAATTAGGCAACGATTGAAAAAGAAAGAAAGAAAGAAAGAAAGAAAGAAAGAAAGAAAGGCCAGCATATATATACACTTCACCTGTCTTGATTGGGATTTTCAATCTGCATGCATGACAAAGCAATCAAAATTTATATTTATACCGTATCTATCACGTTATGGGCTCCACCCCCACCCAAAGGAAAAGGGCTCCTTTCCTTGATCAAGTTATGTTTCACAGCCTATGTCATTGCAATTTGCAAGCAAATAACTCCAATGGAATGAATCGCTTCTGTTCCTTCCTGTACAAAGGAAATGGAACTGAAGGAAAACAAACAAGGCTATTAATATTATTCATTTATGCCGCCCGGAGGGGAGACAGAGACAGGAGGGGGGCCTTCAAGTTACAACCAATCTGGTGTCGTGACAATTTTGAAATTAGAATCCACGCGCTTTCATTAATCCTCCACCAACGCTCAAACTTGTCCGAGTTCCAATAATTTCAAGAGTACGTAAACTTGTTCAACAACTGCAAAGTCAAGTGTGGTCATCAACGACATTCATTCATTCGGATACGAGGATGAGGAGGAGTACATTATTATCTGCGGCTTATGTAATTTGTAAACAAATGATCTATAATTAAGAATACTTTTTCATACATGATTTGATTGATGCATAGAAAGAAAGGAACTATTCCAGCCCCTTCTCATGGCAAGCAAATCAAGAATATGCAACTCTCTATGCTGACGACCCAATTCATTTGTCCAAATCCAAAGCCCCTCTTCTTCTTCTTCAGCTTTGATTGATTACTAATAACATTGCATTGCAACATGATGAAGCCCCTGAGCACCGATCCACTCTACCCCCAAGTCCTTTACTCTATTCGTATTCCTTCCCATGCGACTGAACTCACTGCCTCCTCTTATTTATTTCCTGCATGTAATCCAATCCAATCGTATTATCATGTATTACTTTTTCTTGCGTGTGGATATTATCATGTATTACAGTGAGTCCGAAAATGAAAAACAAGCTATAACAACTAACATATTATACTATATTATATTAGAGTCACATCCAAAACGCATCTGACTCTGACACTGACTTATACAAGAAACTTTGATAGTGTCTGTGCAACATTCTCTCCCCTTCATTTTAATATGTACACGAAACCTACAGCTTTGGAGATACTTAGAAGAGAGACGTACCAAGGAAGCTTAAATGTGTCTTTCCACCATCCCAGCTTTGAGCAATTTGTAACTATCTTGTCCAACCGCACAATAATCTCAGAGAAAATTGGCCTAACAACAGGTTCTGGATCCCAACATTCCTCAATCAACCTGCACACATATCGTAGTGGCAGTGGCATCATCAATTAGGCATCAAAATCCTTCTTTCATATAATAATAAGGCATGAGAAACAATTATTGCATCATACTAAGTAAGTCATCAGAGATACTCTTCACAGTCAAATATTGTGTAAAACTAGAAACTTTCAACATTACCCTGATCATGCTAAACCTCAAGGTATCACTTGACTTGAATTCCTCTATATATGTCAGACTAGAACAAGACTTGGAAATTGCGGAAAAGATAAATCTCCCAATGACAGTCACTGAGATCATTTGTGACTTGCAAAGGTACTGGTGATCTTATTAGTCCATGAAGGATACAACTACAGATCAGGGTTTTCTTTTCTTTCTAAGAAAAAATGAAATCCATACCGAACCCGGATTTTGATAAGCTCTTGCAAGGAAAAGAATAACCACATGATAACGGGATGCCAACTGAACAATGTCCAGGTGTCTAGGGCATTACATGCTTTATTTTGAGTTGTTAAATGGCTTTTGTATTTCAACAAAAAATAAAAAATAAAAAGGGGGCTCTTGTAATTGGATCAACAAACTTCCATCAACTTGCCCAATAATTTGGACTGAACTGAATTTAAAAGCAGACATCTGAACTGATAAATTGGAATACCTTAAGCTGTAAACAATTTGATGACTTATATTGAAATCAAACCTACTCTTTTAGTACAGGGGGGTAACTTTTTGATTTGGTCAACTGCGGTCTTTTTCCTTCCAAACACATCAGTTTCACAGCCTCTTCAGTAGGCTTGGGATGGAATGGTTGTATTCCCTCAATCATCTACACACATATAAAGAACAAGGAACAAGTTTAACACTTCATTTCCAACTGATAAACAAGGATGTTATTGTTGTCCACATAACATCTTCCGTGAAAGGTAGAAAGCAAAAGCCACACACAAAGTGCCCCAAAACCACAAATGTTTTAAAATCAGAATCAAAAGTCAGTGTCTGCACGAGTGTTACATTCACACAGAAGTGTTTTGGGGAGAATGCGAGTTTACTCGAGTATGCGATGTATTTACATGAGAGTCAGCATATCTAACCCCAGGAAAGTAAAAAACCATTTAGCAGTGCTAAACTGACAATGAATTAATGTTTAGAACATGATGAAGATAGTAAAAAGGAAAGACACCTCATATAATATGAGACCGAAAGAATATGCATCCACACTTCTGTCAAAAATTTCATTCTTGTAGATCTCAGGTGCCACATATAAACCTACAATGAAAGAGACAATATATAATTTATATTCTCAAAGACAAGGATAATTTTATATTAAAGTGCGCGTGTGAGAGATGGATCCAAGGCAGGAAGAGGTTCAGTTGTACAAGAACTTACTTGAAAGGTCAGTGTCAGCCCAAGGCTGTGCTAGTTTTGCTTTGTCAGGCGAAATTTTTGACAACCTTATCAAGCCAAATCCAGCTACCTTCAATTGACCTCCATTATCGAGCAAAATATTTCTGGCACCTTACCAAAATTTCAAATATTAAATAACCGTACATACTGACCAGAACCATAAGAATTCAATAGCCAAATGTTACAAAAATTACATCAACTTATGCATTTGGTCGTCTTACGTTGGCTTTAAATCGCAGTGGATTATTGGGTCGGGTTTACATTCATGAAGATAATTCATGCCCCTGGAAATAGAATAAGAAAAGAAAAATGTCAAAATGTAAACAAGCCAAAACAAGCTACATAAGTGTTAGAAGGAAGAACAAGCTTGAGGTACAAATAGGTATGAATCATATGATAAGATTTATGTGCTCGTTATATAAACAACACACTTTCTGAAATGTTTATAAGCACATCTATGATGTCAGTAGGGTGAAATCTCTATTCGAATGAAGACCATAAGGCTTTTAAAAGAATAATTGGTAGAAAAAAAAAAATGTACATGCCTTGCAATGTCAAGAGCAAATCTTAGGGCTTTTGATGGGGATAAGCGCCCTTTCTTTTGAAGATAGCTTCCCAAGTCACCCTGAAAGATCACCATCAAAGCATTGGCAAGTCATGGTTACGATTTTTAAGTATATAAATGTCTGTGTGCATGTTCATGACTTACGCTACTACTACATAAACACAAGTCCTCCATTATCAACCAAATGTATTGGGCCTGTTCCTTAATCATGACTGACAACATAAATGTATGCACCTCTAAAATGGAACATCTTTCATGGTGTGTACCCAGCCATCCCACTACATTATCAGAACCACTCTATTTGGCACTAAAAAGTCTACAGTAGATCTCAACTCAAACTTTGGTGTATGTACATGTGCATGAGAGAGAGAGAGAGCTTACTTTTGGATGATACTCTGAAACAATCATCATGGGTAAATTTTGGGTAACAGCACCAACAAACTGAACAACATTAGGATGCCGAACCTTCTCTAACAACTCCAGCTCATTTTTGAAAGCATTACTGTTTGATTTAAGAAAATATGAAGAATAAAAAAAAGTACGTATCACAAAAAGTATCATAGAAGTCTACATATCACTGAACGGCTTCGCAATTAACTAAGGAGCAGTTCAAACAGCGACAATAATATATGATTTTTTTTTTTTGGGTCAAAGACAAGAATATATGATTTATATATTAGAAATAAGTATAATACTACATCGCTTACATCACTTACATCACCACAGTTTTGAATGTTTTACCAAAAGTTATGCTAACAAATACCAGATAGTAGATTGCAAGAGTTCATTAGTTAATTGTTAAAGACACAGATATTTAGGCAAAAAATGGGGGTGGGGGGATGTGAGACATACATGCTTTCAGGGTCTGAATAGCGTTCCTTGTCAAGTATCTTTACAGAAACCTTTGTACCATTCCATTTAGCCACTTGATACGTTCCCTGCTGAGGTGGAGAGAGAAACATATCTGTAATCTGTCTAAATATATTAAACATATATTTGATAAGGCATTAAAAATAACAAAATCCTCGGGTAGTGTAGCTCTACCCCGATAAAATTGCATGCAGCCCTTGTCTCCTCTAGGGATCCATCAAAACAGCACGGGTTTCCTCATTTATTTAGAAGATGATAAATTGTGAACTTCTCAGGAAATTAAGAGTTTCCAGTCCATGATGTGTATGATAGTGTTTAATATTAAAGGCAGAACTTTTATTTTGGTACAGAAAAGAAAGAATTTTATAAAGTCAATCTGATATGGCTGATATATTATAAAGCTTATTTGAATAATGATGGAAAAGAGACCCTTGTCAGTGAACACTTTGAAAACAAGAAAGCACAATAAATTTTGCTGCCCATTTGCAGCATTATGCATATCCTGAAATCAGTTCAAGAATAAGGGACTCAGACTTTCAATGTTAACATATTGCTTATGATGAAGGAAATGCAGAGAAACTGCCTTCAAGTCACCCTAAAACTAGAGACATGACATACCATTACTACTAGAGCAGCAGGAATCTATAAATAGCAGAGAAAGGGGACAACCTTTGAGATACCATCACTCTTTCGAACTTGAAGCTCTAACGGATTGAGCTCATACTCTGGAACTTCTCGAGGATTTGCAACAGTCATTGGTGTCTTCCTGACTTTCTAAAAAATAAAAACAGAGAATAAAAATTGGTCAATCCCCATCCACCAGCAGGCAGGCCTGGAAATTTCAATCACAGAGAATAAAGAAATTGTTAGGACTATACCGGAACTTTTGCTCCACGTGCCTTGAGAATATTGTAAACTTCTGTATTCCCATAATACTTAGCATCAGCAGCTGCCTGTCCACATTGAGCACACTTGATATTCAATTTCCTCCAATTATAATAATAAAAAATAAAATGGAAGCTGCAAACATGTGTTTTCTTCTTCATTCTCTTTACATCAATAATCACAATTTATTAATTTAAACAAACACTGATAGACAATTAAACTTAAGAAAGAAAGAAAAAACATATGCATACATAGCAGCATAGGAGGAGGAGGCATAGCTTTTATAATCAATCGGAAAGGATAATTAAATTGATTGACCGCGGACCAGACCAGGCAAGAAGGAAGGAGGGTATAAATGGAAGTAGTACCGTACTGCCCCAGCGATCACGAGCATCGATATTGGCCTTGCGAGTCAGCAAGAGCTTAACTACGTCAACGTGACCCTCGCAGGCGGCTATATGGAGCCCCGTACGGCCATCCAAGTCGATGCTGTTGACGTCAATGCCTTGATTGAGGAGGTCCTCAACGCCGTGGACGTCGCCGCGGCAGGCGAGGAAGAGGAGGTGCATGGTAGAGTCGAGATTCTCGGGGACGGAGAGTTCGGCGCCGTCTTCGTCGTCCTGGGAGGGGCTGTGGCGGATGGGGTCGAGGGAGGACTGCCGGCCGAAGCTGAAGCGCAAGTTATTCCTTCTCGGGTCCAGCGACGACTGTCGACTGAACTGGCGACTCAGGTTCCGCCGCAGCGACCCCGTCGAGAACTGCCGCGATATCCCTCGCTTCAATTGGGCCGCGATGTGCTCCATTTTTAATTAAATTTAATGCAATTACCCTTTCTTTCTGAATCAATTGCAGTCTTACAGTATATCAATTGCAATTGCAATTGCAAGTCAAGTCAAGTCAAGTCAATTAGGCGCATGCAGCAAGTAGCTGCGCTTAATTTTAACGTTTCTCACAGCAAAAAGAAAAACAGATAGATGCTAGCTAGCTAGCGACGCGTAATCATCCTTTTTCATGACACGAGGAGGAGATTCGTCTTGTTCTTCGGTCAACTTGTTGAAATGAACAATGAAGGAATGAATGAATGGTGGTGATGGTAATTGGTGAGGGATAATGGTGGTGGGTGTGATCGGGATCGAGAGCTTGTATGGGGATGAGCCGAGGGGGGGTGAAATTCTCGATGCCGATGGAAGAGGTAAGGAGGAGAAGGAGGAGGAGGAGGAGGGAGGAGGAGGGAGGAGGAGCGAGGAGAGGTTGTGTGTGTGGGGTCAGAAATGAGTTTTCGAATGTGAGAGAGAGATGGGTTGGAGATCCGAGTGGGGCGCGCATTCAACAAGTAGATAGAGAAATTGAGGGAACGGTGTTGGGGTGGTTTTTGTTTCCAGTTTCCACACACTGCCGCGGAAAAGCCGTTGGATATTTCTTTTTTTCTTTTAATGTAGAAAATAACTGAAATTCTCTGGGCGTGTAAGTAATAAGACGCGGTAATGCTACAGTTTGATTCAGTTTCTTTCTGTTATTATTATTATTATTACTTTTTTTTATAAAAAAGAAAAAGAAAAAGAAAATGTCATATGCGGGTGTGGTGTGGGTGTCGCCTCCAATTATTTGATTATCGTTAGGATCTATTAAGCCTAAACAGCAAATGGAATGGCTTTCTGCCTCTGGCTCCGCCTCCTGTTATTCACGTTATTAGAGTATTCATCCTGAAACTGAAACTGAAACTGAAACTGAAACTGAAACTGAATGGTCCTTCTCCTTCCTTGCTTTGTGTGCAAATACATACTTTACTCTTTTACTATTGAGAGGGGCGATAATACAGAGATGCTAGAACTCAAATTCATGAATCTTGTTTGGGAGAGTAATTACTCCAAACCACTACACTATTGGGTTCTTTGCAATTTGCAAATATATACTAAGAGCATCTCCAACAGTGGTAGCAAAAAAAACTCTTCAAATTGAAGTTTGTTGAATAAGTTGTTGGAGATGCTAAAAATAGGATAAATTGTCGAAATAAATAGTCGTATTAATATTATTATGGCTATGAATAATGAATGAATTGCTGGTGCTGGTTGGATTATCTTTTTATTTTATTTTATTTTATTTTCTTTTTATGGATAAGTTATGTATATATTAGCTATTTTTGGTCTCTCAGAGTCAGAGTGAGAAGTGTGTATTATTTTATGATTTGACATGTTTGTTGTATGTATTGGGATGGGATGGGATGGAATAAAATATATTCCTTTATTAAAGGGCAGCTGGAGCTGAATGAATGATTTTGAAAGATGAAATGAATGCGATGAGTCGATCATCAGTTGTCCGCTTGTAAATGTAATTTTGTGGATCTGACCGACAAGGTCAAACCTGGGATTAATTGCTCACAACACAAGTTGAACCAAGCTGTCACTTAATCTTATCATCATGGAAAGGAAAGGAGAGGAGAGGAGAGGAGAGGAGGAATATCACCGAACAAGGGCAAGGATGAGAGATATGATCCGTTATCCATCCATCCATCCATCCATTTGATTCCTCGATTTGTGATAGGTGCCTGAGCCTGTATTAGCACAATTGAATTTACAGCAAGATGAACCGGTGAATATATATTTAAGCCAAATAATGAAATTCAGCAATTATTGAGAGTTGACTGACTCCAAGTTCCAATTTCAACCACATTTATATCAACATCCGCTTCACAATTCCATCTAGGTTCTAACTTCTAACTTCTAGGGGAATAATAAGTTTTCTTAATTTCACTTTCACTTTCACTTTCACTTTCACGACCAAAAATAAAAATAAAAAATAAAACGAAATGTTATTCTAAGCTATCTCTATCGCTATCCCTATCATCCACCAAACCAAACGGAGGGAAAAATCCAAACTATATCTCATCCTAATCTAACCATGTTCAGTGCCTCATATTTTATTATAGTGCCTAATTCTTTTATTTTTTTAAAATGAAATTTTAGTGCCTAATTCTGATTACTTATTATTAAGATGAATTTGATGGTTGATTGGCTGCTCTGTTCTCAAAGTGAGGAGGCGACCCACCTTTGGAAAGCAACCATATCAATTATTAATAGATAAAGTGTATAGATATAGTCTTATAGACATTGGAAGTGTCTCATGTGAAGTATGTACAAGACAGTCCAACTATATCCAATTCCAATATATAAGGTATTGTATGCCTCTACCAAGTACCAACTAACTGTGTATATAATCTACTCTGTGTGGGTAGGCAGCACAGGTACACTACACTTTGGAAACATTACTATATAATAGAGACAGAGACACAGAGACACAGCACAATTAAACTTACTTTCACCGTCATGCCTGATCATATCAAATAAGCTGAATTTCCATTCTAACTGATCAAGTCTAACTGTTTCTCATCACAGAGTCCCTTCACTACAACTCATCACAAAATTCAAACAAGGCCAATCATTTCCAAACCCCTCACATATCTACCTGTTACTTCTCAAAGCAAACTAAACTAAAAACATCTGTGATTTCTCCCACCACAACATTTACACCATCATCCAATTTTATCTTCAATTTCCTATATCATACATAATAAGATTTTGCAAAACCAGACACGAGAGAAACAAGTACAAATATCATGTCCATGATCAACTCAGAACCTTGAAAAATTGTAGCAAATGCAAGCTCTCAAATTCATTCACTTCATCAACACCAAACATACTTGATACCAAATACTTAAGGTAAGAAATGCATTTATCCAAACACATAGTCACAGTTGAAACAACTAATAAGCAACTTACACAGCTTCATCCAACAACAAACACTTTGAGAAACTTGACAAGGGAAAATGTTCTACCAACCTTGAATATTTTATGACGAGTTAAACTTCTAAGTGCCACTTTTATTGCTATCTGAACTCATCAAAAACCAAAATTCCACACCAGTGTCAAACCAAATCAAAGAGAATGATACAACACTATTTTCTACGCTTGTTGGGACCAGTCTTGTAGCCACCCTTTGTAGGCTTGCCCCAAGGTGTTCGAGAACCCTTCCCATGAGAACCACTACTCTTGCTCTTACCCTCGCCTCCACCATGAGGATGATCTACTGGATTCATTGCCACTCCTCGAACAGTCGGTCTGCGGCCTAACCACCGGTTTTGTCCAGCCTTGTAGAGCTTCTTAGGCTTATTTCCTTCACTGGGGACCGTACCAATCGTGGCCCGACACTTAGAATCAATCCACTTTTCAACACCCGAAGGCAGTCTCACTAGACACCTTGAAGTGGGTTCTTTCAAAATCTTTGCGCAAGTACCTGGTGCCCGAACTAACTTGCCACCTTGACCTGGGTGCACCTCGATGCTGTGTATTTTGGCATGAATGTGCATGTCAGCAAGCGGAATGCACCTTCCGAATTGTGAATTGATATCATAGTGAAACAACTGATTACTTGCCCCAACCACATCTGTGGAAATATCTTAACAGTAAGTAAGATTCATTTTGGCAGCAAGAAGGTAATGAAAATACAGCTTAGTTCAAGAATTCACTTAAAATCTCCTCTTGGTCAAATTAACTCAAGGGCTGGAGTAGAGTCAGCAGACATTTCCACTTTGTACAAAAGCAAGCAACAGCAACACTTATAGTCAAATTGGGTGCTCCTTAACCAACAAGTGAACATATTCAGGCATAAAAAAACAATTTTTGAGTGAGCCTAATAAAGCAGCAAAAATCAGAGTTTTTGCCCCCCTCATACTTCCCCAAAAAAGAAATGGTGAAAATTGAAAACCACATTTTTCTTTGCCCTACATTTCAGAGCAATCTAACGGCAATTTGGCTTAAATCTCATCCTCAATGTGTTTCAAGCACAAGCAAACTATATATAAAGATTATATATCAGCTAATTTAAATTGAGCTGCATACGATTTTTCCAACGGTACGTACCATTAACAAAAAATATATATACAACAACAATTCTTTTTCTGGTTAAGGAAGATTTAATGAGGAAATATGTCGAAATACCGGTGGAGAGAGTGCGACAGGCAGTGGTGGTGCTGATGGCGTTGAATTGGCCGCCGAGGAGCCTGTTGATCAATGTCGATGAAGCCGCTCGAGCTCTCCACAGAGCCATTCGACCGCTTCTAGGGTTTTCTTTCTCAGTTACTTCCTTGTACCACGTCACTACCCAGCCAAGTTGTTGAGTGGGACCAACGAAGATACTGAACCAGAAAGCTGACTTGGCTACCCAAGGGCATTATCGTCAATCTAATTTACTAGAAACAGCGGGCGTCGTATCCCATTCGTTATTGGGAACTAAACTAATAAGTAACAAACAGCCCTTTCATTTCATCCCATTTCTCCGTCTCTCTTTCTGTCTCTCACTCTCTCTCTCTCTCAATGGCATTGGCGGCGACCATTTTTTCAGCTCATCCCTCTCCAAAACTGTCTTCGTCTTCGTCGGAGCATCCTCCTCTAGCCCTAGGGTTCTCTGAATCTCTTGCGTTTCCTTCGACGGTTTCAGGTGGTACTTGGAGAACATTAAGCCACAGCTATGAGCGCAATAAGCAGCAACTCGTGGTCTCTGCTAGAAGCTTCGACGAGAAAATTGCCGATAAAGCCTTCTCTTCAAACGGCTCTCCTCCTTCAGCCAGCTGCTCCAAGTATGCATGCAATTCTATAATTAATAATGAATGATCATTCGATTCGATTAATTAATTTCTTGTTTGATTAGATTAAATTACTTACAATGAATGAAGCAGGGTAAGAAGGCACGCGATTTCAGTATTCGTTGGGGATGAAAGCGGAATGATAAATCGGATTGCAGGGGTGTTTGCGAGGAGGGGGTACAACATCGAGTCGTTGGCTGTGGGTCTAAATAAGGACAAAGCACTCTTCACTATAGTCGTCTCTGGAACCGAAACGGTGTTACGCCAAGTCATTGAGCAGCTTAACAAGCTTGTCAATGTTCTCAAAGTAATATTCTTTCTAACTCTTCTTTATTATTCATTGCTGAACCTCTTACAATTAACCAATGTTTTTTTTTTTGAGTTGTTGATTCATTACTCCGCATTTATTTGTTTTCCTTACTGATTTTTCAGTTTTTTTAAATCTATTACAATGTGATGGGTAGGTTGAAGATCTCTCCAATGAGCCGCAGGTAGAACGTGAACTAATGCTTATAAAAGTTAATGCCGATCCAAGTTACCGTGCCGAGGTAGTTACAGAGCCATCCCTGCTATAAATTTGGTATTCAACATAGCTTGTTTTCCTCAAGGTTTTTTTGTTTTTTGTTTTTTGTTTTTCTTTCTGTTTCCCAGATAAAGTGGTTAGTGAATATCTTTAGAGCAAAAATTGTGGATATCTCAGAACACTCGGTAACCATCGAGGTAATGATTGGTAGGCCTTTCGATGAGAGCTAGTGAATACTCCTACTTCTTCCTTTATTTCAGGACTGAGCATGTATACATTGATTTTACCAAGTTGCTTTGTTTTTTTAATCATCTAGGTGACAGGAGATCCTGGGAAGATGGTTGCTCTGCAAAGAAATTTTAGCAAGTTCGGGATCAAAGAAATTGCAAGAACCGGAAAGGTGTCAAATTAATAAAGCATCAATGGAACTCCAGTCGTTTTTCTTCTCCTTCTAGCATCTCATATTAGTAGTCTTTTAATGATGTATTTCATGTGTCAATATCTTTACTTTTTTTTTGCCTGTAGATTGCCTTGAGGAGGGAAAAGCTGGGTGCATCTGCTCCATTTTGGCGATATTCCGCAGCTTCATATCCAGATCTTGAGAGGAAAGTTCCTGTTGATGCTCTTGTGGGGGCCGAAAACGGATTAGCTAATGCTAATTCTGATATATCTTCTGGGGTATTGCTTCTTCAGCCTTGCATTTATTTAGCCCTCATCAAAAGCATCAACTGTACTCTGTTTTTTTGGTTTCATGTGCATCTTTCAATTTGATGAGATTGGGACAGATTGGAATTATTAATAAATGGGGACTTTTGGACTCTTGTTTTACACATGTACTTCATAATAAATAGAACTCCGTTGTTTAATCATAAGGCCTTTCATAATGCAAGATTCATTTAAATCTTACGAAAGAGCCATCTTTGAATGCAATCATTCCACTGTTATCAGTATTCTATCCTTTTTTATGTGATTGCAAATCATTATTGACTCATAGATTGATCTATATTTATTTGTTCATGAAGGGTGATGTTTATCCTGTGGAGCCATCTGATACTTTCAATCAAGTTCTTGATGCTCACTGGGGTGTTCTCAATGACGAAGATGTAAGTAATCTTATTATTGATAAGATTGATTTTTTGGGTTTTTTCTCTTTTAATGGGATGCAAGTCATATACCATATCACAACCAATGAGTTGTGTTCAAATATATGTAGTTGGAAGCTGATAGGGAGTTTAATAGAAAATAAATAAGTGATTAATGAGTTGTTATCTTCACTTCGTATCAGAGACTGATGTGATTTACATTTGAAAAGGAAACTAACTAATGAGTGATTGCCAGTCTGATATTGAACTGATAGTGGAACCAAAAATATTCCACAAACATTAAGTTTATTTTTTAAGTGTGGTGTGTCATTTGCAAAAAATGAACCAACGAGATTTAGACAGATAGTTGGATTTACCAATTTAGCACTAGGATGTGGTCCCTGAATATGTTATATGACGAATACATGGACTTTACTTCTGCTTCGTGAATAATAGTTTTCTCTGAGAATAGCCAATCACTAAGGGCTTTTTATGAAATTAAGATCTTATATGTTTATTTCCCTAAAATTTCCTCATAGTTGTTGATTTATTTTTTGTTGAGCTACTCTTTTCAGACTAGTGGACTTCGATCACACACTTTATCCATGCTTGTAAATGATGTTCCTGGGGTTCTTTACATCGTTACCGGCGTTTTTGCTCGAAGGGGTTATAACATTCAGGTATATTTCTTTTGACCATTGTTATCTTCTAATACACCATCTTTATTTTTAGACCTGGAATAGTTAATCAAGTCTTGGTTGAATTTTAGACTTAAGAATCCTTTGGAAATATCAGATACTAAATTGGGAAATTAGGTTTCCTTCTGCTGTTATTCCCTCCTTTCTGTCTTAGGCATCTGTTTAATTGAGCTGGTTTCTTGTTTCCAGAGTTTAGCTGTTGGCCATGCGGAAGTTGAGGGGCTCTCTCGCATTACTACTGTTGTTCCTGGTACAGATGAATCAATTAGCAAGTTGGTGCAGCAGCTTTATAAGCTTGTCGATATTCATAATGTGAGAATGTTCAACTATTACAAAGAATGCATTTGTTTAATATGTTAAAGTAAAATTGATTGGTTCTCATCTCTTGTGAATTGTGATGAATGCAATGAGTAAATTTAATGCTATTTGGTTAATGAAAATATTGTATATGCATGAGTTGTGTGCTCTGCACCATGTATTCTTGGTCTTGTATTCACGTTTTGACCTGAATCACCTGATTTTAATCTCCCCTTCTTTAGAAGTCATTGTTATTTGTAAATGATGGTTGAAAGCCAAGGAGCATGAAGTTTACCAGTCTGTTGTTGTCTCCCTGCAACTTAATAAATCACTCTTGGATATAAAAGAGGAGAAAAGAGATAAAGGATCCAAACCCAGCATAGAAAGAGAAAGGTATAAAAGGGTGGGGGAGGATCCATACCCAGCAGTCCAGCACTCAGATGGCTCATCTTGACTTCATAACTTCTTTGCACCCTTAACTTCTGAGAGTAATAGTTTTGGACCTTTCTTCCTTGTGCTCTTGTTATGGAATTATTTTTTATTTTTTATGTTTCATAAATTCAGCATCCACAAGACTAATATTATCGTAAGTATGTTTCTGTTAAGAATACAGTCCTTGATGTAAGTTGTGAACCTAACAGATTTCTGCAAATTCTAACTTTGTTGATGGCGGATGACTTTTTCAGGTTCAAGATCTTACCAACTTGCCATTTGCTGAGCGGGAATTGATGTTGATAAAAATTGCTGCGAATGCTGTTGCTCGGAGAGATGTGCTTGATATTGGCAACATTTTTAGGGCCAAGGCTGTTGACGTTTCTGACCACACAATAACCCTTGAGGTGAATATGCCCTTTTCCTATATACAATTAGGGGAATACACCTGACATGCCATGACCCAATGTGAATTGCATGTGTTAAAGAGAATAAACATGCTGTGTATGTATTACCTCAAGTTGGTGTCTGTGGGGTGGGGTAAGGGGCCATTTTATGTTGTTAGAGCCAAATCTCATTCTGCCACAGTTGCTTTACTTGAAGTGGTAGGGTTAATAAGGCATGAAGTCCAACCGTTAATCTCTAAATTGGGCTGTGGCCTTCTCATGTTCTTGGTTTCTTCAATAAGATTTATATTTGTTTGCTGTTGGTAACTTGGTCCTGATCATATTGATCAATTTGCTTTTTGGTTCAGCTTACGGGAGACCTGAACAAGATGGTTGCACTGCAGAGGTTGTTAGAGCCCTATGGCATTTGTGAGGTTTGTCCTGCAAACTTAGTAGAGTTTTGAATTTTTTTGATAAGATTGGGTTGCATTATGAGTCTTGGCTTTCACTACAACCTGGAATGTTTGTTTTCCCACCTTTTTTGGTGACTTCTTGGTTAGTTTTTGGCTGTTTGTTTTGTTTGATTCTTGCTTTGATGTTTGAATAATTCTGGTAATGTTTGTGCGTTTTGCAGGTGGCACGTACTGGACGAATTGCGCTGGTGCGTGAGTCAGGTGTGGATTCCAAACACCTCCGTGGATACTCTTTTCCTCTGTAGTTGTAGTTGGCAGATTTTGATTAGGAAACTTGAGTGAGTTATAAATGTGTGCATGGTACACAATTTTGTACGTACATATTGACCAAGGGGCACAATCAGACGTGTACAAGTACTTCCTCCGCTAGGATATTTATTTATTTTTCTTATTTCATAATATATAGCCTGAAGGGAACTTGTTTCTTTGTATTACAATAAACAAGCTCGGAAGAAGATCTACACTTGGGTAATCCTTTTTTTTTTTTTTTTTTCCTAACGAGATTTGTGGTATGGAGATGTATGTGTACAGTAGAGCCAGTCAGGAGAAACTGCGAGCACCTGTTAATGTTTTCCAACATTGCGACTTAAGTTTGAAGAGGCCGACCAGAGCTGCAGGGCCACACTCTCCAGAGCCCAGGCCTTGGGCTATGTTCAGAAACTATGTCGAGAAGAAAACATATGCACTCAGCATTCGGCATTCAGCATGAATTTATATATATAATATGGAAATAGATATTTTGTTCAAGGACATGAGGTAGATGAACAATATTTGATTGAATAGAAATTGAAATGAATGAGGTGGATGGAGGTTAATGTCGTCAATGTTATTCCAGTGAAACTAAGACAAGTGGCTTTCCGTTATCTCGTCCAGAGAAGAGGCCAACGAGGAGCATTGTCAAGGCCTTAAACAATGTCTTCCGCATAAGCCATTTTGCCTTGTTTGATGTAGGAGATAACCGAGTCTATGAACTTTGGATAAAGGGGAAGTGCGGTAACAATGAAGCCTTTCATGTGCACCCGATTCTGATCATGTACATCAAATTTTGTACACCTTCAGTGTTGCTACCATTGAACTGTGAGATCATCCATCATGAGCTATGAGCCTTCGGAACCTCATGTTGAGTAGCACTGCATCCAGTATCTTTCCCCCAACACTCTCAAAGTATATACCAATAGTACTACCTCCTGGAAGTACCTGCAGACACCCACAATTTAGTGTATCAGTGAGTAACCCCTCTTCTTTATAAATTATAGTTGTTGCCTTACATATAAAATGTATACCAACAAACCTTCTCAGAGCTGCAACCAAGTCAGGCTCTTCTTTGTAGTTGAAAGCTTCGTCAAATCCAAACTTGTTCTTCAGCAAATCCACCTTATAGTACAGAGATAATCATGTAAGGAGAATAAAAGCTAGAAATGAGAAATAAGGTGGCGGATGAAGAAGAAGAAATTGATAAGTAAGTTACCTTTTGTTTGGTTCCAGCAGTTCCAACAACATAGCAATCCATCAATTTGGCAAACAGGCCAACAAGCTGACCAATGGTTCTAGAAGCAGCTGAAACGAAGACTCTCTCTCCTGGCTTAGGAGAGCAACCTCATAGAAACCAGCATAAGCAGTCGTACCAGGCATACCTTATCTATCTAAACAAGGGTACAGATGAGTTGCAAGTTAGTCATGTAAATGAAATGAATTTCGAGTCGACAAGGGGGGAAGAGAAGAGAAGAGAATATGTGCGTGTGTGTGTATAGGGTGGCTAGCTTACCAAGAATTCCAGTTTTGGAGACACTCCATATCCACTTATTGGCTGCATTGCATTATTATATCACCATTGCTAGCTAGGCACACAAAGCAAAATTGAAGCGCACAGCACAAGAAGTAGTAGCTGATCAAGAAGAAGTATATGCCTCAAATTACACTTTACAATAATCTTAATCTTTCCATATAGCAAGCAAGCAATTGGTTTAGAAGTGTGATGAAAGTCACTCTCACAGTCTCACAGTCTCACAGTCTCACTCTCGGGAAACTACAACCACCTGCTTTCCGACATTGCGGCCTGCAAAGAGCCCGATCAGAGCGGCTGGAGCGCTCTCAAGGCCTTCAGCTACATCTTCCACGTACGTTATCTTCCCTTCTTTTATGGCAGGCAGAATCGTTTCAAGAAACTTTCCGTAAAGGTGATAGTAATTGAAAACCAAGAAGCCCTCCAAGTGGACCTGTTTCATGATGAGAGACATTAAATTGTGTACACCTTCAGGCTGCTCCAGGTTGTACTGTGAGATCATCCCACAACCTGCAATTCGGCCATTCATCCTCATGTTTAGTAGCACTGCATCAAGCATCTTTCCCCCAACATTATCAAAGTACATATCGATTCCTTCGGGGAAGTACCTGTTAACAAAAATAATACATTAGACCTTTACTTGTTTATTTTAGGGCTAATTACAGTTTAGTATCAAGTGGTTACATCCTTAAGACATGTTAGTCCCTATGCATTGTGGGTTAATTACAGTTCCATCAGATCTCTCCGTTATGTTACACCAAAATAATGGAATATATATATAGGAAGAGGAGCAACAAGCACTAAAATCACAATTTTGATTTAGATAGAATACTGACCTTTTCAAAGCTGCATCAAGGTCAGGTTCGTCTTTATAGTTGAAAGCCTCGTCAAAACCAAATGTGTTCTTCAGCAGATCAACCTTAACTCACAGAAATAGTATAATTATGGGCAGAGAATTGTTGAATAGAAGAGAAAGCAGCTAAGCAGATAAGCTAAGGACTAGTGACCTTTTGTTTGGTTCCAGCACTACCAACAGCATAGCAATCAGACAACTTTGCAAATTGGCCAACAAGCTGACCTACTGCTCCGGATGCTGCTGAAACATACACTGTCTCTCCCTTCTTAGGAGAGCAAATCTCATAAAAACCAGCATAAGCAGTCATTCCAGGCATACCTATACATAAAAGCAAGTACATGAGATGAACCTTGAGCATCAAGCAATGAATATAAATTAAGGTAACGCTCAAGTTAGTACCAAGAATTCCAGTATAGTAAGAGAGAGGGAAGTGGTGGGTGTTGTGAATCTTGAACAAAGACTGGGTTGCAGTGGCAGTGATGAGACTGTATTCTTCCCACCCGGTAATTCCCCAAACCAAGTCGCCTTCCTTAAACTTGGGATCCCCAGATTCCAACACTTTACTCACTCCATATCCGCTTATAGGCTGCCACAGCCATATTTCAGAGGGAGCAACAACAAGAATCTCAGTCAGATCAGATTAATTATGTTATAAAAAAGAAAAGCAAACCGAAGCAGAGAAATGCAGAGCAGAGCATAGAGACTGACCGAACCGGGGTTGAAGGAGTTGATGACATAACGGGTGCCACTGCCAGGATCGCAGGACAAGTAGAGGTTCTTCACCAAAACCCCCTCACAACCTTCTGGAAGCTTCAAATTTATACTGCCGGTGCTCACCACTTGCATGTCGGATTCTTTGGGGAAGCCGGACACGTAGTCCCTCAGAATCACCTGCTTGTTCCTCATGATCTTGATCACTCCCTCCTCACTCGCTATTGGTTAACTTAATTTATTAATTGCTTAAGTTTTTGGTATAGTTGCTGCTTCAGTTTTCTTTTACTATAATATAATGGATGCAGATTGAGTGCCGATGAATTTAGGGTGTGCTCTGCTTCTTCTTCATTTGAACCAGAGTATTTATTTATAGAGAGAGTTTGCTATATAAGTCTTATTTGTTTGATCTGGTCTGGTCTGAAACCAAGAATCTTCTCCTCTATCTCTCTCTGTCTCACAACGACACGTGTCGAAACTAGATACACGTGGTCAGCCAAAAATCAAACAAATTCAGTCAAATGATGATATGTGGGTACATACATCATCATCCAATCTAATCCAATCCAAGTTGCTCTATTGTTCCGTTGAATATGAATAATGAATGTGTTTGCTCCTTCCTCGTAGACTAGACTAAATATATTAAGACTATTCCTTCTTCTTGTTTGTCTTTGCCAGAGAAACATTGTATTATAGGTTGTTCTTGGTATTGTTAAGGATGGATACCTTCCAACCTTGTTTCAGTAATTAAAGGTGGAGGAGTTGCCATTGGGGTTATACCGCAGTGGTCAAGCGGTCCCTATCTCCCTTCCCCCCACAGGCACCCGGGTTCAAGCCATATCGGAAGCAATCTCTAGATATTACCCCTCCCCTCCCTTAATTCCAACAGAAAGATATTATTTTATATATATATATATATATATATATATATATATATATATATATGCTAGCAAGCATCTTATTCAGGCAGGCAACAACAGCACACACCCTTCAAAACAAGCTTATAACCAGCCACAACAAGCTAACACAAACTTGTACAAACCAAGTGCAAATGTTTATATGCCTCAAATTACACTTTACAATAATCTTAATTTTTCCATATAGCAAGCAAGCAAAAGGTTTAGGTTTCCCAAGTGTGATGAAAGTCACTCTCGGGAAACTACAACCACCTGCTTTCCAACATTGCGGCCTGCAAAGAGCCCGATCAGAGCGGCTGGAGCGCTCTCAAGGCCTTCAGCTACATCTTCCACGTACATTATCTTCCCTTCTTTTATGGCAGGCAGAACCATTTCAAGAAATTTTCCATAAAGGTGATAGTAATTGAAAACCAGGAAGCCCTCCAAGCGGACCTGTTTCATGATGAGAGACATTAAATTGTGTACACCTTCATGCTGCTCCAGGTTGTACTGTGAGATCATCCCACAACCTGCAATTCGGCCATTCATCCTCATGTTTAGTAGCACTGCATCAAGCATGTTTCCCCCAACATTTTCAAAGTATATATCGATTCCTTCAGGGAAGTACCTGTTAAAAAAAAATCATACATTTTTTAGATGTTTATATATATATATAGGAAGAGGAGCAACAAGCACTAAATTAATGTGATACTGACCTTTTCAAAGCTGCATCAAGGTCAGGTTCGTCTTTGTAGTTGAAAGCCTCGTCAAAACCAAACTTGTTCTTCAGCAGATCAACCTTAACTCACAGAAAAAGTATTATAATTATAGGCAGAGAATTGTTGAATAGAAGAGAAAGCAAAGCAGCTAAGCTAAGGACTAGCTAGTGACCTTTTGTTTGGTTCCAGCACTACCAACCACATAGCAACCAAAGAGCTTTGCAAATTGGCCGACAAGCTGACCTACTGCTCCAGATGCTGCTGAAACGAACACTGTCTCTCCCTTCTTAGGAGAGCAAACCTCATAAAAACCAGCATAAGCAGTCATTCCAGGCATACCTATACATATATAAAAAAGCAACTACATCATACATGAGATGATAGCTGCTTGCTGCTTATAGTGTATATTGTATTATATATTGTACCAAGAAAGCAACACATTAGCATAATATATATATACCAAGAATTCCAGTATAGTAAGAGAGAGGGATGTGGTGGGTGTTGTGAATCTTAAACAAAGACTGAGTTGCAGTGATGATACTGTATTCTTCCCACCCGGTAATTCCCCAAACCAAGTCTCCTTCCTTAAACTTGGGATCTCCAGATTCCAACACTTTACCCACTCCATATCCGCTTATAGCCTGACACAGCCATATATTCCAGAGGGAGCAACAACAACACTCTCAGTCAGATGATCAGATGTCATGTGCTATAAAAAAGCAAAGCAGAGCAGAGCAGAGAGACTGACCGAACCGGGGTTGAAGGAGTCGACATAACCGACGCCAGGATCGCGCTTGGTCATGCGGCCCCTCATGGGGCCCATCATGTAAGGATCGCACGATAAGTAGAGGTTCTTCACCAAAACCCCCTCACAACCTTCTGGAAGCTTCAACTTTATAGTGCCGCTGCTCACCACTTGCATGTCGGATTCTTTGGGGAAGCCGGACACGTAGTCCCTCAGAATCACCTGCTTGTTCCTCATGATCTTGATCACTTCCTCCTCCTCACTCGCCATTGATTAACTTGGATTTATTAATTGCTTTACTAGTTGCTTCAGTTTTTTTTACTATAATGAATGCAGAGTGAGTTGCCTTGCCTTGCCAATAGTGAATTATGAATGTATACGTAGGCTGTAGGCTGTAGCTGCTGCTTCTTCATTAATTTGAAGGAGTATTTATAGAGAGTGTTTGCTGCTACAAGTCTTGTTTGTTTGTGTGGTTCTAGTGATCTGGTCTGGTCTGAGACCAAGAATCTTCTCTCTCTCTCTCTCTCTCTCTCTCCGTTTGTGTGCTTACGGGGACAACAATACTTGCCGAAACATCATCCATCCAGACTAGTTTCGACTTCGCACGTCCACAGCCAAAAATCAAACAAGAAATTCAGTCAAATGATGACGTGGGTACATACATCATCGGCAGCCAAAATATCAAACAAGAAATTCAGTCAAATGATGACGTGGGTACATACATCATCGGCAGCCAAAATATCAAACAAGAAATTCAGTCCAATGATGACGTGGGTACATACATCATCATCCAATCCAATCGTTGAATGTGAATGTGGTTGGTCCTTCCTTGTTAGTCATTGGGACATTGCCGTCCTTGTAAACTAGATACGCTAAAGGTATAAAATATCTATAATATTTCGATATTTCTATTGAAATTTTCGTGTTTTTGAATGATCGATATTTTAGCGTTAATAGATATCTTGGTTTTGATAAATGGGAAAATATCGATAATATTAACGAAATATTGAGAATATTATCGTTTTTTCGTCATGAGATATTTTGGAGCATATCCATACACATATCGTATGAATATCGATAATATCGACGAAATGTCGAGGAAATATCGATATCGATAATTTATTCAGGACTTCAACAATATTTTGGTAAAATATCGACGTGATATCGCTATAATATCGAAAATATCGATTTGCACATGAGAATGAGTTTACTTTTCAAGTTTCAACTTTCCAACTACTCTTCACAATACATTTACTCTACACATAGAGATGAAGAAGATAGTAAAAATTTTGAACCTCATAGGAACTACATGTGATGTAAGTCACTCATGTATCTTACGATGTAATGTATAAAGTGTAAAATATTGTAGTAAATCATTATATATAAATGATTATGGTGTGTTTAATCTTCTTTCACTAATTACTACATATTTTCTATACTCACAGTATTTGTCAGTTTGTTATATAATCAACTTAAATCAGTTAAATCCATCGTGCAATGAATTTCTTTTCAATTTTTTGTGATAAACTAATAGATATAATTGACTAAATAAACATCCTCCAAAGTTTCAATGAAAATTTCCAAGTTTTTCTTACAATTTCCATGGTTTTATTGATTTTTATCGATATCGATAATATCCCGATATTTAATAGAAATTTAGTATTTTTGAATTTCAGATATTTTCAATACCATCGATATTTTAGACCTTGCAGGTAACCATATGATAATATCCACGACAATTGCACTAGTATTTTTGTTTACCGACACGACAGTGATATATAAATCAAAGTCTTATCTCCGGTATGTCAACATCAAACAAATCAAAGTAAAGTCATTTGGCAAATCCTTTTTGTCTTCTTCATTCTTTCTTTACTCGACCCTAGTGTACGTGTCAAACTTGACACCATTAATTAGGTAATCTTTTTTATCAGTTAAGAGCATTTACAATGAACTCCCTAAATTATCTCATTAGACAAATTTAGAGAGAAATTGAAAAAAATACATCTCCAACCATGCTCCCTATCCACTTTCTAAAATAGGGAGACCTCTAGGCGCTCTTAAATCTGAGGAGAGAGAAAGGACTCCTAATGTCTTCCTATAATTTAATGTTGCATTGTTTTATGCATAGTTTAAATTTTAAATTAATACTAAATGTTTTTAATATTATTTTTATAAAGATGGACCAATCATATTGAATTTAAAAATAACTATAGTATTTATGACTCCCTAAACTAGAGAGTATGATTAGAGTTCAAATTTTATAGAAAGTTCCTAAAATAACTTTTGTGTGTTTTTAGCTAGATTTTAACTAAAAAATAGGGAATATGATTGTGGATGCTCTAAGTCATGGGGGAGGAGAGGAGGAGGCCACAAAATCTCATAATCTCCCACTATCATTAGGATCCACCTCTATTTCCCACCATGATTTTTTTTATTATGCATTAATCAATTTTTGGGAAAATATAAAAATTAATACTAATCAATTTATTGCTATTATTAGGTAAGCATGAAGGGTTTGCGGAAATCTCATTTGTTTCCATTATATCTAACTATTGGTAAGTTTTTTTTACAAAATATTGAAATTAATTGATGAAATTTAATATTAAGTTCGATGATAAAAAATATTAACCTTACTAGTGAAACTATTTTGGTTATTTTCACTTTTTTTTTATTTTTTTATTTTATAACACTCCAGGTATGTTTGTAATATCCCGCTCCTAAATTTTAATTAAATTCTTAAATTATTAAAATAAAAGATAATTTTACCATAAGGGTATTTTAGTGGGTTTAGAGTTGGCCTTTTGTTTGGAAAAGAATTTGGGGAATTGAGCCACACCGTTGCGTCGGGCTCGTCGATACGAGTTCGTAGATAGGCGGCACACTTAATTCCGAGTTGTAACGAGAGAGAAAAAGTTTAGAAATGGAAAAGCAGTAATGGTCATTTCAAAAATTGAGAGAAAACACTAAAAGGTCAGATTTTTTTTCTCTGTTCATCCTCTCAATGCCCTCTAGTTGTTTATGCAAGTTATTTGGTTCAATTTGGTTGTTTGAGGGTTCGATTTAGAACCCTTGGAGCCAGCGACTTTGGCTGTGTTTTGGGCTAGCTCCGGTCACCTCCTGGTCGGGGTCCAAGAACTAAAAATACTATATTGAACGTGTTTGACAAATTGGCATAAGTATTGACAGGTGATTTGGAGATTTTTTGGTGACCGGAAAATCTCTCAAGCCACCCAATCGGCTGCGACGCGTGGCGGCGAGTCAGCTAGGTGCCGATTGCGTATTATCGACCTAGAATTATCTCATTGTCGTCCCGAGCACGACGGTATGCTTGGATTAGCGTAATGTGATCGTTTGAGTGTAATTCCAAATTTTACCTATTAGGCGCTTTGCGGGTTCGATACGTTCGGACCGTCGGATCTTGACGAAACTCATAGGATGGGTTTAACTTGTGGTTACGGACCAATAGAAATTTTCATATAACAATTTGAGGTCATGGGCCCTACGAGCCAGTTGACCTGGATAGTGGGCAGTGTCGGCTTAGTCAAGACCGGAAAGTAAGTTGTAGGGGGTGAAGGAACTTTTATTTGAAAATAGTTTTCATGCTTTGTTAAACTAATTAAATATTCATAGAGGATTTAATTAAATGCTTGATTATATGTCTATATTTAAATATATATGCTCTGTGGGTTGAAATCGATGAATTATGAATACTAGTTTTCTGAATAGTATGTTCATGTTGTATATATTTGAATGTAGTTTGAGAACAGTTTTAAAAGATTATGCATGGTCTAATTTAAGGAATGTTGGGATTGATCTCGTTTTAAAAAGGGATTTTTGGTTATCTATTTAAGAACTGATTCTTGGAAAGTTGAGAAAGGATTTGGAAAATGGATTTGTGAAAGTGGATTTGTGGAAAAAGAGGAATTTTATGATAAGTTTCGGAAAATGGTTTCCAAACCCACCACAGAGTACCCCCATGTTGCCTTGAACAGTTACTCATTTATGATAACACCCCAGGAGTCTCGGGGACGCCGGAACCATATGGTGCGAGGATTTGTGTTTCGAGCTGATTTCATGTCCCCCCGATTATGTTAGATGGAATTGACGGATTTGTGTTTCGGGCTGACTTTGTGTCCCTCGATTCTGCTAGGTGGAATTGACGGATTTGCGTTTTGGGCTGATTTCGTGTCCCCCGTTTCTACTAGGATTGCGTTTTGAGATGATCACCCGATTTTGCTAGAATTTGCTTGTCGGGCTGACTTCATGTCCCTCGATTACGCTAGGTGGAATTGACGGACTATTTGCGTTATCAGGTTGAGTATATCTCCCTGAGTTCTGCTAGGTGGAATTGACAGAAAAATACTTGAAATTGACGGATATGATTGGCGGTACGGCTAGGTGGAGAGATTTGAGTTTTGAGATGTTTTAAACTAAAATTGATGATTTTATCTTGGAACTTATTGGTGAAAGTTTTAATGCATGTTTTCAGATTTATGAGACAAGGATTGAGAGTTTTCTAAGTTTTAGGGATTTTATACGATTCACAACTATTTTCTTAAGTGATGGGTTTGCTTTTACATGTGAAAGATTGAGGCAGGTTGTGTTTAAACTATGGATATTGATATAAAGGTTTTCTTGTGGTTAATGCGGTTTTACCAAATTTTCTTAGTTTTATATCATGCATGCCATGATTTAATTTATATATACAAATGTGATGGGTAGCTTTGTTTTTGGTTGTATAATCTTGTGTGAGTTCGATTTTCTTGTTTAAAGAACTACGTGTGGTTTAATCCCTCAGTAAGGGTACGAAGGTTGAATACGTTGGTGGGCCTAAGGCCCGGGTGAAACTTAGACAGGATTAAAGACTTATTTATTTAGCAATTATTACTGTTTGGATGATAATAAAATGTGTATGTGGTTTTGACGGATCTAAAATCCATTTTGGATTGATGTGAATGAACTTAGTATGTGCATGCTGATCGATTGACGATTTAGAATTGTGTTTTTAAAGGTGGAAATTGTTGGAAAATAGCATTTTTCAATGTAGACTCTACCTGTTTTTCGGTAGAAGTCAAGCCTTTATGAAAATTTCATGTTGGATTAGGGTAAAAATGGGCATTTTTGGACATTCGTGCCCGGCACCTGCCAGGTGTTGGACACACACGGGGTTCGACACGGATTCCAAAGTGAAATTTGGGTCGGGTCCTGTCAATGTTTAAATTGAAACGTACCAATGCCGATCGGGTCTTGCCTTGCAAACCAATAAAATCTATTCTTTAAATTGAAACCTCTACTTATGCTAAAATATCGGCCCTAACATTGTATTAGAATATGAGCATCCAACTTAAATATCACATTTTTCTTCCTTTCTTCAAAGTTAAAACAGCCCGTTTAGTTTTGTTATTAACCTTCTCTAAGTAGTACAAAGTGCTTGGACTTTTGGGGTCCTTTTGTTACACCTTCTAAGCTTGAACTGGCTTAGACTAACTTTTTATCCTATGTTTGTTATAGCAGGGTTCTAGTTTTAAGTGGGATTAACAATCCTGGGCTCACCAGGAACACCTCCTTAGGTGTGCTTCCTGAAACCCTTGTGTGAATGGGGGACTGGATAATCCCCTCCTCTTCTTATGGTTCGCGAGTCACGATTTCCTCCCCGCTCCACACCTAGTTGCAGCCAACACCATCCACCCCACCACACCCCTTGTCGTAGCCATCACTTCCCACCCATCATCGCAGCCATCACTTCCCACCCCTCATCGCAGCCATAACCTTCCACCTTCAGCCATGGCAAATCTGCTATCTCTTTCTCTCAAAGTCTGCTGCAAAATCCAAATTCAGGAAATAAATCAATTAACTCTAGCAATAATCCGTTTTGGAGTTTCAGAATCCAAGCCTGTGTTCATAGGTGTTGGCTAAGACTTCCCAGAAAGCCAATTTCTTTGTGGACCAATTGAAGCGAAACCAGTGAGATAATTATAGGAGAGAACAATGGATTAAATAAATAAAGATAAGTTCTTTTTATTTATTTTTCTTTCATGCCTTAAGGGGATGAAGAAACAGAGGAAGGAATAAAATGAAACCGATGGGAAAGTCAGGTAAAAGATAAAAAGGAAGAATATGCAAACTGGAAATGGACTTTGGGTTTTGGTTTGTAGCATGGTTCTAGTTTTCGATGTTGACGAGAGAAGGTTGAAGAAAGAGAGTGAAATATAAGATGTGGGGTTTAGGTGTGTGATGGTGGGGCGGTGGGGTTGGTCTTGATGAGGGAGAAGTGGGGAGGGTTGACAGGGATGAGAAAGAAAGAAAAAAATAAAAAAATAGTCCTAGTTGAGCTCTCAGTCCAGTATTTTACCAAATGCAGTACAAGTCTTATCCAACTTATGCCAGGCCAAGCCAAATCCAAAACAGTCACAATATTAATCCAGTCCAATGTACCAAACAACCCATTGGTGTTTTGTAAGTAATTAAAGCATATTGTAATGTAATGCTTTTTTATTTCTTTATTTTATTTTATGAGAAAATAATTAATAAAATAAGGTGTTGAAGTTACACACACGTACGCGGTGCACCCAACAAACACCATGACATATACTTTGTTTATCTAACATCGATTGAACAGTAACACACAACAACACAACACAAGTGATGGATAAATATAATTAGTTAATACAACAACAGGTGATGAAATTGAACTAACTTTTACAAAACATAATACAAGAAGTGAAGTGATATATGGATGGATACAGTCCCGATCAAGGTCCAAGAGATTGTGGTCACCCACTCTAATGGTTCAAAAAAGTTTCTTGAAAGGAGTGCAAGAGTGGGTGAACTGTTGGATTTAAATTCAACAATGAGTGATCACAAATCTCTTGAACTCGGGACTGGGGATGGATAAGTGTATAATTAAGATTAATCGCGAGCAACAACAACAACTGCTTTTCCTGAATTGCGGCCAGAGAAAAGGCGGACGAGCGAAGCAGGACCATTCTCAAGGCCTTGAACAATGTCTTCCACATAAGTGACGTTGCCTTGTCTGATGTAGGGCACCACAAGATCCAAGAACTTGGGATAGAGGTGATAGAAATCAGGCACAAAGAATCCTTCCATACGAACACGCTTATAAATGAGATGCATTAAGTTGGTGACTCCTTGGTGCTGCTCAAAATTGTACTGCGAGATCATCCCACACACAGCTATGCGGCCGTGAAGCCTCATATTGAGGAGCACTGCATCAAGCATTTTGCCCCCAACGTTCTCAAAGTAAATGTCGATGCCTTGTGGGAAATACCGTTTCAAAGCAGCGGCCAGGTCAGCCTCTTCCTTATAATTGAAAGCCTCATCAAACCCAAACTTGTTTTTCAATAGATCAACCTAACAAAAGCAAAGTTAGCTAGTACGTACGCTACGTAGAGTTTGAAATTAATGATGAATATATCAAAAGCAAAATTACTACTTTGGTATGCAAATGCAATATTATGCATATTGAAAAGGAAAAGAGATGTTACGTACGTACCTTTTCTTGACTCCCAGCACTTCCAACAACATAACAACCCATGAGTTTGGCAAATTGGCCAACCAGCTGACCAACAGCCCCAAATGCGGATGAGACGTACACATATTCTCCCTTCTTAGGATTACAAACCTCATAGAAACCAGCATAAGCAGTCAAACCAGGCATACCTATACATATAATAATTATAATTATAACAAAATTGCCAACATTAACAACAAAAAATAATACATTTACAACTTTATTACAGTAGCTTACAAAAAGTAAAAAAGAAAATTACAAAATTAAAAAAGCTTTACCGAGAATTCCAGTGTAGTAGGAAAGGGGAACATCAGTGTGGTTGATTTTGAAGAAATTTTGAGTGTTTTTGATGAGAGTATACTCCTCCCATTTTGTTATGCCCCAAACTAAATCGCCTGCCTTGAACTCTGGATGCTTAGAATCTACGACTTTAGACACTCCATATCCAACTATTGGCTGTGCTTGCGTGCGTGCGTGGGGGTTTAAACCAATTAATATTTTTTAAATGAGTATATATATATATATATATATATATATATATTATTAGAGAGAAAGAGAACATATTAGAAATTAATAATATTATTAGTAAGAAATATTATGTTTACTTACTTTGTCAGTGGCAAAGAAAACAATGCGATCTTGGTGAGTGGAGGAGGTTGCAACATCACTGTGCTTAACGCCTCGCATGTAGGGATCGCAGGACAAGTAGAGGTTCTTGAGCAGCATGGCCTCTTGGCAATCATCTTCATCTGGCACTTTGAGTTTTATGCTGCTGCTTGTGGTCAAGTACATGTCTGACTCCTCCGGAATCGCACTTATGTAATCTCTAGCAAGCACTTGCTGGTTCCTCACTTCCTCCACTTCGTCATGATCTCCTGCCATTCTTTCTTTTTCTTTTCCTTTTCCTTTTTTGTAAATCTCAACTTCTCTCTCTCTCTCTCTCTCTCTCTCTCTCAAACAAATTAAACCCAGATATATAGATGAAGTCGTCTCGTTTGTTATATGACTGAGATGAGAACAGATATATGTTATGTTACCCTCCTCGAGGTGAGGAGATTATATATATATATAAAGAGAGAGAAAGAGAGCAAAGAAATACGATTTGTTTTCTTAGAGTTAAATGAGAGGTGATGTAAGCACTGGTGTAAGCAAGCACAAGTCCACTTGATGAGGAGCTCACATTTGTTTAATTTTCTCTTGGTTTCATTTGTTGGATTTTGGCACGTATTTTGCAATCCATGCTTGAAAACTTGAAAATGGAATTCATGGTCAAAACCGGCTTGCAATTGGATTTTGGCACGTATTTTGCAATCCATGCTTGAAAACTTGAAAATGGAATTCATGGTCAAAACCGGCTTGCAATGCCTTGCCATTTAATTTGTGGTCATGTACCATACCAGATGTCGAAATTTAAATCACATGTTCATTAATTACATACTAGCCGCTTGTCACTAGTGTGCCATTTGTTTTTTTTTTTAGAATTAAAAAAGATAATAGTTAGTTAGATTCCATAAAAACATGATTTATTATTTTATTCTGTTTTTAATTTTAAAATTTTTAAATATAAAAAAGTGTGAATTTACCATATTACTCTCATTTAATTAATAATTTAAATTCTTAATATTTACATTAACCAAAGACATTTTATGGTATTTTGAATATTTCATAATTCTCTTCTTTGCCTTTTGCTTTATATATATATAATATGTACTTTTTCCTCTCTAAGGGGATGGGAGGGGTGGTGTTGAAAGGGGCCTAGTATTTTTTTATACCCAAAATTAGAGCTGAAAAAAATCACATAGAATGCATTTTAGAAACACATACAAAATCCATTTACTAAGTAAGAAATGAGTGTTGAAGTTACTATAAATTACATGACTGCCACTCATTCACTTAAAAGAAGCCCAATCTAAAAAACTTTAAAAAAAAAAGCCCAGTCCATATTTTTTTATTAAAAAAACCCAAATAATTTATTAAAAAAATAATTGAGAAAACCAAGGACCAGTAACCTCCGTGACTGTTAATACATAGATCTAGGGATGGGCATCGAGACCCAAAAAAAATCGGTTGACTAAAAAGTCAACAAATCAACACTGAACTGAACCGAATCAATTCAAAACGATTTTAGTTCCGGTTTCACACATTACCAAACCGGACCGATTGTGTATTTTTTTTTACAAAATTATTTAAATTCAATGGTACATTTTTAATCTCATAACTAATATTTCCTCAAGCCCAACTTCAAAAACATCTCTCTTTTCTATGCTCAATATCTCTCTTTGCATAAAATTGGAACATTTATAAATTTTCAAGCCCAACAAATAAAATTTTAGTTGGAATTTGTATAAAAAATAATTTGAAAAAAATAATAATAATCCGTTCCAAAATCAATCGAAAACTGGACTGCAACCGATTCAAGCCAGACCAGTCGGTTTCATAATTTTTTGTCACTAAAATTGGATCGAACCGGACTTATTAAATAGTATCGGTTCCGATTTCAGTTTGAGGTGGAAACCAAACTGAATCAAACTGCACCCACCCCTACATAGATCAATCACGCAACTCAAGCTGATTGTTAATACACTTCTCATGAATGTTAATACACATTCCACAATTGTTAATAAATTTTGTATGATTGTTAATACATTTGTATGACTATTGATACACTTTATATACATGTTAATACACTTTTTATGACTATTAATATGCATTTTACGACTGTTAATATACAGACCAATCACGCAACTCAAGATGACTGTTAATACAATTTATATATGTGTTAATACCCTTTTTATAACTGTTTATACACATTCTATGACTGTTAATACACAGACCAATCATGCAACTCAAGCCGACGATACGATGCACTCACTCTCTTTCGCCTCTTCCTTCTTCGCTCAATCAACGACAACAACACCCGCTCTCTCTCCTCTTCCTTATTTGCTCCATCGACAACAACACCCTCTCTCTCATCTTCCTTCTTCTCACGCGAAGCTCTGTTTTTCATTTGGTGAGTTATGTGTTTTCTAGATTAGATTCTTATTTCAATTTTGTGGATCCGTTAGGCAAGCCTATATGGATCTAACAATAGATCCGTTATTTCAATTTTCTAGATCGGATTCTTCTCACGCGAAGTTCAGTTTTTGTATCTATTGATTTATTAAGACTATATGGATCTAACAATAGATCTGTTAGGCCAGCCTTATCATTAGTGTGGGGTGAAATAATTTGGATTTAATTCACATTTATAAATAAGTTTTGAACTCTGCTTGATTGCCTGAATTGAAGGTTTGGACATACATACTAGTTCTAGACTAAATCTTGATCATTTTTCATCTTCATTAGTCTAACGTTCTAATATTGGTCTCATTTTGAGATTGAAGAGATTGCAAATTGTAACAATGTAGTTGGTAGGAATGTAAGCTAACAGCAACTTCGTACTAGTCTTTTTTTTAGGTGAAAAACTATTGTTCCATGTTCTGAATTTTCCTCTTAGAAAAGCATCAGTCTGATTACATATAATACTCTTTAAAGATCCCAATTACATCACTGTATGAAAATTCCTCCTTGAGAGTGCCCTCTACACTTGTGTAACGGAAATATTGAACTAATACTAAATTATTAGTTACAACATTAGGCACTATTCTTTGTTCCATCAAGCTGCTTATTTGATTTGTCATGCAATGCTGTTTGATTCCTTTGGTTGCTGAATTTGCTTTGTGTATGAACATGTCAGGTTGGCTCCTATCATGCATCTTCGTTATTGGTGGCTTCCGGACCTCCAACCCCTGGTGTTCTTAGTCGAGGGATTGGTCTGGAAGGTCTTTTAGTGTCTTGGCTGGTCTATGGGGTACTGGAACAGGCTCCACAAGTTAAACTGAAAATGTGCACACACTAACTGTCACTAAGATGGGAAGCCGTAGAGCTGTTGAATTGGGCGCATGTGTTTTGATTGTCTTATCCCTTGTCGGTAAGTGTTTGTTAAGCTTCTGTTTTCAATTGCAACGATGAGCCAGTAACAACATAAATATGGTATCTTTTGTCATTTTTAGTGCATGCTTAGATCATTTTGTTATAGCATGCTACTACTAGTACTGATAAAAGTATCTGTACGATTACTACTTCGACATTAGTTTCTTTTCTGGTTGGGCATACTAGCATTTCAATATCAAGTGCATAATTTGAATATCTAAAATGGCAAGTTTATCCATTTGGTTTTGGTTATTTGAAGATTGCAATTGCTCAGATTATTTCCATGAAATACTACTCTCCGAGCATTTTTTGATGAACTCTTTCTCTTGTTTTTTGTTTTATTTTTCTTCCTGAAGTATACAATAATGCACATGGGGTGGGAAAAGAATGAGGACCCTCGAAGTCATTTAGCGCGTGATTTGTCGTAGGTGGACTAAATCCACAGGGGCCTGTCTCGAATTAGCTCGGATTGGCCTAAAGCTGGATTAAGTCACGACCTACGTTTGGTCTTTGCGTCGGACTAAAAACTGGATTGTAAAAATAGTGAAGACCTATGTTTGGTGCTCTGTCGGACTAAAAAATAATTATTTTAATATTTAAAAAAAATAATTTTTAAATAATTAAATGTAAGTTTTTTTGGTTAATATAATTACCAAATTGACATGTACATTTCTTTTCCTCCAAACTAAAGGTTTTTTGTTTGTTAAAATTATAAATTTCACCGAGTTTATGTATAATTGAGTCTTTGCTAGGTGATATTATGTTATTATACCAAAATATGTTGGCTGAGGATAAAATAGATAACCCAGGAAATTGTGACAAAAATATAGGCAAACATTCTTTATATCTTGCTTTTAACCTGGTAAACTAGAATTAGGATTTAAACAAGAGTTGCATCCGAAACTCTATGATTAATACATTTCTAAAAACTACATATTAGAGCCTGGTAAACTAGAATTAGGATTTAAACAAGAGTTGCATCCGAAACTCTATGATTAATACATTTCTGAAAACTACATATTAGAGCGTAGCATTACCAAATCAAACTTCAGCAAAACTTGGTGATAAAAAACAAACAAGGACCTTCCCTTTCTCAGTAAAAGGGCAAAAGTGACCACATTCTTCTGGAGATAAATATAAAATGGGAAATCATGTCTCTCTGAACTTGGAAAAGTAAAACTAAAAACACTAGTGAAAGAAAAAAAAAACCAATTGTTTTGGCTTTAAATGCATACTTGATGGGAAACTCCCTCATGTTGGAAGATATATAATATATACACCTCAACTTCAGTAGAAAATACAGAATAGACTACTACAATGGCTCTGATAAATGGGCATTTATTTAAAATGACAAATATAATTACAGCTCCTCACTTTGAAAACCTGATGGAGACATGTAAAAACCCATCTCTCCAGACTTTTAACTGTAAGCAGCCCTTTTCATTTTGCTTCTCTTGTTCATACAAACATCTTCCTCCATACCCTACATTTCTGAACAATGCTTGCTTTATGTCCTCAGGACTTAACAAAGTTCTCTGCTCAGCTCCCTAAAAGGTCATTAGAGAAACATAAACATTAACAACCAAAGTTTTATTGGAAGCTTTTGCACAACTAGCTAACATATGTATAAGCCAACCAACCAACTGTATATACACAAACCTCTGAACATGAAACAGGTTTTAAACTTTAAAATAATTCTTGCACTGAAAATTGTGGAAACAAGAAAAGGCACAACAATACCAGCACCAAACATACATATGCACAAATTGACAAAGATATATGCTGAAATGCATATAAATGACTGCAGATCAGGAATATTACAATAGAAGAGACCCAGTACCACAGTACATATGAGTACACTTACATGGATAAGAAACCCAACTTATGACAGACTATATAAGTTATATAATACACTAGCAAAAGAATACCCGATTTCCACACATCCCTGATAACATACCTCTGAACTTCGTGGATGCCACAGCAGTAAGAAGGACCTTCAACACTTGCAAAACGGTAGTGCGCATCGTCTCCCAAAATAAGAAAGAATAACAAGCCACATATTTTGGGAGAAACCCAATGATGTGCATGGCACATACCTATCAGATGACGAGTTGTCAACACAACTGCAAACCACGTTCAGAAGGTCTGCAAACAGCGGTACACTTTTACCATCATCTAAACCAGGATCTCCCTCTAAATGACCAAGTAACCAAATCAATTGTAAAAGAATCCTACTTGGGTTTCATCACCATATAACCAAATCAATTATCCTTTTCACATTACAAAGCCAACCCATTTCAAATACTAGATATAAAAAAGGAAAAAAAAACTGAAACTGAAAGGAAAAAAAGCAGAGCAGAATTCTAAGACATTCCCAAAATCAACTTATATCTGAACATGCTCTTACAAACTGCTCAATTCAAAAGTAAAACTAACCAATCCTAAATATGCAAACAGCTCAGTTCAAGAATCATAATATGGCATGTGTTGAAATAAAAATACAAAGAGTCAAATGCAGAACTAAAAAACCCAACTTAACCAAATGACTCAAAATCCGAAAATCAACAACTCTCTCTCTCTCTCTCTCTCTAACAGCTTCAGCAAATTCTTAGAGAAGCCACTGAAATTCATATCCAACCCACCAACTTAATCAAATTCTTAACGGATATAAATCCTAAGTTTTCACCATCAAAACCCACAACAGTGCCACACAGATCCAAACACAAAAATGGAAGATTTCCCCTTCTTCTTGCTAAAATTCCAAGCAACCAAACAGAGGATAGATACAAAATAACAACCCAACAATCTACCAACGAAATTTCTCAATAACACCCAAAGAAAAAGCAATACCCATGAAAATTTTCCTTTGAAAAATATTGCACAGAGAGAGAACATAAGAGAAAAGTGGAAGAAGGAATAAGAGAGATCCAAAAGGAGAGACCAGAAAAACTTGCCTGGGACCAGTCGATGTTGAGCGAAGGAGAGCCGGAGTCGCGAAAGAGAGAGAGAGCTGGAGTGCGAAAGAGAGAGAGAGAGAGAGCCGGAGTTGCAAACGAGAGACGCGAACGAGAGAGAGAGCTGGAGTGCGAACGAGAGTGAGAGAGAGGCGGAGTCGCGAACGAGAGAAAGGCGGAGTCGCGTGTTCTCAATTTAGCGAAAGGCTAATTTAGCGAACCCAAATTCAGGCTCTCTGTATAAGGAGAGCGAGTGAGGAGGTTTTTGCACTGTTGGACTCCACAATCCCATTTAACTTAGTCCAACATCTTACCAAACATGGATTTTAAGTTTTATTTAGCACAGTCAAAGATAGTGAGGCCTACCAAACATGCCCTCAGTGGTTAGTTTAAGCCAATGTTGTGATTTAATTTCAAACATTTGAATATGCTAAATATTAGTCTTCAGATATACTTTTGGTAATTACAATTGGATTTTTCTCTTTCCTTGGCCTTTAACCTCACCAATTTGAGGAGTAGAGGCTACCCATATGAGGAATTGGGTGGGCAAGAGAAGCGTAGAACTACCCAAGAGCAAGGGAACTCAAAATTGGACTTTCGAAAACTGCATTGCAGTTTTCATTTAATTACAATCGGATTTTTGCTCTTTCCTTGGCCTTCAACCTCACCAATTTGAAGAGTAGAGGCTACCCAGATGAGAAATTAGGTGGGTAAGAGAAGAGTAGAACTACCCAAGAGCAAGGGAACTCAAAATTGGACTTTTGGAAACTGCATTACAGTTTTCATTTAATTACAATTTGATTTTTGTTCTTTCCTTGGCCTTCAACCTCACTAATTTGAAGAGTAGAGGCTACCCAGATGAGGAATTGGGTGGGCAAGAGAAGAGTAGAACTACCCAAGAGCAAGGGAACTCAAAATTGGACTTTTGGAAACTGCATTGCAGTTTTCATTTAATTACAATTTGATTTTTGTTCTTTCCTTGGCCTTCAACCTCACCAATTTGAAGAGTAGAGGCTACCCAGATGAGGAATTGTGTGGGCAAGAGAAGAGTAGAACTACCCAAGAGCAAGGGAACTCAAAATTGGACTTTTGGAAACTGCATTGCAGTTTTCATTTAATTACAATTTGATTTTTGTTCTTTCCTTGTTTTTTTAACATAATTGATATCTACATTGTATTTTTGTTGCAGTGTCTATTTTTATTTGCAGTTTTTGTGTGAATAAGTGTTGAAATGATTTTTTTTAAACCATTGATTGTTTATATAAATATTATATAACTGAATAAATATTACAAAATCAAATTTGGTGTAGTGGTTTGTGAGTGAGTCTTCCTCCTTTGAGGGTTAAGATTCGAGTCCGTTCAATGACACAAATTTTTTTTTTTTAAAGGTGAATAAAGGGCAACGGAGTTGGTCCCCTGCCCATCGCCGGCGAACGGTGGTGGTGGCAGGTGGCCTACAGCCGGAGTCCGGCGGTGGTGGCCATACTGATGTCAAATCACAGAAAACACTTACAGCTTTCTCTGCCAGCTCAGGGGATTCATATTCCACAAATGCATGCAACTGCAGAAAAAGAGTCCATATATCAAATATTTCTGTCCATCTTTAACTGTATGGGAGTAGTAATGATAACAAAACTATTAACTATAAACATTAGTGACATTTGCATTAATGTTGATCTATTTCACCGAGTCTGTTTTCTTAAAACCAAACATCCTTTTTTTTTTGGGTGAAGGAACGCCGCTACAGCCACTGCAATATTAGTGCTAAGTTACAATATAAAATCGATGCAAGGAGGGTCCTTCATAGTCCAGGCCCAAAGCCAGAGATGATTGCATCATCAGACCAATACACTTTGGTTTGGTTCATTTGCAATTTTCCAGATTACTTTAAAAATTGAGGCATAATTTTGTAAAAGCATCTTTCTGTGAGACAGCATAGTGTGAAAATGTGGAAGGCGGTTTCTCGAGGTGGAAGACGATTACTCGAGCGAATGGGATAATGGCATATTTTGTAAATTTCAAATTAAATATTGAAATATAAAAATAATGGCAAAATGGCATATGTTGTAATTTTAATGTTTTTTAATTATATTATGGTAAAAGCAATACTATATTTTGGCTTTTGGCTTTATCCTAATTAGCTGAAATTGAATTCCTATTTACCTAAATAGTAAACTCTATTGTGTGTGAAAACTAAAGCTCCCTTTTTTTAAGGGGTCCTAGGACCAAGACGTTATTTAGTGATCGATCTTTGAATAATTCTAATAAAAGATCTAACGGATGGTTTCTGATAAAAAAGAAAAAAAATATCTGAAGGATGGAAACGTTGTTGTTCTTGGATACTAGGGAAAACAAATGAAGTTGTCCCTCTACGTTGTTATTGTTGTCTATATGTTAGACGCACCGACGGCAGCAGCAGTGTGAATATGCAAGCATTTTTGCTCACCACTTTAGCACAATTCTCAACACTTGATACATGTCCATAGGCATAATTATAGTTAACTTTTACTTTGTATTTATGGAACTATTGTTATGCTTATGGACACATGTCAAATGTTGAGAATAATAATGAACATACATCTTGAGTTAAAATGGTGAGCAAAAATATTTCTGTGTGAATACTCGTATTTTTTTTATTTCAAGGCCAACACATACACATTTATATATGGAATAAGAGTTTTTATCATAAATAGCCAAAATTTACCCCTCAAATTCATAAATGTTAGTTTTTATAAAAACTTTCAAATATAGCAAAAAATGCAATTAAAAAAATACTTAAATGCCCTTAAATTTAAAACTCAAATAAAAACCTAAAAACAAAACTAGTTCTTCGTATTATGTGTTTTTCTTCTTCGTTTGGTTGCTTCTTCGTTTCTTTAACATGATTGGAATTGGGAATTGAAATATACATGATAATATTGCTAACAGCTGCAGACTCTTTTTGCAGTAACCAACATATAGGCAAACAAATCAAACATAAGCTTTAAACTTTCCCATATAGCTTACCACATTTTGTTTGCTTATGTTGTTAAATAGTCACTATTAATCACCAGACTCAACTCCCCAACCACTCATCAATCTAAGCTTCTTCATTGCCCAACTTATATATTTTTATTTATAAAGAGAAGTTGGACCAACAAAAAGTTTGTAAAGATAATCAATTTTTACTGGTGAGAAAAAAAAAATCAACTACATCCCTCTCTCTTTGAACCAATGTGCATAAGAAAGATTTTTTATATTTTTATATTTTTGGTAATTAGAAGAAAGAGTTTTAACCTTTAGGTTTATAGAGATTTTAGTTTTGAGGGTATTTTAGTCTATTTAAGTGAAATTTTTGTTATATTTTAAATTTTTATAAAAACTAACATTTATGAATTTATGGGATAATGATAAAAAAAAAAAAAAACTAACGTCCCTTTAAACTTTTGCACACCTGTACGTATTTCCCTTCAATTCCTAAACCTTTTTTTTAAAAAAATTATTCAAAGTGGCCCTTGCATTGATTTATTGCATTATGATTATTTATGTATTATATTCTTGTCGGTTTATCCGTGAAATGGGGTAGCATTGCTCTAGTCCAAGGAATCTTTCTGCTGCATTAGCTCTCCTTCCAAGCTGCTTCCTTCCATTGTGTTGCGTACTTTTTGCGGCAGAGTTTGCATTTGCAGTTTCAAATAAGCAATTATGTCGGATTGTCTTTGATTTTGTGTGGCTTTGAATGGAGGTATAATGTATGAGTTTGATGTTATTGATGGATCCCTTTGTATTAATTGTAATTCATTTGTGGGTAATTATAGTGACTATTGTGGCTATTGTATTTGTATTGCCCTCATGATGTGATTTATAATGCAATATTCTTACTGTTTGGAGCAATTGATCCCTCATGAAAGGTCTTTGGTTCGAGTTCTAGCATTCATATTGTGCGTGTGTGTTTAGTATATATTATTGCCCATCTCAATAAGAAAAGTTCTCAAAAAAAGAAAAATAAAAAAGTCACTCTAAACAATAGAGAAACAGATTTGCACAAGATTTTCCAAAATAAATTAAACATTGCACATCATTGGCTAATTTGGTACTTATTTAAATTATAACGTATATGTCTGGCACCTACTAGTCTAGATTGATAAGAATTGTGACATATTGTCTATGAAAAAATAATTCAGAAAAGCCCTCCTCTTTCTCTTGTAGAGGATAAATTATTTATTTAGGGTGGTTAAAAATTTTCCTCTACCAGTAGAATATAATATATTATTTATTGAAAGGTAGTTAAAGTTATCGTGAACCTTAGACTTTTCCCTAGACTTTTAGTAAAGGTAAAAAGAAAAATGAAAAAGGCATTGAATTCGTAGCTAAGTAACCTGAAAATGAAGCAACATGGAATTCGTAGCTAAGTGAAGTTACGTACGTTGGATAGTGAAGAAGAGATACATGACATAGACATAGAGGTGATGTATAATTTACAATGATTGGATATCGGAGTGGGAGTAACTTAATGGAAATACATAAATATAAATTACATGAGGGTGTGATCTTCTTCTTGTTGATAAGTTGATAAATTGATATATAATCAAGTAATTCCTCATCAGGTGCTAGCTTTAGCTTGATTGAGTGGAGTGATTGATGAGTATGTTTTGATGGTGGGAGTGCGAGAGGCAGCAGAGGGCGAAACTAGGGTCTCCAGGTATAAAGCCAGTTGAGAAGAATGAATATCCCCAGAGAGTATGGTTCGAAGTGTTCTGTGTCCCGGATTGTAGATGACTAGCTTCCTTTGATGCAAAAGGATGACAATTTCACCGTTGTTTAAAATACGCACAAGTGACATCAGTCCCAGGTCTTCAGAGTCCATCTTCTGCGGAATGGTGGTGAAAATAGTCCAAGAGTCCTTCACCCCGTATTCATTCATCAACCACACCTCATAATCTGAGCCATGGGGGCTGTGAAGCATACTCAGGCATCCTCCCAAAACCCCCAAACCATAGAAGGAGAAGTTCTTGTCGCCCTCGCTTGGTAGGGGCACGTATCGGTACGTCTCCTCAGTTATATCAAACGAAACGATTGAGAAATGCCTCTCAGCAGCGGCACGCCGGATGACCCAGTGGAGAGCCCCGTTCAATAGGGTACCCACCACATTAGACAGAAAGTAACAAGGGAGGGTTTTGATGGCAGCTCTCCATGTATTGGTGTTCAAATTAAACATGTCAAGGTGGGTGGCGAAATTGCCATTCCTACTGGAACAAGAGGCCCTCACGATTTTGTAATCGTCGTTGCAGGAATCATAGCCAAAGCCATAGAAGTAGTCCTTACCCGAATAATTATTGGTTATTGGCGGTGGAGGTGGTACTGGTTGAAGTTGCCCGGTGGATGGATTATAAATCACCATATCTTGGGAGTCAAGCACCAAACATAAGAGGCCATTACAAGATCCAACAATCTTCATGTCTTTCACTGCCTGCCTCATCCGGGACTCATCTACCTCCTTTACGACTACTCTAGTACTAGTAGTTGTGCCATCTGCTCCAGTTGCATCTGCCTCTGTTGATCCGGCTTCAATACTTGTATCCACTACTTGTACATGAACCGACTTAAGAAGGGACAAAGAGGAGAGCATGATTAGTGCTTTTGATGATCTAGTTTTACCATCATCATCATCATCATCTTCATCTTGTTTTGTAGAGCGGTTGTGGAGGTGTGACTTGATGAATTTTGGGTCGGAGATGAGAGCAAGCCATGGCTTGCACACGCATCTGAAGCGAAGCAGCGACTTCACTGGCAGCTGCAAAAGAATTTCCTCTACAATCTCACAAGGAAGCTGGCGCTGATGATCGTCTTCTTCTTCCTCTTCTTCTTTATTCTTCATTTTGCTGTTGAGATATTGATGATTCAATGAGCTTTCTATCATTGTCACTTGTTCTTCTTGTGTGGGTTGGAGGAGTAGCTTATTAGCTTGAAACTTGAGACTTGATGAGATCCAATGTTCATCCATGTCCATGTGCAGCAGGTTGAGAAACTCCATTTAAAATATTCACCTAAATATTGTATCAATTTCAGACTAGTGTAAACTGCACTGCACGCGTATAGTTTATAAATTAATTTGGGAAGGCACGACTCCCAACTTAGGACAAGCGAGGCCTGCCGGCCCTGATTTTTAAGTGGCTTTCAGGGTCAAAAATTAAAATGAGACCATTAATTTGGCTATGTATATAATCATAGTTTAACAAGAAGAAGAAAAATTCTAGGCGGCCCCAGCAGCAAACCCCTGATTGCATCTTCACGAGATATATATAATCAAATCAACCAACCGCGCCAATATTTAAACAGAATCTAAATAAATATATGTTAATATTCTCTGAAACATGTACTACTAGTACTTGTTTTGATACTCTATATATAATATATATGTATATACATTAAGATGGGATGGGAAGTTTAATTGCCGGCCGCTGATGGATGGAAGAAATTAGGTAGCTAGGCGCTCCATCGCTGGGTGGGTGTGAAGCTGCTGCTAAGATTATTCTTGTTCAAACTGGTTTATTTCCAATATCCATCCCGGGTGCTATGCTATGCTATCTATGCTATATATCTTTTAAATAATTAACTATGTAGCTCATTTCATTGAATGAAATTTATAAAATTCATTCGTCAACGGAGTCTATCCATGAAAATGTCAAACAAAATGGCGTGCTGCTAGCTCAGTGCTTGCTAAACCCAAGTGCAGGTGTCGCGCAATAGTAAATCTCGTAAGTCGAGTATCGTATCCACAGAGAGCGGTGTTAAAGTGCACAAAATACGTAAGATAACTGCAACAGGAAGAATATGATTAAAATATTAGAAGAAGGTTTAATAATAATAAAACACTAAGGCGTCGGGGTTCTACCTTCAAAATACATATGTAATCCCATTAGTTTGATTCTCACTATGATTGTTCACAATTAAAACCCAATTTAATTTCGTTTAGAGAAGATTTCAAGCATAACCTGTACCTACAGCAACAACCTATCAAGAAATAAATCCAATGAAATCAAAGTAATCTACTAATTTGTCTCAAATCTCAAAAGCATGGACGTTTTTACTTAACTATAGGAAAAGCATGACTGAACCTATGAATAAGATTATCAAGCACCCATCAATCAATCAAAGAGAAGAACTAAAATTAAATTGAACAAATCCGTAAATAAGAATTTAACATTAAAGCTCCATTCGAATCAAACTAACGGAACCACATAGTATCTCGAAGGCTTTCCCCCTAACCTTAGCTAGGGAGTTAGTTCTCCATAACAAAAGAAAAATTAACCCTAGAAAAAATAAATTGTTCTCGCCAAAAATAGCCCCCAATCCTTGAGGCAGAGCCAGCTTTTTATCTCCGTCAAACCCTCCCCCTTAGGATTTAGTTTCCTCCTTGCATTTAACTTCTCCACAGTCCTCTGCTTGCACGTCAGCTTCCTCTTTTGAATAGTCATGGTCTCTTACTTAGCATGTGATGAGTCTCCAACCAATTGGCTTGGTTTCTTTTTTACTTAATCTCTTTTACACTCCAGTAAGCAACCCACATAAGTCCAATAATATTTACCTACATAAAATTGGCCAAAGTCAATGTCAAATAATATTAAATTTTATCAATTGACACATTAGAAATATAGTAGACCAAAATGAATAAATTAGTAGATAAATAAGCTCTAAGGGTATATTTTAGGGACATAAACGATGCACTTTTCAGCTACTATCACAACCCCCCAACTAGCTTATTGCTAGAGCCTAGCAATTCAAGCGTCTCAAAGGAAACTCTAGCTCAAACACAAAAACAAGAAAATAAAAATGAATAAGCCACTTTCGCAGGGAACTCAATTGCATTGAGCATATGCAACAAGCCTTTAAACCTCAAAGTTACCCAGAGAGGACGAGTTATAGTCTCGTGAGGGTTTCCAGGGATGATACCCACAAACATCAAAGTATGAGGTTAAAACAATTTGCTCAGTCAAAACTTTGAAAATAAATCCAACACCCAACTATCATAAACAAAAATAACACATCACAAAGCTTTGATTTTCAACTCATGAACAATGTTAAAAGAGAGAACACTTATCCAAAATTCCAAGTTTATCCCAACTCAAGGTCCAAATCATTTATAACAAGTTAATAAACCTTTCACAAATTTCCTTTGGTGTAGAGTGAACTAACACAATCATGAGACATAAGCTAAATTCCAATCATACCAACCTCCTTATAACAAGGATTTTTTAGACTCTCTCACCTAAAACAAACAAAGGTTTTTTTTTTTTTTTTTTTTTTTTTTTTTTTTGGGCGGACTGTGCAATGTCTAACTCCATTAAGCTTTCTAATTTACCCATGTAGCGAGCGTTAGGCCAATGACTCTCAAACCCAAAGGCTTTAAGGCATTAGGTGAAAAGACACCCCTATGAGCTTAATAACTCGGGTTAAAAAGGCTACGAAGCTAAACTAGTCACACTATTCTCACACCAAAACTCTACCGTTTGACGCGAACACTCACTGCTGATTAGGCAAGAGGCCCGGTTACTAAGTAAAATCTTGGATAGAACACACATATATATTTATTTTTATTTTTATTTTTATTTTTTGTTTTTTGTTTTTAAACCAAAGTTAGTCAAAGAGTAAGTTCATCCAACAACACTTGAACAAAAAGATTGAATACAACTGGTTTCTAAGCTTACTCCCGATAAAAAGTGTTATGTGCTTGTGCAAATTTCAAAGTGCAAATCATGAATTATCCACTAACCGGAAATAAATGAAAAAGACTCAAAATCGGGATACTTATCATATTGCTCATGTGTTCTCAATCTTAAGATCACTCATGAATATCAAATCAACATGTAAGTTTAGTGCTTTCAAATTTACAACAGTAGGTATAAGGATTGAGAAGATAATGTAAAGTTAAAAACATCACAAATGTCTAACCTCATAAAGAAAAATAAATAAAATAAAACAAAGACAAAGCAATAAAAAAACGAAATTAAAAAGGAATTCTAACAAGTTGCGAAAAATATTAAAGAGACACATCTATCCCCCCCAACTGGAAATTTACATTGGCCTCAATGTGATAGGCAAAGTAGAAAAAAAAACGCTCATAAAAGACAAGGGTGAGGAAGGAATGCACCTGGAGTGTCCAAAAGATCTCCAAAAAAAAAATTCCTGCAACAAGTGAGTCTACAAAACAAAAACAAAAAAAACAAAAAAATAAAAAATAAAAAAAACAAGATAATGAAAACAAAGGGTTAGACAGTAGAAAGTGTAGAGGATCAATCCTCATAAACAGGAGTCTCCAAAGGGATGGTCTCGTCCTGCAAAACAATATTCTCCAAAAATGGCTTAAGGCGTTGACCATTAACTTTAAAAACATCACCATTTATGGGGTTCTCAATCTCCACAGCTCCAAAAGGAAAAACTCTTTTCACCACAAAGGGTCCTGTCCATCGAGAACGAAGCTTGCCAGGAAATAGATGCAAACGTGAATTGTACAAAAGAACTTTCTGTGAAGGCTCAAAAGTTTTTCTCAGAATATGTTTATCATGAAAAACTTTCATTCGATCCTTGTAAATTTTTGAGTTTTCATATGCATCATTTCGAATTTCTGCCAACTCATTTAATTGAAGCTTTCGAAGTGAACTGGCATCATCCACATTAAAATTAAACATTCGTATAGCCCAGTAAGCTTTATGTTCCAATTCAACAGGCAAGTGACAAGCTTTCCCAAAGATTAATCTATAGGGAGACATACCAAGCGGAGTTTTAAAAGCAGTACGATATGCCCAAAGCGCATCGGTTAGTCGGAGAGACCAATCTTTGCGACTTGGGTTTACTGTTTTCTCCAAAATTTGTTTTAATTCCCTATTAGCAAGTTCAACTTGGCCACTTGTTTGTGGGTGATAGGGGGTAGCGACTTTATGAGTTATACCATATTTTTTCATTAAAGCCTCAAAAGGTTTATTGCAAAAATGCTTTCCCCCATCACTGATAATGGCTCGAGGTGTTCCAAATCTTGAGAAAATATTTTCTTTCAAAAACCGTAAAACTGTTTTATAATCATTAAGTCGACAAGGAACAGCCTCGACCCATTTTGAAACATAATCAACTCCTACCAAAATATATAGGTACCCAAAAGATGCAGGGAACGGACCCATAAAATCAATACCCCAACAATCAAATACTTCAACCACTAAAATGGGGTTTAAAGGCATCATATTTCTACGAGTTATGGCCCCCAATTTTTGACAACGTTCACAGGTCCGACAAAAAATATTAGTATCCTTAAAAAGAGAAGGCCAATAAAATCCACATTGCAAAATTTTTGCAGCGGTTTTGTTTACAGAAAAATGACCACCGCATGCTCCATTGTGACAAAAAGAAATTACAGCATGAATTTCATGATTAGGCACACATCTACGAATAATTTGATCAGGACAATATTTAAACAGATATGGATCATCCCAAAAGAAATTGCGTACCTCAACCAAAAACTTTTTCCGATCTTGCGCATTCCAATGAGATGGAATTTGACCTGTAGCAAGAAAATTTACTATATCAGCAAACCAAGGTAATTCAGAAAGAGCAAAAAGTTGCTCATCAGGGAAAGAATCATTAATTGGTGTATTTTCAAAAGATTCATCAAAAACCAATCGGGATAAATGATCAGCCACAACGTTTTCTACTCCCTTTTTGTCCTTAATGGTGATGTCAAATTCTTGGAGTAACAAGATCCACCTAATTAATCGAGCCTTAGCATCCTTCTTGGTGAGAAGATACTTTAAAGCAGCATGGTCAGTGAACACAACAATAGGGGATCCAACCAGATAAGCACGAAATTTATCCAAAGCAAATACCACTGCAAGAAGTTCTTTTTCAGTTGTTGAATAATTCATTTGGGCACTATTCAAAGTCCTACTTGCATAGTGAATGACATAAGGTTTCTTATCCCTTCTTTGTCCCAAAACAGCCCCAATAGCATAATCACTAGCATCACACATAATTTCAAAAGGTAAATTCCAATCAGGTGGTTGCATGATAGGAGCAGATGTCAACATTCCAATTAATTTATCAAAAGCAACTTGGCAAGCATCAGTCCACTCAAAAGGAGAATCTTTTAGTAGGAGATTACACAATGGTCTAGATATAACACTAAAATTCTTGACAAATCTCCTATAAAAGCCAGCATGTCCTAAGAAGGATCTAACATCTTTTATGGTTTTTGGAATAGGTAATTTAGAAATTAATTCAATTTTCGCTTTATCCACTTCAATGCCTTTAGAAGAAACAATATGACCCAGGACAATTCCAGAAGAAACCATGAAATGACATTTTTCCCAATTCAAAACAAGATTTTTCTCTTGACATCTAACCAAAACTTTTTCCAAATTACTCAAACAATCATCAAAAGAATCACCAAAGACAGAGATATCATCCATAAAAACCTCAAGAAATTTCTCCACCATATCACTAAAAATACTAATCATGCATCTTTGAAAAGTAGCAGGAGCATTACATAATCCAAACGGCATTCGACGAAAAGCAAAAGTACCAAAAGGGCATGTAAAAGTGGTTTTCTCTTGATCTTCAATGGCAATTCCAATTTGATAATAACCAGAGTATCCATCTAAAAAACAATAAAATTCATGACCAGCAACCCTTTCTAAGATTTGATCAATAAAAGGCAAAGGGAAATGGTCTTTTCTCGTGGCAGAATTAAGTTTCCTATAGTCAATACACATGCGCCAACTAGAAACAATTCTAGTAGGAACCAATTCATTTTTATCATTTTTAACTACAGTTATGCCAGATTTCTTGGGGACAACTTGAGTAGGACTGACCCACTCACTATCAGAAATTGGGTAAATAATACCAGCATCCCATAGTTTTAAAACCTCAGTTTTAACTACTTCTGTCATGCTTGGATTTAATCTACGCTGTGCATCCCTTGATGGTTTAACGCCCCCCTCTAAAAATATTTTATGAGTACAAACAAGAGGGCTAATTCCTTTGATATCAGCAAGTGTCCAACCAATAGCAGATTTATGAGCATTTAAAACGTTAAGTAGCTTACCTTCTGTGAAGAGTTTAATTCAGAAGATATTACCACCGGAAAAGTATAATTAGGTCCCAAGAATGCATGTTTCAGACCTGCGGTAGAGGTTTTAACTCTAATTTAGGCACCTCCGCGTTAGATGGCTTTGGTGGGACTTGAGGTGGCAACATTTCAAACTTGGGTGGCCATTGTTTAACGTTTTGCACTGTAAAGAGACAAAACATGAAAGAATTTCAGCAACTTCAGGGTTTAATTCATCTTCATCAATATTAGAATTCACTAAAAATTCTCCAAAGAATCGAGGCATGCTATTTTTCACAAATTGATCATGGGCAAGAGGTGAAATCAAATTCACGACTTGCATTCCTCATCTTCATATGGCTGCCTAAACACATTAAATATATTAACTTCCATGGTCATATTCCCAAAATTAAGTTTCATCACCCCACTCCTGCAACTAATGTTAGCATCACATGTAGCCAAGAAAGGTCGACCTAAAATCACAGGAATTTGGTTATCGAATTTAAAAGCAGTTCGGTGTCCAAAACAATAAAATCAACGGGATAATAAAATTTGTCCACTTGGACCAACACATCCTCAATAATCCCTCGGGGTGTCTTGATGGAACGATCAGCCGATTGCGGTTTCACCATTGTAGACTTAAGCTCTCCAAGACCTAAGCGCAAATAAACCGAATAAGGCAGTAAATTGACACTGGCACCTAAATCAAGTAGAGCACGATCAATAAAATGTTCTCCAATTACACATGAAAGAGTAGGACTCCCTGGGTCCTTATATTTTGGAGGCATTTTATTTTGCAACACCGAACTGACATGAGCAGCTAAAAATGCAGTTTTCTTGACATTATGCTTTCTCTTATACGTGCACATATCTTTCAAAAATTTAGCATAAGCAGGAACCTGTTTAATTGCATCTAACAATGGAATATTAATTTTTACCTGTTTAAAAAGATCCAAAATTTCAAAGTTTTGACCAATTTTTCTTTGGGGAAGCAAAGCTTTGGGAAAAGGTGCAGGCACATGATAGTGTTCAGCAATTTCACTTTCCTTGGACTTGTCAAGTTCGTTATTGCTCTTAGATTTTTCAATCTCTTTAGATGGAGGTGTAGTATCAAATTTTTTTCCATTTCTAAGAGAAATAACAGACTTTGCATGTTCGTATCCAATTTCACATGAACTGACACCTTTAGGATTTGCTTCAGTGTTGGAAGGAAAATTCCCTTTTTCATTAACAGCCAAAGAATTAGTCAATTTGGAAATATGACTCTTAATTTCTTTATTTTCCTCAAACAATTGATTAAACATTGAATCATACCTTTGACTTTGCTTTTGGTTCTCCTGCATGAAAGCTTGAAGAGTATCTCCCAATGATGGTCTAGGATTAAATGAATTTGGAGCAGAAGATTGTTGGTTAGGGAAACTTACCTGAGGGTGGGACTCATTATTCCTCCAACGGAAATTAGGATGATTTCTTGTTGCTGGATTGTAGGTCTCAGAAAAAGGAGAATATGCCTTTTGATAATTTCCTATGACCGCACATCGTTCTTCATAAGCTCCTTTCATCTCCTGTAACAGATGACAATTTTTAGTGCAGTGACCAATCTCATAGCAAACATCACAAATCTGATTAATATCGGTGGGATAAACATGTTGAGGTGCATTAGATTTTTCAATTTTTAAAGCAGCTACCTCTTTGGCCAAATTCTCATATCTTAATTTCAAATCGTCTTCCTCTTTTAATTGAAAAATTCCTTTACTAACAGAAGAGGAAGCAGACTTAGAGCGATCAGTACTTTCAAATGGACTAGGAGTGGTCCATTGATTAGATTTTTCAGCAATTTCATCAAGAAAATTTAAGGCCTCATCAGGATCTTTTTGCATAAATTCACCATTACACATAGACTCAACAAATTGCTTATCTCGTGAAAGGAGTCCATCATAAAAGTGACTAGCAAGTCGCCAATTCTCAAAACCATGATGTGGACAGAGACTCAAAAGTTCTTTAAATCGTTCCCATGTTTGATACAATGTTTCACTTTCTTTTTGAGCAAAATTTGAGATTCTTTTCTTCAAAGCAATTGTCTTATGATTTGGAAAATATTTTTGAAAAAATGCATGAGTCATATCATTCCAAGAAGTAATAGACCCAGCCCTCAACGAATATAACCAACTTTTTGCTCTTTCTTTCAAAGAGAATGGAAAGAATTTTAGTTTTATGATCTCAATTCTATCATGTTGATTATAAAACGTGCTTACAGCATCTTCAAATTCTCTAACATGCACATATGGATCTTCACTATCCATGCACATATGCAAATAATCATTTAATGATCTAACTGGAGGATTTTCACCTTGATTATCTTGATCACCCATGGTTTCAGATTCACTAGAGGTATTAAAAAGATTTCCAAACAAAGTTTCTGATTTAGGGCGTTTAGCAAATCTTCCTAAATGATCTCTATATCGCATGTAAATTCAAAAATAAATAAATAAATAAAAAGGAAAGAGTGTACCGAATGCAACGAAAATCTTGCGCTCTTCGTAAAGCCGCTCCCCGGCAACGGCGCCAAAAATTGCTTGCTAAACCCAAGTGCAGGTGTCGCGCAATAGTAAATCTCGTAAGTCGAGTATCGTATCCACAGAGAGCGGTGTTAAAGTGCACAAAATACGTAAGATAACTGCAACAGGAAGAATATGATTAAAATATTAGAAGAAGGTTTAATAATAATAAAACACTAAGGCGTCGGGGTTCTACCTTCAAAATACATATGTAATCCCATTAGTTTGATTCTCACTATGATTGTTCACAATTAAAACCCAATTTAATTTCGTTTAGAGAAGATTTCAAGCATAACCTGTACCTACAGCAACAACCTATCAAGAAATAAATCCAATGAAATCAAAGTAATCTACTAATTTGTCTCAAATCTCAAAAGCATGGACGTTTTTACTTAACTATAGGAAAAGCATGACTGAACCTATGAATAAGATTATCAAGCACCCATCAATCAATCAAAGAGAAGAACTAAAATTAAATTGAACAAATCCGTAAATAAGAATTTAACATTAAAGCTCCATTCGAATCAAACTAACGGAACCACATAGTATCTCGAAGGCTTTCCCCCTAACCTTAGCTAGGGAGTTAGTTCTCCATAACAAAAGAAAAAATTAACCCTAGAAAAAAATAAATTGTTCTCGCCAAAAAATAGCCCCCCAATCCTTGAGGCAGAGCCAGCTTTTTATCTCCGTCAAACCCTCCCCCCTTAGGATTTAGTTTCCTCCTTGCATTTAACTTCTCCACAGTCCTCTGCTTGCACGTCAGCTTCCTCTTTTGAATAGTCATGGTCTCTTACTTAGCATGTGATGAGTCTCCAACCAATTGGCTTGGTTTCTTTTTTACTTAATCTCTTTTACACTCCAGTAAGCAGCCCACATAAGTCCAATAATATTTACCTACATAAAATTGGCCAAAGTCAATGTCAAATAATATTAAATTTTATCAATTGACACATTAGAAATATAGTAGACCAAAATGAATAAATTAGTAGATAAATAAGCTCTAAGGGTATATTTTAGGGACATAAACGATGCACTTTTCAGCTACTATCACTCAGCTATGACTATAAGATCATCTGCCACAAATTAAGGGGTCCTTGAACTATTCCTTTACCCATAAGTAATCCACCACGCATTATAATATGATAAACTCAAAATGAAAAATAATTGAGGGCAGCAATAGTCAATTCAAATGCAAATATTTTTAAAGGTAAAAAGAAATTCAGGGTTTGTGTTCAACAAAAGTTCTCTATAGATAAGAATAAAATATTTAGAAAAACCTATTGAATTTTAATTATAGAATTCTTGTCCAGTCCGCTAGTTATATATTATATTTGGGGAATACTAGCAACTTTCTCTCTAACTATTTTTTTTTTTTTGGATACTTTCTCATCTTCTTATGACATGTGTCACTTTTCTTATACTTGAAATAATGTTATTCATTATAGCATCTCCAACTGATATGTCAAATTGCCACATGGATATGAAATGTTAAAGTTGCTCCAATTAAGTAGTCAAAACTACATGAATTTGAAGGCCGGAAGATATATGCCAAAAATATCATATCAAAAAGCTTGATCATGAACCCCACTATCATTTACTTTTTAAAAAAAACTTTACTAACTTCTTTGCACGTGCTATAAATATTTTAGTTTTCCAAATGCATTATGAGAGTTAATAAAAATTTCATTTTAAGGCATTCTGCCTTTATATATACAGATAGATGAATCTATTTATGAGCCCATTTGCTTTATTCACAAATCTTGGAGCCCATCCACAAAAGAACCCGAGATGCTTCTTCAGGTGCATCTGTTTTGATGATGTTGTGTTGTCATTCCCTTCGTCCATTGGTGGGTGTTTCAGGTAGATTAAGCACTTGCATCATATATTCAAGAAACAGTTCATGAATGCCATCGTTAACAATCCTACTCCATATCTCGGCATTCTCACCATAGATTTTGGAGAAGTTGAACTCTACAATACAATTTTCATTTTCAACCTCGGATCCATAACCTAACACAGCAATTGCTAAAACAAGATGGTTCTTGGGACCACGGGCCAAATTCAAGGCTTTTCCCTTTGTTAAAGTTTTTTTTTTTTAATTTTTAAAATTTAATATTACATTTTACATTTAAGTTAATTATTTTTAATTTCATATTAAATATTTTTTAATTAAGTAAACTGACCAAGTTAGGCATTTGACTAGATTTATTAACTACCACATACAGTTAAGAAATTGGAAAAAATTGAAATCACGATGACCAAACTAAAAATGTAATTACATATATATATATCGGGAAGTCTTCATTTTTTTATTTTTTTTGCCAGGGGAATAGTCTTCATTTAATTAAATACATTTTTGCAGTCAGCGGTCAGCCAATTCCTATACGTACGATCAATCAAAAATATATTTTTATTTATTTAGTAGGAAAGCACCAGAGTGTTATTGAATCAATCAATCTACGTATTAGCATTCATATTGAAGGAATAAACACAGAAGCATCCAACGGCATGATTGACACTGCAGTTTAACCAAAGCAGGCATCACATAACACAGTTGGTTACGTTACGTTTGTTTGCTCAACTTCTACTATACAGAATACAGAATACAGAATACAGAATACAGAATACAGAATACAAAATACAGAATACAGAATATAGATTCCTTACCTAGAATAAGCACGAATTCACATCCACAAACAAACACAATTAGACAAGAGTGAAGAGGCACATTGACACGCACCGGCGCAACACGATATACAACAAAAGGGAAAGGCCACCCAACTAATTACTTACTGGGACACTGAAACTACTTGTTTTCCAACGTTGCGACCGCTAAACAGTCCAACCAATGCTGCAGGTCCATTCTCAAGCCCTTCAGCAATGTCTTCTAAATACACCACTCTTCCCTCTCTTATGCAAGGCAGAATATAGTCCAAGTACTTGGGATACAGGTGATAGTAATCACGGACTGTAAATCCTTGCATATGGATCCGCTTATATATGAGACACATCAAATTCGTCACACCTTCCGGTTGATCAAGATTGTACTGTGATATCATTCCACACACTGCAATGCGGCCATGGACTCTCATGTTAAGGAGGACCGCATCAAGAAATTTTCCCCCAACATTCTCAAAGTATATGTCAATGCCTTCTGGAAAGTACCTGATAATGGAAGCAAGTCTGAGTTTAGTATAGTCACATGATAGTTTCATCTTAATTCCCATGAGACATTTCTTCACTTCTGTATCATGATTGTCTGATATGTTGGCTATCACATGTCACATCTGCATACCAAATTGTTGATGTGTGATGGGCAGTATGCATAACATCAACAAAAATAAATGGAAATATTCAGATGGCAAAGTTTTTTTATATCCTATTCCCTAGTGTGTCATCCACATTAACTTCATTCCCTGCACTATATATAAGAATTCATGAAATGGCACAGCGCTTTCTTAGATGATTGAATATTTCCCTTTCTTAAATTAGCTTCTCAATATGTTTATTTTTGGAATTAGAAGATGGCTAAACCTCATTGCATATGCCTGGTATGTACCTACACTTAATGTTGCATAGCATATTTGCAAATTACTTTTGCATAAAGTTGCAGAGATAGATGAAGCTCCTCCAAATTTGTGTGGAAGATTGTAAAGTGTTTATGGAACATTGACAAAGATGTACATGGATGAAGCTGAAGCTGAAGCTGAAAATATACTCTTCACAGGACATATAAATTATTAAATGCGCATTCTTCGAGTTTCAGAGCAAAATTTAGGCTCCATTTGTAGCGAACTATGCACTGACCTTTTCAAAGCTGCGTTCAAGTCATGCTCTTCCTTATAATTGAAAGCTTCATCAAATTTAAACTTATTCTTCAAAAGTTCAACCTAGTACAAAAATAAGCAGAAGATTATCAGTTTTTCGTAAACTATATTCAACCAGACACCCCCACAAGCCACATGCAACAATCTTAAACTTCCATGCTCTATTATTTAAAATTTTATAATTAACCTTGGAATAAATAAACACCATTGTTAAAAATTTGCACCAAAAGTGAAAAATGCTTTTGGACTTACTGCATTAGAATTTGCACCCAAGAATGTAAAAGGGGGAATTAAAATTACTCAAACATAAGCAAGAAAATCCAACTAAACAATCATATTCATACTATACATTCTAGATAGCAGCCAGCCATAGAAAATGGCACCTAATTTGAAATGAAAAAGTGAACTGAAAGCATACATTTTCCTTACTTCCAAAATTTCAAACATAAGCCAATAACGAAGAATTTTCACAAATGAAACTACAAAATACTCTAACATTGTCAAGCATATCTAACTAAGAAATCATATGATATGTTCTACTCTTCCATATACCAGCAAAGATATGGCAAGCAAATTGGGGAAAAAGATGCCAACTTTATACCTTTTCTTTACTTCCAGCACTTCCAACAACATAACAACCCAACAATTTTGCAAGTTGTCCAACTAGCTGACCAACTGCACCAGATGCTGCTGAAATGAAGACATATTCTCCCTTCTTAGGAGAACAAACTTCGTTGAAGCCTGCATAGGCAGTCATGCCGGGCATACCTATGGAAGAAGGAAAACAGAAATGTGCACAATTTACAGGGTGCTTGGAGGTTATAAGTACAAGAGCATGACAAAAGCACACACACAGAGACTATCCTAGTAGTGCATCTTCTCAACCCATTAAAAAGATCAACACAAGACTTGGCTTTACTACTCATAAGTCCCGACTCCACCTCTAGGGAACACAATTGAAGCCGATACCAGAATGTCTTTTATAACTTGTGCTACAAATATAAGATCATAAGTGGTCATCTCATAATTACAATTTCCGATGGCAAACCACTAATTTAATAATACAAATGCAAAATTGTTGTCTGCTTTCTGGAAATCACCAATGAGCTACCACCCAAGAATTGAATTCCACCGAAGATGTGTAGAGAAAGGTACCAATAGCAATAAATGACTCACAGACACCCCTTAAGTATGGTTGTTTGAGACACACAAAGATATGGTCAATCCATATATAAAATTGCCCATTAGTTGAAAGTAAGCAGAGCAGAGATCATCAATCTAAACATCGATGACGCCGGAGCAAACAACTTACCAAGAATGCCGGTATAGTAGGAAAGGGGTACATGAGCGTGTTGGATCTTATGGAGGCTTTCTGGCGTGGTGATTAGGCTATACTCTTCCCATTTGGTTGTGCCCCAGACTAAGTCACCTTCCTTAAAGTCTGGATGCCGGGAATCCAAAACTTTAGCCACTCCATAGCCACTCAAGGGCTGCCCAATGTTTTTCATCAAGAATTGATTGTTAACAACTACAGTCTAAACACTGTATTATACAACATCAACTTGAAATTTCCAACTCAACAAAAATGGAATCAAAGCTTCTTAATTGGGATGAAATTTTAGCTTCAAAATTTTTAACGTCTTGAAACTAAAAACAAATTCCCCAAATTAGACGCATTTTGTTTTCAGAGAAATGAAAGGCAAAGGGAATCAGTGGTGGTCTTACAGAGCCAGGGGCATAGGGTTTAAAATAAGAGGAAGTTTCGTCTCCAGGTTTCCTCATAAGGATGCGCATCATAGGATCACAGGACAAGTAGAGGTTCTTGACCAAGACGGAAATGGAAGCTGCTTCTTCGTGCGGGACTTTCAACTTGATAGTAGCAGTATCGCTAATGTACATGTCTGACTCTTTGGGAACGCCTTCCACATAATTCTTGAATATCACTTGTTTGTTCTTCACTTCCGCCATCGTCGCTTTATCTGTCTGCGTCTCAATCTCTCTCTCACTCTCTCACACACACACTGTTTTCTGCTCTTGATTCTTGACGGACGAACGGACTGTTTGTATTTTATCTTATACTACTTCAAGTCTCGTGTTTTATTTATTCAACACCACACCCAACCCAACACTTGTTTGATGGGTTGAATTAGCTAGGCCAAGGGATTTATTGGAGTTAGCTTAGCTATATTTATTTATTTATGCTGCAACTTGATTGATGCATCTCATTATCATATGTCCATCTGATCTGAATTAGAAACTAACTATAATCAAAATCTAGAAAACTAAAATAGAACCAAACAAAAACAGAAGAGTAACACATGTCAATTATGAATTAATAATATTAGGGTAATTTTCACTTTACTACAGTAAAGTTTATTGACTTTTAGAGTTCGATACATCAAATTTTTTTTTTTGTCTCAGTCGCATACACAAAGTTCATTTTCTTATCACTTTCATACATGCCGTCAATCTTACTGTTAACAACTCTATTAACTGCTGACGTGACAACAAATGTGTCACGTGGATCCACTCATATAATGCCACGTGGGTTGACAAAATAAAAAATGAAAATTAGTTTAATTCATCAATAAATAAAAATGTAAAAAGTATATATTTACAAAAATAAAAAATATAAATCATAAATCTTTTTAAAACCTCTTTCCCTGTACGACCTCCTCCCCTCCTACCCTATCGCACAACCACCCCAACCTGGCCCACTCTACAGCCCCACCAACACCCACACCCTAACTTCTCTCTGACCTTCAATTTCAATTTCTCAGAGTTGGTGCTAGAGTCCATTAACCTTCAATTCTTCCTCCTCAATGCAATACAAAAATCAAGCTAACACAAACTATGGATATGTCTTTATTGACGGAGGGAAGAGAGACAGATTGAGAGAGAAAGAGAGAAAGAGGAGGGGAAGGGCGGCTATGGATATGTCTTTATTGATTGAGGGAGAGAGAAATAGAAAGAGGAGGGGAAGGGGTTCTGGGTGGGTTCTTGGGGGGAAGGGGTCATGGAAGAGAGAGAGAGAGAGAGAGAGAGAGCTGGAATGTGAGGGAGGAGAGGGGATGATGAAATCGTTCACCTTATGCCCCATCAATCTCCAGCCACCGCCTACCAAAAAATAGCGGCCCACCCCAAGAAACACAAGCATCCACAAAAATTTCCAAAACTTATCAAGACAACCCCACCCCAAAACCCAGCCCCCTCCTCCTCCTCCATCGAACCCAGCCGCCCCTCTATCATAATATCTCTCTATCTTTCTCCCTCTTTCTCGGATATAAACTTGGCGAGGAATTGTGTCGGCGTTGCAACGGCCAAAGAACTTGACGACGAAGACGGCCGCATGACCTTGGGCTTCAGTGGTGTTTGGATCTTTTATTGTGGTAGGGCTGTGAACTCCTAGACGGATCTGGAGTTTCAGGCTCGTCGGATCTAGATAGATAGGCTAGGTAGGCTGAGTAAATATCGAGGTGGGGCAGCAGTGGTTGGCTGGTTGGGGGAGATCGGGGAGAGGGTTGATGATGATGAATTTGGTTTAGTTGACATTCAGATGGGGTTTCTGGTTCGATGGGGGAATGGGTTGTGGGAGAGAGAGAGAGAGAAAAAAATTGTTAATTAATTCATTAAACATATTTTTATTGTAGAGTTCACGTGGCAAAAAATGGGTGACCCACGTGGCACAATTAATTGCTACGTCATTACTTAACGGATAACATGACGATTAAACTAACGAATGTATGAAATTGATACGGAATTAAAAGTTATGGATGCGATTGAGACGAAAAAAACTTGTTGTATCAAACTCTAAAACACGGACAACTTCGTAATAGTAAACTGATAATTACCCATAATATTAATAATACGCTTACACCAATCCATTCAAGGGGTTGGGTTGGATTGGGTTGCAGCGCCAGGCTCCAAGGAAGCACAACCCAATGGGCTGCCAACACCGCAGACTCAAGCAAATACTTGAAGAATACATACATCAAGTTCAACTTCAACCACCTACCTAACTAACACACTAAATATCTTCCTATAGACTATATAGTATACGGTATACCCATTTCATTACATTACTACTACAAAGCCTAGAAGCCTAGAAGAGCCTGCCCTACAAGCAACTTGTAGGTTGAACGGTACCGGCAGCTGTTCCGTCTGCATACTTGCATGAAGCTTCAGCTGCTTGGTTCTTGTAAGTGAGCTTCACATCCTCCAATTTGATCCTACTACAAGGGTACTTGGAACTACAATCGAATTTGACGGCCACTTGTGTTGCCGATGTACCATGAATGTCTTCGTATGTCACGTCGCTTATTTTAACTCCAGAATCCTATACATTATTGATACAAGAAAAGCAAAGCAACAAAAATTAATAAGGTAATTAATTTTGATACGTACAACAACATCATCATGATATAAAGTCACCAACCAAGTGCATGCATGGATGCATGGTTTTGAATATCTAATTACCTGACCAGGACAACCTTTGTTGTCAGGGCAGTAATTTTGATCAATAAAGATGGGATTTTGAACATTGGTCATTACAACATGTTGGAAAAGAATGTTCCTCGCAAATCCAGTGCTAGGTCTCCCCCAAGACTTAATTCTTACACCATTCTGAGTACCAGTAAAGGTAACCGTTTTAACTGTTACATTTTGGACACCATCCTCTTGTGACTTCTTTCCTAAGCTCCCAATACTACGTACACACCAACAACCAAAAACAAGTGCTAAATTAGAAAATAATATTACATGTAACGTGTGTGTGTGTGTACCTAATAATTAATTAGTAATTGAATTCACATGTTTTTATGTTGGTAGGTACCTGATTCCATGGCCGGGTCCACATGCAACGTTTTCAATCCACAAATTGGTGGTGCCAGGGCCAATTGAGACACAATCATCACCAGTTGCAATTTTGGAGTCGAGAATGGTGACTCCAGATGACATTTGAACGTGGATGCCATCTGTGTTGGGGCTGTCACCGGAGGCGGAAACCTTCACACCTTGCATTTTCACATTTTGACACCCGTTGATCACTATGTGGAACATTTGGCTGTTTAGGGAGACTAATCCACTCACCACTATGTTGTTGGAGTTGGAAAAACCCAGTGTCTGCATGCACATACATACATACATACATATCTGATTGATTAATAGTCATACATAATTAACATCACTTAATTAGGCTTGTCGTGTGGGCGGCAAGTTGGCAACATATACATATATTATGATCATGATCATGTTCATTATTAACAAATTATTTATAAGGGTATCCCTCCCTCGTGCAAGCAATTAATAAAGAAAAGGGAAGGAAGTAGGACTTACGGTTGCTCCGCTGGGGCAACTCTTGGTTGAGGCCTTGCAAGCCCACAAGGCAGTGCCCTGACCGTCGAGAACTCCTCCGGAAATGGTGACCCCATTGACATGCTCAAAGAAGATCCAGTTACCGGCGTTTCCAAGGACGCGGTAGTCGGAGGGGGCGACGAGGGTGCCGGCAATGCGGAAGGTGATGGCGTTGTTCTTGCAAGGCCCGCTGAAGGCAGCATTGCGAAGCAGGAACCTCCCAGCGGGGACATAAATCACAGCTGGCTGCACGGACGCACAAGCTTTAGACCAGGCAGAGAGGAAGGCCTTGGTGGAGTCAGTCTTGCCATCTTCTTTGGCTCCTAAGCTGCTCACGCTGTAGGTTACGACTGCAGCATGCGCACCGCCCATCATCATCGACGTCGTCAACACAATTATCAAGACTAGTTGTGAGAGAAGGAGGAGGAGGGGGCTTTTGGGGTTTGCCATTTGCTTTCACTTACCAACAATAATATTGTTGGAGAAGAAGAATAACTAGCTAGCTAGACTCTAGAGGATGAGTTGAAGGAGGACTCAGAAGGAAGTGGAGGATATGCCCGATTTAGAAAAGTGGTGGCGGTGTGGAAGTTGAAACGGTTGGAGGGGTATTTATAGAGAGAGAGAGAGAGAGAGAGAGAGAGAGAGAGAGAGAGAGAGTCTGTCTGAGAGAGGTGTGAAATGAATGAAAATGAATACCCCTTACGGGTAATAAAAATATGAAAAGGCAAGCAAGTAAACGGCGCCAAAACCATCTTCCTTACGTATCATGTATCGTGTATTACTCAATCTATCTATCTATCTACTTATTAGGTAGTTATTAGTGCACAGACAGACACAGAGCATAGAAAGAGTAGAGAGATAAAGAAAGAGGAATATATTGCTTTTCTTAATCTTTGGCTCTACTTTACCAAAATGACCTTACGTAACTAAGTAAGTAGCTGGGTGGTTTCTACTTTAGATGTGTGTAAACAATATATATCACATTAATATTGTAAAGCTCTTGTTTTCTTATTTTACGCACGCTGCTCTAGAGTCTAGACTACCTGTACTGTATCGTATGTAATGGGCTCATGTATCTTGCTTGCTAGCTTCCAATTCAATTCTAATTGATCTAATAAAATATTATCGCTTATTTGATCAAAATTACCAAAAATAATAACTTGTCCGCACTATATATAAAGAAAAAGAGCTTTTGATTTTCAAACACCCACCATTAATTAATAATTGGTCAACAATTATAAATTCATTAGTATTGGACAAAACAACGGAAAGTAGCAAAAACAAATGAAGGTGGGAGTTGAGCAACCAATCTATCTATATGTGTATGTGTATGTGTATGCAGGATCTCCTAACCTTATCCATCTTCTGATAGATTTATGCAATATTAACGGAAGAGGTTGACGTCATATTTTATGAATACATGAATTAATTAACGTCTGCTACTGTTTAGTAGTGTTTAGGGAATTCATGAGACAATTTGCGCTATTATTTTATTAGGTTGAGTATAATTAATGTTGTAATTTGAAGGAAACTGGAGGGTACGTACGTAAATCTAGTTATACAAATACGAAGGACGGTGAAATCCAAGAAAGAAGGCACTAGCAATTTAGCAACGCCAACGCAAAGGCGGGGTAGAGGAGAGGACGTGACAAATGCGAATGGGGATCGTAATAAACGGAGAAACAAGCGGCGGTGTCATGCTCAATACCCAGGAAACGTCTTGTTGGAGTGTTTTTTTTTCTTTTCAGTTTACTTTTTGGTTCGATTCTTTCTTGTATGGTATGATTATCCCATACTTTTTGGTTCGATTCCTATACAAACTGCCTAACCATAAAAAAGTCTCTGCAACTGCTTCTTACATATTATAATTAATGTCATGGACCTTTTTATCCTTTAATTTTCTACTCTCTCTCTCTCTCTCTCTCTCTCTCTCTCTCTCTCTCTCTCTCTCTTTTCCATATAGATATATACATTTGAAGATTTGAAGATTTTTGATTGTTGCTTGAATTGAATGCATTGCCATTGCCAATTTGCCTATTTGCCAATTTGCCATTACCACAAACAGTTGAAGACAAGCTTGTTTGTTGGACTTGGACATTATGCTCTATATCTTATAATATGTTGAGATATATGCATGCTCTAGCTTCTATATATATATATATATATATATATCTATCTTATACTTAAGTTACTTTCCACCAATACTGTAATACAAATTTGTGGATTATTGCATCAACTTTTACTTGTATGACGTCTTATTGGATTGCTTGCTTCCAAGAGTTTAGGCCATGATTCGATGTCAAGCCCTCCAAACCATTGTGCCAAAATTATTTTCTTGGTCAGCAGCAGCTTGATATGTGAGACTTAATCAATGTTGCCTTGCCTAAGCCTTGCCCGCTCACGAGTCACACGAGTTGAGGTTGAGGATCGAGATAATACATTTGGAATGAATAAAAAATCCTACTAACTATAATTAAGCTCTAGCTAGGCCAATTAACAATTGACAGATGAGATCACAATCACACGGAGTAAAGGACGGTTGGAATGTTTTGTCGGGGAGATCAAACATGAATGTTTTGTTTGGGATATGTCCATGTTAGGCAGCAAAGCTCATTGTTTCAAGGGATTCCCTGTTTCAGGCCATTTTTCTTTGTGAAGACTGAAGAGTTATAGCCATGTTAGAATGTGGAATGTGGAATGTGGAATGTGGAATGTGGAGTAGGCGCATGTCAACTACTTAATTATTACAACACAAGACAATAAAAGTTCCACTTCATTAATGAATCATTTCTTTCTTTGTTTTCCTTTTCACTTTGGAAATTAAGTTCCATTTAAGGGAGAAAAAGGCGAGGGTCATTCTTACACACTACAGTCATTGGGCTTAGGATAGGAATGAAGAAATTTAGAAAATGACGTCGACGGGCACCAACCAAGAACCAACCCCAACTCTTTTTTCCTTGGATGGATCATGGATCATGGAGAGGTGTGTAACATTGGTACAACTAAGCCTACCTTTTCAAACGGCGCTGCATCATCTCTATTATTCTTTCTACGGCTGCGGATCGAGATGACATTGTTTACGGTCCATATTCATGCCAAATTATGTACCAAAAGTAATACAAGCATGATTTCTTCGCCTCAACATGCGGAGGTTCCTGCTCTCTTCTCTTGGAGGTTGGAGCCCTTGCGTTTTGCCCAGGAACTTTGAACAAGACCAGTGCTATTACAAAGTTATGCATTGACTTAACTCACACACACCGTGTCTAGGAAGTATTTTCATTCGTTCATGCCCTCACTGAGACACCTCTCTAAATGAGTACCTAATTTCAGTCTTGACTTGGAGAATGGGCTCAATCAAAAGTTGCAAGCCACAGCGCTGGAGGGAGGGAGGGGGCCTTCCCACAATGAGTTACCCACCCTTTTGCTTCCTGGACACATTTTTCATAAGAAGCCCATATGGGCTTTGACGTATTAAATAATTAAATGTCTGTCGAGATTGGAGATAGAAGAAGAAAATAATTTAATGTTTCCCTTAAATTTGACAGCATTGGCAGTCTTGGGGGGATAATGCGAATGAAGATGGTGTCCAAAACGTGACGGTAACAAGTTGTGTATTTACTAAAACCCAAAACGGGGTACGCATCAAAACATGGGCCAGAGCTAGCAATGGTATTGTTTTTCGCAATCTTGTCATGAAAAATGTCAATAATCCCATCATCATTGATCATTGGTTATTATATAGTAAGAGGATAAAATTAATGAAACACGATGCGTGAACTTGATGATCGTATAATTGAGTAGTGGATAAAATTAATAAAATAGTCGCACTTTTTTATTGGCTCCACTCGAAGTTGAAAAAAATGTAAATATTCTTCACCAAAAAAATGTAAATATTAATATCATTGGGAATCCTTTCACATGATTGCAACTTCAAGCTTCTTTATAAATACGTAATATAATTCTTTCTATTTATTCTTAGATTGAACTAATAAGTTTGAGTTGAAGAGTACGTTTGTCTCTCTGGACTTTTCGGATTACAAGATAGATATATAGTGCAGTAAATATTATTGTTGCAAAAGGTAATCTATTATATATATAACCAATAATCAAAAACTTTAGTTGTTAACTGGAAATATATATATATATATATATATATATATATATATATATATATAAATTCTTCTATGCGGACATCTAGATATTATTATTGTGCGGACGCAGATGTATTTTGTACTACCCATCCTCGCTTTCCTTCCAATTTTCTATAGCGTCCGCAAGATAATAACGTCCGGATAAGAGAATAATTGATATATATATATATAGTTATAATTATAGTTATAGTTATTCTCTCATACGGATATCCGCACATTATTAACGTGCAAACATCATGCCTCACTCCTTCAATTATTCAAGTTTATAGTTTGTCCTACATTAATTCACCCTTTAGATCTTTCGTCAGAGGTCATACATGCATAAACAATTAGTCTTGAAGCAATTAATGCAATTACTTTGTGCATGTCGCAATTTCTTTGTTTTAACTAAGGATTTTATGCAGAAAAGTCTGAATAAAAATTAAAGCAACGATTATGTACCCAGCTAAAAGAAGAACGAGGATGATGATGATGATAACATAAATTATTGAATAAATGATAGTAAAAATTATGTATTATGCTCTGATAATTGCTAGCTAGTGGTACGTAAGTGAGTACGGCATATGGCCCATGTTATATGTATGTTTAGCTCCCAATAAATAACTTTCTTTTTTTGGGTCAAATAAAAATAGAAACTTTATTAGCACACGAGGTGGCACCACAATGGATAAGTGGGCTAAACTCTCTCCTCCTCAAAGTGCATCCGGTTTCGATTTACGTAGGAGACAATCTTGAGACAGTCCAATATATTACTCCCACATCTCCCTCTCTAGCGAATACCAAAAAAAAAAACCTAGAAACGATTACATCTTGAGCTATATAAGAGAGTTTGAGCCCCTTATAAATTATAATTAAGGGGAGGGGATAACTTAGGGGGTTATTTGATAACCATTTCATTTTTAGTTTTCAAACATGTTTGGTAACATATTTCATTTTCAGTTTTTAAAAACACCATTATTATTGAAAACAACTTGAAAGTGTTTTTAGTTTTCGTTTTCATTTTTTTGGGGCTCTTATTTCATTAATTAATTTTATATCACAACACATGAAATGCACTCCAGTTATCAAAATTTGGTATTTGGGACCTCCCGACTTGGACTCGATCGCTCGATTCTTCCGTTTGGCCACGGACCCAACCCAAGCTTCCGAAACTCCATCTCCAAAATTCACCAAAAAAATCATCCTAATTCCAAAAAATTCACTGAAAAATACTACGAACTCTTTGTAACATGACTTTCATTCTATGATCTCAAATGCACAATTGGACACCAAAAACTTAAAACTGAAAACTGAAAATTGAAATCAGTTACCAAATATCTTGTGTTCACTTTTCACTTTTTTTGAAAATTGAAATTAGTTACCAAACAAGTTTTCAGTTTTTGAAACATGAAAATTGAAAACTAAAAACTAAAAACTAAAAACTAAAAATTGAAAATTGAAATGGTTATCAAACGGAACCTAAGGAATATATTAACTTGATGATCGGAAGGTCATGGTGAGACCGTACAATTCACACGGTTTGGTTGTGCCAACTCAATGATTAGAATTTAGAAGAAGAAGAAGAAGAAGAAGCAGTATACACAAGTGGATGGATCATGCAAGCAATACTGCAATTTGCAACGTCGTTTTGTTTTGTTGTGGTACGTACTTAACCACTGTTTATGGCTCTATTTGTTCGGCGACTTCTCCGCCAGCTATTGCTCCGGGTTTCCTCCACGTGTCACATGACATGACCTGCCAAATACAATTCATGTTACCTGTGTATATATCTATCTCATTCCTTACGTAAGCGCTTTGCCAAAACCCTAATTAACTACCAAATCCAACCAACACAACAAATATCATCGCCGTCTTTCTCTCTCCTTCTCTACTGTCTGTACGTATAATATATGCATCTGATGATCATGTATAAGTTATCACACAACACATTGCGTGCATGTCTGATGTCTCCGTACTTATCACAACCACATGTTACGTGTACGTGCTGCTATCCGCAACCCAAAGCTAACGTGGGTTGGACGACGTGCAAATACAGTATACTTTTTGACTTTTGTTAATTTCATCATAATCAATTAAGCTCTGCACTGCACTGCACTGCACCGCAGCCTAGCATTTGTTTTATAATAATTACCACCACTTACAGAATCTACAGATCATCGAGGAACAAGGAAAGGAACTACTGCTACATATATGTATACTGCAATTTAATTAAACTAAGCTAGCTAGCTATAGTCAATAAATTCCTCCAAATTATTGCCTGCTTTTGCAGCATCTCAAGTATCTCATCATAAAAATGGCTTATAGAAGCATCTGCAACTGCAACAATTATTGTGTAACACTAGTTGTGTTATTTATGGGCGTATTATCCAATGGAGCAGCAGCAGCAGCAGCAGCTACCAATAGTTTTAATGTGATCAAGTTTGGTGCAAAAGCAGATGGCAAAACAGACTCGACCCAAGCATTCGTGAAGACATGGGCATCAGCATGCAGCTCTGCCTCTGCCTCTGGTCAAGCCAATGCTGATGCTGTCATGTATATCCCCAAAGGAAGGTTCTTGATTAGGGCTGTGGTGTTTAGAGGTCCTTGCAAGACTAGAAGAGTTACAGTTCGGATAGATGGAACCCTCGTGGCCCCCACAGACTATTGGGCTTTGGGCAACTCAGGCTACTGGATTTTATTCATTCAGGTCACCGGAGTTACAGTGGTGGGTGGTTCCCTCGATGCCAAGGGTGCTGCATTTTGGGCTTGCAAGAGATCTGGGAAGAGTTGCCCTGTTGGAGCTAGGGTGGGTACTTTCATTTTAATCTGCTTAAGTTCAATTATTATATTTATATGCATATTTAGCACTACTCTACTCACTCCATTAACTTAATTTCTAGTAGACTAATTAATTATATATATATATATATATATATATATATTAACTTTATATATGTACAACTTGTGTTGTGTGTGTGCATGCAGTCGATAACGTTCAATTGGGCAAACAACATTGTGATCAGTGGTTTAACATCCATCAACAGTCAGCAAACTCACCTTGTACTAAACAGCTGCAACAATGTGGTTGTTCGAAACGTGAAGCTGATTGCTCCGAGTGAAAGCCCCAACACAGACGGTATTCATGTGCAGAGCTCAGCTGGTGTAACCATCACCGGCAGCATCTTGCAAACTGGAGACGATTGCATATCAATTGGTCCTGGCACCACAAACCTTTATATCAGTAACATCAAGTGCGGCCCAGGCCATGGCGTAAGGTAATCCCTCCCTATATATAATATATAGCATGAATCGTTGAGATTATACTTTCATACATAGGTCTTTTTTTTTCTTTCTATCATTTATTTACAGGTTGGGCTTTATAAGACAAACTTGAGATGGGGTTATAAGGCCCGTCAACCATATCACATTTAATATTGCCATGGAGTGGATATGTATGAGTCATTCTATGGTGATGGTGTAATATATGGATCATAGACGTAGACCTTTCATATTAGCTACATGATTCATCTGAATAGTAATTTCATTTAATTTTAATGAAATGATCATGTGACTAACATGAAGGTCCACATGAGGGGTCGATATATACGACACCCTCATTATAGAATTTCGTGGATATGTATAACAAATTAACTTACGGGCCTAATTAAACATTCAAAATGAGCCTAATAAATTAAAGTAATGGCTTGCAGATTGCAATAGTGATTTCAATTTTCATTGATGTGGTGATTGCAGCATTGGAAGTCTAGGCAAGGAGCTGAAGGAAGATGGTGTCCAAAATGTGACGCTAACAAATGCAGTTTTCAGTGGAGCAGACAATGGAATACGAATAAAGTCATGGGCGAGGCCCAGCACTAGCTTCGTAAGGAACATTCTTTTCCAAAACATCATCATGAGGAACGTTGAAAATCCCATCATCATTGATCAGAACTACTGCCCAAATAACCAAGGCTGTCCTAATCAGGTATGCTTGCATATAGATTGATTAATTAATTAATGTTGATCTGATGTGTTTTTTCCGTTGGATACAGAGTTCAGGTGTGAAGATTAGTCAAGTGACGTACAGAAATATACAGGGGACTTCCGCAACGGCTGAGGCAGTAACATTTGATTGCAGCCCTAGTCATCCATGTACAGGGATTAGATTGCAAAACATTAAGCTTACATATATGAACAGAGCTGCCACGTCATCATGTAAGAACATTGATGGAACCAGCAGTGGTCTACTCTACTCGTGCCTCAGAGTTGTCTAGCTATAAATCTATCTAATTCATTATTTGTAATTTTTTGACGTACGAATCTATATATGCGATTGGAATTCCCACTGGATGGCGATGAGTACGCACCACTCATCACACACAAATATAATGCATCTATTTGACTTGATTAAAACAAAGAAACTGCACCACTCATCACAGTGAGTCAATATTCTCATGCATGTCTCAGTCAAAAAAGGATGCAGGTAGGCTAGCTATCTAGGAATATATACATATTTGTTTGGGAGTGATTCTAGGTAGATCAAAAATCACTTTTATAAAGAATCTTTTATGCATATAATCATTTTAGGTGGTTTTAAGTGATTTTATGAAAAAGCATTCTTTTTCCCATAATCACTTAAAATCACTTAAAGTGATTATACAAAGAAGCACGTGGGAGATGCTTCTCCCCAAAAGTGATTATGGTCTATCCGGAATCACTCCTAAATAAGCTGATAGTTATCCAACCAAACCAAGTTCCATTCCAACTCAATCTCATGCAGTGTGCGTAGAGTGCGGATCCGTTGTCCCCAAATTGGTGTCCCCTCCATGTGGAGCGCAGATCCGCTGTCCCCAAATTGGTGTCCCCTCCATGTCCCCTCTCTAATTTGTTGACACGTGTCAACTAACATAACGGAGAGTTAACTCTGTTAACTTCTTTTATTTAACAATTTTTAAAAATAAAAAACATTAAAAACTGCCCAAATATATGAGCGACGTCTTCATCTTCGTTTTCTCTGCGCGTCTTCATCTTCTCCTCTTCTCCCTCCTAATCTCTGCTTCTTCTCCACCATCATAACAGAGTTACGCTTGCAAAACCCAGTTCTCCTCCCTCCTAATCTCTGTTAGGAAATTTCAGAGAAGAAAACCAATTGATTATACCTTTTGTTCAAGCCCAGTGGATGGAGGTAAGCAAAGCTCTGCACCGTTCTGTTTTGTTTTATCTTTTTTCCTCCCAGGTTGTTTATTTTTACTCTTGTATTGGTTCAAATTTCTTTGTTAGGGTTTATCTTATTGATATGTAGAAGTTGAATTTTTTTGTTTAGTGTACAAGTTCTTACGAAAAATCCCAGCCATAGGAATCAACCTTTTGAACAATCTCAGCCATAGGAATCAACCTTTTGATTTCATACTAATCAAACCCAGCCATAGTAATCAATCCCTGTCTCAATTAAATTAATTGTTATAGTAATCCATCTCAGCCATAGGAATCAACCTTTTGATTTCATAGGAATCAAACCCAGCCATATTAATCAATCCTTGTCTCGATTAAATTAATTGTTATTTTATGATTATTGTTTTATATGTAGAAATTTAAATCTTCTAAATTACGTGTTGCCAATTTTCTCAAGGACATGAGCGAGGAAAATAATTACAGAGACGATGATGGAACTCAAGCAAGTCCGAAGCTAATTTTTGAAACGGGTATGGACTTCAATGCTTTTGTAGACAGTGAAAGTAATGAAGAAAAGTTATCCGAAACTACATATGGTGTTGGTTTTAGTATTAGACTGCGTTTTGCTAAGATGCATATGCATATGGTGTTGGTTTTAGTATTAGACGAAGTAAATTTCATAAAGAGAAATGTGGGAAGTTGAGAGACAGACTTTTTGTTTGCTCTGCTGAAGGTAAGCGTGAAAAGAATAAGTGTGATGGAAATGTGAAATCTCATCGTGCTGAGACAAGATTTGAATGTTTAGCAAGGATGAAAATTAGTTGTCGGCTAAATGATAAGTATTGTGTTACTGAGTTTGTGCCTGAGCATACGCATGTTACATCTAGTCCTTGTAAGACCCATTTTTTTAGGTCACATAGGAACATGTCTCTTGCACAAATAGTTGAAGCTGATATGGCTGATAGTTCGGGGATTGCTCCAAAAGAAACTCTAGAACTTCTAAGTAGACAAGCCGGTGGCCGTCAGAATCTTGGATTCATTCCGGTAGATTATAAAAATTATTTACGTTTAAAGCGTACAAGAGAAATGAGGGTAGGGGATACAGGGGGCTTGTTAGAATATTTACAACAAATGCAATGGAGTGATCCCAATTTTTTTTTATGCTATACAAGTGGATGAAGATGATATGATTACTAATATCTTTTGGGCTGATGCAAGGATGATGGTGGATTATGATTATTTTGGTGATGTGGTATGCTTTGATACGACCTATAGAAAAAATAAAGACGGAAGACCTTTTGCAATGTTTGTTGGTGTCAACAATCATAGGCAAACTGTTGTATTCGGTGCTGCATTATTGTATGCTGAAACAGCTGACACATTTATTTGGTTATTTGATACTTTTGTCAAGGCTATGTCTGGAAAAAAAACCAATAAGTATTCTGACAGACCAAGATGCAGCAATGGCTAAAGCGTTGCTTTCAGAGTGGCCAGAAACATGTCACCGTTTGTGCATTTGGCACATATACCAAAACGCAGCCAAGCATCTTAGCAATGCTTTTGAGAAGTTCAAAAATTTTACCAAAGACTTTGGTAGATGCATATATGATTATGAAGATGAAGAGGATTTTATAAATGCTTGGAATAACATGCTTGAAATATATAATCTCAAGGATAATGATTGGTTGAGGCGACTGTTTAATATAAAGGAGCAATGGGCATTAGTTTATGGGCGACAAACTTTTTGTGCTGATATTACTACTACCCAACGCAGTGAAAGCATGAATAGTGCTTTGAAGAAGTATGTTAGTTACAAATATGATTTGCTACGATTTTTTCAACATTTTCAAAGGTTAGTTGAAGATCGTCGATATCAAGAGTTGAAAGCTGAATTTAGAGCAAGTCAAATTTCACCTGCATTGTCATTTCTAGTGGAAATATTAAAGCACGCATCAAATATATATACACCAGAAGTGTTTAAGTTGTTTCAAGATGAGTTGTGTAAAGCTCATGATTATGTCTTGAAATTCAATACTGAAATTTGAAGCATCAGCAAATATGAAGTTATCCCTCATAAGAAGTATTGGCACCACACAGTCACATTTGACTCAATAGATAATACGGTTTTATGTAGTTGCAAGAAGTATGAGTTTGCAAGAATCTTGTGTTCGCATGCCTTAAAAGTCCTCTCTACAAGAAATATTAAAAGTATTCTAGCTCAATACATCTTGAAGAGATGGACCAAAAATATTAAGGCTAAAACAGTCAAACAATACGGTAGAATATGGTAGAATATTTTCAGATTAATATTCCATTCTCCAAAAGGAGGTATTTATAATACAAGGTTACAAACCCTAGTAGGGTTATACTAGGAAACAAGATAAATCCTAATTACATAATATCTATACAAAAAGGAAATAAATAAAATCATAATATACTAGGAAGTAAATCCCAAATAGAATGGGACTAGGACTACTCGCGCCAACACTCCCCCTCAAGTTGGAGCAAAGACGTCACGCATGCCCAACTTGTCAAGCGAGTTGAGAAAGATAGTGGTTGACACAGCTTTTGTAAGAACATCAGCTAACTGATACTCTGAACTTATAAACGGGAAGGAAACAATTTCTGCATCCAACTTCTCTTTAATAAAATTTCGATCAACCTCCACATGCTTCGTACGATCATGTTGCACCGGATTATGCGCTATAGCAATTGCCGCCTGATTGTCACAATATAAATCCATGGGTTTTTTCGGCCCAAAACCAAGTTCTCTCAACAATCTCCTCAACCACAGTAACTCACACACACCGTGGGCCATCCCACGATACTCTGCCTCGGCACTAAATCGAGACACCACTTTTTGTTTCTTACTTCTCCAAGTAACAAGATTACCACCAACAAACATGAAATACCCAGACGTTGAACACCTATCAGTGGCTGAACCAGCCCAATCAGCATCTGTATACCCTTCCACATCTGTATCACCATACTTGGAAAACATTAACCCCTTGCCAGGAGTTCCTTTCAGATATCTCAAAATACGCGTCACAGCTCCCATATGATCTACACTAGGAGAATGCATAAATTGACTCACTATACTCATTGCATATGCAATATCAGGCCTTGTATGAGCTAAATAAATCAATTTCCCCACAAGCCGTTGATAACGCTCTTTATCAGTAGGAACTTGATCAGGATATAACCCCAACTTATGATTCTGCTCACTAGGGGTATCAATTGGTTTACAATCCAACATTCTAGTTTCTGCAAGTAAATCCAAAACATACTTCCTTTGAGACAGAAAGATACCATGCTTGGACCTGGCAACTTCAACCCCGTAAAGTACTTCAAGTCACCTAACGATTTCATGTCAAACTCGGATGCCGATACTTCAAGATTTTGCATTTACGCGGATCATCTCCGTCACAATCATATCATCAACATAAATTATTAAAGCTGTCAATTTACCTTTATGACGCTTCATAAACAAATTATGATCCGAGTTACTTTGCGCATACCCAAACTTCCTCATAGATGCAGCAAACCTCCCAAACCATGCCCTAGGAGACTGCTTCAATCCATACAAGGATTTCCACAGTTTACACACAACACCCTCCTTGGAGGTCACATGAATACCAGGGGGATGATCCATGTATATCTCTTCCTTGAGGTCACCATGTAGGAATGCATTCTTGACATCAAACCGCAACAGGGCCGATCATGATTGGCGGCTAAAGATAAGAGTACGCGCACGATATTGAGCTTTGCTGCGAGGCAAAGGTCTCCGTGTAATCCACTCCATAAGTCCGAGTATAGCATTTTGCTACCAATCTTGCCTTGTAACGGTCAATGGAACCGTCGACTTTATGCTTCAAAGTAAACACCCATCTGCACCCAACAAATTTTTTCCTTTCGATAAAGGAACTAATTCCCAAGTGGCATTCTTGTTCAAAGCTTCCATCTCAACATTCATTGCATCTACCCATTTGGAATTTGATAGAGCATCATGCAACTTAGTTGGCACACATACACTAGATAATTGACACAAATATGACGCATATGACTTAGATAAACCATGAGTTGACACATAATGGCTAATGGGGTATTTGAACTTGGCATGTATTTCAGGAGAATATTGTACTTTGGGCTTCCCACGAGTAGTTCGTGAGGGTAATTGATAAGTAGACATATCATCAGAAATTACCTCACTATTATCACGAGTTGATTGGGGCAATGGCAGGGCAGAGGGGGGTCTTGCATCCATCTCATCCACACAAGAGTCACCAGAATCACTGTCACGTTCGTCCGAAATAACGATGGAATCATCAAAAATGTCATTGGGCGACCGGTCGCGGCCATCTGGGCGACCGGTCGTTTCCAGGCCGTGGCCATCATCTTTGTCTACAGGTTCAAGCGACCAGTCGTTTCCAAGCAGGTTGTATTGCTGTTTGCTCCAGACCCTAGCGACCCGAGAGCAATTTCTACAATTTCTTCAATTTCTTCACAGTCATTCTCAAATCCACAGTCTTCTACTCCAACACTCTTCAATTCACTCCCCCTCTCCCCCTGAATTGGAGAGGAGGGAGAAACATAATACGGTACTTCTTCATGGAATGTGACGTCCAAAGTAACATGCACTTTCTGAGTAGGTGGATGATAGCACTTATAACCCTTCTGAGTAGAAGAGTAACCAATAAAGACACAGCGCAAAGCACAAGGATCAAGTTTACTCCGTTGATGAGAGTAGACATGAACATAGGCAACACACCCAAAAACTTTATGGGGCAACTTGGAGACGGAGACAGGGGAAATAAGGGCACCAAACACATCATGCGGCGTCAAGAACCCGACTAGGAGTACGATTAATCAAATAGGCAGCAGATAGAACAACATGCCCCCAAAGATGATGGGGAACGGACATATCCAATATGAGTGAGCAAGATTGTGCCCTCACCAGTAACTGGAGAGGGCAAGCCATTAGCACTAGTTATGTATGGGTCACGGGTGTTACTAGACAACTCATCAAAAAATTTAGCATCATAAGTCATATGATCAGAAGCACCAGTGTCAATTATCCAAGTATTGAAACCAGTACCTGGAACGGAGTCAGAACCACACAATTTTGCAGAAGCAGCAGCAACAGCACCAACAATGGAGTTATCACCCATGATTGCAGCAGAAACTCAACAGATCACGGCAGAGTACAACGGAACACAGCAGAGGCACAAATATGGCAGATGCACGAACACAGGCACGAACACAGTAGAGATACGAATACAGCAGAGTACGCAGCGGAACACAGTAGGGGCACAAAAAATACACACAAACCCAGGAGGGCACACACGGCACAGGCACGGGCACAAGAGAACCCTAAAAAGAAATTAGGGCACACAGTAGAACACAAGTGGGCACATTCCACAGGTCACCAGAAAGTCGGCTCTGATGCCAAGTCAAACAATACGGTAGAATATGGTAGAATATTTTCATATTAATATTCCATTCTCCAAAAGGAGGTATTTATAATACAAGGTTACAAACCCTAGTAGGGTTATTCTAGGAAACAAGATAAATCCTAATTACATAATATCTATACAAAAAGGAAATAAATAAAATCATAATATACTAGGAAGTAAATCCCAAATAGAATGGGACTAGGACTACTTGCGCCAACAAAAACTGCAAAAGCTACTTGCAATGTCTCTAGTGAAAATGACTCAAAGGTAGAAATTGTCAGGCGTTATAGAGAATTATGTCGGTTGCATACTCAGTTAGCAACACGAGCATCAGAGTCGAAAGATGCATATGAAACTGCTATATTAGGACTTAACAATACATTGAGAGATGTGGATGCGTGTTTGAAGAAGAAAGCAAGTCAAGAACCAACTCAAGTTATCTCAACAACTACTAGTGCATCTAAGCTTAATGAGTATATTTGTATTGACGATGATATCATTAAAGTTAGAGGAATCAAAACTAAGACCAAAGTTGTTGGCAATTCTAAAAGGCTAAAGAATGCTTTGGAAAAGCTCACAAAGAACAAAAAGCCTCGAAATAAAGAAGAATGCGCTCTGTTGGAACAGGTATTTTAATTTTTTTATTATTATTTAAAAGCTATGATTGTTAATATTTGTTTTATTTTAACTCATTTTAAAAGTTATGGTTCTGATATAATGTTAGGAACCTGATTCTCACAATGAGACTATTCACATGCCAACCCAATCTCAAGCAACGATGGATATTTCACAGGTACTGTTTAAGTTACATTATCAATTTATCCTTTTTTTAGTGTCTATCTATGGCATTTCACAAGTAATGTTCAATATGTTACTGACTTAACTTATAAATATATATATATTTTTTCTTCATGTGTCTTTTTTTGTATACTAGCAATACTACATAAGAACCCACAATACTTTGAGCAACTATCAACAAGGTCCAACTAGCATGATGAATTTATTGCAGGTAATTCCTTGTAATTGGTTACTACCTTTTGTTTCTCGTGAATGAGTAGTAACTTATTTCATTATATACACATATATGCAGGCACAATTACCACAAGAAGAAGAATTAAGCTTACTGAGCTCTGAAGGACTAGACTTGCTGAGCTCTGAATTGACAAGCAGTGCCAAGACACATGATATAAACGTCCAAGATGTTGAATGAGAAGAATGTTGAAGAATTTTTCTTTCTTTTCAACCCAAAGTTTCATTTAAGAATATTTGGTTATGACAATTGGAACAAGCATGTATTTACCTTTTGTATTGTTAAAGACTTCATATGTATGACAATTTTAACAGGCATTTGATGTCATATTATCTTGAGTAAGTCAATAAACTGGGAAATGCATACATCTAGCTGCAACATTTTATTTAAAAAAAATATTGACTGATCCAGCTGCACCTATTATACAAACATTCCTGCAAACTCTTGATGTGTCATTTAAGTAGGATATCCACAAAGTCAATTTGGGGCGGTTATATTACCTTCCAATCCATGGATTTGGTACAAGAAAGATTTGACATTTCAACACAAAGTCAAATTTTTCGATATTTTTTAAAAAATAAAAATAAAACCGTCTCAATCCTAATAATTCTCCTTGTGAAATACAAATCTTGTAGAGGTCTTGGTGGAAAATTGGTACACATTTTCTCCAACTCTTTTGCTACGGCTGATGGACCACAGTAGAAAACCCCTGTCCAAGAAACCCAAGATTTTCAATTAGCGTTGAGAAATGCAAAGCGTCTTTTTCCTTATGATATGGCTCACTTACATGGCTACAAAGTTATAATGTACAAATCTTTTATGCTGAGAATTTATTTGCATCTTACCAATCCGTGCTTCTCAATGCCTACGTGCCAATTTTGAGAAGATGCTAATCCAGTTTGGTCAGGCAAAATGCGTACGTACCTGAAAATTCCATTAGATATATTATCTATATTTAACAACCAAATACTCTTTGTTTTTCAGCTTTTCTTTATGTGTATATCAGCAAAGACAGAAATGCTTTCCCAGGTAAACCATTCCATTTGGTTGGAACACTCTTACCACCACAAGAGGGATAGAAAGAGAGGGTTGTATGATAGACGTTTAAGCCTGCAGATTGCTTTAACTAAGTATGCAGGCCAAAGCATTGTGATTAGGCAATGCCTGTATAGCGCTTATTAGAACTGAGCGTGCATCGCCCTCTTGATACACACAAGTTAAGAAATTGTGCATCTCTACAACAGACTGAAGGATGATGATCACCAAAAGTAATGAGAATGCATTGAAAAATGGTTCGCAGAAAAAAAAAATTATGATTCAAGTTAACCTTTGGCTTGTACCTGATTTTGGTTTGAGTTTGATATTTCCTTCATGATGTCTCTAAACTAGTCAAAGGAGCTCTGTTCTCTTGTAACCCAATAAAGATAGGCTTTTAGTGGAGCCTTTATTAAGCTGCCTTCTCTGCCCCTGAGGCATATCTTGAGGCAGTGCAGCAGAGAAATGCAGTAGGCCATTTTTCTAAAGGTTTCTGCACACAACACAGTCATAACATCAAGTTTGACAAGAAAACTTGTAAGATTAACACATTGAGATGTGTTGCCATTTTTCTTACTCCCTTTCTTTCTTTCTTTGTCTATTTCACTTGAAGGGGACTAGTTTATCAAGGTTCCCTATACATTGTCTTTTAGGATCCTCCCACCGAAATAAGGATGAAATTGTGTATCACCTCGTGAATATCATTAAACTCCAAATAACTAAATCCCTATATCATAACAGCAGTAGATTTGACTCCAATTAACCATTTAATTCACAAATTCTTCAAAGATAGCCAAACACATGAAAAACCCCAAAATTTCAATCATGCCTAATCAAATTAATTTAGCAAAACTTACAAAATAGGTGACGCTAGGCTTCTTGGAGGTAGAACGTCGACAGGGGGACTGCACTGCCGATGCAAGGCGAATGAAGTCGAGGGTTTCAGAATTTTCTTCTCTGAAATTTCCTAACAGAGATTCGGAGGGAGGTTTACAAGCGTAACTCTGTTATGATGGTGGAGAAGAAGCAGAGATTAGGAGGGAGAAGAGTGGGTATGACTAGGTTTTGCAAGGAAGGAATTGATGCTGCAATTGGAGAAGAGGAGAAGGTTGAAGACGCACGGAGAAAACGAAGATGAAGACGTCGCTCATATATTTGGGCAGTTTTTAATGTTTTTTTATTTTAAAAAATTGTTAAATAAAAGAAATTAACAGAGTTAACTCTCCGTTATGTTAGTTGACACGTGTCAACAAATTAGAGAGGAGACATGGAGGGGACACCAATTTGGGAACAGCGGATCCGCTCCCGCGTGCGTAAGGGTCATTTTCCTCCAAACTTTAGCTACGTCAACTTTTTATAGAATAGTTAATAGATAATTAATCACAAACATATTGATAATTGAAAGCAAATATTGGGTCGTATTGTAACTTTTTTAAATTATAAGCGGTAATAATAATAATAATATTGAAAAATAGTACATAAAAGGACAGAAACATGGGCTGGCTGCTCCTACCTTTGATATTTAATATAATATAATAGTTTTATTTTTGGCTATCCATCAATAGTATGCAATTGGGAAACGTCATTGACCATTTCAACACTAAGTAGAGTAGTATAAACTATAAAGATGCAATGCAATACATAACATATATACGTTCCCTTCCCCTATGTTTTGACCAAGAATTACTGTTTTGTTTTGGCAAATAGTTTTGACCATTCCTTTTTGGCAAATAGTTATTTTTACAACATAGAATGAACAAAGCGCAATCTAACACAAACTCTTTTTTAAGTTAGGACTCAGGAGGGCATGCATCATGCATCATCCATGTTTGATTGATTAAATAAATAAAAAGAGGGAGATGTGCAGACTGCAGTGCATCCATGATCCATCCATCCAAGTGGAAGTGTGGCAACTACTGTTTTAAAAAGGAAAGAAAAAGAGGAAAAGTTACACTCTGATTCGATATTTCTATCATGGATATTGTTTGCATTATTTTGCACTTTCTTCTTCTTTTCTTTTTGGGTTATTTATTGTAGACGTCCTTGAATTTTGCCTCGAGTTGCAATTGGGTCTGCAAACTTTTTTGTGTGCCAATTAAGCCCGTTAACTCGACAAATAGTTCCAATTGGGTCCTATTGTCAATTTAGCCTTTAATTTGAGGGCTAAAACCGTCCATCTCAAATAAAATATTTGGTTTCTTTACTGTAGACACCCCTGAACTTTGGCCCAATTTGCAATTGGGTCCGGAAACTTTTTTTGTGTGGAAATTACATCTTTTAACTATACAATGAGTTCCAATTGGATCCTGCCGTCCAACTAATTTCAAACCCATCGAACCTAGAAACCCCATCGTCAACGCCATCAAACCCAGAAACCTCATCGAACCCAACCCCCCATCGCCAGAACCCCCTTCCCCGACGTCATCCTCATCCCAAGCCATCACAAAACTGCAATATGAGTTCATCATCCTCTTCAAACAAGTATTTCAAACCCATAACCCATAAACCCCATCGAACCCATCCCCCATTGCCAGAATCCAGAAACCCCCCTTCCCCGACGTCATCCACATCCCAAGCCATCACAAAACAGCAATCTGGGTTCTTCATCCTCTTCAAACAAGTATTTCAAACCCAGAACCCATAAACCCCATCGAACCCAGCCCTTATAGCCAGAACCCAGAAACCCCATCGAACCCAACCCCCAAGTACTTCAAACAAGTTCATCATCCCTCAGCCCCATCGAACTCATAACTAGAGGAGGAAATTACCCTATGATCCACCTCAGTTCCTCTATCTCCATTTGCAAATTCAAAACTTGAAAAATTAAAATAAAATTCGAACACTTTGCACTTTTTTCAAAACTTGAAAAATTAAGAGAGAGAGAGAGAGAGGGATTTTTAGTTTTTAGTTTTTTTATTTATTTTATTTATTTATTTATTTATTTTTTATAATTATGTTTTTCACTTTTTTCACTTTTTTTTTTAACTTTTAAAGTATAAAATATTTTAATTGAGATGGACGGTTTTAGCCCTCAAATTAACGGCCAAATTGACGGCAGCACCTAATTGGAACTCATTGTATAGTTAAAGGATGTAATTGCCACAAAAAAAAGTTTCGGAACCTAATTGCAAATCGGGCCAAAATTCAAGGGCGTCTACAGTAAAAAAACTTAGCAAAAACTCACTATCATTTTCCCTTGCCCATCTTTAATGAGATCAATTTATTTTTATTTTTATTTTAGTGTTAATCAATACCCTGGACTTGCAGACACGCAGTGCTCATGGCCGCCACCCAAGAAGAGTATAGAGTGAGTCCCAGATAAATAAATAAAAAAGAAAGATAAGAAAAGACATACTCACAACATTATAATTCAAAAAAGAAAAAAAAACCAAGGAATAAAATGAAAAAGGTAAAAGAGCCAAAAGATATTCGAAGGGTTAACGTTGAGGGGCTTTCTTATCAAAGTCCATGGCATTAGGAGTCTGGGAAACTAGAATAAAATAAAATTGAGGTAGAAAAAGAGAGTTGTAATTTAATGTAATTATGATGACGTGGAATATTTCAATTTGTTAAATTAATCAAATAGTTGAAATTTCTCTAAATGCTTATAAATGCAGGAATATTAAATGTAAAGGTTCATGATCCAGTTGGAAATTATTCTTTAGGTATGCAATTATGCCAGGTAGGCACATATATCCTTGTTCAATTGTTCTCAACGAAACTCTTGTAAGACAAAACCCAAAAATTCTTTATTACGTGTTTCGTCTCGTTGTTGAACAGATTAGTCATTTTATTACTAACACAAATGATAATGAATTAAGATTTTGTTGAAGTAATGAATTATTATTGTTCGCTCCAAAAGCACGATTTTATTTGCTTAAGTTATGCATGAATGAGGCCAAGCCAAGTAGAGAATTCATTTGACCTCTCTCTCTCTCTCTCTTGTTGTAACTAATAAATTAGAGTCCGCGGATTTTCCAATGAAGTATTACAAAATCAAAGATCAAGAAAGAAAGTAAAAAAAGCATGATGATTATTATGTTTATTATAAATGGAGAAAAAGAAGAGAGTTTTCAATAAAAGCAGAACAGTACGTTGAGTAACGACGTTTTTCTGTGAGGCAGACAGATAAAGCATCTTACTTAAAACTCAAAAGTAAAGTAGAGAAAAAAAACATAATGTGTCTTGGTAAATGGATGGATGGATGGATGGATGGTTTGTTTCCTTTCTTTTGTCCATAAGTAGAGTAGAAACATTCTATGGATGGTGTTGTCAGCAGAGGTTTGTTCGTGCTGCTGTATCATCTCATCTCATCTCATCTCTGCTACAATAATTATACTTGAGTTGAGAACTTGAGAGTTGGGCTTGGGGTTTGTTCTGCTACACTGATACGGTGATACAAGTTTCCAAGTCTCAGCTTCTGCGTTTCAGATAGAAACGAGCCTCACCGGAGCTCAGCCGTGTATTGTATTTCTAGATTCATTCTAGATTTTCAGATTCAGAGAAAGCCCCAAGTTGTGTCAGTGGTTTCTATATAAACTGAGAATTGGGATTCTTAGTGTCTCTCTAGGGAAATGTTTATCTAATCGTGGAAAAGTAGAATTTAAACTTGGATAATCAGGAGGATTCCAAGTGCTAGGAAGTTGGATTTTGTTTGAGATCATCAGCCAAGTTGATCATATGGAGAGACAGAGCAGTTTTCGGGCAGCAAGGATGGAAAAACAACCAAGTTTCAATGGGGCAATCGAGCAACAGCCTAGTTTCCGTGGAGCAATGGAGAAACAGAAGAGTTTTCGCGGATTCATGGAGAAGCAGAAGAGTTTTCGGATAGTTATGGAGAAACAGCTGAGCTTTATTGGTGGAGAAAGGAGGAAGAGCAAGGAGTCACCCGGTAAAAGAGGTGACTCCCAACTCCATTTGGCTGCTCGAGCAGGGAATTTAGTCAGAATCCAAGAAATTCTTCAGAATTGTAATAGCAGCGACTCAATTGGTTTATTGTCAAAGACAAACCAGGAGGGAGAGACTCCGCTCTATGCCTCAGCGGAGAATGGGCATGCTGTGATGGTTGGGGAAATGCTGAAGCATATGGACCTTCAAACTGCATCCATCACAGCCAGAAATGGCTATGATCCATTCCACATTGCTGTAAGACAGGGCCATCTTGGTAAGATACTGGTATGAAATTGAGTATGTATATGCTTCTGCAATTTGGATTCGCATTATGTATTTTGGAACTTGGTAGTTGGTAGCACTTCTTCCCGTGTTGAAAATGGTGGAACGAAAATCACTTCCCCTTTTCCTCAGATGACATATTTTAGGGAAGGAGTTGCACATGCTGATTTAATTATCTGATTACAATTAATAAGTTGCACCTGAACACAACAAAGGCTGGACTAAACTGGGTTTCTTAGACCAAATTGTACCGTGTGACGTGAATCTTTTTCTTCCCTGATCTTCTTATCAGTTGAGTTGTAGCTTAAAGTTCCAAAATTCTACTTGTTTGCATACTCATCCAACAGCATTTGGAATTTTTCTTTTGTTTTTCCTTGCAATTAATAAGCAGTGTCTTCATTTTAATTTCTTCTATCATTCTTCAGTTTCACCATTTGATACGGTTGCATTTTAATTTCTTCTTGAAGCTGGATTTTGAAATGCTTCTAGACTGTACATTCCTCAATCTAAACACACACACACACACACACACACATATTGACTTCTATCTTCACCTCATTCTTTCTGGTGAGCTATAAGAGCCTAATTACGTTTGAGAAACTATCAAATAATATTTCCTTCATCATTTGCATCGTTATGATTCAGAATTGTTTCTTTCAGAGGTGTTGAAAGAACTTCTGCACTTGTTCCCCAACTTGGCCATGACCACAGATCTATCCAATTCAACTGCCCTACACACAGCTGCTACTCAGGGGCATATTGATATCGTAAATCTCCTTCTGGAAACTGACTCAAATCTCTCTAAGATAGCCCGCAATAATGGTAAGACTGTCCTTCATTCAGCAGCAAGGATGGGGCATTTGGAAGTAGTCAAATCCCTACTACATAAGGATCCAAGTGCTGCTTTTAGAACTGATCTGAAAGGCCAAACTGCGCTGCACATGGCTGTGAAAGGGCACAATGAGGAGATTGTGCTGGAGTTGCTGAAACCCGATCCCTCAGTTTTGACTGTGGAAGATAACAAGGGAAACACAGCGTTGCATATTGCCACAAGGAAGGGCCGTATTGAGGTGCTTCCTCCTTTCTTTTCTTTCAGTTTTATTTAAACATATAATGAAATATGCTACATGTTATTATCAATGATTCAAGTTTCAATTATTGCAAAGCCAAAGTTCTAAACTAGGTATTTCCATATTTGCAGGTTTCTTAAGATCATGCTAAGTATTATATCATTAATCAATTGCTAATATTTTAACTCAAATGTATGGTACAACTAAAGTCGTGGCCATAAATTGGAATTTCTTTTCTCCTTCTATTAATGCTATGGCTTCTATTCTTCATTATGTTATTTTCAGTTGTGGCTTCAATCAAAGTTTGAATATGGATTTCATCCTGGAAAATGTGCTAAGTTTAAGTCTCATCCTCATTCCTCATTAACCTGGTATTTTGTGAGGGAGGGGGCTGGGCAGGAGGAAAGAAGTTAGCTTGATTTACAACGTGTTTGTGGTCCATTCTTAACATCTTAAACTCTTAAGTCTGTCCTACTTATGAACTCTCTAGTCTTTGGCTCTCACGGATTACCTACTAGAGTATCTTTTGCCTAAGAAAGTATACTTGATTGCTAAAATTCATTGGGTATCTTAGTAAGCTTGATATTTCAGTATTCAACTTTGCAATCTATTATTCTGTTTTGAGGACTCAATTAAAGGAAGTGAATGCTTCAAAGTTCATAAATCAGTCAATAAGATGATCCCCTTTCTTTTTTATAATCTAAAACTCAGTAAAATGGACATTTTGACTGGGGTTATTTAGGAGTGTTGGCATAAATATAACAAATCTGCTTTGTGTTTTGTTTGTACCACTTCAGAAAATTTTAGTTCTGCTAGCCAGGTAAAAGATCACAAGGTTTATTGTCTTCCTTTTTCGGTTCACAGTTTACTCTGAAGAATGGTTAGGCAAATAGAGAGTTTTCATTATAGCAAAGGCTAACACCTGTAGTTTTTACATTTGAATTCAAGTTCCAATTGAACCAAACCAAACTGAAAGTCTGAAAGGTAGTTGGAGACATAAGTTTCTTATCTTTGCCTTCCTGTTTCTAATGACAGAAGTTATGCTCATGTACCATATGTGCAGAATGTACGCCGTCTATTGTCCATTAATAATGACGACAGTAACATCAATGCAAGTAACAAGGCTGGAGAGACCTCACTTGACATTGCAGAAAAATTTGGGACTCCAGAACTCGTGTCTGTGTTAAAGGAAGCAGGGGCCACCAATTCTAAAGACCAAGGAAAACCTGCAAATCCAGCGAAGCAGCTTAAGCAAACTGTGAGTGACATAAAGCACGATGTCCAGTCCCAACTCAAACAGACCCGTCAAACTGGTGCCAGAGTCCAGAAAATTGCAAAGAAGTTGAAAAAGCTCCACATTAGCGGCCTCAACAATGCTATAAACTCTGCCACTGTTGTTGCTGTGCTGATTGCCACCGTTGCTTTTGCGGCCATCTTCACTGTTCCTGGCCAGTATGTCGAGGAGAAAACTCCAGGGCTAACGCTTGGACAAGCTCATATAGCAAACAATGCTGCTTTCATAATCTTCTTTGTGTTTGACAGCCTGGCGCTCTTCATCTCCCTGGCCGTTGTTGTAGTCCAGACATCTGTGGTTGTGATTGAGCAGAAGGCAAAAAAGCAGCTTGTTTTTGTGATCAACAAGCTCATGTGGCTAGCTTGCCTCTTCATTTCCATTGCTTTTATTTCTCTCACGTATGTGGTGGTGGGTTCACACTCGAGGTGGCTTGCTGTGTATGCAACAGTTATAGGCAGCACAATCATGCTTACTACCATTGGCTCCATGTGCTACTGTGTCATTTTACATAGGATGGAGGAGTCCAAAATGAGAAATATTCGGAGAGCGGAGAGTAGGTCTCGCTCTTTCTCTATGTCTATGGCATCAGATCACGAGATTTTGAACAGTGAGTATAAGAGGATGTATGCACTGTAAGTTCAATTTAGGGAGAAATGGAACACAAGTATTGAGCTTGGGTTGCCCTAAGCATGAATCCTGCTGTATATAGGACTAGGAACCATATGCTGCTGCTGTTCATCCTAGCTCCTACTCCACTAATCAGATTCTAATGGTAAGAAGTGATGATGTAGAGGCCGATCTATCTATTTATCTATCTATCTATCTCTTAACCTAGAAATATGGAGTGTACAAGAAGAATGAGTATTGGGTTAGCAAGTAACCTACAACTACTTGTTTTTATACCTTTACATGAGATTTTCCTTGAAAGGATAAGGAATGCCTTGGTTCTTCTGTTCTGTGTGCGGTATGTGGTTACCGGTTATGATGACGTGACCCTGCTATGCTACGAGCTCAGATCAGGATGTATGTATTTTTACCATTGACCCTTGAGGCTGTCACAAAATTTATCCATGCTATGAACTGAGGTCAGGATCCATATTTAGCCTTGAGTGAGGGTGTGGCGGTTGCAGAATTTAGTCCAAGTTTCTTAAAGTCAAGGCATGTCCAACTACTATTATTCAAGTATTTAATTACGAGTGAGTTTATATATGATGTTTATTATGTGCAAGTATTGTAATAGCAGTACTTGATGTTTATAATTATTAATAAAAATCTAGTGCTGTTTTTCACATGCTTTTGTTCGTCTCTTTTGTTTCGCACATACTTGGTCGGTTGGAAGTTGGAACGTAGCTTTTTCGTCATGTGACCAAAGCAAGGGAGCACGAGTAAAAAAACTATTTTGATGAAGAATAAATTCCATATATATATATATATATATATGAGTCTCAGGGCTTCTGTTCAGAGATAGAGAGAGAGAGTTTATGACCTACTCATCGTAAGAAAAGAAAACAAATTGGTAAGCATAGTTTTAGTTAGAGAAGTCAAGCAATTGACGATGGACGACTGCCGCTTTCTTTTTCGTCATCCATGTTTACAGCCTCCACTCCACCCACAAAGACAAAGACAAAGACAAAGACAAAGACAAAGACAAACTGGTTGTTTGACTTGACTAGAAAGCTTTGAATAGATGTAAAAATGACCCTGATAATAAGTAATAAAGAGACGACATGATGCTCAACATATAAAACCAAGAACCAAAGTATTACATAATTGAATCAATTCCAATTCTTTTTTCCTTTCTTTTCGAACCAAAAATATAAAAATATAAAAAGCCTAACGCCCACCTCCACCCTCTCGTCTCGTTTCCAAACTGATAATCCTCAGGGGTCAAACGAAAAATATACAACCTTCATTCTCAGAGAGAGGATTTGCTTAGAGATCTCTTCCACCTTCCTAGCTTCTCTCTTCCCTGCAAAATATAATGAAAATATCTTTTTAGAACTTAATATACATCCACTGTAACTGTATTCTTGAAACTAGCAACTTAGGCTTATCCCCACAAACAAAGCAAACATAGATGGGCAAAGAGCGTATCAGCATCAAGCACACACATGTACAGTCTTGGCCTGAGCTTTAACTAAAATTTAATATGGGAATTTTGGGAATTAAAATTTAATATGGTTCATGTTCACCCTGAGCTTTAACTAGAGCAACCTTTGATTATTTGATACATACATACCTTGCGACTTGCGAGGTGGGACAGCTAGTTCATTGTCTAAGATAGAGGTTGCCTTAAACCCCAACACCTCTTCATAACTGCACACAAATGAATCAAGAATAACACAAGTTTACAACTAAGTCTAAAAGAATACCAAAACAGGATATGGATTATGGATTATGGAGTAGGAACTTACTCTGAAAGGGGGTCCACCAATATGATCACTCATCTGCCACAAAATAAAATTACTTTTCAATACAAGTATCAGAAAAATTATGTAAAATAGTTAAATGTTCAAATTCAAACCATTTTAACTAAACAAAATTTCAATAAAAGTGGGAAAAAAATTAATACAGGAAACATTAGTGTTATGAGCTCCCCATCTGGTTTTAAAATATCCCGAATCTTTCGTGCCCACGCTGATCTCATCTCTGGTTCAACAGCACAGAGGAACCTGTTCCATTATAATTTAGACGTGATCAATCAAGGCAAGACTCAAGAGAGCTTTCTCATGGCATGGGAAATAATTACGCGACGTTTTAAGTCAGTCAACTTACGTATAATAAAAAATGAGATCAAACAATTCAGTTGGATGCCAAGTGAAAAAGTCCAGCTTTAAGAAGCTATAATAGCGTGCTTCGGGAAGTGAGGAAAACAACTGCCAATGCCATGACATATCAAACAGAAAATGAAAGTAAATTCTTAATGGAACTAGAAACCTTTATTTACATCACAACTTAACTTATAGATTCATTCAAGGTTAATAATCCCCATTAAGCCAACCAAACCAAGTACCAGTATTTATTTAGTGATCCTCTTGTATTGACATTGAGGCACTTTCATTTTGCGTCTTACCTCGGCTGCTTTCTTAATGGCATTCTCTCATTTCAGAGAATGCCATTGCCACAACATCATAACCCTGTCATATCCAATCCAAACCACGACAAATTAAACGAGCATATGTTAATTTATTAAAAGCTTGAATGCTAGACTAGAACTGAGAGACAAGAAGAATCAAGATACGTTATACATACAGTGCCACAACCAGGGACAAGAGCCCTGCCCTTGGGAAGGGCACCCTGACGATGAAGATGGGCAATCACAGGCGTTGGCTGTCCTAAATCCCAAGGGGTCAAACCTTGCTCCCAGCACTTGTCCCAACCAGAACCACCATCACCACCTTATTATGAGTTAGAATGCCAAAATCCATCAACAACAATCAGAAAACTCATTTCATCTAATCATTCAAACCAAGTTTCATTTCTTTTAAAAGAAAAAGAAAGACAGATAAAAATGGAATGGGTAGCTACCGGTAGACAGGAGTTGTTGAACCTTGTCAACGGCACGAGGGTTGTGGTGGTGAGATCGTATGGAAATGCTCCGTGCATCGATAATATTGGGGGGGCGGGGGTCTTGTTTCCTCATCATCCTGGATTGGGTGGCACGAACAAGGAGGGTTTTCGAGGGAATGGAAGGCACAAGATTGAGATTGAGATTGAGATTCCTAATGCATGATGAGAGGAAATAGTATCCTCTTCTTCGACTGGTACTGGTAATGGTGATGATAAGGCTTCCTTGGTAAGCCAGATCGGAGTGGATTGAGTTCAGAGTTGTCCTCAAAAACAAAACACGACTGTTTGTTATTTTGTGATTGTTTTGTGGCCTGGTCCTGGAGTCCTGGAGTCCTGGAGTCCTGGACCTTGAAATTGAAATAATATTATATATCACATATTCATATGTGCATTTCGACTCTCGAGCGTTTCCAAAATAATTGCAAAAATATTTGAACATGGTGGGTGATGATTTAAGGATTACATCCAAGTTCCAACAACAACAGATAAGACAACTTGCTCCGTAAGTTTCTCGAATCAAGCTAAGCTGTGTTGCATATCCCAAAAACTGTCTACTGCATGCAAGCTAAGAACAAAACAAACATCTGTATGATAACTCCGTCTTCCTCGTGTTTTTTTTTCCTTATGGCACGTATGTATGCGTTTCTCATACATTTTGTGGTGAGCTCATGAAATTTAATTCAATGCACCAACATTTAGTTCCAAGATTTCCTTCCCCTTAAAAATATACCAACAAAATATACCTTTTTCCAATTACAAATGAGAGCAAATTGATCTCCCTCACTATTTCACTCTACAAAGTCATGTGGTCTGGTAGGTTCCATCTAATTTTTTACAAACAAAAATATAAGTGCTCTCTCCCTCTCTCACTCTCTCAAAATGTATGGGCAGCATGAACAATGGTTCAATCTAGATAGAAGAGAGTCACGATTTTCCGGAGATTTTTGGCCTCTTGACAAGTTTCCATCAGCAATTTACTATCATGAAACGCAAAGCATATAACTTGTTGTACATGTGAAATGATATCCATATTGCACAACCTGCAGTTTCAACATGGAAGACACGAAATTTGTAGTAGCAAACTTAAAAGTAAGTATTTGCCTGCTATAACATGAAAGCTACACTAACTACCAATCACGAATAACTATTTCATTTTCGGATTCTCGCAGACCTTGGTTTAAAAGAATCTACACTCGCAATTCACGTAGGCGTTTGGCACAATTTGATTAATTGCTTGATCAAACCTAGAAAACTCAAAGGGACTCAAATGTCTTGATAGAGACTGGGTAAAAAATTCAAGCTCATCTACAAGCTTGAACATAGTAAATAGAGCAATGGTCGGTAACAGTTGGATTGGGTTCTTAGAAGAAAATACACCCTTTTGGCCTCAGTCTTATTAGGTGCTGCAGAATCAACCATGGCTTTGGCTCTTAGGAGGGAAGATGCTTAATATCAAATGCTTTGCATATATTAATATCTTGAATTTTCAGTAGGCATCATAAATAGGTAATGATTAGCGCTATATGGTACTGGAAGAAAACATGGTAATTGAAATTATAACAATTAAATAAATATAAGTAAGTGGAGCAACCATCAACCTGCTGGCTTCTAACAGAGGTAGATGATCATTGTAAGGCTTCTCTATCACATTCTTGACCTGAAAACCCCAAAAAATTATCAATTCCCATAAAAATATTGCCTTTCCTTTTTCAGGTGGTGGGAACAAGTGTATCATTACCGCAGTTTATGGAAATATTAACTAGAAACATACTTCAGCACCTGAACCCATTAAAATTCAGTTCCAGCTTAATGCACCCATCAAATTCATAAATAACTATAGCCTCCAATTCAAATTCATTTTCTGAGGTATTCTACTGCAGACCTACTCTTGTAATGCTCTCTCTCTCTCTCTCTCTCTCTCTCTTTCTCTCTCTCTCTCTCTCTCTCTCTCTCTCTCTATATATATATATATATATATAAATTGTAGGAACTGTATTCTAACATAACAAAACACTTGAAGCTAGATTCATGAGTGTTCCTAACAAAGAATTGATTGCAAAACGACCTTACCCAACCAAATATGAATGGATGAGTATTTTGAGAGGGTAGGCAGATGAATAAAAATTTATATTAAAACTTCCTTAAGGAAAAAAAAAATGAAAAACAAAGATCAAATACATCAAAAGAGACATGGATCTTGTACAAATAGTTTCTCTTTGATAGATGAAATTTTACCAAGAGGAATGCACAGGGCAAGAATGATGTGCATGAGAACTAAACAAAGACCGTTCTGTAGTGGTTGAAGAAATTATTTTAGAAAAAATAGCATTAAGAAAAGCCAAAAAGGCAAAAAGAAGAATGAAACTCAACTGAGAGTCAAAACTAGGAGACAAAAAGCAATTAGTAACTACAATTATGTAAATACTATGAGAAAATTTTAATAAAGACCAAAAAATTTCAATAGATGAAAGCATAATATATATAAGGAATGTCATTTTAAGAAATTCTTACTTTTGACAATAATTCCTGGCTCTCAGGAGGTTGCTTCTTCAAGCTTTGAGGCAAGATTACCGTAAGCAATTCTGGTTTCTCTGCTCTGAGAGCACCCCTGATAACAGCTGCATTAGTGCCAGATGCCCCTGATGTATATATGTGATTTTTCTGCAAACAGAGTTGAGGAACATACAAGTCAAGGGCACTGATCTTTTCAGATTCAACATAAACTGAAAAGGCCAAGCACTGTTGAACATCTGATAGCTAAGTACTCATACTGCCAGATAGAAAATATCATGTACAGCTCTTACAGTGATAACCATTGCATAGCTAAGAATCTCGATAAGTTCTTGATGCATGAATCCCATATTACGGGTCCCAAAGAAGCCAATTGCTCGGGGCCCTTGTTGCTGAATGGCTAATAATTCCTGCAGATAATATTAAAGAAATAAAATTCTAAATATCTGAAGTAGCACAAAGTAGGAAGACTGATAGTGCTTTCAAGCTGCAAGTAAAATTACAAATGAAAGACAAGACAAACAACACTAGGCATGCAACATCTATAAGAGATGGGCCATGTAGAAGCCGCTGCCAAACCACTGTGACTGTTGGACTTAGAAAGAAAATTTATTTGAAAAAGATTATCAGAGATACCTAACCCCAAATTTTAACTGCACATTTATCTCAATATAATATCCTTAGGTCCCAAACTTTTGGTTTGAAAGGAAACAATGCATACTATGATTTTTACAAAGCTTGGGGTGAACAGGTGAGGGATAACTATATTTAAATTAGAAAAGGAAAACGAATCGAACATGATTTAAAACAAAATATCTAATCACCCTAATTTTGACTGTGGATTCGTCTTAAATGATATCCTTTAGGTCCCAAACTTTTGGTTTGTATGGAGGCATTACATACTATTGTTCTTAGTTCTTATCAAACTTTGGGTAATCAGATACAGAAAACTGATAGTTATGGAACTCTCACACTTTTGACCCGTAAAAGTAAATTTTCTAGTAGTTTGTATTTTATTATTTGAGCAAATTAGTGTCTTTTGTGTTTTAATAGTACACGACTCAAGTGAGTATTAATACCGCAAAAGGATATTGAGGATAAGGCGAAGTACCCAGATATTGAGGATAAGGCGAAGTACCCAGACTCAAGTTAGGGGGTTTTCTCCAGTTGAATTTTTGTTTATTAAAATTTAGTTTATTTCAAACAGTCATTTTTTTTTGTTCAATTAGTTAAGTAACAATTTTACAATATGTGTTGAGACCATCCCTATACTTGTCAGTTTAATTTGAGTTCAATTAATGTTTGCTTAGGTTAATAAAAAATTGACAGGGCTGACAAAGGTTAAAAGGAAAGTCACACCCCCAAACATCCACCAAAGGAGTGAAAAGAAAGCCAAATTGATTAATAATCACACACCTGTAGATAATCAACATCGGCCACAGGTCTAAACTCTGATACCAGAACTGCTCCTGATCCTTCAACAACAGATTGAGCTTGGGTTGGGATTTGGGTGCCTAATTCTTCATCAGAACCGAACATACTCGCACCCTTATTGTCTTCATTTGATGGACTATCTATGTCTTGATCTCTTCTCATATGTCCGCAGAGCCACTATACCAGTACAGAAAAAACAGATCCCCTGGTAGTAAATCATTAGTGAAAACCAACTGCCCACAAAGAGTGGTGATCATACAAGTTCAAGCTCGCATGACTTCTAATACGTGTATAAAAGAAATAATAATAATAAAAACTGTTCTCTGTAGCATTTCCATAGTGAAAGAAATGTTTTTTTGCCTAAAAAGTTTACAGAGAGCTTGATTGATCAGTCCCAGTACGTGATACTAAAACGGGATACATGTAATATCAACTAAACTCTTTAAAGCCGTATATAATGACTGCTTGCATTGGCTACATGTTTGATCCACAAAGTTTTAGGTGGGGGCAGTTCAAGATGAAATCGTAAAAATACTACACATGCAGATGCACTACAACTTCAAAGCAGTTACCTTTTGTACCCCTGCAGACCCAAGAAGCATACATATGAACAACCGATGGACAAATTCACGAACCTTATGCTAACATTTTCCATGTTAATTCATAAACCATACAGGAACGAAACTAAACTACAACTGCGATCATGGAAGATACACGCCTGAGTTTTACAAGAAAATAAACGGGTTTAGGACAAATAAAAATTGAAAATCTAGATTAAACCCATTTGTTTTAAATCCGAACCTCAACATACACTAAGAGCAAATCCCATTGTAGCCTCTTCAGATAACAAAGAAACCCATCAAGCGCTTAAACAAACAAGACCAAATTTTCAAGGAAAATTTCAATTACTATATGAAGGAACAGCGTCCCATTATTGCCAGCTCATTCCAGAAACTAAGGACAAGGATTTCTAAGCCCAAAAATACTACCTTTTCCATCACAAAAACCTCAATGAACAACACCCAATTCTTAAAATTTAGAAAAGTTGATGATATAGATACGAGCATATAAATATGTAGAGAGATACCTTCCGCTTGGAGCGAATGGGTGTCTTATTTCCAGCACATGTGTGGTGGTGAGATGAGAGAGAGGAAGAGTAGGAAAGGTTGAAATTAGGGCTTGCAGAGTGAAAGGATTTGAGGGACTTGGAGGGAAAGTCTGAAGAAGAAGAGTAGGCAGTAATGGTGGTTAGAGGCAAGAAAAGCCTCAAAGGTAAGGGTGCTGTCATTCCTGCCTTTCAAAACTTTGCTCTGGGCAGCTTTTCCTTCTATCTTTCTGAGCTCCTTTTCTTTTCTCTTCTATTTTAATATCCTCCAATTGGAAAAGAAAAAAAATCTAATAAGAGAATTGAATAAGAGCAGATATGATATGTTTTATTTAGAAGTTAGAAGATAGAAATGTGAAATGGAATAGAATTTTGTCAAAGGGCTTCCTTTACCCTTTACCCTTTACCCTTTCCTCTTTTCGTTTGCTTTTCGGCTTTTCGGCTTTTCGGCTTTTCGGCCTTTTTATTATTATTATTTTTCTTCATATTTTGACCTCCGCCCAGCAAAAAACATCTACTTTACTGCCAACTTGTTATTTTTTTGGGTCTAACTTTACTGCCAACTGTATGATGAGTTTTTCCTTCTTCTTTTTTTTTTAGTATAAGCAATAGTAAACTATATGAGAGTGAGATTTCTCACACACAAAATTATTATGCCATGAGGATTCAAACTTGAGACCTCTGGTACGAACGAACGCTCAGTTCTTGTCCCCCCTCAACTATGACCCTAATTGAACTTAATCACCCGAACTAAAAAGTCAGCCAATTCAGTACTTAAACTTATCAAAACAGTCGATTTAGCCATTGTTGTTAAGTTTTTTGAATTTCATCCAATTTTTCGTTAATAATAAAAGTAAATTTGTAATATCAGTAAAATCAAATCAAATACATAAAATCAAAATAATAAAATAATAAAAGCAAAATAAAAGGCAATAAAAGTAAAATAAAACATTTAAAAATGGAAATAAAGCCACCCAAAACACATATTCATCTTCTTCCCAAAAGCCGCACCCCACCACCTACCACAACCCACCCCTTCCTCCACCACCCACCCCCACCCTTTCCACAACCCAACTCATCCATGCAGCAACTCCTCTTTCTCTATCAAGATTGAGTTCATGGATTCTTCAATTAATCTTAGAATCAAACCACACAAATAATCAAAAGGATGGAGAAAATGGTATTGATAATGGGTGTTGTTGATTGGGTTGTGATGGAAGTGTTAGATTTTCTTATATGTGTGTCCATGATCTTTCACACAATCTGAAATACGTAAAGACATACCTGACGTCATCTTTCTTGAGTACACGACCTTTGAACTCATTTAACCGTAGCAACAATAAGCCCAGCAAGAACAGGAATGGCTTGAGACTTCTGCTCTTTCTCAGAATCTGTTTAAGCTATCTCTTTATGATGAGATTAGGATTAGAGAACGTGTCTGGTGAAAGCAGGGTCTTAAGCTTATATAGGGCTAGGTCAAGTCGTCTCTACTCATCACCAAGGGTCGACTTGACTAATCTTTCAAACCACCAAGCAACGGTCCACGCAAAAGGAAATAAATAAGACCCCTTAATAGGCTTCAAAACTTTTCCTTATTCCACAAGGTTTTGGGCCTCAAGGTATAACCTAATTTAAAATCTTATCAAACTTGATATAACTCAGTATTTAGTGCACCGATCTAAATAGGAAACATAACATTCTCCCATTAGATCAAGCACTAGAGCACTTAAGCTTCTGTATTCCAAAAGGTTTGATAATCTTTATTGGTCATGAGTTTAAAATAGTTAAGTCCTTCCCTTCAAGCTACAGTGAAAAGCGATTAGACAAAAATAACTATAGACAAGCACTGCTCTCTTTATTAAAACATGCCATCTATAATCACATAATGCAATCTCAAAACACATGAAGCACCTATAAACGCGAACCTTAATATGTATTGATTCGTAATGTGAATCTTTATATTTTTCAGTACATGTACCCCTTTACGACTTAGCAAGAGTCAATCCGCAATGTTATTAAAACAATAGTATCTCAAAAAGAGACCAAAAACTCATATGCATAATAAGTTTAAGGGTCATACTAAGATAGACCCTTATAACTCAAAAATCATAAACGATAATCCACCAATAATACAATGTTTAAGTAAAACCCATTTTTTAAATTGGATGACAATATGTCCATGTAAGTTGAGTTATTTACAAATCATGCCACTAGATCTTTATTTGGTGGTTGACTATTTTTCAGCCCCTAATTTAATGCAACTAAATAATACATCTAACTGCACATTTATGTTTGCACTCATGTAATAATGGGCTACAATCAAATTAGTTCAAATACTCCCCTCCTAACCTCCTATAGCTCGGATATATGATTTTTTTTATACCTACCAATTATATATATTTACCTAATATCCTTCAATTATATATATATATATATGTATAATATATTATAATAGCTACAATGTCATAGAAAAAATAATAAGTATGTACATTAATTAGATGATATTATGTATTTAAAAATAAGTACGTTAACATTTCATTACTTATAGGAGAGATAATAGATAAATGATTAATTATAAAAGATAATAGGTATATTATTATCCATAAAAGATACTAGGTAAATTATTGTCCATAAAAGATAATAGGTATATTATTATTCATAAAAATAATAGGTACATTGAAAAAATTAATAGGTATATTATCCTTCATAAAAGAAAAGGAAAATAAATAAATTTTCTATTTAAATCAATCACATAATAGGTACATTACTTTTTTAAAGGTACAATAAAAAAATAGTAAACCTATTATTTTATAGATAAAATTAATAGGTATATTATCCATAAAAAATAATAGGTACGCTATTCAAAAAACATCCTAGGTACATTAAATAATAGGTATATTCTTTTATACATAAGATAATAAAGTAATTTTTTGTTCATAAAAAATTAAATAATAGGTATATTATATGTTCAAGACAACAAGATATGCTCACGGTATTAATATGTTCAGAAAAATGAAAATGAAAACCATTAGTATGTTCACGACTATTATTCATAAAAGGTAAGTAGATTATTTTCTTAAATCATGTAAAATTCTTAAAAGGAAAATAACAAACATATTGTTTTCATTAAATCCATCTATTGACACTTTAAATATTAAATTTAATATTAAAATTAAAAAACTTTCCAAATTAATACCTACATCAATTACAACCAGATTTCATGGAGAGAAATGTTTCTAAATTCAACGTAAATGGTAATTAGGGTTACTTTTGGAATCCAAAAGGTGCAATAAATCAAAATTTGAGCTTAATTAGGTAAGTTGCTTAGTTGTATCCTAGTCATAGGCTTTTAACTAAAAAAATTGGGTTTTATTTATAGAAAAATAAGATGATGGGCTGGATGTAAGGAAAAATTAATTTCAAGGGGAAAAGCTAAATTTACTATAAGTTTAAACAGCTAAATAGTCAAAATGGTAGAAATTCTTTAATAATAAATAAAACTGTCAACCAAATTAACATCCTTAAATGCAAATCCCTCAATCCAGAAAACAGCAAAAGCAGACATGCTAGAAAACTATCAGAATGGGAAATCAAGACTCCCACTAGATTGCAGCATCAAAACTAGGAAATAATCTCATGCTCTCAACATGTCTCAGAAAAGCTTCTGAAGGCAAAAACTTTGTGAACGGATCTGCAATCATATCTTGAGTTCTGATATGATCAAACCGGACTAATTTGTCCGCTACCTTCTCCCTCACTATTAAATATTTTCTGTCAATATGCTGAAGTCCAGACTACATCTTATTGTTCATGCAGTGAAAAATAGCCGCAGTGTTGTCATTATATATCTGTACTGGTCCAGAAATTGAGTCTACCACCTTAATGTCTTTAATAACATTCTTTAGCCATACTGCATGAAATGTCACGACCCGACTCCTCTAGCACGATATTGTCCGCTTTGGGCCCCCCCTCTCTGGCCCTCACGGTTTTGTTTCTGGGAACTCACGAGCAACTTCCCAGTGGGTCACCCATCCTGGGATTGCTCTAGCCCCAACTCGGTTAACTTCGGAGTTCCAAGGAATCCGAAGCTAGTGAGCTCCCAAAAGGCCTCCTGCTAGGAAGATACGTGCCCACACATATAAGCACTTCACATTTCCCTCCCTGAGCGATGTGGGATTGCTCACCGCTCTTACTTCCTTAAGCTCATGGGTCTTACATGAGAAGTGGCTTCATAGCAAGTTATGTATTCTGAAAACATGGTTGAACTCGAAACACCAGATTGTTTAGCACTCTTCCAAGCAACAGCTGCTCTGCCATCTTGAAAAGAAAACATGAAGTAGAGATAATCATCCTCTACTTTTCCAAGATTCGCATCAGCATAATGAACAAGCTCTAAATTCTCTGTGCATCTGTAAATCAACATATAAGCCTTTGTTCTCTGTAGGTACCTTAGAATCTTCTTTCCAACTATCCAATGTTGCATTATCGGATTTGACTGAAATCTCCCCATCTTGCTGATGCACAAGGCTAGGTCTGGCCTTGTACACACTTGTGCATACATAATGCTTCCAACTAGATAAGCGTACGGCTTGTTCCTCCTCTCATCTTCTTTTTCTTTATTCTTGAGGCAATGCTCTTTCTTTAAATCTCATTTAGCTAACGAAACTTTATGTCCTGTCAAAACGCTTGAGTATCCTTTCAATGTATGTCAAAACGTTAGGAAACCTCGAGCTCGGTCTTTCTGAATTTCAATACATAACACAAAAGCAGCTTCTCCCAAATCCTTCATCTCAAAATTGTTTGAAAGTAGCTTCTTAGTGTCTTTCGGTAAATTGTGGTCATTTGTAGCCAAAAGTATATCGTTGACATACAACACTAGAAAAATAAATCGGCTCCCACTTCTTCAGATAAATGCACTGATCGGCTATGTTCTCTTCAAAACCATAAGATGAAATAGTTTGATGGAATTTGAAATACCACATCCTGCTTGCTTGCTTCAGTCCATAAATTGTCTTGTCAAGTTCGCAAACCATATGTTCTTTTCCCTCATTTGCAAACCCTTCAGGTTGCCTCATAAAATTTTCTTCTTCAAGTTCACCATTCAAGAAAAGCAGTTTTTACATCCATTTGATGTATAAGTAGGTCATAATGCGCCACCAAAGCCATAATGATGCGAAAATAATCTTTGATGGAAACTGGAGAAAACGTCTCAGTGTAGTCAATTTCCTCCCTTTGGGTGAATCCTTTTGCTACCAATCTAGCCTTAAATGTTTTGATTCTTCCATCCTTATCCTTCGTTATTTTAAATACCCATTTCGAGCCTACCAATTTTTGGTTCTTGTGAGGTTCAACTAATTCCCATACTTAATTATTCTTCATGCTTTCAAGTTCATTCAACATTGCTTCCCTCTATTTGTCTGCATTATGACTCTCCATAACTTCTTTAAAACTGGTTGGATCAGCCTCATCTCCAATGTTAAAATATGCTTCCTGTAAGTAAACATAATCCGAAATTGCTATGGATCTTCTTATTCTGTCAGATCTCCTTAACGGCATTGGTTCAGATGAATTTTCTTGTCGTGGGTTTTCTGCATTTTGTTCTTCTTGTTGGTCAACTAGTTCTTCGAACTGTGGAGGCTGCAATTGATCATTCTGTGGGGCTGGTGCGATATTAAGATCTGGTTCAGCATTCTCAATCATAGCTACATCCCCTTCTTCTTAAAAAATAAAATATACATTTCCAATAGCATTCTCCTCATACTCTATAAACTTTGCACAACTAGACTCAACAATTCGAGTACCATAATTTGGACAGTAAAATCTAAAATCCTTTGACTTTGCAGGATAACCAATAAAATGACCGCTAATCATTTTAGGATCAAGCTTCTTCTCGTGAGGGTTATAGATTCTAACTTCAGCCTTGCAACCCTATACGACTAGGCTTTCTGGTAGTCCAAATTTCGAAAGGTGTCTTAGGCGCGGACTTGCTAGGCACTCTATTAATTATGTAGTTTAATGTTTTGATCGTCTCTCCTCATAGACTCTTAAGCAAATCAGTTTTGGAAATCATGCTACGAACTATATCCTTCTAAGTTCGATTTCTTCTCTCAGCCACATCATTCTGTTGCAGAGTTCCTGGCGTTGTGTACTGAGCAGTTATTCCATTATCTTGTAGATACCTAGCAACACTGTCCTCCTTCATCAAAACATCCATAATATTCACCCTCTCTGTCTGACCTCACAATTTTGATCTTTTTCTCAAGTTTCCTTTCTACTTCAGTTTGAAAATTTTTGAACATTTCAAAAACTTGAGATTTTTCTGCTATGAGATATAGATAACCAAAACAAGAATGGTCATTTATAAAGGTGATGAAATAGCAATTTCCATCAATTTTTTGATGAGGGAATGGTCTACAAATATCTGTATGGATGATTTCTAAAAGATCACTACAGTGAGTTGCACCTTTCTTTTTAGTCTTAATGCGTTTTCCTTTAACACATTCTATACAAATTTCGTTATCACCAAAAATCAGTGATGGCAAGATTTGTTTCATAACAAGAATTTTTATTCATTCTTTTGAAATGTGCCCTAAACAGCTATGCCATAACCTAGTGGATGTTCCTTCACTTATAATCCTTTTTTCACTCGATTCAGACCATCTTTATTGTAATTGAGACAATATAATCCATCTTTATTGTTTTGAATTCTGAGATACAAAACATCTTTATTGAATCCAAAATAAAACCAAGTCTTGATAATCTTGAAACATAAATTAAATTTCTCTTTATCTTTATTTAGAGTACTAAAACTACATCACCCAACTCTAAAATAAAACTTGAATCCGACTTTAAATTAACTACTCCAATGGTATTTAATGAAAAAACAACATGTAACTATCTAATCCTCCTTGTCACGACGTGCTGCCATGAAAGTGTTGTTCTCCCTAGCAGGGAACGGATCAAGTACCATTATCTCCCTACTAGTGGTGGTATTGAAAATCTCAATAGGTAATTCAGGATGGGACGTAGGTTTCACAGATTGCACTAGGAGATTCTTGTATCGAAGTAGCTTATTGATGTTTCGTCCTCTCTCATAAGCGCATACACCGAGCTTTACAATGATTCTGAGACTTATGAGACTGTCCTTTGTAGCCGTTTATATCCTTATAGGTCCTCCATAAGGTCGACGACGTCGCTGCGCCTTAATCCTTTTCCGCTCCAGCTCATCTTTGTTCTGCTTCTTAATTAGCTCCACTATATTCTTTACTAGAATGCCATTCGTGACAAGTTGACACGAGTGACATCTATTAAAAGCCAAATGCTTCTCATTTTTCCCAAACTTTTGGAGTTGTTCTACAAGATACATAAACGAAAAACAGCTAGCTTGAATTAAATATAATCATGAGTGAGATCATAATCGATCTCATTCATTCCGAGAATATCTTTAAAATCAAACTTCCATCTTTTGAAGTTTGACTAGTGAGTGTTTCAATTTGCCAGAAATTGATTGAGGGAGTGTTCAAAGTTGTAAGGATTTGCAAAAGAAAGCATAATTACTTTCCAAGAAACCGATTCTCAATTTGTTAGGAGAAAACAATTTTTCTGTTTAACTTTATTCACAAAACTAACAAATAACATATGCAAGTTTCCTTAATTAAGTATCACACCTTTGTAGCAAGAGATTACTTATAGCTTACAACAAATTACGTGTCATCTTGTGCCATCATAAACAAATTACATGATAGATTCTATTTGTTGAAGAAACTTATCAAGTAATTTAGGTATATTGCAATTTTGGTTATTTCTTTAGGGTTTGAGTATTTAGGTTTGGTTGTTGATTCTCAGAACAAAGACAAACACCTATCTGACGTCAGAAAATAACCAAACAAACACAGTTCAAGAGAGAAAACCCTAAATTGCAATGAATAGTAATTTCTAATGTGAACAATGTTTTAGGGGTTTTTGGTGTCTCTTTTTGACGAAAATACATTTCTAAATAGGGAATGACCTAGTTAACACAACTCATTGCTTTGCTGTGACATATGGGAAGTTTTAGATTTTTAAGGTCATCTAGCATGTCAAAAACGTGTTTAAAGTTTTGAAGATATGAAAATCAAATTAAAACATACTTTTCCAGCTTCTTTAATGTTCTTGATATTTAGAAAACAAGTTTAATCTATCTTCAAATTTTAAACATAACCAAAAACTCATCATGGCATAAACAGATAAGAAATCGTAATAGGCATGCTTGAAAAACGATTTCAGTGTGTGTGAATAACCATGTGCTCTGATACCAACTGTTAGATTTTCTTATATGCGTGTCCATGATCTTTCACACAATCTGAAATACGTAAAGACATACCTGACGTCATCTTTCTTGAGTACACGACCTCTGAACTCATTTAACCGCAGCAGCAAGAACAGGAACGGCTCAAGACTTTTGCTCTCTCTCAGAATTTGTTTCAGCTTTCTCTTTATGATGAGATTAAGGTTAGAGAATGTGTCTGATGAGAGCAGGGTCTTAAGCTTATATAGGGGTAGGTCAAGTCGTTTCTACTCATCACCAAGGGCCGACTTGACTAATCTTTCAAGCCCACCAAAAAAGGGTCCACGGAAAAGGAAAAAAATAGGACCCCTTAATAGGCTTCAAAACTTTTCCTTATTCCACAAATTTTTGGCCCCAAGGTATAACCTAATTTAAACTCTTATCAAACTTAATATAACTTAGTATCTAGTGCATCGATCTAAATAGGAAACATAATAGGAAGGTGAAGATTTAACAAGGGCAACATTGAAGATGACATAGAGCATTGTACCCTGGAGCACCAAGCACAAAGCGGGGGCCACTTCATTGACATGAGATAAAATAATAATAAAAACATGCATTCTCCACTTTACATTCTAATGCTCCTTTCCATTTCTTCACTCTTTGCGTCTCTCTCTCTCTTCCCTGGTAGATGAAAAATCTGTTTTGCTCTTTATTTAATATTACTTCATGAAACCTCCATCGCACCCCCACCCCCTCTCCCTTTCTCTCATTTCCTCTCTCTTCTCTTTGCCTCTCTCTTACCTAAATCTCAAATTATAGGTAAGGGTTTCAAAAGAAAGTGGATGAATTTAAGCTTGTGCAATGGTTGTAATGGATTGTTTGAAGGGTTTGATCAAAGAGAAGAGAGGTTGGGGTGCGATGGAGGTGGCAAAGAGAAGAGAGAAGATAAAGGAGATAAAATTACTAAAATGCCAATGCCATGTCAGCGTACTTAACAATTTTATAGACGGAAATGGATGGAAGTGGTAAAGTGGGAAAATTGTAGCAATTTTTAGAGATTATGGGGGTTAAGTGAGAAAATTTCAGTTTCATGGGCTAAAGTGAGACCGAGCTTCCGTTCTAGGGAGTGAAACACTAATTAAGCCATCCAATTATGGCATATTTACTAATCTGACGAATTGAATTGAGGAGTAGTTGGATGATAGTTAGATTCCGAATTTTTATTGAAGTTGTTTACTAAACTATATGGAATTGGGGGTATGAGTGGTTCTAATTACTAAAATGTCCTCGTTGGGTTAAAGTATATGGTAATTGTGTGAGGATATAATGAGTCAAAAAAATGGATTCCTAATGACTTAGTTCTCTATGAATTAGAATATCATCTCCCACCCAAGAGTCAAATTCCTCCAAAATCAGGAATTCAGGTCCCACTCGCATTTTAATTCCTCCATATAAACTAAATACATGAGTATCCATAATAGGAAATCAATTTCTTATTCTGGATTCCGATTGCAAATTATTAAACATTAGAATACTTCAACAATCCGGTCCAACGGGGCAATATTCTAACAATCCAAATGTTGTTCATAAAATGAGTTCCGATTGGGTAGAAAGAAAGAAAGAAACTCGAACGAACCTCTCTACCTTCACATCCAATTTCCAATACTAGAGTTGGACGCCTTGCTCTTTCGCTTCTCAAAACTCAGTGCCCCTCTCTATTACAAGTATAAGTAAATGTATAAATTCATATGGTTTACATGAAAATACCACGCCGTACATCATTTTACAATTTACAATACAAATAAATATATGCATTCTTCATGTGGTCATGAAGGGAAGGGAATGATGCATGGCATGCGATGAGTCTCACAAGAATTTCATGAAACTTTAGGATTTCAATTGTCATGAAACATCGGATCTACTACGCAACGCATACCATCAGCATCAGCATCAGCATCAGCATCAGCATCAGCATCAGCCGGTTGTTTTTACAACAGAAGAGACAAACAGGGACCATAAGCAAGCAGGTTATGACAAAAAATATAGAAAGCCACTTGCTTTCATCCCTCCCTGCCACAGCTTTTTGTTCTTTAGTATCTGATCCAGCAACAACCTCACTTCTCACCTCTCAAATTTTATTACTACGTAAATCAAATGCAGACTAAATCCAAGGCATATTTTTCTTTTGGGAAAATTTGTAGCCACCACACCACAACCAAATAGTTTGGAGGCAAGGAGCAGTGGAATTTGTGTTACAAAGGCTAATCTGAAACAAAAAGGACAAAAAAACAGTGTTAATGCTTTTGCCGCATTATTCAGGAGAAGGACCACATTTTCTTTATTTTTGTTTCATTTCAGAGAAATAACTTCTTTGTGTGGTTTAATAGGTTTCCGTTTGGACTGCTTGCTTGTCACCTGCTAAATATCAAAGTATTATTTCAACTGGTCATTTACAAAACAATTGATGCCATTATACAGCAATAAGCATTAGAACCAGAGTTGAAAGTGTATAAAAGGATAGCAAGATCGCATGATCAAACAACCAACCAACCAGAGACTATATGTCCCATCTCTTTTTAACCCGGAACATCAAAGTTGATGATCGAATGTCATCTTGTGGCACTTGGAGCATGAATTGAACTTTCATCTTCATCGGGGCTGTCCTTGCTTTGCCACCTTCATCTCCAACCTGAAACAGGATCATGATCACTATACTATACTATCATTTATTCATAAAAAGCTAATTTTTATGAACCTCAATTTTCTTACAACTTTACTTAACAAAGCATTATGTCAATACTAGTGTGGGTGCATGTGCAATACTTGTTTGACCCCACATATACCCTTAAGTTTTCCTTCCAAATTTCCTTTTCAAGAGCACCAATGCCTCCTTTGTGCCAATTCCAAGCCTTTTTTAACAAGAAACTTTAAAATACTAGTCTCATATAAGCACTTACCCAAAGAGATGCCCAGCCAAGGCGCACCTCTGAATCGTAACCAGATTTAAGTTTCAAGTCCTTGCCATATGTGTGCTTGTATACCGCACTCCAGTAGTTGGAATCAAAATTGTACCAGTAGCTGGAGATGAAATCATCAAAATGAAGTATAAAAACTTTTCCAACAGTCTGGACACAGATGACTGAAACATGATATGGTAATTGGCAAACTCAAAAGTGCTCCTCTCAAGCTAAAGAAAAATTCATGCTAGACCAATTAATTATTGGAGACTCTTTATATGAATAAATACAGGAGACAAGATATACTTTCAGTTTCACAAATGCAGCCCCGGCCCCGAGCCAGGGCAGTCAATGCGACCACCCTAGGCCCCGGCTCAAGGGAGGGCCCCAAATTTTTTATTTTTTATTTTTATGCGGCCATATTTTGGTAACTAGTTATATAGATTAGCACATCAATATTATCTTAAGCTGACTCCAGTAGCGGTGGTAAGGTGGTTTTTAATGCACACCCAACCTAGGTTCGCTCCCAGCATTGTGCATATTTTTTATGCGAGTGCATGGTTCTTTTTAGTACTTTTTTTTAAAATTTTTTTGTCTTCAATCATTTCTAATATAAAAAACATAAGTGACATTTTGTCTGAGGCCTAAACGTTTTCTATGGTTATAAAAGTTCTACACACACACGCAAATAAAATCAAATGATTTTTCTTGTGTGTGGAGCTATAGATACATAGCATCTTCAATCATTTCTTATATATAAAAATTAAATGACACTTTGTCAGAGCCCTAAACTTTTTTCTATGGTTATAAAAGGTTCCATATACACACACGTGCAAATAAAATCAAATGATCTTTCTTGTGTGGAGCTATACATACATAAAGTCTACTTTTGACGTAGCCCTGGGCCTTAAAAATCTCAGGACTAGCCCTGCACAAATGCTATGCATGAATTGATGATATTAAGCAGACAACATAGTTACTCACACAGTGAAATATGATATAGTAATTGGCCAACTCAACCTGAATGGATTTATAAGCACTAAACAAAGCACCTCATCCTCTTGATCTAACGTTTATATATGGTCCTCTTATCCTTGGAAAAAAAAAAAAAAAACTAGAAAAACATGATAGCCAGGTACATGTTTGCATCTGTCAGCAAGCAAGTCAAGTATGAATCCAACAAACACAACAAAAAAGAAAAAAACATTGAATTAGGAAGAAGAAAAGATTTCTAACCTCAATTTGTCTGAAGGACCAAACCGACGCTTAAAAGCAAATGACAATGCATTTGAAGGCAGAGAAAAGGTCGGGATAAAAGACATCTCCTCATCCTGTGAAAAACCCAAACATCTCAGCAAAACTCACAGAGATGAAACACCAACATGATGAAAAGTGAATTCAATCAGCTATTAAGAGATGATGAATATTTTCATAGGGAATCTTCTGGACTACACATTCACACAACCCAGCCATCATCTTTTCTACATTTTTTATTGCGACCCAGCCATCCATCTTGTTCAATTGAAAAGCATCCAAAAAGCAAAACAAGAGTAATACAATCCTTACCTTGTATGAGTACCTCAACTTCAAATCCTCATCCGCATAATGAGCAGTGCACAACCCATTCAAAATTTGGCCTTTCACAATGCCATTGATTGACAACATTCTCTTCGTCTCCTCTTCTTCTTTTTCCTCCAAAGAAACTTCCCCAAGGGGGAATTTAAGGGTAGCTTTTGGCTGCAGCACCAGAATGAAATTAAGGTAATGAAATTGATCACGTAATATGGTGCAACCAGATCCTCCCATTCTGTTTCCCCCAGTAAAAATTAAAAAAGGGATACTCTGGCAGCAGAAACAGGAAGATAATAAATTACTAAAGAATGGATTCAATTTTTTTTTTCTGTTAGGTAATTCATCCATAGTGGCATTACTTGTAAATTGTAAAGCAGTGCGATGGCATCAAATAACAACTACACCAAGTCAGCAATCCAAATAATGATTCTTGAAGTATGTTATCATTAAGTATCAGAATGCAACAATCCAAGTTATGAATGGTGAAGCACGCTTTAAAACAGAAACAAGTTTGCAACACTATTGAGTCTTGACAGCAGTAGAACTCCAAGGACATGTCTTATTTGCGTCCAGTTAGAGTTACATGCTAAGATTATACACAAAAACAATATGTAAAGGGAATGCATAGCCACACGTGGGGGTGTCAAAACATGGTATAGTGCGATATATTGTACTTACGAAACCAACAGACGGAACAGGAGAAGAGAGTTCAAACGCATAGCCAGGGTCAGCAAGCTTCGCAACCACGGATGCCTCTCCTTGTTGTGCCTAAAAACATTATGACATTCAGAGAGGCAGCACATAAGCACATAAAATTCACCAAAGGTAAATATCATCACAAGCACCAGAGGAGAAAGGGTCAATTTCATGTCAAGAAGCCTGGGTAAAACATAGACATAGACACGAAAATGTTAATTTCTTTTATTAATAGAAATGAAATGACATTAGTTGCATATTGCTCAACAACTTATTATGGGGCTGGGCCAGGCCAGCAGAAGCAAGCTCCTAGTCCTACTGATAATATGGTGTAAGATTACATTAGATTACAAATTTGTATGTGAAAGAGAAGAGACTTGAGGAGTTGAGTTAAAAGGGCAAAATTAATAAGAAAGTAAGAAGAGAAAAATGAAAAATAGATAGAAAGATAAGTAACCTGGAGATCATGGGTAGCACGGAGTTGCAATCGAGGACCAACATCGACGGAGCCGCTGAGGAGAGTAGATTGATCTTCAAATTCGTAGTTAATGGAGAGGTGCTTGGAGACAAATGCCAGGTGGGGCGGAGAGAGCTCGCCCTTGTGGTTGTTGTGGAAGGAGAGCTTCAGTTTGGCCAGGCTGTCAAACAGCTTGCACGAGACCTTGTGGAAGAAAACGGACGAGTCGCTGTCGAACTCGGAAGTGAGTCGAATCGAAGGCCTTTTCGGGAAGCTGAATATGATGGGGCTCCTCGAACCTCCTGTGGCTGGTGAAGGCGGAGGAGGAGGAGAAGGAGGAGGAGGAAGATCAACACTTGCAGTTGGTAGGCCCTGGTAATTAGGGTTTGGATTCCCCGGGAGGTTGGGTGCTATTATTGACTCCGCCATTACTAAATTCACTCACTCACTAACTAACTAACTACTTCCTTCTCCCTCCTGTGACTCTAAACTGTGAACCTCAAAGAAAATGAGAAAGAAGAGTGCCTGCTTCACGCGTGTCTCTTGTGTTTCTTCTGTGGTTCATTTTATTAGGCGGAAATGTAGATGACTGGCCATTCACCTCAGGTCTTTTATTTAAGTTTATTTCAATTTTATTATCTATATATATATATATATATATATTAAGGCAGAAGGCCTTAAAAGTGAAATTTTCAAAATCCCCACAATTGCTCTTGGTTAATAAAATACTAAAACAGAAGACCCTTTATTAAATATAGATAAAATGGTACATTCATGATTTATTTAAATTTAAATTTAAATTACAAAAACAAAAACAAACAAACATATACTGCCGTTATCCATAAAACCAGGAGAAGTTATTCATAAAATAGGAGACAACTACCTTCAAGGGGCTAGTTATTATTATTTTTTACCAACCAAAGATTTGTTTTTTCAATTTTTAAGATGATCTTTGTATTATAATTTAGGGTGATGATTTTCTCACTTTATTTTTATTCACTTACACTTCCTTTTGTTTTTTTAATAATTTTTACTATAACAAAAAAAATGAAATGTAAGTGAACAAAAGATGAGTGAGAACATACAATTTCTAACAAAGAGAGCGTAAGTGAACAAAAGATGAGCCTTTATTATTGATGCGTTATTTACAATGATATCAACGCTTCATCAATAATGTTATTTCATAAAGAACGAATGTGCCCGCCGAATAGACATCTTTCTCAATAACACGATTGAAATTGATACCGCTTTCTCAATAACACATTTCTCTTTTCATTTGATGCAGTCAGAGAGTTTCTTGATGCTGTGAATATATATATTTTTAGTAAATTATAACTGAATAACATGGTTCTTTCTTGGACTGAAGGACATGATACTGGCATGTTTACGTATCAGTAATGGGTATGAGAGGAAATGGAATGATTTCCATTCCTGACTTCCCCTGCGTTTACTTGCAATCAGGAATGAAAAAATATGTGGGTTCCAACTCAAATTCCGTAATCAGATCCCCTCAAAACCAGTAATCGGATCAACTAGGAGGGGGATAGTCGATGCGATTCCCATTACTTGTTTTCCTTAATACCTTCCAAAAATACCCTTACTACTTTACCATAATTCCAAAACACCCCAAACCCTAGAAAAAATAAAAACTCACGCCAAAAATAAAAATAATTATATTTCAGATTATATCCATTGTTAACTTGTTAAGTTTATGGCGAATTTTAGTAGAATATTAGGCGTCCCTTCTTTCTTTTGATTTGTTTTGGCTGTGTTGAATGTTGGAATGTTTCTAGTAGCTTCCTAAGATTTGGCCACTGGTAGCTCTCACTAGCTAATTCATCCGCAGTTTTTGGTAAGGTGGAAACACCATGTCATGCAATATTATGCAAACAATGGAAACATCAATCAGTTTCTAAGAAGAGGACGAACTCATCTTGATATATGAGTTCATGCCCAATAAACTAGGACATCAGTAATATGTAAAAATATATATTAATATGTGTAGGGCATTTTAGTAATCAAGTTAATTTAGGTTATGATTCATGAGAATTAGTAAACAATAACAATGGTAATCAACCCCATTCATGTGTTGATTTCTTGTGGTTAGTAAAAGCTTAATAGGAATGATTCTTCTCATACCCATTCACTAGTTCTCCGATTCCTACATTCCCCCATTCCTTACTTCCTCCATTCCTGATAAGTAAACGAGCCCTGAGTGTAACAACAATGCCGACTGATGCTCTCGCCCTCTTGTAATTCAATACATGTAATTTTTCTGGTCGAAGGAGAGAGAGAGAGATAAATGTCAAGAAAAGTTCAATTTCAATATCCCTTTCACTCACATTTAACCATTGGTGTTTATAGCTTTCACTTCACTTTTTTTTTCCTATATCTATAAAAAGAGGGCAAAATCACATTTGTTACTAATCATCCTTACAAAACACAATCAGAAAATTTAATCGACATAAAAAGGAAAGTTGGCCCTTAAACTACACTGGATTGACAGCCCTTGTAAAACCTTGCCATCAAACACCACACGAGAAGACATATATAGTTTCCCATCCCCAACATGTACTTGCAGCCACAGATACTAAACGAAAAAACCTCTCAAATACCCTGTCCTTAATCTTTATGCAATATTAACAGAAACTGGCTTCCCCCGACCCATTGCAAATCCCCTTGTGCCATCGGGCATACGAGGCCCAGGAGGCTGCTTGGCTACTCCTGGCTGCTCAATACTACCAACTGAATTGTGAGGAGGAGGCCCCACATGATTTCCACGATTATTATTATGATGGTATTGACCTCGCCCACGCCCCTTCCCACGGCCTCGATTACGCCCTTTCCTCTGCCCGACCTCCTTGTCATTGCCATGCTCCTCTCCCTGCGAAGAAAAAAATTACAACACACCTATATCTTCAGGAAGTAATGCTTTCTGATGTCAATTTCCCTATTCCTCATATAATCAGATATGAGTTGAAGTGATGCCTGTTTTATGACAATGTAATTTATGCACACATTACTAAAATGGTGATGGATTTCTCGTTAATATTTGTTGTGTACTGCAATCATTAGCTTTTGCCTTGTAAATGAAGCAGCCAAGAAAAACTCTTAGTAGTGGCAACTGCTCAAAGGAATTACATAACACAGTTTCTTAAGTTATCAATTTTGATACTAGAAATTAAACAAATTTTAAATTCTGTTGAAGATGCATAAGCTGGGAGACTTCTGTACTAAGGTCAATTCATGCTGGATGAAATAATTATGATATTAGAGATAATACATTAAAAATAATAAATACAAATAAGAAACTAGCCAAGAATGAATCCAAGTGTGATACATAAAACTCTTTGCTAACTTTCCCTCACCAACGAACTTGTTGCTTGACATCTGTAACAAGTGTTTACTTTCATCCCTAACGTAAGGGAAATGTAATGCTACATTCCAATACTATGCATATGCTACCATTAAGTTTATGGAAAAAGCCTTGACCCAAAAAAAAAAAAAATTATGGAAAAAGTTTGTCCAATTAGCATCGGTGAAAATTTATCAATGAAAATCTAATTGTCCAAAACAAAAGGCATGCGCATTTAAACGAGTCTGTGAGTGCTTACATGTTCATGTGAATGGGCATCAGACTGCTGGGAAGAATCTACTGATTGTTTCTCATTGGCCTGCTGTTCAGGTGAAGAAGCATCCTCTTCGTCTAATTGCAATTCCCCATCTTGCCCCTTTTTCCCCCGCACTTGAGCGGGTTTTGACTGAGAATGGAACAAACAGAAACATCAATGGACTGGTCCAAATCAACTAAGTTACTATGCTGAAAGATCATTCAGTCAAGCAACATGGGACCAATTACATACACCACAATTATATGATTAACTAAAATAACAAGAAAGTAATTTATGTCAACATTTATTCATAACATTAGCTCATTTGGGAAAGTATACATTTCAATTATACAGTTCAAAAACTAATTGAATTTGTTTGTAGAAAATGAAATCTAATTTCATAAGCCAGCTCACCAACAAACCCACAGTTCATGTTAAACTATAATTTCAGGAACTGAAATGAACTACCTAACAAAGAACCATAGTTTTGGGCATATACCGCTCGTCTAAGCATTAAACGGACTTTAAGGCCACTCCTCCAGTTGGCCTCATCATTAAGCTCTGCAACCTGAACGATAGAAATGCACAGTTATCTGTTTTACCAAAGAAAGAAATGCACATTTATTCTGTGTAATGAGCATGGAGAAAGCCATATTGATGTCAAATCACAGGAAACACTTACAGCTTTCTCTGCCAGCTCAGGGGATTCATATTCCACAAATGCATGCAACTACAGAAAAAGAGTCCAGATATCAGATATTTCGGTCCATCTTTAACTGTATGGGAGTAATAATGATAACAAAAGTATTAACTATAAACATTAGTGACATTTGCATTAATGTTGATCCATTTTCCGAGTATGTTTTCTTTAAACCCAACATCCTTTTTTTTTTTTTGGGTGAAAGAACGTCGCTACAGCCACTGCAATATTAGTGCTAAGTTCAATATAAAATCGATGCAAGGAAGGTCCTTCATAGGCCAGGCCCAAAGCCAAAGATGATTGCATCATCAGACCAACACACCTTGGTTTGGTTAATATGCAATTTTCCAGATTACTTTAAAAATTGAGGCATAATTTTGCAAAAGCATCTTTCTGTGAGACAACTTCTCAAAAGGTTAGCCCCTCATACTAGAAAATATTGTAACCTAATAAAATTTGAGTCAGAAACCAGTCTTTTGGGAGGCATACCCTATTATCTTTTTATACCTGAAGCAATCTAGAATGAACAATTTTCTTTTTGTTACATTGGAAAGGATCAAACCTTTCTCCTATGCTAATATTGACCCATTTCCCACCCTCCATCACCACTTGGGGTCAGAAATAAACAAACTTTACTTCACAGAAGAAAAATGGTCATAGTTGCTGAAAACAATGAAAGTCCAAAGAACAGCTCAACCCATAACAAACCATAACCTACTCCAAGCCAGTGCATGTGTTTTTATGTATACCTTGTTACTGAAAAGCGTGCTATCTGCTTTTGTAGATCTGGATGCTGGGGAAGCACCACTATTGGAGGTTTGTGGCTGGCAGGTACGGATTGTCTTCACACTGTCAAAGAACAACTCAACGTTTTATAGACTTCTAGGATTGATAAAACAGATTTTACTCAGAAACTAAAGCATGCGAATCAAAAAAGTTTATACAAAACAATCTGATTTTGGTACCTCCCAGCAGCAGAGAAAACCTTCATGAGGTTTTGGTGGCAATGATCCTCGGGCAAATTTTCAGCGACAACTATGCGAGACTACAGATCAGAATGCACATTATATGATAAGTGGAAACAAGTATCTAGTTTCATGAAACATCGACAATTATCACTTTAAGCAAGGATTTAAAATGAGTCTTACTACAGAAGTATAACGATAAAAATAAAATTTACCTGTTATAATTAAAATGAAACTTTTTAAAAGACCCATTCACAAATTTTTTGGCATAAAGGAGCAAAATGACACTATAGACAAGGCACCAAACTAAAGCTTTTGTCCTGAAAACATGTAAATGGGACTGAATGCAAGTAAAACGTACTTGCAACTCTTCCATATCTGACTGAGTCAGGGGATGCTGGCGTCTAACTTTCTTTCCATCTTCATGAACTACCTGCAGAATATGACATCATTAAAGATTAAAAACATAGACTAAATGAAAAAAAGATACACAGGTGAGTCGAAAAAAAGATCCAATTTTAGAGGGGAAACAAAAAAGAAAAGGAATCAACAAGGGGATTCCTTAAGGACGACAATAGCATATTAAGCAAGAGCTCAAACATATAAACTCACAAGTTTTGAAGAGTTCCGCAATACAGTTGCAAGCTGAGATTGACTATTTACGAGGGCCTTAATCTTCTTGAAAGATGCAACAACAGATATTGGCACTATATCAGAATGAATATTAAATAGTTAATAATGATAAAAAATCAAACAAGGACTTCCAAAATAACAATTAGAATATTAAAATCGTATAAATTACTTAGATGAGTTTCAGCAGGCACACACACCCGTCTTAGAGTATGCTATTTCCCTTTAACTTGAAGGTAAGCAGATCAAGTATATTACGGGCACACAAACAGTGAATCCAACTCTATGACATATATAAAACCATATGAAATTATAAAAGAAAAACAAAAGAAAAGTAAAAGAAAAAGATTGGTATGTGCTGCTTTCTTAATCAAAGATAGGAAAGGTAAAAGAAAAATAGCTTACCAAATCCTTCAGGGTCTTTGTTTATGAACCTCATAAGATGATCAGTTGTAGCCAAGTTTAGGTCACTGAAATAATACTCCACCTACAAAGTGTTAGGACAACAAAAAGAAATCAGGCAAAGTTCATGAAGTGATGTTCACAATTAATCACAATAGCTGGTGACTCTACTGCACATTTTCATTCTCAAATGTCTTTTTTATCGGACCAACTTGCATGATCTGAACTGAACCATAATGGACTAAATGAATGTTATTGCTTTGTTTAATACTTCCTTGTGATGAGGACTGACTTATTCAATTTCTAATGCATTTTATGTGATGATTTAGTCTATCTAAATGGGTTGTAAGTTGTGTTGCCTCAATGAGATACTTGCTATGATCCTGGAGGTGTTAATAGAGTTAGTAAGCGGCTGGAGGGAGGGAAAGGAGCATTAGATGTTTAGAGAATGCAGAGGAGGTTCCAATTTGAATTTGGGTAAATTTAAGCCGCATTCCATTTTTACACGCCTAGGAATACACGACACGCTGCTCTTCCAACTTATTGAATCTCAACTGCACCATTGGAATTTGGAATCGCTAATTATATCTGAAAAAAAAAATTAGGTAAAATTCACAAGCACAATAAACTGTCAACCTAGAGAATCAGAATGAGACACGTGTGTGTTTATGGTTCGAGGTATTCAAAGATTAGGATCTGGAGTGATGAAACGAAATCCAAAAGAAGCTAATAGTATCCGAAACTTGATTTGGTGAAGATTGAATATTTGGAAAAGACTAAAAGGGCATAAGGTGAAAGAGAATAAAAAAAGTAAACGCGAACCTGATTCAAAATCTTGGAAGTAGCTTCATCAGAAAGCTTGTGAGTCTTGGAGGAGGAGGAAGAAGTATGATCCACCTGAGCTTGCTCTCCCAGCTGCTGCTGCTTGTGCTGCACGGCCGCCTCTTGGTCTCCAAATCCAGAGTAATGATACTGGTGGTGATGATGGTACTGGACTGGCAAGTGATGATGATGGACCGGCACCGGCACCACATGAGGAGGAGGGGGAGGAGGAGGGACGACCTGGATCGGTACATGGAAAGGGACCGAAGGCGGAGAGTAGACGTGGACCTGACCCACAGACACCGGAGGCGCTGCCGGCCCCGGTGCGGGTGTGGGCCCAGATGCGGGTGTGCTGCCACTGCGATTGGTTGGGACGAACTCGGGAGCCTGGGCGTTCAGCCGGCTAAACGAGACGTTCCGGGACAGAGATGGATCTGATGGAGAATCGGACGGTGGGGATTCCCCTTGGGCCATTTTAATCTTGTTTGGAAATTGGAGGGGTTTAGGGGTGTTATGGATGAGGGTGGGGGAAGAAAGAGGAACTTGTTGGAGTAGAAAAACGAGGGAGAGAGCCCGGGGCGGAGAGGACAGTGGAGAGGACTTCTCGGGTTTCAGGCTGCTTCCGATCCTCGTCTATTTATACATATGATTCTCATTCCTCATCGATTGGTCCATCTGGATTTCCGTAATGTGGGGACCCCCTTACTAATGCTTGCTTTGCTCGACTCTTCTCATCGTTCTCTCACTTCTCGCTCTTCTTTCTGCCCTACTTCTCCAACACTTGGACTGGACTGGGCTTTTCTTGTTCACCCTTCCGTGCCCGCTCTCACTTAGTCAGTCTCCTCTCTTTGTCAATTGGTCAACGTACGCTCAAAACAGTGCAGATACAGTCGCCCCAAGTCATTTTTGTTTACTATTCGACCAAAAAGGGGAGTCTTTTTTCTACCCTCATCTGTTTGGATGGAGGAGAATAATTCCGGATTTAATTAAAAGTTGGAAATTAGAAAAAAGAAATTGATATTTTCATTATTTCGCAATTAAGTATGGAAATTTATTCGTTGACTAAAAAAAGCCTTGGAAATTATTCACCTATTTTCAATTGCCATAATAGATCCTATAATGTAACCCCATGGTTTTCTTTTGACATCCAACACATTTTCCTAAATTCTTTCTATCTTTTTTTTATAAAAAAATTAAAAAAATTATATATTTTTCCATTAATAGAATAAAAAGACCCGAAATACAAATCCATGGCAACCCCCATCCCCACCCGACAGCCCGCCATCTTTCCGGTGGCTGCTCCTGAAACGTTTCCTTGATCGTCTTCATACTTAGCCGTTTCAAATTCCTACTCACAAAGTTTGCAACCTTTTTATTTTTATTTTCAGTTTTAAACAAATATTCGATTCTACTTGTAGTTCTGAGAGGCCAGTACAGTACAGTAGTGCCTATCCCCAATCGGCTCATGCTTTTTAAAGTAAAGATTTCCCAACTTCTAACTCCTTTTCTTCAACATGATTATTGCGATCCAAAGATATTAAAATGACCAAAAATGAAAAAGGTTTCATTGCTTGGAGTTCTTGAGAGAGAGTGCAATTTATGTAATCAAATAGAATTCTATTACACGAACTCTTGCCTCTGTAAAATCCGTTGTCATTATCAAACTTCATGTTAACAAACCAACTACTTGAAGGTACAAGTCAAAACACCAGCAGTTGCTCATGTCGTCCTTTTCAATTCAATTTTCTTCTTAATAGCATCCCAAAACGCAGGGATGGCAACTTCATTGGGAACTTCCTTGAATGAGGGAAGGTAGTTTACATCAACAATGACATGGTCACAGGTGCCTTCCTGAATCTGCATCCACATGACAAGAAAAATTGGGTCAAATGGGGACACAAAATATCCCGGCCATACACGCCAGCACAATCCAACACAGGGATGTTCATTTTTGCTCTACTGCATAATGTATGAAGCAAATAACTTGTAGGAGACAGATGCGAAGATGTCTAAATGGGTGTCGCGGAGCAAACAAGTAATCACACTACCTTGCTTCATGCAGATAAGGAAGTTCTGGTGGTTACGAACCATACAGTTGTCCTCATTGTTCTATTTTGTTTTTCCTTTTCCCAAACATAATCCTCAATCAACGCATCAACATAGGCTTACAGCTTAATTTGGTGAAATTGTGGGTGGCTATAATTATAATTGAGCAAACTTAACTTGGTTACTTACAACAACATCAAAGCCAAAGATGGTCAGTTCAAGCTTTCTCATAAGCCAATTAGCTGCACTAGTAACCAACTCGAGATCAATGCAGTGATCAGTGGCCTTTGAGCTATTACCATCTCCAGAATTTGGGTTTCCCTTGGTAGTCAGTAGAGATTTTAAGCTGTGAAGGCAAATCACCACGACATGGGTCATTGAATACATGTATCAACAAATCAAGACCAAAAGGAAAGGTAGAGCAAAAGGGGAAGAGAGCATGCTACCTGTCAAAGACCAAGGGTTTGAGCTCATTACTTCCAGATAATTTCATCAAGGTATCTGCATTTGGAGTAGAGTTCTTAACTGCATGATAAACTTTTTCACCCAAGACGTAAAATTTGTAGAGCGTTGATGAATGATCCACATATTCCTGCAAATAATTTCTGATTTTCAGACCTGTAAATTAGCATGCATGGACACACTTGGCAAACCATACCTGGACTTTTACACCTATTCTTTTAATACAACGTTGCATTAGGTTGGAGTAAATATAATTCCTATATCAAATATGTTAGGTAAGATGCTACACCAAATTCATTGATAAGAGATTAAATCTTTCTCACCTGTATAATTGCTGGAAGAGGAACAGTCAAATCCTTGAAATCTTCAACTCTAAAAACAATTGCCTGTAAAGTAAGGGTTGAGTTTTTTCAAATTTAAACAGTACGGCAGAGGTGGTGACTTTGGATGAAGAAGAATATCAACTTGACTTTCCACTATACTGGTCCGCAACAGTTCAATGCAATTCATTTAACAAATATATAAACACATTTTTTAGATGGTGCTAAATGCAATCAGATATGAGGCGGAAAAGAGAAATCAGTATTTGCAGCGATGTGACTGATATACTTATATTTTAAAAATAAAGCAAGAATTACCATACTGTGAGAATCGGCTACACCACAAGCAACTTGAGGTTTTACTATGCTTGGAAGAGCTAATTTAGCTTCAGATAGGCTTTGAATCAAACCAGACTGGTTAAAATCATCAACCTGTGCATATTTAAAATTTTAAAAATGAGAATAATAAAAACTCCACATATAACTGCATCTAAGAAGAAACCAACCAAATTCTAGACAACTTTGTTATACTGCCCAACCTATGCCATAAATTGTGAATCTCATAAATTAACACAATAACTGCAAATAGTGAAACCCCTACATAATATAATAAGAATACGATCCCAATCGACTAGCCAGTTCTAATACAGGAGAACACTATCATTAAATTGATGAAGAAATAATTAAGGAAAATATCTCATCCCACTTACTATGCGCATGTATATAGATAGCTCTCTCTTTTTCTTTTCTTTTTTCAATTAATTTTCGTTGAACGTATAGGTGGTTTTCACAAGATTTAACTCTCAAGTCAACTTCGTAGTTACGAGCAGTTACCGCCCATCCATAAATACTTAAAAAAAGAAGTTACGAGTTAGAAAAAAAAAGATTGATTCTAAAACAATAGTTGACCCATATCTTAGCCAGTCAAGTTTTTGGAATGGTGATGAACCAACAGAATTTAAATGTTATTAGATCAGGAGATCATAAGTTCAAATGCTTACAACTACAACCTCCCAATTTAGGTTAAATTCCACGTATTAGGCTCTGATGGTGGAGAGAGGACATGTGAATGTTTGTGTTAGAATATTAAAGCAAAAGTTGACAAGCATCCTAAAAATTTAACCTTTTAAGAAATAGTATACCATCAACATTAAACAAACTCTAAGGCAGTTAACTGGAGTAGTTATGAGTGGTTACCAGCTCAAAACACTTTTGCACTTGCAAATAAGTATAAAAAAAATACAAAACAGATGCGTGCTGGCAAAAGGGTCACACCCCTACTTTAGCATCTAGGCATTTTATTATTGAATAACAGGCAACACATTTAAACTTTTATTTTCTTTTCAAAGCAGGATTCCTTTATCACCATTTTGTTTGAAACTAAGCTATTGATGCAACACATACGAACAACTCTTATTGTCATATGCATAGAAAGATCAATCACGTCCTTAGCATAGCTACTTACTTAGTAGACCATGCCAACAGGATATATCCATGACTATTTATGCTGCAAATTACCAAAAAGTTCACTGACAGTATCAGCATCAAAGTTTTTTCTTTCAATTTGTGAAACCATTATGAGGAAAAGAAAGAAAAAAACCTTAAGAAAATTAGGCCCCCTAATTGCACGGCAACTTGCGGTTTTGAGATCCACCAACCCAAGTAGAATCTGTTGAATTTTCAATCGATCCAATACAGGATAAATATAGTTAAGTGGGTCAATCACACAGAGGTCCAAGTGATGTTCCATATATCTGTGTAAGAGAAAGAAGGGTCTTAGAAACAACCAAATGGATTAACTTAATAAAAAAATAAAAGGAGTAAGGACTGTATAAATATGGTGAAAAAAAGGCTTGAAACTAAATTGGAGCTGCACAGATATATTGCTTTATAGAAAGAAAGAAAATTACGGAAGAGCATAAACTATAAACCTTTGCATTTACAAATCATTAAAGCACACATGTGTGTCACATTTCAACTTCAATACCAATAAATCATGTCTTATGATTCAAGAAAATGTTTCAATTCAGTTCAATGTGTCTCTAGGAACTTAAAGAACACATTGACTTTCTAGTTCTCAGGTTTGTTTCAGTTCCTTATAGGTGGAAACATTTCATGGGCTAAGATGGAAGCATCACAAAGTGTAATTTCCAATAGAACATATATGAAAAGACAGTAAATTAAGATGAATTATATTTTTTGGCATCAAGCCAACCACTCTGGGAAAAAAATCAGATTCATAAACTTTGTAAGTTACCTTTGCAATTCCTGCATCCCCCTGCTGTAAGTTATGCTGTTAGAGGACTGTAAAGAGCTATTCAAATCAATGGATATAATTTCATCAGTTGCTTTGTGGAGTACTACATCAACTTCTTGTAACTGAGGAGATAGAGGGAGCTCAAATGTGAGGGGAACAAACATCAGCCCATCTTGAGTAGGATACATCGGGAATGCACCCCTCTGAAAAATTCAAGATGGTTTGTAAGTTTCAAAATGTAATCATATATACATGTCATAATTACCTGATTTTTTTTATTGAATAAACGATCACTTGGAACGCTAGCCACGACAAATCAGACCAAACTGAGATTTTCTCAGGACAAAAGTTACTAGACATCTCCAATTAAATAATTACAGCCATTTAATCTATCATGGTTCTTTCACAAGTGCAAAAAGCCAAGAGAAACCGTCAAAGCCTTTCAGATGACTACAATTCAGAAATTTGCACTACACCAAATATCAGTAACACTGGCAGTTTGATGAGGCATGTTTACGTAACAGAAGTCTATGGTGTCACAAGACCCTCCTACAAGTTACACTTCTTCCTTTTCTTAAATATTTTCTTAGCTACTACCACTGATTGCCTTCAATTATACAGAGGGCTCACCTTAGCAAAATCTTCTTCACGAGAAGGCTTCATAATATAACCGACAGTCACAACACTGTTCCCAATTGCCTGTTTTCCATGTGAAACATTAAAAAAAAATCAAACTTACAAGCAATATATAAGAAAACCTCTCCTTTTTCCTATTCAAAGGCCGATAAGATGAAGAGGTTGTACAGAAAATAAGAATACTTCCAGGAGGAAACCATTTTTTGAATGTGCAGTATATTGAGAGCAATGGCGGACTCAGAAAACTCCAGTTGCAGGGGCCATAGATGAGCCACTAAAAACTTGTTTAAAAAAAAAAAAAAAAAAAAGAAAGAAACAATTGTATTAAGACAGGAGTAAAATACAACAGTGGATAAGGAATCCGCAGAGGAAAGAGAACAAGACTAAAGAAAAAAAACAACCCAACTCCCACAGACCACAGAGAAAACCCAGGACAAGCCCTACTCCCTAGACAACCACAACGAAGCCCTCAACGAATTGGTCGTTTCGGAACACCGACACCCGTTTTTCTAACAATTTTTCTATCTAGTCTCCCACCCTGAACCTTACTAGCAGAGCCCAAACCACCGTTTTTTCCCAAAAATAAGGGTTTTCTTGAGTGGAACCACAAAAAACTTTGGACAAAATCACCTATAGATCAAAATTAAAATGCAGGTTCTTTTAATACTTCATAGGTGCTTTAATTCTTTCTCTTAACAAAATGAATGTCCGCCTCTTCATAGTTTCTATGAATGTGCAGTGCAGTGTCCATACAAGCCCATGTGGGCTGCTATCAGCTAGCTTCTATCCAAATGACTAATAAAACTTGTTGCTTTGTCAAAACTTTGGAGGAGCCACGGCCATCCTTGGTGCTGTTCAGAGAGCACATAAACAAAGTACGGCGCATTCAAGATGCATATATTGAAAGCACATATCTATACGATCACCCATGTAGACAGTAGGAATAGTAAAATATGGACAGCAGTTACTCTTTAAAACCTTTTTATTTATGTGGCAAATAGTCAAGGGCAACTCTTGTAGTTTGTTGATATAAACCATGCTTGAATTCTCACATGCACTGCTGCCTTCAATATCTGAAAGCAAAATAATTTGATTTGAGAAAACAACAGGACAACATTGACTCACAATGTTGCAGACAACTTTAGATATAAAACATTCTTATATATAGAAGCGCCAACACCCTCACTAAGGATTTTATAATGACAGTGTTCTAATGCAAGTTTTCCCGTGCCATACATTAAAAAAGAATACTTAGTGCTGATATACTCACTTGTGTATGCACACATAGGTGTAATATGGAATATATTATCAGAAGGCCCGATATAAGCTCCTTAAACAGCTTTTCAAGTCAATTTTCTACTTCAATATATAGAAATGCCCCAACTCCATAGAGAACTTGATTCCATTAAATTTTTTGGCTTTCACTAGTTTATTTATGCCTACAAAGAGCATTTATATGATATGCACATAAAATGCACCTGGAGAATTGTAATCATTCTTTTGTCAGAGGTACCAACATCAGGTTTAACAAGAACCAAAACAAGAAAATGGTGTTTGATACCACTTGATCAAGTCAAATTTGGTATGATACATGACAGACCTAAATTAGTAGATGCTTTATACTTTCCATAAGACCTGGTTCTCTTGCCTTAGTGCTGCTAGTGCAGAACAAAAAGTCCTAACTCTCATTGTTGGGGAAAACATGAATTCTGATACTCACTCAGAATAGTGATCAGCCATCCGCATTTGCTTAGTTTAGGATAGATGTCTTTCTTCTTGTTAGAAACCAGATACAAAATACAGCCTCCAATGTTACTCCAAGCTAGCATGACCTCTCGTGTAGTATCATGTATAGAGGACGCATCTAAGATGAAGCAATGGATTGAATACTGCGTCGCCACCTCTTTGAGAATACTAACCTATAACAAGCAGACTCGGTAGTTAAGGATAAAGTTTGGGTTGCTTTCTTTTTACAATTATTTTAATGGGAATTTTTATTGTTTTTACCAGCAAAAGCACAAATGAATTATTGTTTTGAAAAGAAATGAGAAATATACCATACACAGCTAAATGAATCAGTAAAAAAAACAGTAGAGTGCGATAGTCAAATTGGTAAGCGCTCTAATGAATATCTAACTATAGTGTTGGAAAATTGAAGGTTGTTAGGTAATGTAATTCTTTCTTTCATTAAGAAAAGAATAATGACAATGTGCAGGAAAATGAGAAGCTACCTTATGAGCTTCAAGACCTGGTCCATAAGAAATGCCCTGCAAAGAGAGAAGCCAAAACAAAAACAAAAAATCAAAAGACCAACAATTTCCATTTTGCTTACTACAGAATTGAACTTTTCCTTGGGAAATATAAGATGCCCAGTACATAACAGAATTATTTTGGAATACATAGAAAAAGCGGAAGAAGAAGAAGATAGCGAAGTGATGTGATGAGAAGAAACTGATGTGAAATAAGAATTTGGCAGAATTGGAACAAGAGAAAGTACAAGTAGAAGTAGTAGCCTACCGTAGGGATGTTGGAATGGCGGAGCTTACGGAGCAAAAAGTGGGCGTCTGGTTGGAAGGAGGCACAAGTGCTGCTGCTATGAGAAGAAGAAGAAGAAGAAGAAGAATCGTGATGCTGGAGTTGTTGTGAGGACAAAAGTACAGACTCGTCCAATATCACTCCTCCTACAACACCACCCACTGCCGCCATTCTCTACCTCTCTCTCTCTCTCTCTCTCTAAATCTAATAGTAATGGAAGAAGGAAGGAAGGAAATGTGGAGAAAGAAAGAGAAAGAGAGAGAATGTGATGCGGTGCGTGCGCGCGAGCCCAAAAGCGGAGTGCGTAAGCGTTTTCTGCTTTCTCCTTTCTTATTTTCATATAAGAATTGGTTAGTTAATTGATGGAGATGGGCCCAAATGCCCATTCAAATACGAAGAATCCGATCCTATCCTATCCTATCACCTGCATTCTATTCTACTTGGCACAGTCTGCTGCACTCTGCAACTGCAATGTGCTTCATTTGATCACCGCTCGGTCTCTCGTATCTTTAATGTACCTTCTTCTTCCTCCTTCGTGATGCCTCTTTCCTGTATCGCTTTTCTTTTCTTGTTCTTGTTCTTTTTTTTGTTTAATTCTTGGGGGCTCGAAATTTGTTTCGTTTCCAGACACTCATTACATCACTGTACATATAAAAAAAGAAAGGATTTTTAGCCATTTTGCCCCTTGAACTATTAGGCAATTCGAACTTATCCTCTGAATTATTTCATCTGCCGATTTAGTCCCTCAACTCGTAATAAATAGTCAATTTCCCCCTTACCGTTAAGTTTATCTAATTCCATTAACTTTTCTGTTAATAACAAGGGCAAATTTGTAATTTTAACTTAAAATTCATAAAAATATTGTAAATAATTAACTTTTAGAAGAAAAAAATTTTATTCTCCCCACAAAACCCCCAACCCCACCAATTTCTTCTCCCCCAAAGATTTTTTTTTTGCTTCTAAAAGTTAATTATTTACAATATTTTTATGAATTTTAAGTTAGAATTACAAATTTTCCCTTGTTATTAACAGAAAAATGGATGAAATTAGATAAACTTAACGGTAAGGGGGAAATTGACTATTTATTACGAGTTGAGGGACTAAATCGGCAGACGAAATAATTCAGGGGGTAAATTCGAATTGCCTTATAGTTTAGGGGGCAAAACCGCACTTTACCCAAAAAGAAATCGTTTGGTAAATTGATTTCAAAAGGGTTTGGGTGGTTTAGGACCTTAGACAAATGGGTTGGGTCCTTGGTCCTTGGAACGAAACCTTCTGCTGGTTTCTGGCCCATGCATAATCTCACGAAATATCCAGTTGCGCTCTTCTCATATGCATTGGCCATGGCTCACTGGCCCATCATGGGATTTCCAACCAATCTCATCATTATTAATTGCAATTTGCAAAGGAAGAAAAAAAAAAGGTGAAAACAATTTTAATTGCCATAATAATCATCAATACAATGCAATGCAACAACAAAACTGTTACCACATCATCATTGATTATTTATTGCCACCCTCACCACAGAAGAGACTACAATACAAACGAACAATTTTATTCTCTGTAAATGGTTATTATTATTGTGCACATGAAGACGGTAATGTAAAGGCAATGCAGCAGCAGCAGCCGTGAACATGATCAACCATGTTTGTTTGTTTTCCTGTAAAGAAAATGAAATGGATGCCAACATTTGTTCAATCATCAAAGTGCATTAATTTCATCAGCACTAGTTCAATTCATCAGAGTCCATGAGGCGTTCCATAACCAAGTTGACTACTGCGGGAGCATCAACCGTCACTGCCACCTTCACCGTGGGTTTATCAGACCACTCCGTCCCTTCACCAAACCTAACCAAAGTAAAAAAGAGATCACGACTCCATCAAAACTATGCAAATCTTCCATGAACTCAATATTTCCATTATCAACAGCGAACAAGCATTCCATTTCATGCAGGCAGAAGAATTCTAAAAGTTTTCATCATTTGCCTTTTTGAATTCAAAAGCTTCTTTAAAGTACAGTATCATCTGTGCTTTTTGACATTTCATCGTGGTAAAGAAGGGCCCTACCTTTTCTGTTTGTTGTACAAAATTGTGAGTCCTCTTGTGATGCCGTTTGTCTGTACTCTAACAACACCCTCTGTGTAAGTGATGAGTGAAGGATTAACAGCTGCAAGAAGTGTTGTGGGATCATGAAGGTAAACTCCTACACCAAGATTAAATCCACCATCAATATGTCTACAATCATTGTTATTCCACTGCTTTGAGTTGCATCAACACTTCAGTAAACTAACCTTTTGTGCTATAGGCATCACGATGGTAAGAGAAGTACACACCTAAAATTTTGCACAAGTACTGAGCAAATTTTCCATTTGACGTTGCCAACTTTTCCCGATCAGCATCTTCATGGGTCAGAATGAAAGTAAAATATAATGCAGAAAGTATGATGATTTATGTAATAATTACAATCAAGCATGAAGTTTTCATACAAGAATCTGGCCATTTCAAACATACTGCTTTCATAAATGCCACAACAGTTTCCAGATAAATTACCGATTTGGCACAAAATTGGAGTCCAAAAATTGTATTTTAAGATTTCCTGATGAACTACAAAAGGAAGTAGATTGTGTGGAAGTTTTTGCATGAAGGCTAATTGAACTCCTAAAGCCTCTGTGATAAAAGTGTTCTCAAAGGCTACGCTTTTCAGAAAACAGATCTTAGTATTAGTGTTATATCAATTCAAAAATAGGTAAAACAAACATAAAAACAAACATGGCTTCTAAAATACATTGTCCAGCACCACCTAATATTTGGGATATGGCATGTTGAGTTCAGATAGTTTCTTTGATACTGCTACAAGAAACAGTACCTATGAGAAATCTGTCTCTTGAGGAGGGCAACATATAATGATTGGTCCAATGATTCAAAAATTGAATGAAAACCTCCAAGGATATTAATGCAGATGGTCATGGCCCACGGGTAAGAAAAATAGGTTTTTCAGGATACAATTTATAGGACAATAAAGAAGCAAAAAATTTATTACATTTAGAAGACACAGAGTTGGGCTCTACAATCTGCATTGATCAACTATAAAACAGAGACCGTATTTTTGACTTGAATTTGTAGGATACTACTTCGAGATCACAAATATGGAGTATACTTATTAGAAGGCATTTCTTTGATAAGTATGCATGTTTTTTCATCAAACATCAATAACAATAAAGAATAAAAATTTCCCAACGTAGTACCTGTCAATACAACTTGATGGGTAACATTTATCCCCACACCCAAAATATCTGCTCCACTTGTAAATACTATATCTGCAGCATCTGGATCCCCAAATATCTGTTCGCAGATTGCATCCAAGGACATTATCATCAACATCTATTTAAGTAGATCTTCAAGATATTGCCATAGAAACTTCCAAAGCTTGAGTTCAAGTGGGAGATGAATAAGCCCAATCAAAATATTAGTCTGGCTGATATACAATAGAAAATGAAAAGGTTGTAGCTGCTTTGGAACTAATGGTACTCCACAATAACAAATAAATTCAATAAGTAGGCAGGAACTGGACAGATAATAAACTGAATTCAAAGCTAGTTACATACATAAACTCGAGCTGAAGTCTTGAAAATTTTGAATCTGAAATGTGTGTGTATATATATGTACATAGTTTAAGCAGCTTACATTGGCCTCTGCTGCTGGGTTCACATTTCCATTGACTGCAAAAGCACCACCAAGAAGAACAATCTGCCCAATGTTCTTTGCAAATGCAGGTTCTAGTTGAGTAGCCTGTATCAATGGATACTCTGTTACAAAAGATTAAGAATAATTGTCATGACACAAAAGCATGCCAGCATCAAGAATCTGACCAGTGCAATATTTGTAAGTGGGCCCAATGCTACCACAGTGACTTTTCCAGGGTAAAGGTTTGCTTGTTCAACCAGAAAAGCTGCTGCTGACTGTTCAATTGGCTTTCCTTTTGGTGGGGGGAAATTTTGGTTGCCAAGTCCATCCGCACCATGAACAAAATCAGCAATACGAAGTTTTGTACCTTTCTTTTCATGGAAAAGATGAAATGATTGATGAGTTATGGATTTTAATCATACATCAGCTTGTCTATAAGCAAGAACATAGTAAGGCTTGCTAATTGAGGTCCAGTTGGTAAGTGATTTTTATGCAAGAAAAAAAGCTGAAAAACAGCTGCCAAAGGAAATGGATAGGAAGGTTCTTACTAAATCTGCAAGCAGTGATCTCAGGTTATCCCTTCATTCATTTACACATTGTGCATAAATGACACACATACAGGTATACCATCAAGAAACTAACCACATGTCAGTAGGGCAGCACTATGCCGTGTGTGTGCGTATCTATATTTTAGTCAATATATAAGAAAAATATTTCAAATTGGTTTATAGATGCATTTCCAATTGCCTTCCTATATACAATTTCTTATGAAAGGACATGTCGGACTTTCTAGCTGCTAAGTATCGTTGTTTGTTAAAAACCATAAAAATATAAATAAATGAAAACAGACGAGTTAATTAATTTATAATCACCGTTCAGTGCTGGTTTTAACTTTTATCACATAGGCGCACATTAAAAATAAAGACACTAGAAAAAGAAAAAAAAGCTCGGGGCACAGAACAAAAGGGGGAAGACAAGAAGAAAATCTCTGGGCAGAAGTTAAGAAACTGACGGAACATATATACAAACTTGAAGAACCACTAATAGATTATTGATAAGTGAAGATAGCCAAATAGGATGAGAACTTACAGTTATTGTGACATGAGATCCTTCAGCCACAGGAATATCAGTTCTCCCTGCAACCTCCAACTAAACCAAATACAAAACCAAAAGACAGGGTATAATTATTTTTTAATAAGCAACCAAAACAGTGAATGAAAATGCCTAATCCAAAGCTAGAATATACAAGGAAAAGAGATGAAGGTCAACATATAGTAGGCAGAACAAGACACAAAAGGGCAATAAGTGTACCAAATGCAGGGCATTTCTTGTGGCCAGAGTCGTATAAACGTTTCCATATATGGTAGTAAGTCCAATCACTTCCACCTCCGGGGATTGTAATGCCACAAAGATGGCCATGGCATCATCTGCATGCATAACGCAATGGTATTACTAAAAACATAAAACACAAAAGCAGAACCCTCCATTTGGTTGCCAATAATGCAAAATTGCACAGGAAAATGCATTGGCCTGAAGCAGAAATGGGCGGCTCTGCAGCTGCATTGGGTTCATGAGTCCCAAGTGATTATGAAGAAAAGTCCTAGATTTATCAGAATCTTGATATTCTTAAGTTGTTGTTTTAAGAAAAGAAAAGAAGTGAAATTGATGGCATTGGCATCCCAACTTGAAAATTTCCTAGGCATAGGATACCCTAGGCCTATTCAATACCCGGATTGATATCAGTTCAATCGCAAGCAAATTGAAAAGGTATTGTTGGTGGTGACCAAGTGGAGATAGCCAAAGTTGGCTTCTTTACTGATTAATTTAAAAAATTTCCAGATGCTGATTAATTAATTAGTGGGCGATAAAAAAGAGATGCAGCACGAGCATTGATCCACTTAATTGAAATCTGACGGATTCATTAGTACCTACCTACATGGCTACATGCAGCAGGGGGCAAGGCAATCCATGAAATCTTGAAGCTTGAATTAATTTATAGATGTTGTCCAGAATTGGAGATGGTGTTGGAAGAAAGATGAGATTATTATGAGATAGGATTTGGAAGAAAGTGAAAAAGTGAAGGAATTATTACCGATGCCAGGGTCGGTGTCAATGATGATCTTCTTGGGTTCAGTCACTGCCATGGTCGACGACTGTCGAACTGTTAGAACCCCGTTCAACTTGACCCAATTATACAGAAGAATATACTATTTTTATTACTCAAAACACAATATAATTCAACATCCCAACTAATACTAACTAAACTCCTTCTAAACTCCTAATATAGTAGGTTGGCTAGATTACAAAAGACTAAAACACCCTTAGAATCCTATCATTATCCTCCCCACAAAAACAATCCTCGTCCTCAAGGATGTAAACCAGGAAACACAACCTCTTTGACATTACTTGTAAATTCAGAAGTGCACCCAATGCATGTAGCTGGTTGGCATGAGAAATATCCACCTTTGTGTTTGCGTGACTGATCTTGAAAGACCCAGTATGACCACAAACAAAAAGGGCAATTGTTTCCATGAGTTGATTCATTTCCCTGCGGCCAACTATGGATACTAGCATCGATCAACCAAAGAGCAATATCATGTACTTCTTGGGCATAGGCAGACTTATTCATACAAGAAGAAATGGAAGGAAACTGAGAGAAACAATTGGTAGACCATGCATAGCCTTGAAATTGAAGGAAAACTTTTCCACAACACCCTTTGCACATACTCTGAGCCTCCTTAATTTTGTCCTCCCAATCCAACCAATAAAACCTCCCCCTTTGTCCTGAATTCTCATATAGTAGAACAACTCAGAATCATCGATACAGCCACCCTGGAATAACCCACATCAGCTCTGCATTCCATCGAACAGTTGGAGTGCAAGGCTACAACCAGAATCTTGCACCCCATATTGAGTAGGAATCTTGATTTATGCGATCTTGGGGTCAAAGCCCTCCCAAAATTGCGTCTTGTGCACAGTCGAAATACAACTCACACCAATAGCAAACTATGGAGTCCTAGCAAGACCCACTACATTTACCAACGAATCTTCAACTTGTTCGCCTACCAGAGATGAAAAGGCATGGAATTGAGGAGGGTCGGTACTCTGGAACACCGAGAAAACATTCTTTGACTCAACAATTGTAATAACTCAAACCTTAAATAATATTTATTTATTAATTTATTAGAGAAAAAGACAATTTTATCCTTAGAATATTTTATTGCGTTTCGGACTGACTTCGTGTCCCCCGATCCTACTAGGAGGAATTGACGGTTTATATTGGAATTGACGAATTATCTGCGTTCTCAGGTTGAGTATATCTTCATGAGTTATGCTAGGTGGGATTGATGGATAATATTTGAGGCATACCTTAGTGAGAATAGTACATTCTATATAATGGTGCAATTGACAAGATATTGTACACAACCCTGCTCAATTTTTCTACACAGGGTTGGCCAAGATCCCTAGCCACCTGCCCGATTTATCTACACAGGTAGTTAGACAGTTTTCCCCCCTCCCCGGTTGTCTTCGGAATAAATAATATACCCTTAATGGGTGATAACGGATATGTTCATACGGATGATTACAGGTATGGCTTAAAAGTATAAAGGTTGGTTAAATACATTTTTAAATGGGTAAAGGTACATTAATTTTAATTTGAAGAACTGATATAACAAAAAAAGGATTAAGAGGATAGATTCATGTACGGTAGGATTTGAACTTGTGCCTTGTGGAAGAGCTACGTGTGGCTTGATCCCTCACGGAGGGTACGTAGGCAGCCTAGATTAATTTTAAGTGCAGCTACAGAGGTGGATATTTCAATTAGTTGGTTGTAGAGCTGGTTAGGTAATATATTTGACTTTTAATGGAATCCCATTTGAACTGAAGTATCTGTTAAGTGATTAATTTATGAAATGATTGTAGCTGAATGATTGGTTAGGTTTCTTTTTTTATTTTAAATGGCAAGTTGTTGTTGACGTTTGAGATATTAATTGTGTTTTACATATGGAATTAATTTGGGAAAAGTCCGTTTTTCTGGGGAGACTCTGTCGGTTTTTCGACAGAAGTCGTAATTTCTTAAATAAGCTTTAAGGTGAGGTTAAAGTAAGGGACTTTTTAGTCATTTGTGCCCGGCACTGGACATGTGTTGGACACGCACAGGGCTTGACCCAGATTTCAAAGTGGAATTTGGGTCAGGTCCTGTCAACAATGGCCATGGAAATTCCACCTTTCACTAAAGCAGCATTAGAGATACGAGAGCTAGAAATCGAATCACAAATCATAGATGCATCACCTTTCTTAGAAACGGAATCGGAAACACCCCTCACTGACTCAACAAACAGGGCCATGGAAGTCGCCGTATGCATTGAATCATCAACGGCAACAGAAAACCCAGAACCCAAATGACAAGCTTTGTCTTGCAGTGGAACAAGAAGTTGACGATCCCTGGGGATTTCGTCCAAAGAATTGTGCGGTAAAGTCTGGAACTTGGGACCATCGGAAAAGTCAACATCGTCGATGCGCTTCGAAAAACAGTTTAAGATTTGAGCCAAGATTGCGTCAATTCTATCAAATGAGGCCTCCATGGATGCATCAAGTCTATCGAAGGAGGCCTTCATGGCTGGTGTCAACATATCATCCATGCCCGCTGCTCAAGGAATTGTACACGAGAAGGGAAGCTTAAGTCCACTGGTCTGATACCAATGTTAGAAACCCGTTCAACCTTGACCCAATTATACAGAAGAATATAATATTTTTATTACTCAAAACACAATGCAATTCAACATTCCAACTAATACTAACTAACCTCCTAATATAGTAGGTTGGCTAGATTACAAAAGACTAAAACACCCTTGAAAGCCTATCATGTGGTTCACTTGGCCGTTTCCATCTCCAATTCTTATAAGGGTGCGTTGAGGCCCAAAAAAGTCACGAGAAGCCCAAAGATATTTAAAGCCCAATATAACATATAATGGTGGTCATGCGTTAATCCAAGCAGTATTTTTGCGAATTAATTTATTAAATAAAATAGAAATAGTGTACATGTCATGCCAAGCTAATAATACTTTTTTTTAATGCCAATCACTTGCCAAGCCCACATGAACACAAGTCATGTGGTTCACGGGGCTTGAACGAGGGATTGTGGTGTGGAAGGTTACGGAGGTCCACAAGGCCCACGGAAGCTCTTGGATAATGGAGACTTTGGGCTAGCTACTTTGGAGCACCAAAGTCCAAGCCCATTACTTGGAGTTCTCCAATGTGGGTGAGCAAATGAGAAATTCTTCAAGCACTTCCTATTACCCGTTGGAAACAAGCCAATTTTGACACTTCCTTTTACCCATAGGAAATAGTCATCTTCCAATGCCTAGCTTTATCTGTTGGAAATAACAAGGTCCCAAAGCTTCATTTTACACATTGGAAATATAATGGTTTCATCACCTCCTTTTACCTATTGGAAATAAAAGATAGCCTTCACCTTCTATAAATTGGGAGACATAACCCAAGCCAAACAACTCCTCTGGGTTGCTGCAAGCCTCTCAGCAACCATGAGAACTCACATTTCTCTAACCTGTTGCAAGCATCCAGTCACCACCGAGCCATTCTCTTGGCTGCTGCAAGCTCCCAACAGCCATCACAACTGTGTCTTCTAATTTCTTAGCCATGAAATCTTCCATCTTCCCAAAGCCTCACCAAGCAATACATCAAGCTTTCCCACCACAGCCTTCAAGCCTCAAGTTTTTCCTTCCATCTTCCCTATAAAGCCTCACTAAGCAATACATCAAGCTTTTCCTCCATAACCTTCAAGCCTCAAGCTTTTCTTTCCATCTTCCCAAAGCCTCACCAAGCAATACATTAAGATTTCCCACCATAGCCTTCAAGCCTCAAGCTTTTCCTTCCGTCATCATTCTCTTGAAACTCTCAAACCACCATAGCCATAGCTTCAAACCAACACCCAAACTCAAGCATATCAAACACCAAGCTAAGCACATGCATTCTCATTTGCTAAACTTGTGGGTCTTTAGCTCCCATACTCCAAGCTCTCATGCCAAGCCTAGTAGTATATTGATTCACCAAAGCAAGCTCTCATGCTAAACCTCTGCAACCTTAATGCATCATCTTCCGAAAACGTCAGCACAAAACACGCAGCCGCTGGAAGAAGAACAAAGTACTCTCCTGGGACTTGCTTCTCCCTCGGGATGCTTTGGGCCTAGTTCTCGCTAACTCAGAAAAAAGGGCAACGAAGGGAAACTTCATCCGTTCGCTCTTTCCAGCAGCCCAAGCCCATTCGTTAAGCTTCTGGAACAAAAAAGACCCCAACAGGGTACAACTTTTACCTCGCCTAATATGCATGAATTTGGCAGCATGTCTTGACATACTTTTGAATATGACAGCATGTCTAGACCTGGCAATATCGACACAACCTGCTAACATTACCTAATTCGTGCGAAAATAACAGATTTGGGTCTCTCTTATCGGGTTGAAAACGCGAATTGGGCCGTTAATACGCGTTAATTGCAGTAATTAGCCATTCGCGAATCACCCGTTAACCCGTTAAGAGAAAAGGTATTTTTGTAATTGTACATGCTAAAACTAAACCTAGACCTAAGTACTAACTCACCTCTCTATTTCGCGACTTCACTCTCTCTCTCTCTCTCTCTCTCTCTCTCTGTCTTCTCCACTAAACTCAGAGCCGCCTTCTTCTTTCTTCTTCTCTCTGTCTTTCTCTCCAAACTCAGCAGCCGCCCTCACCTCTCTCTCTTTCGCGGCTTCACTCTCTCCAGACTCTTTGTCTTCTCCAGACTGTCTATGTCTTCTCTGTCTTCTCTCTCTCACAACATTGGAAGATTTACGATAAACATAATGGGTATGATTATTTAGTTTTGGTCGTCTCTGTCTTCTCTCTCTTTATTTTTAACCGTGATTTTTATGTCCCTTTTTTTTAAGCTTATGGATGTTAACTTACAGTGAGTACCGATGCTATGTTGGTGAAGGATTGAAGTTTGAGATTATGATTATTGGCCCCCACTTGAATGGGTACTTGAGTTTGGTACTCAGTTTTTATCTTCTTTTTTTAGTTTTTGTCTTAAATGGATGTTAACTTACAGTGAGTACCGATGCTATGTTGGTGAAGGATTGAAGTTTGAGATTATGATTATTGGCCCCCACTTGAATGGGTACTTGAGTTTGGTACTCAGTTTTTATCTTCTTTTTTTAGTTTTTGTCTTAATTAATAGCATTTGTAGAAATCCCTTATCATCTTTAAAAAATGAAAAATGAAGAATATTATTTATATCATATTTACCAACCACTTAAAAAAATTAACAGTTCCTAATATGTATATACTAGCTAACGGGTATGATTATTGTAGTGGGTATGATTATTGCACAGTGGGTATGATGTGGATGCACAGTTGTTGAAGGATTGAAGTTTTGAGATTATGTTCATGGCGAAGGATTGAAAGTTTTGAGAATATGTTCATGGAGGAGGCTCCGCCTTTTCTCCTTTAACATTTTATTTAAAACTTGTTTTGATTGAGATTAATTTGAAACTCATATTGTCTAAGAGTTTTTTTGTTTTTCAATGTGTAATGTGCAAGATTTATTAAGAATTTCAGCATTATTTTATTATTTATAGGTGTTTTCATTTAATAATTTGTTTAAAAAATCATATTTTTTTAATGGGTGAAACGGGTGAAATGGGTGAAACGGGTGAAAAAACGACCCATTAGTCATAACAGGTCGTGTCGTGTTATTCGCGAATTTGTACGGGTCGTGTTTGGATTTGGTATTTCTCACTCGTTAGCTTAACGAGTACGACCCGAAACCCATTAACACGACCATTTTGCCAGGTCTAAGCATGTCTTGGCATTAGTTGGTTATTGTTTGAGTATTTTGGTCCAATGCTTAGGGGTTTCGATTTTGGCAGTCATTGTGGTTTTTGCCTCTTCCTAGCTCAAGGCCACATGCACCACAACCAGCGTCAGCAAGTGTCTTTGGCCGACCATTTTGAGGCAGCTACTCTTCCACATGATTTTCTCATTTCCAATCCATCCTTGAGAGCAATGATTGTTTTTGTGGGGAGGGTAATGATAGGATGCTAAGGGTGTTTCAGTCTTTTGCATTAACAATTAATTGACTATATTAGGAGTTTAGTTAGTATTGTAAGCATGTTGAATTGTATTGTGTTTTGAGTAATAAAAATAGTATATTCTTCTCTACAATTGGATCAAGGTTGAACGGGGTTCTAACACAAATAGTCAAGCTAAAATAGACTTAATTACTTATTAAGGACGCTCGCTCGTTGGCTCGCTGCTACTGCCTATGCCCTCTGGACTGGCCCGCTGATGAAGATGAAGATGAAGATGATGACTGATTGATTGATTATTTGTACCAGAAAACAAACTGTGAGTTGGAAAAAGAAAAAAGTAACTGTGAGTGGGAGACTGAAAATGTTATTGTTATTATTATTATTCTCAACACCCTACACTGCTGGGCTGCAGGTGTCCCGTCCTAAAGTAAAAAGCTAAAACAAACAAACAAACAAACCGCACAAAAGCTGACGCTGATCGCCATCGAGTATATGCTTGCTTTGCTAGCTATTAACGGCTTGGAGGGACCACGGCCCCACTTGAGAACTGATGGCATTTCAGAAAATATATCTGAAAATAATGGGTATGTTGATAAAACAATGATGACCTTCCCTTCCCCCTTACCCTCTCTCCCTCCTTTAGATTTTGAAATCATTTCCTTTTCAGATCTGCTGTTTCCCTTGCTTAACACTCATTCACACACGCAGAGTGAGGCCTTCATTCACACGCTATGAACCGATCGTTGTCTTCAAAACTCGCCAAGAAACCCTCTCCGGCTCCGGTTCCGTCTCCAGCTCCGTTGCCGTCTCCGGCACTGGCGACGGCGAACAAGAAGAAGAAGAATAAGGAGCAGAGCCCTCGAAATCCATTACAGGATCTCAATACCAGCAGCACCATTAGCAATAGCAACAATGGCAGCGAGGCTTCTTCTTCTATCTCTGTCGAAGCCCCTCGAGGTTGCCTCAGGTTCTTTCTCTCTCATTCATCTTCTTCTTCTAATTCGAAAACTCCTATTTGTAGGCCTAAATTACTGTCCAAAACCCCTAAATCGGCTCCTCTTGTAAAGCCTTTAAGGCCATCAAAATCTAAGGACAACCGGTCCAAATGCAATGCTTTGGAAAACCCAGAGAAACTCACATCCCGGAATGCGCACAAATTTAAGAATAATTCTTCTTGTTTGTACCAGTGGCAGTCTGGGAACAAACCAAGTTCTAGAAATGGACAAAAGATGAAAACTTGCTCAGTTTTAAACTCAAATGGAAATTCCCGGAGTAAGTTCGAATCGGGGTCTGAGGTGGAAGATATTGTCAGGGTGGTTGGTAATGCCGGTCAGCCCACTGAGCTCAAATCATGTGGTATTGATGAAAATTTTACACCTTTGAGTAAGATAGTGACAGGGTTGGGTTTGGACTCCAAAATTGTTAAGGATGAGGATTTGCAAGAGAATTCTAGCAAAAGTGATAGTAGAACTCCCCCAGTTCAGGCCTCTGTATCTCCAGAGATACAATGTGGATCGTCTGCCGTGTCAACAACCACACGTGCTTGTTATGCTACTGGCCATGTTCTTTCTGGGATCACTGACAAGAGGAAGTGCAGACCTAGAGGAATTCTCAATGTAGGAGAGAATGATTCAGGTTTCAGTAAAGGGAAGGCTTTAGGCAGTTTTGAGGATGGTAATGACGATGATGATGGTGATGGTGAAACTGGAAAACGAGTTGTTGGCAATCTTGATGCTTCTATGGTTCCTTTACCTACTGAAGCTTCAATGCATTGGCTTTTATCACCGTGTAATGAGGAGGATGAGGATCACAAGGAGCATTCTGAAGGTAGTTTTCAGAATTCTGTAGAGTCTGTCAATCTTTATTCTCCATTTTCAACCTCAGGTCGTCGTGGATTTTCTTTAGATGTATGCAACAATACTAACATTGGAAGTACTATTAACTGTAGCCGGAGGAGTACTTCAATTTCGCCAAGCTATCAAGAAGTGTTAGAGCCCTTAAATGACGATCCTGTTTTGTCGTCTCCCCATTGCACACCTGGTTGCGAGGCTCTAACCTTGAAAGACGAAAGAAAATACCATTATGATTATGACTGCGATAATTCTCCATTCTCTATGGTTTCACTGGGTAGTGAAAATGTTATTCGTACTCCTCAATCACACTCAAGTATAGACAATCAAATCAAACACTACTTTGATTCTGAATTCAGTTCAGTGGCTGAAGCTATTCGGATGACAAGCTTGTCCCCAAACAGTAATGTATTAATTGAGGATCAGATTGATTCAAGTTTCCAGTTTGACTGTCTAACTACAACTTGCAATTCAATCAGTCGATTTCAGAAAGTTTTGGATCATCGGGCTTCCTGGCTTTCCAACTCTACACCAGAGAATGTGTCCCAATCCGAGATGAGGATATCATGGAGAGAAGGTTTAGTGAGTCGTATCTACGATATGGATGAATATGATTGCTGCAGATGTTTGTCAGATGAAGAAGAAGATATCAATGGCCGCAGCAGTGATCGCTTAAAAAAAAAAAGTCAGAGTCCTGAACTCAATATCAATGTTGGGGAAGATCATATTTTAAGTTATAATTCTCGGTCTAGTGAACTGTTGGATGATGAAGCAGGAGCGGGGAAAGTTGACGAAGGCTTTCCTTCTCAGTCATCATGTGTGTGTGCTGAGTCCATAAGCACTGATGGAGGTGGCCTGCTTGCTTCAGGGGATTCAGATTGGACTCTGTGCTACAAGAACGAGTTGTTCCATGTATAACTAGTTAGTCTTGCAATCATATTAGAGCAAGTCTGGCAATCCTTGATCGAAATTGGTTATTTTTTCCGGGCGGAAATCTAGTATTACCGTTGAAGGACTTGTGTATCGTATAAATTCCCTTGTATCACATGAAATGCATTTGTAAGGTTTTTTTGAACTTACAGGAACCTTAAGAATTGTTACATAAACTCTTGAGTAGTCGCTCAAGGATAGAATTTACAAGGAACGTCTATCTCCGTTGTCATGTGAACTAACTTACCCACATCATTATTCATTTGGCAGTAATGAGAGCTAGCTAGGTGAGCATGGATTGGACCCCTCAAATGGGGATTGAAAGTTATTGTAACTGGTGAAAATGTCATAATACCAGTATGAGGAAGCCGTTTGACTTGTGATATGGGGTTCCAGACTCCAGTCATAAATTTGATTCTGCCCCTTGGTACCCTGAACCGGTAGGCATTGGCCGCCCAGATGGGCAGTTCTCACTAATACTTATTCTGCAAGAGGCTTCTGGCAGCAATGAAGTTGAACTGTGGCCTTTGGTTGAATTGGTTTAGCCATAAGAGGGAACTTGTTTTAAGTTAACCAACCCCTAGTATGTTGGGTGTAAACTCTGTTTAGAATAACATTTCACAAAATTGGAAGAATATATAAAATATTTTTGGTGGAGATTGGACATGTTATAGATCATTAGTTGAGGATAGATTAGTCAATGCCATGAACAAGATTAAATGTGAAAAAAGAAAGAAAAAAACAAAAAAGGAACAAAAGTATACACCTAACTTCTTTTTTTGGAGGACATTTCCTATTGAGAGGGGCGATAATATACTAAATTCACAGACACTCCACTTTTTTCTCAAGTGAAAAAAGAGAAGGGTAACTTGAACAACGATGTTAATGTATTTAGGATTAGGAAGAGACGAACTAATCTTCCTAGTAGTATGCATTATGTAGCTCATAGTTTTGTATATTAATGAATTGAAGCTCATAGAAATTTTCCAAGAGGATTAGGTGAACGAGGAGAGGAGGCCTTTGTCAAATATTCATTCCACCAACCGTGCATTGCCGACTCGGTTCAGCTGCTTCACTCAACTGTTGTAGCCGGGCACGCGGCTGCTGCTGCCTGCTCTATTTGGTAATTGGTATATACTATGTGCGATGGATGATTGATTTTGAGTTAGGCTAGAATTAATTGATTATTATTAGCCTCTTGCCACACGCTCACGTGTGTGCCAATTGATTTTCTTTTTTTAGTTTTTAGTTTTTAGAAATAAGAAAAGAAAAAATGAGTAGTTATTTTCCATAAAAATATGATCCATTATCTGATTTTGTTTTAATTTTTAATTTTTTAATGGATCCTATTTTTTATGGAAAATAACTACCATATTATCCTCATTTAATTAATAATTTCAATTCTTAATGTTTGGATTAACCAATAGCATTTTTTGGTATTCTGAATATTTCACCATTCTCTACCTTTTGCTTTATATATAGATGATCATTACATAAACAGGTGAAGTGATTAGAGGGAATGTCACATGTGCATGGATGGACAGTAATAGCATAGTGGAAGCACTTTGCGGTCAGGGGCAAGTCGAACCCCAAGCGGGAATTAATCTCACTCTTCAAGTGTGGGGACACCCCGTGTTATTTAAAAAAAAAATAGTATAGCGGACTAGCTCAGCTAGAAAGTTGAAAAGCTGGCGTGTGCGTGTGCGACTGAGTTTTTAAGTTTGTGTCTCTTTCTTGCAGTTGCTGACAGATTTTGATAAGGATCCATCGAGAAAAGAAATCTAACTGGGCATTGCAAGTAGATAAACTTAGAATTTGAATTTGACATGGGCATGGGCCAAATGTCAAATGCCAAATGGGTGGACAAACCTAAGCAAAGCTTGACCAAGTAAACAAAAACCAGATATGCTTCTTAATTGCAATTCTTTATTTCATTTATACTTAGATAAAACCCAAAAATAAACAAGAAGATGAGGACGATGATGAAGCGTGCGTAATGTGTTTCTTATTTAATCGAATTTCAAAGTTGGTTTTGCGTATACTATTACTGAGTCACATTATGAGACTTTGAATTGGATTGAATTAGATGATATTATTAATTGGCGGGGTCCCGGTGGGGGTGGGGGTAGGGGGCGGCATTTCATTAGTTTCCCTGTTAGTTAAAGTCCAAAATAAAAATGGCGTGTTGGACTTTCCATTCCATCCCAATGCTCCAATGGTGTGTGTTGATGTCTCTTGTTATTACAAGAAAAGAATATAATATGAATATATATATATATATATATATATATATATATATATATATATATATATATATATATATATATAAATTTGGTGATGCATGAATGATGGCTGATGAAATGATGCACGTCAAAAACTACTACCAAAGACCAAATGACCAATAAGAAAGAACCAAACCAACCAACAAGTAGAACACAAAGGTTGAGTGGCTGGTGAGGGGCGACTTTCATTTATAATAGAATAGTATAGAATGACTTTTTCTTCCTCGTTCAATATATATATGTATATATTGCAAATTCTTGCTGGTTGCTAACATATCTTCATTATTACTTAAGATCAATCCATGGAAGGTCTGATTCCAATGGTGTACAAGGCAATGAAGAGGAACAGAACTCGCCGCCAATACAGCAGCCTCTCATCATCATTATCATCATCAGCATCAGCATCAGCAGCTCAAACTAATTACAACATCGCCGACTTCTACATTGACCCTAATCAAACTAATTACGTCTATGTGCCACCTCCTGCTGCTTCTTCAAGTTCAACTCCTCATGATCATCATCGTCGTCTAAGTCTTGACACCATATTTAATGTAAACAACAATGGTGGCTTTTCTACAGTATCTGCCCCCCTGGAGCTGGAGCAGAAGTCATCGTCCACAAACAATATAATCAATGGTCAAGTAATTCAACACCGACGACACAAATCTGTTTCTGTTTCTGCTCCTCCAAAGCAACTTGTCCGGTTTCGGAGCCATCGAGGAATCTTCTCATGCATGACTTGTGGTGTGGTGCCTAGCTAAGAGCTTATTAACAACGTATACCACCTGCCTATACTGCAAATGCAATTGATAGATAATATTTTGAATTGATCATCTAGCTTAGTTACCTTAATGTTGTAATTAATGCCTCCATTGCCTCTGTTTCTCTGCTTTCATAATTTCTCCATCTGCCAAATGCAAATCTATAGGAAATGTTGTGATTGATATTCCATTCCAATCTCTGGAGTAAAACAATACTAGTCTAGTATCTAGTATCTAGTATAGTATACCAGTTTCCCTTAACAAATTGATGAATTATGAATTATGATGATGGAACATTAATCCATCCATACAAATTAAACAAACTGGTTTCATATGACTCTAGAAACTGGAAATTGGCAAATTTTGGTCAGTCAGTCAATGGTACTACTGAATATCAATTACAAGATGTATATACTAAATAATATAAGACTAGTAAACGATACAAGCAGTTTTGGAATTATGTATTAATCCCTCTATTCTATTAATATTGGAAGGAAAAAGAGAAAGAAAAAAAGCAGCAGGAACAGGAAGGAAGTTATATAAGAAGAAAGAAAAGAAATGAATTGATTCATCCAAAACTTGAAACAAACTCTGAGACTGAGACTGAGAGAAGATAGTCTCATTTCAATTTCATGCCTGTAATGTAAGACCAGCAAATGAGATGATGGCAGGCGGGCGAGAGAGACGACAGAGATCTCATCTCTCATCTGAGATTGCATTGCAAATATAAATATATCATGATTCATGAATGTGTTTGTTGATGGTCATCTAATCATAATGTCATAAATTAATTGTACAAAACTATTGAAGCAGAATAAGTAGATGACCATCAACAAACATATTCACTGCAGCATGCAACTCTACTATTTTACCCACACTAAACACTAAACACTTAGATAGACTTAGTCCCTCGACTTTGAGCTTTCAGTGGATTCAAGTTCTACTTCTCAACTGATATTATCTGAGACGGGTTCATGACAGACTCAGATACCATACCATACCATACCACCGGTATCCTCGTACACCAATTATTATTATGTATATAAAAAGGAATATGCCCAGTATCATTCCCTTCCCTTAAAGGAGAATATACTTGAGAATAAACTTGTCTTACTGGTTGGTAGGAAGGAATGGGAGTTGGAGGATGGAAATTGGAATACACATTCATCATCATCATCAACTGATTCTCAAAACTTGGATTGATTAAAGGAGGCAAGGCAAGGATTCTAAGTTTAGGAAATAGGATGTACTTTGTGTGAGCAATGATATTAGATTGTCATTCCAAGATAAATTGTTTTCTTCTTTTTTTTCTTCAATAAACTTGGGGATTGATAAATGAATCAAATAGAAGACTAAAATGACACAAGCACCAAAATATATAAGTAGGAGGAGGAGGTATGGATAAATCAGAGTTGAATTTGAGTATGGTATATATGTCAAAAAGACAAGATGTAAGACTACAAAAATAAATAAATAAATTTGTCATATTTTAAGGGTGCTGATATTGACACTCCAAACTAATGATTACTAGGGGTGGGCATTGGGATCAGAAAACCGGAACACCGAGCTGGAACGGATGGAAAAAATCGGTTGAATAAAAAAGTTAACAAATCTGCACCGAATCGGACTGGTCAATTGGAACCAATCCAGTTTCACACCTTACCAAACCGGACCGGACTGGTTGTATATTATTTTATTTTATTTACAAAATTATTTAAATCCAATGCTACATTTTTAATTTAATAACTAATATTTTCTCAAATCCAACTTCAAAACATCTCTCTTTTTTAGGCTCAATATCTATATTTTTATGAAATTGGATCATTTGTTAATTTTCAAACCCAAAAAATAACATTTTAGTTGGAATTTGTATTTAAAAAAATTTGAAAATAAAAATAAAAATAACCTGGTCCAAAATAAAATAAAAAACCAGAAACCGGACCGGCCGGTTTAATACTTTTTTCTCACTAAAATCGAATCGGTTAAATAGTACTGTTTCTGATTCCGATTTGAGGTGGAAACTAGATCGTGTCCACCCCTAATGATTAGGCACTTCTCTGTGATTTTTCATTTTTATTTTATTTGAGGGGGTGCTATTAGAAATTGCATTTGTAAAGTGAGACAAAAAGAAAATAAAAGAGTAGTGTAGAATGACTATTTTAGGCAGTAAATTACATGATACGTATATTTAGAACAATTACTATTATATATCATGTTGTTTTTAACAAATGCAAAGTTCAGCCCAAATAATAATATGGCTTACAGAACGTCAGAGTCCACAATTATTCTTATAAAAAGTCAGTCCGGAGGTCTAATAGGCCGATCATAGGAAAGCATCGTATCATATGTGTATGTGCTAACACTGTATCTTTCTTGGACAGAGTAAAATGTCAAACAATGTTAACAGGTTAATTTATGTCATTAAATTATTGAGCCTGCCTGCCTGCCATGAGAATGAGAATGGGAGGGAGAAAGATCAGCCGGTTGCCCCATTTGCCCTTTAAGAATAATCAGCTCAATATATATATATAGAAATTTTGCTATACAGACATCCGGACGTTATTATCGTAACGATGCCATGTATTTTGTACTACATGTCCCTGCTTTCCTGCCTGTTTACAATGACATCTGCACGTTAATACATCCAGATAAGAGAATAACTATATATATATATATTCACTAATGGGGATGGGGAAAGAAAGAAAAGAATCTACTGTGAAGATATATAATTTCATTTGTGGTCAACAAAATACAAGCACCAACGCTTTTTAACCAACTTTCCTGCTTTTGGAGAAAATTAGGGTGCAACAGAACAAGGAAAGCAAACAAAACTTGGTGTCCAGTTTTCACAACGAACACTAAGAAAAAAGGCCAACCTATCACCAGCTATTGTCCTCACAACATAAGGAATCCGCAAGTTAAATTCCATTAATCATATTAAAAACAAAGGGATCTGATAACATCAAGAACAAGAAAACGTATAAAACCATGTCAATCTCTTCTAGGAATTACCAACAATTCTTATCTATAGAGAGATAGAGAGTGAGAGAAAGGGAGGCAAGTAATACAAGTTACAAGCCTACAAGCCTACAAGAATGGGCATGGATAGGCATTTGCATTGCCTTTCTCTCTGCCTGCTTCTTGTCCTCGTAATGCCTAATGCCTATGCAGCAAATGATGCCCCAGATTTGACTAGTAAGCGGCTTTGCAGCCAGTGCTCCAAATGTGATTCAAGTAAATGCCCTGCAAGTGAAGCCTACCCTCATATGACAGCATTTGATGACACTCTTATTGCTGGTGCTTTACAGTCTGACTATGTGGACTCGAATGACAAAGGAATTTACTCAGTGCCAGATATCAAAGGTGGCCAATCAGCACAACTAAATGCTTATTTTGGCTGGAAATCTACTTCTGGTTCAGCTTCTGGTTATCACAGGTGACTGATCCTATTTTTGCACTTAATGTGTTCTCTGAAACTAGGGCAAAATAAATTGAACAAAGAAGAGCATGCGATTGTAATAAATAGACAAACGATTAACTAATGCCTCAAGAAGGCTCTCAACCTGGTAGCACTTTCTTTTCTCTGTATATTCCCATTCCTAATGAAAGTGATTTGATCTCAGGCTGTAATACTATACCAAACAACTTTAATATCAAGCTGGATAGATGACACTTCATTGTGACTGAAAAGTCCATTAAGCATATGCTCTTTTTCGTTGTGCGCTCCCCAGGTTTAGCAACTACATGGACAAATGTTCAGGTGGACAAACTTACCTCACTGTGGACAACCATGGCAAGGTTAGCCTTCGTTTGTTGAGCTCGCTAAAAAACTTGGCAGATGCTGACTGGAAATCATTTAATCCACCCAAGAAACTAAATCACCGCGAGTTCCGCTTCTGGGTCTCCCACAGTACAGGAAAATGCCTCACTGTATTTGGAGGCAACACAAAGAAACGAACTGTAGGTGTAGCCGAGTGCAAGTTTGATGGCTCAAACCCATACCAGCTGTTTGCCTTCCGCTTTCATTACCACAAAGCCTTCTGTTGTTGCGGTGTTCACAATGAGTGATGAATTATGTTTAAAAGAGCCTAAAATCAAAGCTCTCACAATTCAAAATAATGCAGTACATATGTGTGTCTTTGCGATTGCTATACTCATAGCAAAACTACATCATTTCCATCACAGGGTATTGGGGTCCAAATCCTTAAATTTGTGGTGTACGACTAAATATGAATTTTTCGTGTAATAAAATATTATAGGAGTTACAAACTATATGGCTTAGCCTTAATAACTGTTAGGAGGAAGAATTTACCAACAACCCTGGAATATTACAGTTTAGCACCAATCCCACACAAAGTACAAGCTATTGATCATAATTTCATGGTTGGGCATTGGCAGAGACATATGGAATCGCTTCCTGCCTATCTCCAATGCCATTCAAGCAAGGTGGTCTGGCCGCCCCATAGTAAAAGAAAGCCATCACTTTTGACAACTCATCTCCACTTCGAATTTCTGAACAGATGGAAAAAAAAAAAAAAAAAAGGAGCTGAAAACATGCTGCAAATCAGAGGCAAGATCAGATGCACATTCTCTAAATAAAAATTACCTTTCTCACGATATAAAATCTTCCCAGCCTTAGTGAAGATGATCTCGGGGAAGACAGACACTTGGAGAGCAGATACCAAATCATGCTCAGTAACAGCATCAACTGCAATACACTGTTAAATATGAAAAACAAATATCAGCAATAATGACCAACAAAGGGGGTGAAAGGTACTAAAGAAAGCATAAGGTAGGCTGTAGCCTTACTCTTGGTGAAGGTAGCTTGCAGTTCCATATGATGTGTACAGCCTTCTCCAGTTCATTCCGAATCTTTTCATTTTCTTTTGGTCTGAAGAAGGAAAATTGTCTAATAAGAAAAATATGATATAACAATTTTCAAATAGCAAATATCACATAAATACAGTGTCTGGAACTGTGAGATGATATCAACAACCAATGGTTGGTTGGAGCTTGGAGGCCTCTTTGAATATCCTAAATTCGTAATAAAGAACTATAATTGGAAACAAGGTGGTGAAATCATAAATCTCAACAAGGACAAGGTAACATAGCAAGAAAGAAATCAAAAAGAAGAAGAAGAAGGAAAAGCAAACCTTTTATAGCGATTATGTACAAGAATGATTAAAGGGCTGATGTCCTTGAAAACAGTCTCTTCCCATTCTGCAGTTACTACATCTTTAATGGGACGAATGTAATTATCATCTTGCCACACTATTTCATTGTCGCTATCCTCATTATCATTGTCCTCCTTTCTTGCCGTATTATTCTTGATAGTAATCTTGTCAAAGAATTGATCCAACTTGAAACCCCGCCCATCCGCATCGTCAGGCCATTCGGGATCATCCTCCTCCACAACAAGAGGATAATTGGCCAGAAGTTGTTGCACCTTCTTCGTCCTTTCAATAGGGTCTAACTCCTCTTCAACATCAGGGTTCGTATCTAAAACTTGTCTAATTTTGTTTCTCCACTCGCGTCTCTCTTCAGAACCCATCAAATAGGGATCATCTTTGTCACCTAAACAAGGTTCGTCCTCCTCATCAGAGTCATTATACGGCTCTCCCTTTTCTTCATCGGAGCCGAACTTCTCAACAGTTTTAGAAGCATACAATCTAGTTACTTTGGAGCTACCACCACCATGTGTTGGTACACTGGTGTTCTTCATCCATATTCTGTTGTCATTAGCTCGAATGTGTTGAGACTGAGGACCTAAAGAAACCAATGAAAGGGGTTCTATGAATTTGTTCTGTTTTGGTGATGAGGAGAGATATGGGAGGCTCAGGGTATGTTGTAGAGCCATTTCAACACACAATCAGTTGCAGATATCTGTAATGTAATGGTTCACAGTAAATGGCAGCTAGAGAATCAAAATGCATATAGACAAAACAGAAGTTTAATTCATTCAGAGGGTTTTTTCTTCTGTGGCAGCTCTCCTCCTCAGTCAGTCGTCTCCATTACAATTTACATGGTACATATCCAATCCAATTCATTCCATCTCTGTAAAAAAAAAGGATACTGAAGAAGAAAAATAACAAGAAAAAGCTGACTAACCAGGTAAGTAAATGATGATGTTCCTGCGTCTTCTTTCTTTCCTATTTTGACACAGGTGTCATGAGCTTGGCATCAGAAACCAAACCCCAGCCCAGCAGCAACTAAGAGCCTAAAACCCCACATCCCAAAGCAGCGCCCGCAAATGTTAAATCAGATAAGGTAACGTGGATTGTTACTGTTAACCAAAGGGGCAAAAAGCTCCAGCGGAAAAGTGAGGGGTGAAGATGGATATTTAAAATAAAGACAAACTACAGTAAACCCCCCAAACGATAGGGTCATTTTCAAGTTCATACCCAATTTTAAAGACATTTACGTGTACATACTCAAACTCCCGGAAACCCTCCTCCATTAGCCAAACCGTTAGTTAATCTATTAAATGATGATGTGTCAAAAGTGAGACCAATTTTTTGATGACATGGACTTCCACGTTGACCAAAAATTAATAAAAAAATTATTTTTCTATTTAAATTATTTAAAAAAATCTCTCACTCACACTCTCTCTCTCAGAGCCAGACGAACCCAAAAACCCAGCCTCGCCCATCCGAATCCTCCAGAAACCCACAAACCCAGCCTCGCCCATTCCCCCCCATTCTGGGTATTTCATCATCTTAGCTTTTGTCCCATTTTTATGTTAAAGTCGGGATTTTGGGTCTGTCAATGCTTTTTTGCCACCTTCTTCTTCGTTCATTCCTTTCTTCCCCAATCTCCTCATCCATTTTCTTTCTATCTCTTCATCTCCTAAAAATAAGATCTTGATACCTCTCAGCTCACCATCTCTTTCAAACTCAAACAACCCATTTACCAAATCTTCACACTTTCCATTTAATTTTTGTTATCTTTTCTTTTCCTCCAACCAGACCGATGGATCTGGCCCCAGAGAAGCTTCAATTTCTCACCTCAAAGCCCATCTCTTTCTCCTTAACCCTCTGCGCCATCCCCAAGGACTTCAAGCGCCTCTTCATCACTTTCTTCTGGGTCTCTCCCCTAATGGTCTGTTACAATTTCGTCTTTGTGGCTTTTTTTATCCATCTCATTCTCGCCATTGATACCCAGAACCCACTTTTGCTTCTTTTCTCCGGCGTTGTACTATTTCTTCTATTCTTGGTTGTACATGTTTATATAATTGTGGTCTGGCATTTGGCCAGCATTGTTTCTGTGCTTGAGCTCGTTTATGGGTTTGCTGCGATGAAGAAGAGCTATGAGTTGCTGAAGGGGAAGATTGGGATGGCTTTTTTGCTGGTGTTCGGGTACTTGTCCATTTGTGGGGTTATCAAAGGCATTTTCGGGACGGTGGTGGTCCATGGCTGGGAAGATTATGGGGTTTTGTGAGAATTGTGGTGGGTGGGTTCTTGGTGGGTGTTTTGGTGATTGTGAATTTGGTTGGGTTGTTGTTGCAGAGTGTTTTTTACTACGTTTGCAAGAGTTACCATCATCAATGGATTGACAAGAGTGCTTTGCATGATTACCTTGGCGGATATCTTGGAGAATATGTGCTTCCCAAAAGCAGCATTTAGATGGAAAACTTGGACGTCTGAGGAAGGAAGAAGATACTTGGATGTCTGGGTTTCTGGGTTCGTCTCGTTCTGTGAAAGAGAGAGAGAGAGCGAAAGAGAGAGATTTTTTAAAATAACTTGAACAGAAAAATAATTTTTTATTAATTTTTGGTCCACGTGGAAGTCCACGTCATCCAAAACTAGGTCTCACTTTTGACACATCATCATTTAACAGATTAACTAACGATTTGGCTAACGGATGAGGTAAATTGTAGGGTTTCCGGGAGTTTGAGTATGTACTCGTAAATGTCTCTAAAATTGGGTATGAACTTGAAAATGACCCTATAGTTTGGGGGGTTTACTGTAGTTTGTCCTTAAAATAAAATAGCCCATGTGATGAGTTGCAACTTTATTTGGGCCTCCACTTTTTCCGCCACTTTGGGTTTAGGCCCTCTTCCTACTTGTTTTTTTTTTATAAATTCCTAGCCTCCGCATTTTTCACACCACCTTACTGAGAGATCAAGCCACAAGTAGTTCTTCATTCAATAAAACTAAGTTTAAACCATAAAGTACATAAATTAATATTCCCATACATTTTCTAATATTAAACTATTCAAACTATAATCCATCAATTGCAACCGAAGCAAAACAATCTTCAATCCATCACCAATAAGTACCCAAGATAAAATCATCAATTTCCGTTTAAAACATCTCAAATATGAACATAATCTCCACCTAGGTGTACCCCCAATCATAATCCGTCAAATCCAATAATATTGCGTCAATTCCAAGTATCATTCCGTCAATTCCAAGTTACATCCTCGTAGAACTCGGAGGACACATGGTTGGCCTGAGAACGCATATCCTCGCAAAACTCGAGGGACACGTAGTCAGCCCGAGAATGCATATCTGTCAATTCCCCTCGCAGGACTCAAGAAAATATAATCAACCTGAGAACGTAAATCCTCGCACCACACGGTCCAGGCATCCCTGAGACTTGTGGGGCGTTGTCATAAATGAGTAAACTATTCCGTAGGCAATTGGGGGTACTCCTGTGGTGGGTTTGAAAACCTTCCCTGAATATCCCATAAAAATCATTTCTAATTATTCCATGAAAATCCTTTTCTGAATACGTCATACAAAATCCCTTTTCCATAAAACCACTTTCCAAAACAAATTCCACAAATAATTCATGATCATTTCTGAAACTGTTTAACCTTTTCAAACTGTTCGACATTTATAAACATTGTTTTAAATCTAATATAAATTCTAAAACTCAAATATAATCAAAGACAAAACTTGTAAATAAAATAATAACAATCATTTCATAAAAACCCATTTATGTAATTCTTTGTTCCAAACTGATAATAAACCTTACTCAAATCCATTCCTGGAACTCTTCTCCATTTGTCAAATTATCCATCAATTCGGAACATGCATAAACACCTAATTTCATCCCAAGCCATAATTGAATAATAAAATATAAACATTTCATACTTGGGAATAAAACTCATCGATAAATCATTCCTGGATAATTAATAAATTTAAAATAGCATGAAAGCCATTTTTAACACAAAAGTCTCTTCACTATTACAACTTACTTTTCGGCTTCAACAAAGCAAACCCTGCCCATTATCCAAGTCCACTAGGCTCATAGGGCCCATGACCTCAAATTTGTTATATGACAATTCCTATTGGTCCATAACCATAAGTTAAACCCATCTTAGAAATCTCGTCACAATCCAACGGTCGGTTTGATCTCGATTGCGGAATTTGACCAATTGGGCATGCGGGGCCCATAACCTCCGATTTCTGATCCAAACGTTCCTATAAGTCTAACAAGGTCTACTTAACAAGTCTTGAGATTTTGGTCTTGATCTAGCGGTCGGATCTACACCAATCGCATGATCAGACGACGGTTGATTCGCCTAACCCATAAAACTATTTATTCAAAGTATCCGGGACTCTGATTCTCGATCAACAAGTTCCTACGCAATCCTAGAGGTACGGGGAATTACATACTTGAAAATGGAACCGATTTGACGTCCAAACCTATCGAACCTGGATATCACCTAATAGTAAGGGTGGGCATTCAAACCGGCAAACTGGAAACCCAAGCCGAACTGCACGGGAACAAGCCGAGAAAAAATCGAGTTGACCAAAAAGTCAACACATAGTCAAAAAAAACCAAACTAGACCAATTCTGATCGGTTCTGATTCCATACCTCTAAAAACCAGACTGGGCCAAACCGAACCAGCTTGAATATAATTAATTTTTATATGTACAGTGGACCATATTTTACCTCAACATTCTATTTTCAAGTTGAAGCCCAAAGAATTGGGCCTAAACCAGATCATGCCCAACCCTACCTAATAGGCACAATATTCGTTCGATAGTCAAACGGTAACCTATTGCTAATCTGAGCATACTGTCGCGCTCGGAATGACATGAGTTGTTTATTGGAACACAGGGGGCAGCCATAAAGTGACCCATTCGCCGCCACGTGCCGCCACTGGCGCGTGGGTGTCTTAAGCAATTTTCGGCAACAGGAAAATCTCAAAACCGCCGGTCAAGTCCTATACCAAAATGTCAAGTACAACTAGGCGAGCGTTTTTCATAAATGCACTGACCTCTAATTTTTCCAGGAAGTGGCCGGAAAACCAAAGAAATTGTCGGCCAAAATTGGGTGTCTGGATCAACCCCTCAATCCTCAAAATTGACCCAAACAACCTTCATAAACATATAGAACATGGAAAAAGGATGAAAATCCATACCTTACTTGTCGGAGTCGACGACCAGAGTCCCAAAAAAAAAGCCCATAAACGGCTGGCGTTGGGGAGGGTTTTTGGCTCACGGTTCCGTCCAATTTTTCGGCTAATCGCATGGTTTTTGAGTTCGATTGAGGGGTGGGTTAGGTAAAGGAGGAGGAGAGGAAGATTTTGTGGGTGATGGTGTCGCCTGGAACGGCCGGACGGCGGCGATCTTCGCAGGAGAAGTGGCACAATCACAGTTCAGTGACTGTGTCGAATAGGGGGTCGCGCGAGGGATAGTGATCTGGAGGGAAGAGAGAGTGAGAGTGAGGGAGAGGGAGAGAATCTCATTTTTACCCTCAATTTTTTTAAATTCCAATTTGGGCCCATTACTTGTCTATGAACTCGTAACTTCTTCGTTTCAACTCTAATTTGGGACTACTACGTGTCTATGAATTCGTGAGCTTAAGCACTACGCAATAGAGCCAAGAAAATTTCCAAATCCATTCCCGAACAAAAATTCAACCCTAAATCACTAAGAAACCCTAAGGGTAAAATTGTCATTTGATTTAAAAATTAGGAATTAATTAAATTCTTGGGTGCGGGATGTTCAATAATCCCCTACACCGTTGAATAGTGTGCCTGGTTCATCACCAACAAACGGTAAGCTTTCTAAATCTCGTATGAGTAAACCACATCTATAGTATAAATATGTCAACTTCACATAATATACAATCACATGCACTTTCATTAGCATCACACAATCGATGTATAACCATGGTACTCATATTCATCAATATCATCACAACCACAATTCTTTTATTTTTAAGAACTGTTTAAGTCACCACCTGTGACTACACCAAAACTCTTTTATTTTAAAAGTAGTTTTCACACGTCAAATCACAATTCTTTTGTTTTTCTAAGAACTGTTTCGATCACCACTTGTGACCACACCAAAACTCTTTTATTTCAAAACCAGTTTTCACACGTCAATTATTTGACAGATAGATAAGAGAATACTAAGAACCTCTAATCTATAACACTACAAACACTATATGGCACTAGGCTAGATCTCATATTGTTCTTGAGTCTTTCTCCCTAGGGTAGTTTATCCCTCATTACTTTCCATGGGAATGCCCACCTGACAAACTCAAAATGGATTCAGGATATTCTCACCTAAATCCATCAACACCAAAATCACCCACACCAAAACAATATAAAATGTCATTTCACATTAAACATTGTTTTATAGCCAAATACACTAATCACAACAATATATATTATATATATTTATGTGGCCATCCACACATGAATTCCCACCATACATCCACAACATATGTTATATGGTTCAACACTAAAATATCCAGTAATTATCAATTTAAAACAAAATAGGTTTCACTTACCTCATGAACCGTTGACGAACAAGTTCATGTGCTTTAAATCAATTAAAACATTTTATAAAATCACAAACATCATGTTAATTATAGCCATTAACATTATCCGAACCACATTATAATAAATATAATAACTCATGATTTTATTCACGATTAGGATCGTTTCACTCACCTCTCGTCCAAGTTGCATCTTCAACAACTCAACGAATCTTCAATCTCAAACCTCAAAGAGCAACTCTGGCTCTAGCAAAACCTAAGCAAAGTACGTTACTCAACTTAGCACAAAACTTCAAAACCTAATAATAATTGAGCTCCCACTCATCTCAATTGAGGCACATGTCACTCGAGACACAATTCTCGTGTGACTCGCTAAAGTCACCGACAACTCCAAAAATGTCACGACCAACCACGTCGTCAACCTTATCTTCAATCTCACGCAAACCCAAGATTCCACACTCAAATGATGAAAATGCCCTTCGAACCAACTCGTGGCCCAAAGCGATCAATTATTGACTAGAACACTCCAAAACTGTGACGTATACACTATCGACGTCAAAACAAGACCAATGACACTCATTGTCCAAAAAGTCACTATCCGGCTCCCACGGGTCCCACCAGTCCAACCAACACTCCAAAAATCCTCCTTGGGCCCAAGACCTCATATTTCGCACCCGGTAGCACCAATGGACTCTAAATAGTCTCGACATCACACCACATCAATTTTTTTTTTGGCACAATCCAACGGTCGGATAATTCTTGATCGCACAATCACGCACGATCAAATGGCGATCGCTCACCGCAAACTTCAAAATACAAAAATCCACTATTTTAGCAATTTCAAAATTTGAAAAAGAGGCTTTGAAATTTATCTTAAATCATAGGTCTCGTTCTCATGATCACGTAGGCAAAAACGATTCAGCAATCTGAACTCTAGAACTTAATATATGAATTTAAGAAGATTTTGTTTAATAAAAATATTATTTCTTCTTTCAATTTGCAAAAAAAGAGGAAGAATGAAGACGAAGGCACGAGAGGAAGAAGAAAAGGATTCTCCCCCACATGTGAACAGTAGATGTTGCTGTCTTTTTTTTCTTTGCTGCCACGTGTCACTCTATGATTGGTCCAACTTCCATAATTCATTAAAAATTCATATGAGCTCCGAAAATTACCACATTCTCGTAGCGATTTAAACCATTTTTCCATCCAAGAATCATAATTTTCTCACTTTAATTTCTTGAACGTCCTTTGAAAAATCATTAAATTAAACGTAAGGGCATTTTAGTCCAAATTAAGATTAAACGCTCTTAAACCCATTATTTCCACATCAAACCAACTTCATAAAATTGCCCACACATCTAATTAACCTTGTATAATTTTTTGGACTATTAAGAGCATCCACAATGGGCTTCCTAAAGCACCTCCTTAGACAAATTTTAGGGAAGAATTGGAAAAATACATCTCCAACCATGCTCCCTATCCACCTCCTAAAATAGAGAGACCTCTAGGAGCTCTTAAATCTGAGGAGAGAAAAAGGACTCCTAGTGGCTCCCTATAATTTAATGTTGCTTTGTTTTATGCATAGTTTAAATTTTTAATTAATGCTAACTATTTTTTATATATATATTTTTTTATAAAGATGGACCAATCATATTGAATTTAAAAATAACTATAGTATTTATGACTCCCTAAACTAGAGAGTATGATTGGAGTTCAAATTTTATAGAGAGTTCCTAAAATAAGTTTTGTGTGTTTTTAGCTAAATTTTAACTAAAAAATAGGGAGTATGATTGTGGATGCTCTAATAACAACAAAATCCCAATTTTGAGGTTATTACACTTATTAACTAACCATAGTTAACCTTCACCTTAGCATTTATAAGAAACAATAATTCCACCCAAAAATCAGAATCAATAAAGTTTTTATTAATTTTAAGAGTGGTACGATTGGTATCACATTTATTGATCCTTATCAAATCTAGAATTATTTATTGATCACATTGCTTATCAGACCTTGAACGCTTGGTAAGTGCTTTTAACCACTTAAGTTACAAGCCCCTTATCATTTTTTTTATATTAATCCTGCAACTAAATTGATGATGCCACTGTCTTCGGGTCTTTGCACGAATCATACCATATTTCTTTCTTACTTTCCCATCTTTACCATTTTATTTTGATTTAATTCTTAGCGTCCCCTTATTGTCTCTATGAAACAATGGGAAGAAGTCCTACTGTGCTTTTGAGTCTTGACTAGGGCAGAGAATATGCGACAAAGCCTTCTATACCCTTCGCCAAACTCACCCAACCTCGTTACGATGCATTCACCATGAAAACGATCTTTTACAACATATCCTAAAATGCAAAGAAAGAAAGGCATATCAACAACTAGGAAACCAGGCAACAACCACAAAAGTAAAAAGCCAAAAATGCAATGTTCTACATAAATAACTAGATCAACAAGCCAATACATGAAGCAAGTTTTAAGACATTACAGGCAAATCCAACATCTCAATATCATGGGTAAGTAGAGATGGAAGGAGCCAAGTAAAGAATCCATCATTAGTCTCTCCTTTCAATCTCTGCAATGAGTACTCCTCCAGCAAATTCCAGAGATCACCAACTGTCCATTCATGCGACAGTATCCATTGAGTTACCTACTCCAGACAAAGTGAAAAAAATAATAAAAATAAAAAATAAAAAAGCTATACATACACAGGAATAAAAGCTTAGCATGAGTTGGGTGGAGCCAACGAAAATTACATACCTGGTCTAGGTTTTGCAATGCCTTCATGCCAAATGAGTAGTACGAAATGAAAGGTCTTAGTGCCTGAAACAAATGCACCCAGATAATAGTCATTTTGTGTCACTGATCCTTTGTTATATTTATTTACACAAATACATAGAATCCTAGTGAAATTGTCTGAGTAAGCTGAAGATGACACAGAAACCCATTTAATTGCTTTTCGAAGGCTTACGATAAAACTACCTGAGAGGCAGCAAGCCACTGAATTATGGTCTTCACTTCCGGGTCACCTCCAAAAGCACCACATCCCCAATTCCCAGTTGCAATCCCAACATCATCCTCATTATCAAGAGACAGGATCTCCTCAGAATCTCTGATCACTTGGTGTACAGATTTGGCTCCACACGTTTCAACAGAAGTTATGCTAGCTCCATGCAACTATAGAAAAGCAAATGTAAAAATTCAAAACAAACAAATTTCAAAGTGGAAAGAGCAAGTTTGGACAATGCTAAACCAAACATAAACTTCAAAAAATGCTACATTAAGAACTCAGCTCAAGTTAGTAATGCAATATCATTTCTAAATGTAGAGCATCACCTAACTAACACACACACATACCAAGATGAAACTGATAGAAAACTCATACCAAAAGATTATTACTGTATACGTCATTGGAGTCTTTAACATCTGAATGAGGCTGAATTCCAAAACACCCACTGTACTGCTGATATTTTGATTGATGAAAAAAACCACAGAATGCCTTATTATTCTCCCTGTAGGAACCAACAAGTAGGAGAGATAAACTTTCGGATTAAGAAAATATTATAAGGATCTGAAATCTACATAAGTGGGATAATGATCCAACATATTCAAACATCACCGAGAAATTTCAGGCAAGGATTTGGAATTAGAACAAAAAAAGAAAACCACGGTTTAGGTGTGCTACTCTGTTCCTGTGAAGAGTTTCCAATAATAGTAATTTGGATTTAATGGGAACTTCAGTTTATGCTTGAAGCCTTCCTGGAAGTTACAGGGAACATATTATAATAAAACAATGAAAAAGTCTTTGACTAGACAGATCATGGATTTCTGTTCTGGAAGTAAGACTATTCAAAAGATCATGGAAACCCCATTCTATGTAGTACTTTGAATTATATTGCCTTATTCTCCATTTAATTCCATAAGTTTCTAGTAATATGTGTGCGCTGAAGTAAAATATACATACCGGAGGAGAAACTTTTGTTTGTACTGTCTCATCCCTGGGCTGCATAAAGCATCTATTGCAATAATTCTGATTTTACGTCTTCTAAGAGAGTCTGTATCCCTTTTGTCCACATAGTCACCAGAAAAACGAAAGGAAGAAGCATACCTACACCGCTTAAAAAGATGGTATCATAGTCGGAAATCAATAGCCATAGTAACTAAGTTAAATAAGTGAAGTTTAGATATTTAAGTTAATACTTAGAAAATCCCCTGCCATCTCATAGAATTCATGCATACATAAAGTTTAAGCAAGAACCAAATTTGGGTCATTATATGTTTCTACACATGCATGTATGAACAACATATGCTTAACTTCTCTAAGAAAATATATACATGAATATTTTCTAATACAAAGAAATAAGCAAACAATATGCTATCAGTACTCACCCTGTATAATTTGAAAACCTTTCTGCACCAGTAATTTCAATAGCCTCATTATCTGCCATGGAAGGCATGAACAGCATGCTAGCAATTAATTCAGGATTGATCATGAAACGGATCTCTTCCTACGTGAGACGATAATAACAAATAAAATTAGGTGCTTCTGCAATTAGATCATGGCCTGCGTGATTCAAGAAAAGGTAAAACAAATAAAAATGTAGTTTAAAATAGCCAGAATGCAAACATAGGTAAAATAATAACGAATCAAAAAATCACACCTGTACACAGCCCTTATGAAGAGCACTGCCTCCTATATACTTGTTTGCAAAGTCGACTTCAAGAGCTCCACTTGATTGATCTTCTATCAAGCCTGAACTGTGAACCTAGAATGATATGAAAAGACTAGTTAACAAGTTAGTTTTTATTGCTAAACTGAATTAGGAAAATAAAAAGGGGTAACCAATTCTTCTGCATGTAACTAGAGGCTTATTATGTAACACAGCTAGTCATGTAATACCTCAAAACGGCAGAGAGGAATGGCTGAATTGCTCCAGAAACTAGTCTTGGGGTAAGAAATGCTTAGAGGACCATGTTCCAGAGGAAGTACTTTCCGCTCAAATGAGACATAACCCTTAGGCATATGGAAACTTATCCTTTCAAAATAGTGTATAATACACCTTATCTTATTCTCCTGTTTTTCATTATAACTGTCATATAAAGTCCTGAAAATACACTTCAGGTGGTAAGTACATTTAAGTACAATAACAGAAGTAGATATCTAGTGATGCTGGCGAGATATCTAGCATAAAATTGGAAACCCCATACCCTGTATGTATAGACATACATCTGTGACCAAAAAAAAATGAATAAAGGATACAAGTGACTCATAAGAAAGGAAAGGTCACATACGTAAACAATCGGTCGAAGTTGATCATTGGGAGATGTTTGGCACCTCTATTATTGATTGGGAACAAACAAAATAAAGAGCACCCAAGAAGAGCACTAATTAGTTCCTGAAAAGAACATAGACAACAATCAGCAAAGGAATACCACAAACTTCTAACAGAGTAAAAAGAGAAGTATTCAGAACTAGTTTCTAGCATATGACAGAAAACAAGCGTCAAACATACCACAAAATCATAAGAGATATTTGAATTAGTCTCCGAAATAATGAAAAAAGAAATAATCAATTGATTTTCCCTAGATAAGACGACTTAAACTCAAATGTGAGTATAGATCTATATAGAAGATAAACCTTTGCATTGGCAGAGATCGGACATGAAATATCTGCATAACAATAAAATAAATAAATAATCTACAATTTTTCAGAAGTTCTGTTACATTTTTTTTTTCCTTATTCCAAGTAGAAAATGCTACTCATTTTATTATGCATGTTCAGTATAAGTTTTGATTAAAACCATGGGCTGTGATGTGACCATGGACTGTGATGTGTGTGAGCGGTTATGGTTGTTCGGGCATATGGGAGCGAAAGATAAAAATGCAAAGATTCATGAAGGATATAGATACCTGGCTGAGGAACACGATTCCTGCTTCTTGTGAATGCAGTAGACGAAGACCAGTTTTGACTCCATCTCTGCCTCCGTTAATAAGGGCGTCGGCGTTTTGATAGTGCAATTCTAACAGGGAGGGCAACCGCAAAAGCAAACTTGCCAATGCCGGGACAACCTCTCCAAACCATTTCCTTGCTTCAGCCCTAGACATGAGCTGCACTAACACTTTTCATTCAGATGCTATGGAATGGATAATACCGTCTCAACTCTTAATGCCTTGCCTTGACTGATGATGATGATGATATCATGTATACCTACTCTACCAACATCTTCTATACAGACAGACTATATTGCAATTCAATTCTATACCTCAATCAAAAGTCACAACTCAACGAAAAACATTTAATTTAAACGATTATCGGATACTTGCAAAAAGTAAAAAAAAGAAAAGAAAAAAAGGGTACAAAATTGAGTGAATGGTGGATGACCTCGTCGAAGAAGAGGGCGTAGCCGTGTGGGGCGGAAGGAGGCAAAGGGTGAGAGGAGAGAGAAAGAGAGAGCCTGAGGTCCGAAATGGCTGAGAATAGCAGCTCCCCAGAATGAACCCCACTGTGCTCAGGACCTCTCGCCAACGCCTTGAGAGCCTCCACCACTTGGGACGGCCAGAACAGACTCCATGTCCGCACCACCACCGGCAAATACTCTAATATCGACTTCAAGTCTTCCCTGCTTTCCATTCTCTCTCTCTCTCTCTCTCTCTGTGTGCCGTCATCCGTTGAGAAAGCACTTCTATTCTGTTATTTGACGAGATGGACTCCTTGGACCCAAAAACTACTAAATATTATTGAAGCGAGTCCAAGTCCAAATTTTGAGTTAGGCCCGTTGGTTTGGGTTGGGTTGGGCCATTACCAATTACTAATTATGAAGTGGATTTAATATAAAATCACGTTCAGAATGGTTCAAAGTCCGATAAGTTCCAACTCAAAACCCCTCGTTATAGCCTTTCTGCAGAGAGAGTGCTTATTAGTTGTTGTGCATGAGGGAGGCGGTATGGAGGAGCTGGGGACTGGTGACTTGTGTTGGTCTTAAATTTGAACTAAACCTTATTTTATTTAGGGTTTGGTAAAGCTGAAGCAGGTATTGGTGGAAATGTATGCATGCATGCTTCTGCCAACTTTATGGCCGCGGCTCATCTGAGCTGAGCGCCAACTAAAACACCTACCTGTTTGCAAATTGCAGGAACAAGAAAGAAATGTGCACCCCTTAATTAAACCTCTCTGCTTAGCTGAACAGCTAATAAGCCCCTCAGCAGTTTTCCAAGCTTCACAAACCAAAGCAAGGCAAGAATGCCATCAATTGAATTGAAGCTCCCAAAGTTTTCCCAAACACAAACAGCAAGGGAAGTAATAACAGGAAAAGAAAAAAAGAAAAAAAGAAAAAAAGTTGAAACTACTAGTCCAAAACTTATGTCCCTATCTTCCTAAACCATAATCTAATTATTCTAAGCTAATTAATACACTAATACAGACAACACCTGTCGTACATAGTCAACTATCATCGCATATTACCCTCTCGCAGGACATCCATCATATTGTATATCCGCTTGTCTACCCCTGAATCAACCTGCATTAGTATTTCATATATCAGAAAGTGAAGGAGTGCATCAATATATGTTAACGATATTCCTGCCAAATAATCGATCACTATTCCAATCAGATAGGATAATTTGAATATGAATTTAACCAATCTTTTTCCCTTAAATAAAATTAGTTCTTAACATATTATACTTTCTATTCTAAGACTGAAATTTCATTATTCTAGAACAATGAGATGTGACAGAAAAAAGGTAAATGCGAACAGATGGCAATGACAGCTGAATTACGCCAAGGATACTTTGATTTATAAACCATCATAAGGACTGTAACACGTAGTAAAGCAAAAGAGGGATGGGAAAGCTTCATCACCTTCTTAGAAAGGAAAATTACAGCATCAACTGTACCCTCTGCATATATTGATCTACCACAAACATTATGCTGAAACTCAAAAGAAACTCTGCAGAGGGGGAAATTAAGTCAATGCATTAAAATTAAAACTACGTACGCAGAATAAATTGAGACAGAGAGAGCGAGGATATTTCTTATTACGTTTGATCAGGTGAAGTCAGATGATACATATGAAATGCATGACCAGACAAATGCTCCTCTGGAACTCCCACCATCTCTATCTGTTGCTGGGGATCCCGGATCAATTGGATCTGACAAAATTGTCAAAAGATTGAAGAAGAAATATTAAATGATGAGGCATGATAAGAAAACTCTCTAAGTTTGTTTGGTGCTTCATGTATGGGGACTGACCCCATTGAATAGATTCTAATAGACACATAAAAAAGGACGGAAGCAGGGGAAAAGGTGTGTGAAAGAGATGCTGCAGTTAACCATTTCTAATTATCCAAAGCTATAATTAACCATGTATCCTTAGCATGCCTGTTCCATATCAGAGCACACGCCCAACTTCTGGAAGCTAGAAATAACAGCCTTAGCAGTTCCAGATGTGTCAACTTTACTTGATTGATGGGATTCCATCACCTAAAATTTTTAAAAGATGAATCAGCCACATCATACAATATGAATAGAACAAATAGAAAACAAGCACCCTTAAAATTTATAACATTCTGCCGTTTAAAAAAAATATTAACGACAAATAAAGTGCACACAGTTGCAAGATTAGTTTATGCAACTCGTGGGAAGACATAAGCTCACAAGCCCAAAACAGAAAAACGTAGCACTAGCACAAAAACATGAACTTGAACACTAACTACTGGAATTCTACTGGACAAATGTATTTACCATGAATAAAAAGATACCAAAATAAAAAAATAAAAAAACGAAAGGTTTAATTGAGATATGAAAGTTGTCGTTTTCTTCATTAATAGTTCATTTGGAAAAGAAAAAAAATTCAATTGCTATAGGTAGGAAGGATATAAGATAAATACTCGTTATGAACAAGAAGAAAAATATAACAAACCAGAGAAATGAACGTCAATAGATTCTGAAATATGACCTTCGTCAAATAATTAGACTATCTCTTAGTCGATATTTTGCATTTGTACCAAATTCTAAGAAAAAAGTGAAGCACCTGTAGGGAATACCCAGAGAAAGCTCCAGGAAATTGCTCGGCCATAATTTCCATGGTCGCAAGAAATGCCACAACCTACTCATACCAAACGAATATTAGGATATGGAAGGAAAAGCCCTCACAGTAGTAAAAAATATTAGAAACCATTGAGATACAAAATCTGATTACCTGTTTTCCCATTTGTGGGGAAATTACAGCATAGACTTTTGAGTCTTCTACAGTCTTATACAACTTATCCCTGTCTCCACCGGTTGTTCCCATCACAAAGGGTACTCCAACTTTGCAATATAGCTCTGCATTATCTGAATATGACCGAAAAAGACAGAAGATCCAAAAGAATCAAGACATAAAGTCACCTAGAAATTTTCCATTTGCTGTTTGCAGCAGCAATGGAAAGTCAAAATAGAGTTTCAAACCTATGATATTTACCATTTACTGCAGAAGGCACAGTGAAGTCAACCACAATCAAATTGGGATATTTCTCAAGAAGGGATGCAAGGGTGCTTTCTCTTTCAGAAGGACCATGCACCAGAATCTCGGTTGCACCGACTTGGACTGTTTGCCCAGATTCCTCAGCAGAGCCAAATGATACGGGAACCACTCCCAGTCCTGCAGAGTCTGCTGCTTGGATAATAGCCTTCCCCATTTTGCCGCTACATCCGTTTACCTGTTGGACAAAATGAACACGAAGAACTAAAGGCATTTCGCATATGCAGTTACAAGCGTTCAAATTATCAAACCAGCAAGCAATGTAGCTACTAGAAAACGATATATTATACAAAATGATGAAATATATTTCAGCTCAAAAAAGAAAAAAGAAAAAGGAGTAGGCCCAAATCTAGATTTAGCATTACCATGATAGGAATGTCAATCTTGTTCTTGGACATAGACTTGTCATCACGTTGGTTAGGAATGGCTGAAATTGACATCTTTGGGATCATATTGATAGCTGATGATGATGAAACTCTTTGCTTCCTATTGGTAATAGTATCACCCAATCTACTGGTTCCAGCTCCACCCAAGAATGCCCGCTTAGGTTGCTGAACAACGATGCAATTGGCTGGGATTTTGAGCATCAACGCCATTGTACGTACGGAGTCTCTGAATGCCACAGCTTCTTTGGGGTTAGGGTTTTAGAAACCAAAACCAAACTCATCAGACAGAGACAGAGCGCATCGCTTTATTGTCGTCTCTTTTTTGAAATAATCGCAGCCATCGGGTTAAATATTTGTATAATAAATACAATCCAATGGCTGAGATTAAACAAAGAGGGAGGGAGATTGAAAGAGGTTTGAAACGCGGCGTTTTTGCTTCACTTTGTCCGGGTATATATAGGTTAGGTTAAGTTAGGCAAGCGGCAAGCCTATGCAACTTTCTGCCATGTTTGGTACGACTCATTGAACTCGACTGGGTCAAATAACATTCGAAATTTATATTTGGTAACATACGGGACTAACTTAAATGAGACTGTATAGTTCAACAGTGAAAAAAACGTCTTACTCGCTCGTCTAATATAGTGAGCTTGAAAAGTGATTCGCTAAATAGCACGCTTCTAAATAGAACACACTAGTCTGATGCATTTCTTTAAAAAATATCATAATTTTATTTGTTTTATTTTTATTATTGTTTTAAATCTTTGAATTTGGGGGTTTTTTTTATAGCATTTATTTATTTATTATGTCAAAATCAGTAATTAAATTTAAAGATTACAAGAATTATTTTGCTATTACATTTGACCACATTGCATTTGGAAAATTAAACTATAATAAATTACAAATGTTTGATATTCTTTTTATATTGAAACAAGTTTATTAATTCATGATGTGTAGTAGGGGTGGGCACGGTATGGTATAGTACGGTATTGAGCTCATACCGATACCGATACCGGAAATTAAAATCGGTATGGTACAGTATGAGATTATTGTTTGCCAAAGTTGGTACCGTACCATACCGTACAAAATCGGTATCGGCATGGTACGGTACCATTTCGGTACTAAAATGACACAACTCAAAAATGAACCAATTCAATATTCAACATATTCATTCACCAAAATAAGTGATGCCTAAGTTATAGATTCAAAGATTCAACAAATTCAATATCCAAATCCTAATCACCCAATAACAAAGCTTAGTCAATTTTTAACAAAGCTGAGAATAGAAACTATTAAAATAGTAACAAAGCACATGTTGCATGCTTGGTTTATTTTTACATAAAGATTCTTGTTCTTGTCTTGATAAGAACAAGTTCTCTCTAGTTTTCATAACACTTTAAAAATAAAAAATAAAAACAATTTCAAAAATGAAGTTGCAGTGAAGGACCGTACAACAACAACATAACATACAAAAATATATATATACTTCAATTCATGTATTCAGTACGGTACGATATTGACCGGTACCGAATACTTGGTACCGCTACCATACCATACTCCCTTGGTACGGTACGGTATCGTACCAAATATCTCCTCATCCCAAATGAAACGGTATGAAATCGGTATGGTACGATATGGTTAGGTACGGTTTCGGTATTTCGGGTTTAGGTGCCCAGCCCTAATGTGTAGCTTTCTTTATCGTAAGCAATTTTTACCTTGTCAAATTATATTTTTCAATTTGAAGTCAAAAGTCAAATATACAAAAATTATATATATATATATATATATTTTTTTTACTTGGTTGTCCATGAAAAACCTAGAATTATATAGAGTGAGTTTAGCTCCTTAGCAATGTTTCGACCAATAAATAAATAAATAAAGATTTGTAGTAGTCTAGGGCAAAACTAGAGAGCAACTAAGATTAATCCTGAAGAAACCAAAAAATATCAACATTTTATTATTCATAAAAAATATATATCATAATTTTAGTTGTTTTATTTTTATTATTGTTTTTAATCTTTGAATTGGATTTTTTTACAGCATTTATTTATTTTTAGGTCTAAATTCTTAATTAAATTTAAATATTACAAGAATTATTTTTTAGTCCGACACAGCACTAAAGATAGATCTTCACTACGCAACACCAAACGTAGGTCAGTACTTAATCCAGCTTAGGCCAATCCGAGCTAATCTAAGATAGTCTCAGAATTTAGTCCAGTCCATCATAGTCCGCCGAATCCGAGCTAATCTAAGAAATAATGGAAGTCTAGAATAAAAGCCATACAATCTTATAATAAAATTATATAGAAATCTTCTCAAGTTTATGCGAAATTTAAAATTTCTACAGAGTTCTATGAAATTTGGCACTTGAACAAATTCTTATAAAATGCTCTAGAATCTAAATTGAATACACCACAAAGATAGTCACAAGTTCAATTTGAGGCATTTGAGACTCTAAGGGCCCGTTCGGTAATGTTTTGGAAAATGTTTTATGAGAATGAAAACGAGAAGTTTGCATTTTCAGGATTCGAAAATGTGTCTAGTAGATTAATTGAAAACAAATTCAAAAAATAAAAACAATGGAAATGCATATGGTAGTACAATTTGAGAATAATAATATGTGAGTTGTTTTTTAGGTGTATTTTTGCTCATTTCAGTTCTAATTTTTTTTTATATAATTATGATATTTTTATAAACAATAAAAAAAATTAAAGCCCAAAAACTATCTTATCTCATTTCTTTCTTTTTTTTCTCCTTTTTCTCATTTTCTCTCTTTCCTCCTCTTTTCTTCTTCCTTTTCTTCACATGGCCGTTTCTTTTTTCTCTTTTTCTTCCTCTTTTCTTCTTCCTTTCCTTCCCAAGGCCGTTTCTTTTTTCTCCTTTTCTTCCTCTTTTCTTCTTCTTTTCCGTCCTAGGCCCCACCCACTCCTCCTTCCTTCCATGGCATGAATCCCATAAACCCATCCATCTCTCTCTCTCTCTCTAGGGGACGGACCCATGATTTCAAAATGGGGTGGGCTAAATTTACTTTACTTACAAACCTGCTAAAAGGATAGAAAACTCGATGATACGAGCGAATTTCATTGATAATAAAAAAAATACACAGAGGGACATAATAAACCTAACCCCTCAAAATGCATATAGCACATGTACATAGAAACTAGTAAGAAAAAAAAGTCAAGAAATAAACATTCAATTCAAATATAAATAACACTTATATAAGTTGCACCTTTCCTAGTCTTCAATTAATTAAAATAATTCATTATTGATTCATTATCTATATTATGAACAAATTCTATTTGATACAAGTAAGAACACCAAAATCAATTGCAAATCATATTTGACAAGGGGTTGGCTAAGTTAAAGGATGGTCTAATGCGCAAGAGACAATGATTTGTAGGGTTAGTTAATGAGATTTTATTTAGGTAGGATAAGGGTATCTGGGGTTTGCTTGGGTGGTTTGGGGTATTAATTTGAGCTATAAAATATCAAGTGACCTGGGCTATACCCCAGGTTAGCCAACCCATAGGACCGTCTCGTCTCTCTCTCGTCTCTCTCTCTCTCTCTCTCTCTCTCTCTCTCTCTCTCTCTCTCTCCACTAATTAATGGTTGTGGTGGTTTGATTGGGTGGTGATGGTGGTTGAGCTGGGTATGTGGTGGTTCGATTGGGTGATGATGGTGGTTGAGTTGGGTATGTGGTGGTTCTTCTTCCTGTCTCTGTTTTGTTTTTCTTTTCTTCTTCCTCTGTATTTTTTTTTCTTAGTTTGATGATTTGTGTGATTTTGGGTCAGAGAAGATGGGTGTTGTTCTTGTTGGTGGGTTTTGTTGAGGCCCAAAAAATCCAAGGTTAGGCCCAAATGAAATCTCGGCCCATTACGACACTTTATTAAGGAAATACTCGATTTGGAGCATGCAAAAGTTCGTCACACATGCTCGCACGAGCCACAGTCCACGTGCTATGCCAAATAAATAATCCGTCATGCTAAAAACTAAGAATCATAAAAACACACAACCTTCAGAGAGCAAGCTTTCTCTCTCACTTGCATTTCAGTAATTTTCGTGCTATCCTTGCCCATTTTCCTTTATTTCCCCTGTTTTGGCAGATTAACAGAAGCTTTGACAGAGTCACTGTCAAGCTGCCGGAAACTGCGAAAGTCACCCAAAACTCTTCACCATCCTTCTCCCTCTTCATCAAACCTCCTTAGAACCCCTTTCTCCTTTCCTTAGAACCCATGTTTATCATAGGAACTCACAGCTCTTTCTCTTTAATGCTAAACTCATGATTGCTTTGCTCCCATGCCACAAGCCTCTCATGCCAAGTTAAGAATCTACTTGTAAGCCGTCGTTATTTCTGTTGGTGGAGATAACTAGGGTGTTTCCTAAGGTTCTACTATCCTTTCGAAATATTCTTAGGGCCTAGTCCTTGAACTTAAACACAGGGGTAATTTCACCCATTTTCGCTCCTTACGGCAGCCCAGCCCATTCGTCAGGCTGCTGGAACAAAAAGACTCCCACAGGTTTATCGGTTGTCAAGAGAGAGAGGATGCATTCTCGTGTCTTCAGAAAACACTGAAAAAAACTTTTTATCGTTTTCAACCTTTGTTCACAAAGTCATATTTGTTTTCAAAAAACGTTTTGTGAGGGAAAACGAAAACGATGCACCGAACGCGTAAACAGGAAACGAAAATAGAAAACAGGCTCTAAAAACATTACCGAACGAGCCCTAAAATTCTCATTCTCATTGACTAGCTGCTAGTGAGAATAGAGTTGACTCCAGTGACCTGTGAGCAGAGATTAATTGATTCAACCGTCGAACGGTAACCTAATTCTTGTTGATCTGAAAAATTGAAGTTGAATTTGAAATTGAAATGGCTGCTGCTTCCACTTCAATCCAGTGTTTTAACTCACGCCTCCCACTCACTGATAATTGCCATTGTCATCCTCGTCATGGTGGTAGCAGCATTCTACGCCTTCAGCTGTCTCAGATACCCAAATCGCTCTCTCTTTCTTCATCTTCATCTTCCATAGGAGGTTCGCTTTATTCTCCCTGCTCCACAAAGTAATTCAATAATTATTCTTATAACTTATTGTTGTTTTCACCCAAGTAATGTAATCGATTTGGATTCTGATTGAATTAAACAATTGAGGGGCAGGTGCAATTGAGAGGAAGGACCATCTCCCCCAGCGTTCGTCTTTTGCACAAACTGCGGCTGTTCGCCATCTCGTTGGTTCCGTCACCACAACTCAGGGCCTTCGTTTCGCAGTGGTCAGTTTTCAGTCTCAATGTCCCAAAAGCACACACACCACCCTATGTATGTGTGTATGTATGTGTGTAATTATGTGTGTATGTATGTATGTGTATGTATGTAATTGACTAATTGTTGTTGAGTGAGTCCTTGTTCTCCAGCGCTTTCTACTTTATGGTACTGACTTCTCTATGCTCTCTATATTTCTTTGATTGTTGTTGATCTAATTTCTATCGTCAAGGTTGTAGCGCGGTTTAATGAGATTATCACAAAGCAGCTGTTAGAGGGAGCTCTGGCGACTTTCAAGAATTATTCAATTCAAGAAGAGGATATTGATGTATGTACCTAACATAAACTTCCAATCATCTGCCTAGGCTTCTTCTTCTTCTTCTAATTGCTTTACACTCGTTACCATTGATAATGATCCTTGTTATAGTGAAAGGTAGAGTGGTTGGCAGTTTCTGTTTCAAACTAATGTTTACTTCGATGTTTTTCCTCTAATTTCCAATTCGATGTGTATAGGTAATTTGCTGAATTGAAACAACTATATGCCCTCACGTCTTCCTATCCCAAACTCACCTGTTTTTTGTGCATTGCACCAAAAAAATTATAATTATAAAAATCAGACTTGACTGCTTCTCTGTTATGTCGGAACTTTCTATTTCTGACATACCACTGCTGTCAAATTTCACTCCTTGGCTCAGAAAATGCGTGTCAGTGCATCAGTAAGATGATAAAATCTCAAAAAGAAGTAAAAATGTACGGCTATTACAGTTCTTAGCATTTTGCTATATCATTTGGAGACAACTTTAACCCCAAAAGAACAATTTGTTACTATGTTTTTTGGTTGAATGCAGCAGATCTGCTATCATTCCTTATGTTTGTAAAAGTGGCCTGTAGTCTTATTGTTGCATGAGCTGATTTTACATGGCCTGATTATTTCTATTGCTTCTCCCTCAGGTTGTATGGGTTCCCGGTAGCTTTGAAATTGGTGTAGCTGCACAGAGGCTTGGAAGTTTAGGAAGATATCATGCAATTTTATGCATTGGAGCTGTGGTATTTTCATGCAATTTTACATATCCTTAATATAATGTATTATCTCCATGAGAATTTCATTCTTTTAGCATACTATATTTGTAAGTCTTGCTGCTAAAACCCTAATTTATAAACTGATTCTTGTCAGTAGATAAGAGGTGATACAACTCATTATGATGCAGTTGCTAATTCAGCAGCATCTGGAGTACTTTCGGCTGGATTAAAATCAGGTTGGTGTCTATTTTTTGTTAGTTGCCGACTTAGTTTTATCTTATATTCCGTAAGTACTAGGATGGTCTGGGAAATCTTTTCCTGTCTTGAATTTCTTATTTGGTTGGTGGTATTGTTTCCATTGTATTGATGTTTCTTTTTCTTCCAAAATGCTTGAATTTTGTTTCCTCATAACCACTTCTCTCATGTCGTACTAGGAGTTCCTTGCGTATTTGGTGTCCTAACTTGTGATAATATGGAGCAGGTAAATATTTTAACAAAGTATTCAAATGTAGCACTGGCAACTCTTTACAGTTTTCTTCTTATTACCGAAGTGGGGAATGGTCTTACTGTTGTCTTTCATAACAATTGCAGGCTTTAAACCGAGCTGGCGGTAAATCTGGAAATAAGGGTTCAGAGACTGCTTTGACTGCTGTAAGTTGATATCAAAGTATCATAAGCTATGATGGTAGTCATTTGGATTGGATTGCTTCTGTTTATATGTATATCTTTTATTGCTTCTCTCTCGATTTTTCTTCCCATATAGTTCATTGTTTGACTAGATTGCATGCTGTCTTCTTGTTTTGGGGAGGGAGTTCCAAGATTTCTCCTTTTTGACCCCATTTTAATATTTTTCTTGATGAATTTTGTTGTAGAGTACACGTGGTAGAAGGTAAGTATAGATAGAAATGATGGAAAATAGTAAAATATTAGTTAGATTTATTTAAACTTACTTCTGTTGCATTGATATACTATAACATTTGATTAGAAACTGTAATCTGATTAATAGCCTATCATATGACACTAATATGAAACAAGAGAGTAGTAGCAAGTAGGTGCCATGTTGAGGAGGGGTTTCTGTTTTTTTTCTCATGAACCGCACTTATATATATTTTAGATTTGTTCAAAGGGTAATTTAATCTGTCTTTGTATTTGATTTTTGGTATAACTCTTTGATGGTTATTTTGATTTGTACTGCAGATTGAGATGGCATCTTTGTTTGAGCACCATCTGAAGTAGTGGTAATGTTACACTGAGGAGAGGCAGATAAATTCTTAGTTTGGCCAGCGTTTTCCTTTATTAGATGTGCTTGGTTGTTGTTGTTCCATTTTTGAACTGCTAATATATATCACTTGTGGGTGATTGCAACTCCAGCGAGGTAGCCATGTTGTCCCAAACAATAGTTGGCTATTTGTTGATTGCTAAGCCCTGATAAAAGTATCAAGGCGGGAGCTGAATAGAAACAAGAAGCAATGTTTGATGTTTCGAATAAAAGATTTCTATCTTGCTGGGTAGATGTGATTTGATGTTGCTATTTCATGTTTGCGAACATTCATTGTGGCTCCTTCCGCCAATTATCTAACTTTGAAGATGAAATCTGAAAGGAAAAGTCGTTACCCTCACCGCACCACTTGCTATGTTTTGGTGACTTGTGCACGAGCTGTGTTTTGATTGCGTAGCCTAACTAACATAAATGTTTTTTGTGTACGATTGCACTGGAAGATGTTTTGGATGTCTGTAAAAGACAGGTCGGTCGGTAATCAACAAAATTTGATTTGGCTGACAGCATCAAACTGAAGTATTCAAGAAGCGGGCTCATGTCCCTTGTGATGTGAGTGCGTTGCCGCATAGACCAGCCATATCCAAGACCTTTTCCTAAGCTTGCAAGTTGCAACTACATACCGATCTTTTTCGTACGCTTTGACGCAGAACAAAAAGAAAGATAATGAACACAAGTATTTTTTTAAAAATAAATAAATAAACAAAGAAAAGAAGAAGAGGAAGAAGAAAGATCTTTCCTATAGGCTATATTAAAGAGATCATATTACTTTTTGTTTGTTATATATTAAACAATCACTGTGGCTGGCTCATAAGATTTAGAATCAAGTGTCCTCAATGAACATATTAGCAAGTGCATAGTCGTCACTTGTTACATATATTAGCTATACGATTAAAAATAATAATAAAAGTAAATTTGTTTTTAAATTTTTACATGTGCGCCTGGCCGGCCAGTACTCTTAATTGTTAATTATTTAAAAAATTTTATGGCATGTTTGTTTGTGCATACAATTTGAAGAGAAGACCAGCACACACACAGGAAGGAAGATGCATAAAAGCTGAGCCAATGCCTAGCTTTGATGACACTCCATTCCAAAATGCCCAACAGTCGCCAGAAGGCAAGGCTTAGCTTCAAGCTTCATTTCCAAGGTAAGTGACAAAAATGCCCTTTCTTTCCCTAATTAAAATTTAAAAGAAGACGAGGAAAATGACTGGTAAAATAAAGTGGTGCAATGCAACTCTTAGTCTTATTAAACTTAAACCGTGAGTGAAGAGCAGCGGTAAGCTTCAAAATCCATGTTGATTTTACCGGGCATTTTTGCCAAGAACAAGCTGTCGTTAGGTTACTATTGTTAGGTTAAGGTGGTCATTTGCAGTTGCATTTTATATTGGACAAGCTCAAGCTGTCGTTGCACTGGTTTGTTTGTGCATCCGTTAACTATATATGAATATAACTTTGACGTCTTATGAAACAAAGAGAACAATTGAAGAGAAAAAAGGAAAAAAAAGGGCAATAAGAAGCTTAGAATCGAAGTTATATGTACATAAGAACACAAGAGAAAAGATTGATGTTGTTTGACATGCTTCATGCGTGATATATATATATATATATATATATATATATATATATATATATATATATATATATATATATATATATATATGTTCATTAGAAAAATGGTTCTAATCAGGTTTACGCAAGTGGGATGGTATTTGCTCAGAAACCAAATCCTTGCCTCTAAGCCTCTAAAGCCTCAATAGCCATGCAAGGAAGATTTCCTCAATAGCCATGCAAGGAAGAAATCAAAATACTCCCTGCTTATTCTTTCTATTAATTAGTGATCTTAAATCAGTTGGGAGGAAGAGAAGCAAAATATTCCTTCCTTAAAAACTGAAAATACAGATTGCAAATTGTACATACATACATAGAGTCTCTTGCTCTGTATTGTCATGGTGATCTTGCAGCGTGCTTTTACCTCCCTTGTTAGCACCCAAGCAAAGCGCCACATAACTGGATCGGATTGTATTCATGAAAAAGGTTCACTGAAGCTTCATTCGACTCTTCCTCCAAGTCCAAGCTTGTTGATAACCAATTCACAGCAATCTCAAACCCCCACTTTATTGTTTCCTCCAGCCAAACAGGTTTATTTAAATTTCTATTTAAAATCTCAAGTTAATTAGCCTAAGTAAGCTTAAGGGTATGTATATTCTTTACTTTTATTATATATATATATGTGTGTGTGTGTATAGAGAGAGAGAGAGAGATAGAGGAAATGAAGAGCATCTGTAGATTACATTTGCACATTTATTCATGTCAGAGTGTGGCAGCTATTGTGTTTGGAGATGGACAAGATTCACAGCTTTACCCATTGACAAAGAGAAGATCGGAAGGGGCTATACCTATTGCAGCAAACTACAGGCTCATTGATTCTGTTGTGAGCAACTGCATTAGCAGCAACATAAACCATATATATGCTCTAACACAATTTAACTCTACTTCTCTCAATTCCCACCTTACCAGAGCTTATTCTGGAGTAGGTCTTGGGAATGAGGGGTTTGTTGAAGTAATTGCAGCATATCAGAGCCCTGGTAATAACGGATGGTTTCAGGTCTGCTTCATCAAATCCTCTGGAGTTTTATTATTTCATTTACATGTACAACTTAATAAGTAGAAGATTTATATACTCTCTCAAGTCTTGAAATTCTTAGGGAACTGCCGATGCTGTTAGAAGATGCCTATGGGTGCTGGAAGAGTATCCAATGACTGAGTTTTTGGTCCTTCCTGGTCACCATCTTTACAGAATGGACTACCAAAAACTCTTAAAGGTCCCCAGAGACAATAAGGCTCACATTACAGTTGCTGCATCAATTGCCAGGAAACTTCATGATCCGGGTTTTGGCTTTCTAGATGTGAATTCTGAAAATCAAGTTGTGGAGTTTAGATTGAAGTTGGTGGGAAAGCCAGTTCATGTTTTTGCAGTAAGTAGTAGTAGTAGCATATTCTTTATGTTTGTTTATTGTATTTCTGGTGTTTCCTGGGGAAGCCTTAATCTGAAACTTCAGGCCAAAAGCTCAAGAGAATCCAAAGATACTGCTCAAAATAGTATGACGAGTATGGGAATCTATCTCATCAATAGAGATATAATGAAAAGGCTTTTAGAAGAACATTTTCCCAAGGCAAACGACTTCGCAAGTGAAGTAATTCCGGGAGCCATATCTATTGGAATGAAGGTCCATATCCGTACCATACCTCTGACTGACAATTAGCTAACTCTCTGTAGTGCGTTTTTATTGGAATGAAGGTCCATACCTTTTACTAAAGCAACGATGAGAAGATTTACTTAAAATTTGTGCATGTGATGTGAGAGTCCAGGTTCAAGCTTATGGATTTGTTGGATATTGGGAGGACATGAGGAATATTGAAGCATTCTACCAAGCAAATATGCAAAGCACAAAGGATATCGATGCAGACGTGGGATACAAGTCAGTAGTAACTTGTAATTAACTTGTATATATTGGCCAAGACAAACTTGCTCAAATTTCAATCTCATGGACTAACACAAACTTGCTCCTTTCTTCCATTCCATATATGTATAATTAACAACACAGCTTCTACGACAGAGAAAGTCCAGTCTACACTTTGCGTCGGTGTCTGCCTCCAACTCATATAACAGACGACTGTCTAATAACAAACAGTGTAATTGGAGATGGCTGCATTCTCAATGTAAGAAGAGGATTTTTGAATAATGTCTTCAAATCTTTTATCGATGTCTCCAATTAAACAAGTAGTAAGTAATATGAATGGATCTTAATTGTTCTTGTTCTTGTTTTGTTGTTTTGTGGGTGGGAAATGGTTGGTTGGTTTTGGACTTGTACAAGAGTAGGGATGGGAAATTGGATCAAAGATACAGTAATTGGTACCAGGACAAGAATCGGAGATGGGGCTATGATTGAGGATTCAGTTATCATGGGTTCAACTATCTATCAAGTAAGCTTAATTAATTATTGTCAATTGTCTATATGAATGAATTAATCTTTTTTGTCATCCAATTTAAATTTTAGCTGTCAAATTTCAGATCGCAACACCAATATTGTCCCAAATTTAACCATCTACAAAGCCTAGTAGGTGTGGGGCTTTATCACAAAAGACCTCGATGATATATGAGTAGTGGAAACATTCATTATATATTTTATTTTATTTAGTCAAGTTTCCGATGTGGGACTTATATTCTTCAACATTAGTTAGGAGGTTAATTTGTTGAAATCAGAACCACAACCACTAGTGTGTTTTTTCTTTCTTTCTAAAGATCTTCTTCATATATGTGATCTGATAATCTTTGACGTTTATTTTTTACTTTGAAATCAAAATCCGGCCAAGACCAACCACAAACCATATATCTAATTTAATCTACCTAACTGTTTCTAAATTAATGTTCCATTTTGCTATGTTGTTAATATCTAATCTACCACTCGCGCACTCACACTCACACTCACAGACAGAAGGTGGTGAGAAGAGTATTATTCCCATCGGAATTGGTGAACATACTTTTGTAAGGGAGGCTATTATAGACAAGAATGCAATAATTGGCAAGAATGTTAAGGTACATACATACATACTTACATTATATATGTAGCTGCAAATGCAATTCAATACATGATGATGGTAATTATTAACTTATTGTGGTGCTGCTGCAGATCATGAACAAAGACAAGGCCCGAGAAGCGGACAGAGAAGCTAATGGCTATGTCATCCGTGACGGAATAGTAGTCGTTGTTCGAAGTGCAGTAATCCCAGATGGCACCATCCTCTGACTCTCACACTGTCATGCTCACCCAATCCAATCCAATCCATTTTTTCTTATCAACGCCATGTCAAATTGATTCTTTTACCGTTACGATTGAGATCATGAAATTAAATTAAATTAATAATTTCTAAAAAGTTGGAATTTGCAAATGTACATTCCCATTCTCCCATTTCCAAAGAAGTTAAGTCTTTTTTTTTTCTTGTTTCTTTTCTCATAATGAGAGATACAATAATATATTAAACTCATACATATTATACGAATGTTATGACTCCAGCCCATAATCTCTTGTGTGAAATAATTGCTTTAAATCCATACACTAATAAATCTTTTTTCCTTTTTAGCCTGAAAAATAAGTTTACTTACCTGCCAACTAACAATAATAAGTAGTCTTACATGGATGGATGGATTGTAAGAGCACTTCCACCCCAAAGGGTAAAGGCAAGGGCAAGGGGAGGCAAGGGCTGCTACTATTCACATGAATAGTGGCAGCCCTTGCGTTTGTTAGAGCAATTCCAACAACAAGGGCTGGGGGGTTTAGGCCCAAAAACTGTTTCCAGCAGCAAGGGCTGGCCCGGGCAGGAGGTGGGGGCCATGAGATTGGGCTGGCCCGAGGGGGAGGCGAGCCTGAGTTCAAGCTCGGGTTTGCTGACGTCAGCAACAAAAAAATTTATAAAAAAAACAAAAAATTTCAGATTTTTTAAAAAAATAAATACTTAGTCATATTTTTACTTCCCACACCAAAACTCTATACAAATTTCTCTCCTCATATCTTATGTGAATAGTTGTTGCCATGGCAATGGGTGGAAACACCACAACCTTTTGCAAGGGCAGCCACTATTCACATGAATAGTAGTTGCCCTAGCCCCCCCTTGCCATGGCAAAGGGCTAACTAGTGGAAGTGCTCTTAGCTCCACCCCAAAGGGCAAGGGCAAGGCAATTACTATTCACTTTAATTTTTTTTCCTATTTTTTTTACTTAAACAATTAATTTGGATACAATTCTCGGATAAGATTTTTGGTTGCTACGTGTCACTATTTATTATAAAATTCTCATATAAATTTTGGGATTAAATATTTGGATTAAATTTTCGGTTGCCACATGTCACTATTTATTATAAAATTCTCTAAATAAAATATTAGATAACATTTTCGGATAAAATATTAAAAAATTTGATAAGATTTTCGGTTGCCATGTGTCCATATTTATTAAAAAAAAATCACATCTCACTCATCCATACAATTGAAAACCTACTCACTCATCATACAATTTAAATACTCCCGGTCCTTATAGTCCGACACAATCGAGTACGAAGACGGCTCAATTATTTGGGGAGGCGGTTCAACCAGATCACCACGTGGCGGAGTATTTTCCTTCGGATGATGTAATCGTGCCATTATTTCCTCCACGAAACGCACCACGGGAACCGATTGCGGGCATTGTTCACTTTAGGAGCCATGTGTAACGGTTTTCTTCACAGAACTGAGCGAACCACATGTATTGAATTTCGAACAATTTTTCACAACGTCCCAACATTGTTGATTTTTGAATTTTTTATTACCAAATGCACAAAACCACATTTGTGCTTGAAGAATCTATTAAAGAAACAAAATTCTAAGTCCAAGAAATTATAAATAAATAAAAAGACATTAAATTGAATAAAAAGGAAATTAGAAATTTGTTACCTCGTCGCCAAGAGTTTCACCGCTTCGAATCATTTCCCTTACTTTTGCCAACGCATCTCTCCATTTCCCTAACTCTTTATTCAAAATTATCCACCTACTAGCCAAGGCCATTTCCGTCCGAGTCGAACTCGATCTTTCACAAAATTCTTCATGAATTTTTCTCCACATATGAGAGAATTTCATCTCATTGCCTGTGATCAGGCAATGAACAACTTTGACCCAACACTCACACAAAAAAATATCCTCAACGGTTGTCCACGTGCCTCCAGCTTCACTGGAAGAGGCCATTTAAATTTTTGACACAAATTGAATTTTGTGAAGGAGAAAAATTATTGTGTGGAAAGTGAAAAATATTTTGGGTGGAAAGTGGAGATGAATTTGTATGAAGATTTGTTGTGGAAAGTGAATAATATTGGTAGGTATTTATAGAAAAATATTTCAGAATTTTTTGGTATTTTTAAAAAAATTCTAAGGAGAAAAATATTTGGTGTGGAAAGTGAAAAATATTGGAAGGAGATGAATTTGTATGAAGATTTGGTGTGAAAAATGAATAAGTATGGTGTAGGTATTTATAGAAAAAAAAAATCCAGATTTTTTTTTTACATTTTAAAAAAAAAATTTCCTATTTTTTTCAATTTTTTTAACCCAAAAAATTGCTCAACCGTTGGATTGTACCAAAAAAAAAGGGATCGAAGGCTCCAGAGAGCGCCACCTGGCTTAGACCCATTGCAAGCGCCAACGGTAAAAAAATTTGAACCACGCGCGCTGACGTCATCGCTAACGTCAGTTTGCCTTCAGGCTTGGGGGCGGGCCAGAATCGCCCGTGGGCTTGCCCGTACTCGTGGAACCCGAACTCGGACTGCTGCGCTAGACCCAATTTTCAAGCCGAAGGCCCCTCCTACCTGCCTGGGCCCCTTGCGCTGGACTTGCTCTAATGAGGTGGAATGGATATGGAACCGTGGGTGGGACCTCTCTTGGAAGAAGGGAATGGATATGTATCTGTACAACTCTACAAAGTCATTGACTGTACACGTCGGTGGGCATCCTCATAATAAATCATAATTAATGTTTATTAAACATGATTAGTAACAATTGAATGCATTCGTCGTGTTCATGTGTAGGAGAGATTTCGCAATTAGCCGGCCCCTAATGTAAGTCCATAAGTCTCGACCGACCCCAACGGAAGCTGCTGCTGCTGCTTCTTCTTCTTCTTCTTACTGCTGCTTCTGCTTATAATTACATACTCAATTTGATTTTCTTTGAATCTTTGCTGCTTGTGTCGTTGGGCTGCATACAATTTGAACTCTGCTCCAGCTTCCAGGTATTTAAGCTTAGATCTCATCCCTTCTCATCCAAAAAAAAAATTTGGATCTGACATGTTGTGAGTTGATATTCGTTTTTCTGCCTTTTCTTTTTTTGTCAAAATTGTTCATTTGTTTGAGGAGTCAAAATTATGATCAAGTGGCATGATCTGCTATCTCAAATAGATCAATAATTCAGAATGATATTTATTTTATTGATGTGCGTGTTTATACATATCCATGGAGGATCATCACAATGTGTTAGTAATTGGTATATATGAACTTACGAAGGTGTTGATAAATCAATTGTAAATTATATATATATGCGTAGGTAGGGAATACATCATAATGGCATCGCATTCGTCGAGAGATGATAAGCCAGAAATTGCGGATCGGGATGCTAAGGAGAAGAAATATGACAAGAAGAATGAGGAGGAGGATGATGAGGGTGGATTTATGGATAAGGTGAAGGACTTCATTCATGACATCGGGGAGAAGATCGAGGGAGCAATTGGGTTCGGGAAGCCAACGGCGGATGTTACTGCGATTCACATCCCTTGCATCAATCTTGAAAAAGCGGAGATCGTGGTGGATGTGCTGATCAAGAACCCAAATCCAGTGCCCATCCCTCTCATCGACATTAACTACTTGATCGAAAGTGATGGCAGGAAACTCGTCTCTGGCTTGATCCCGGATGCTGGAACAATCCATGCCCACGGAGAAGAGACTGTCAAAGTTCCAGTCCACTTGGTATATGATGACATCAAGAACACCTACGATGACATCAAGCCTGGAAGCATCATTCCTTACAGGTTCAAGGTCGATCTCATTGTCGATGTCCCTGTTCTCGGCAGACTCACTCTCCCCCTCGAGAAAACTGGAGAAATCCCCATCCCTTACAAACCCGATGTCGATGTTGAGAAGATCAAGTTTCAAACCTTCTCCTTCGAAGAAACCGTTGCAGTCCTCCATGTGAAACTGGAGAACATGAATGACTTCGACTTAGGCCTTAATGCTCTTGACTACAAGATTTGGCTCTCTGAAGTCAACGTTGGTGGCGCGCAGCTCTCCCAATCTGCCAATCTTGCTAAAAAGGGTGTCACTTTCATTGAGCTTCCTATCACCTTCAGGCCTAAGGATTTCGGCTCTGCACTCTGGGATATGATTCGAGGAAAGGGTACCGGCTACACCATCAAAGGCAATATCAATGTGGACACACCCTTTGGAGCCATGAAGTTACCCATCGTCAAGGAGGGTGGCACTACGCGCCTCAAGAAGAACAAGGAAGATGGCGGCGATGACGATGACGATGATGAGGTAATTTATCTACACAATACACGTTCACTCTGCTGCACTGGAGGATTATCATGATTCTCCTAGATTAGTTAGTTGATCAGTTGTAGTTGATATATTCCTTCCATCTATAATATATTCAACCCACACCCCTGAAACAAGGATCATCCAATCCAACTATTGGACTGTATATTATTACATCTCACCTTCATGGCCCATACGGAGGGAAGAAACAAACAATTAGTTTAATGTACAATGGAACAAACTGCAAAAGGGGCGGCCATGAATGATCTTAGAGAAACTGATGTGGGTGCAATGCCCTTGCCTGATCAAATAGATCACAGAGGCACAAGGCAATATTCCAAAAAATAGATCACAGCTGCACTCAAATTGCCAGGGACAAATTTACGATATATCTATAAATTGCCAGAGTATTTCTCAAAGTGCAACGTCGTTGTATATTGACTGTAAATTATAATGTACTCCTGCTCTGACTTCCCCAGGAACATTTTGCAACTTCCCCTTTTAGCAACCATCATAATCATTCTTACAGATTATTAGCGTTGAGCTTTCACATGTTTTGCGCACAGAAGCCCTTGCAGTTGCAAATAGAACTCATGGTTACATTACATAATACATAAAATCGAAATGAACACTCAATATTTAACACAAGTATCACAATGCTTTTTCTTTTTCTTTTCCGGCGATCAGTGCTACAATGCTTTACCTTGCTGCATTGTCTTCTTGCTCTTGTAACTTGTTTCATAATTTTCTGTTTGCAGGACTAGACAGGGCTTTGGCTTGAACAGTTAAACTAGTTGCTGTTGTCTGTTTATCTGTACTGGTATTTTAAAATAATAGAAAAATAGGCACTTGGACTAGAGGTATTATAGCTTCTGGTTGGGTGAGAAATTGATATGATTGTTACCGTAGAATAGTTATGCTTGGATAGTAATCCACATCTCATGGAAGAGAAAGGTGTCAGTTGCTTTCTTATTGTAATGGAAGTTGCTGTTCGTGCTTTTGGCTCCATGCCCATTCTACTGTTGAGACTTTTGGGGCAAGTGATTGAACAGTTTATACTCTCATTTTTCTTATAACTTTCAGTATCATATGATCGTGAAAGCCAATGGGAATGTTTTAAACATGCATCTTTCTTACCTATATAGTCGTGTTTCTTACATGTTTAAACTGTATGCTTTGTGCCTTACCTGCGTGGAGCTTAATCTATTTTTTCACTTTTACGTATGCGCACCAACGTTCTTTTTCTGGCTATCCCAAGAAATTTCACGATTCGTAGTTTCAAGAATGAATTTTCGAATTTTTACCCCCCGGCCGCTGCAGTATACCTCATGCCCGCAAATCAGCCCCAACTCATCCCCAAAATTAGTCCTTGTGCAAACAAGACCATAAGCAAACAATGAAGTGAAGAAGACGATATGAAGGAGCCGAGTGCGACTGATGCAGAGAGACAAGTGGTTGGGAGAAAATATGGAAGGGGGGAAAAAAGGTGATATGTGGCCATTATGAAGTATAAATAAAGGCTATTATAGCAAGAATTTTGAAAGGATAGAAATATTGCACAAATTATACAAGCCCCATTTTTCCTAACATTTTGGGTAGCAACAAGATTGGCTTGGCTTGGTTTGGGTTGCCCATTTGATGTAGCTTGTATTGTGGTGGTGGGGTTTCATTAAGTTGCCTAATTGGCCGCTGGTAAGGTGGAGAAGGAGGAGAGAGTGGATGGAGCGTGGAAAGTGCAAATCCAATCTTGAAATTAAAATATTTTAAAAATAAGAGGAAGGAAATTGAGAATCAAACAGTCCGAGAGTTGCAACTTGCATTGCATGGCCTTGCATTTGTAAATTGTATGGTATTATAATTTATAATTATTGGAATCACCTCTCATATTTATATTTAATTAATGAAATGTGCATTGAATTATGTAGGGACTAGAGACAGAGAGACAGAGAGAATTGGTCCAGCACATGACACATGCATATGTCCATAGCCATAATCATAGAGAAAAAACTTACATGAAATGGAGATAACACTATTTTGTTATCTCCAATTAATAACACAATGATATATAAAAAGGTTATCTTATTATGTTATTGTATTATTGATAAGAAATAGCAAAAAATATTTCCTCCCGAAACCTCTAGCCATAGGCGGCATATGCTATGCTGCTGCTTCTGCTTGTCCTGCTGCATGCATCTGACTGACAGTGACGTCTATCATCTCCCTCAGTCACGAATCAAATACAATGCATGCACTGACTATATACACACTCACTATTTATTTTCTGAGGTCCACTTGACGAAAAAAACTTACCTATGAGGCTATAAGGATAATAATGGGTTAACACAATTTACAAGTATAAAAGTTATCTTACGTCTCATTTCTTTATTAGTCAGAGATAACACTTTTTGATATTCCTTCCCATCATGAGAGTTTCTCTCCCAATTGCAAGGAATAAAATATCGATGATATTGGAAATATCGGTAGTCCAAAAATACGGAAATTTCGATGGAAATATCGAGATATTATCGATATTTCAGTCCATATCGTCAATATTATCGATATTTTGGTTCATGGATATCTAAAATATCGATGATATCGGAAATATCGGTAGTCCAAAAATACGGAAATTTCGTGGAAATATCGAGGATATTATGGATATTTTATTCCTTGCCCAATTGACACCACTGCAGTGCATACGTGGGCTCATCTCATCTCTTCACTTGAAGAAAACCCACGAGACAAGTCAAATTCCATTTCTTCTTTTCTTCTTCTTTTTGGGTCTGGATTTTCATTTTCCTCTCAACGACAAGAAACTAGGATTTCTCGTTTTGCAATGAGAGAAGGAAATGCCTTTTTGTCCCATTATATTTCAAGCTAGTAAAATTAAAACTAAGAGACAAACCATAAATTAATATTTATTCTCTAATCACTATTTTTGATGTTAACGGGTGATTTAGCACAATGATATGGACAATCACACACTACACAAATTTAAAGTGATTCATCCATGAATAGAGTTACGTCCACTGTAGAATTTGGTATTTATAATGGATGAGTATTGCAATATACACACAGAGAGAGAGGTTTGAGAGCCTGAATACAAGAGGATGAGGGAGAGCTTGCGTGTCTTCGTATATGCCCATGGAGAGGAGAATGGGAGATCATTGCTGGAGAGGGGTATTTTCCCTTATATAGGCAGGAGAGGAAGGCCACTTGCCATTGTTTAATGGGCAAGTGGCAGAGGTGTGGGTCACCTTCAGTGGAGCGTGAGCTGGGCACATGGGAAAGGTATGGCATGTCAGGAGACCGAGGGTAATGGACTGGTGGAATGTCAGGACGTGGTGATCTGTTGTCAAAGGCATGCGTGGTGGTCAGCACATGGCGAAGACATTAGGAGTCGGCTAGCACATATTGCTCGGGTGTGATATATTGGGCTAACACATATTGCTCGGGTATGACATATTAGCCGGGTATGACATTTCAGCGTGGGTGTAGGATACCCCAAGTAGGATATTTCGGCTCGGGTATAGAATACCCCGGATAGGATGTTTCGGCTAAGGTGTAGGATATTCAGGAGTCGACTATTTGGCCTAGGCCATCAAGTATAGGCGAGGCCTTTTGGTGCCAACCATATATATATATATATATATATAACAACATTTGATGTTACCTTGAACAAGTTGAATTTTAAAAACATTTTTTGATAGAGACAAAGGGAAACTCACTTCATATTTCCAATTCCAATATCATTAAAAAAAAACTATATAGACGAAATGTTAGACGTGTAGATGTCTATCTCATTAGGAAGTGTGGTCTTATAATCATCAAAGGATTCTAAGACTTGATATCAATTAGGAGTTCAAATACAACTAAACCTGCAGCTCTATTAAAGTTAGTGTTTTAAGGCTAATATAAGAGCTAGAAGGATTCCTATCTTAATTGTGGATTAGAAGTTATAAACCTAATGCAATAAGGACTTCTTGAGAGTTTTTGATGGGCAAGACTTTAGGTAGATGCATATAAATACAAGTGCCCTCGCCAACTGATCATGCCAACTCCACACAAAAGAATTCACCCCATCTAGAATCAGTATTAAGGGATCGGATTGAGGAGATGTGCTCTTGTATATTCTTGATATTTTCGACAACTCTAATGGAAGACCAAAGTCATGTGTTCTACTTATGTGCAGTCAATATAGTTTACATGTGGTATCGCAGCCTAGGCTGCATGTTTTAGAACCAAAAAGAAATTGCTCACCTATGCCACTGCAATTGGGCGGCACTTTGATTAATTGGGCTGCTGCGTTTTCTTTTCTTTGCTGATTTTGACAAAGCTTTCATACTTACGGCTGGGGTTTGGAGACACTCAAGCACCTCATCAGCTCAAGAAAATAAAGTACAGGGGAAACCATCCAAGGCAGTTGTTGATTCGTTGGCTTTATTTGGGGCTGGCGCTATGCTAGGAGATGCTTTCCTTCATCAATTACCACATGGTTTTGGTGGAGTACACTCCAGCTCACGTGACGACCATGTAGGCCATTCCCATCATGATCATAATGGACATGAGCATTCGCATTCACATTCTTTGAAAGATTTTTCTGTAGGATTATCCATCTTGGGTTAGTACTGTCTTAACCATGCTTCTCTGTGTGTCTGCATGAATACATGTCTGTCGGCACTCAAATGTGCTTACCTATGCATCCATGGCTATATTTATGATTCTTTGTGCGCATGTGTTCAGTTTTAAAAATTGAGTTGGCATGTATTCTATAACTTTCTGTTTTTTAATACTTGAGAGCCAAATATGCTATTAATAAGGATAAAGATTTTCTCCTTAAAGGACTCATTGTGTTTTGAGGCATATCAAGTTGCTGGCTTAAGTTATCAAGGACATGTTGCAATTAATTTGGACTTGTAGAAATTAATCTTTATGAATCAGTTTTATCATAATAAAGTATTGACAAACTTGCGGAAGGCCTATAACATGATTTAATACCCATGTCGTAATCTTTTGAGAAATCTGTTTAACGTTTTGATCAATCTGCATATAGTTTAATCATGCTTACATGTAGTGTTAAATAAATTGTACACAGTGTTAAATAAATTGCGTATCATATTTGCTAAGGTATGATCAAGGGCATAAGGCTATTGCTCGATCATGATGTAAAGGACCTTTTGATCAATGATTTCGAATTTGCTATGCAAACCGAGTGAGCCACAGCTGCTCGGGATTGTATGAGAAGGTTTTAAACTCAATAGTTTGGTCAATAATTGCATTTATATTAGTAGCCTTCTCTGTATTATTTTCCATCCACAGATGGGAATTCTACAGATTGATAACAATATGATGGAACAACTGATAGCAGATCGTATAGACTAGTAAGTCTTCTCTACATCCACATGTGAGCTTTCTTGCACAGAAGTTTATGCAGTTTATTGTCTGGGATTTTGAATATGGTAATTTACACCCACAGGTATAAATTAACGTATTTAAGTAAAGATTTTGGGGACAGTTTATCTATGTATATTCATGGTGGAGTGATGCAAAAAGACAACATATGTGAATTAATAGGAATTTCTCTCTATATATCCACAAGATGTGAGAATTTAACCTACAAAAGAAATTCATATATCAACTCTTTTGGTGATCACTAAAAAACATGTTTGATTCTCACCCACAGGTGTGAATCAATAATGTACAGATATTTAAGCATTATGGGATAGTTTATTCAGATATGTTTGTTTTTAAAAATTTTGAATGTCACAATGAACCTTAACTCCATTAGGCATATACGGTTTCGTTTTTGTTATATGGATTGTAACTTGATACATGTCCTATTTATCGGTTTTGATAAATCTCACCTATTTGAGTTGTTGATGATAATTTATTAATAGTGATCTTAAATAGTCATTAAAGTTGTTTTCATGACTCAAGGAAAGATAATTTTGGTTTATCACATAAAGGGAAACGTGAGCTATTTTTGGAACTTTCTTGCTTTGCTATATTGTTTGTTTATGTATGGACATGTTTGAGACTTGGTTGCCTTTTGTATGCATTTAAGTGAATGTTTTGTAGCATCAATGCAACTTCACATGTAAAGGGATTGATCCGTAGGTGATTTGGATTAAACCATGTACAGCTTGGACCGATCCACACGTGTTAAAAGTATTAACCGTATTTAATTGATTGAATCATGTAAAGTTGGATTAATCCATAAGGTTGTGTTCATCATAAAATAAATTGGCTGTTTTGTAAGGTCTATAATAATTTTGGTGTGTTGCTGCATGTGTTTAGGGCATGATTACTGTTATAGTTGACACTTTCAGTTTTAAATCTCAAGCTTAAAAGAAATTTGTTTTGTGAATATAAGTTTACATGCATTACAAGTATTAATTTGCAGATGTATTGCATTTAAGGAGCATCTCAATTTATTGCCATGGATATTGCATCATAGTTTTTTAATTCTCAGTTTTATCGACGTCTAATTATATGTCTTGTTATATAGAATTCGTGCTCATTATTAAGAAAGATGATCTAAATACCCAAGGAAGGATAATAATATTTTGAATGATCACCTAAATAAAACTTGGGCTTTTGCATGGCAAATTTTGGATAAAGTTTTGTTATAATTTGAAGGAAAAAAATCATGCAATATGAAGCTTAGATCATGTTTAAGAATATTGTACTATTGTTATTTCTTAATTGAATGAGTTGCATGGATCAAATTGCACTTCAATTAAGGCTTTTGAATCAAAAAGTGGCACATTGTAATATATAAAATACTCAAGATACGAACGATCTTTTGATTGCTCAAAGTGTTTAAACTTGATAAAGTGATATTTTATATTTTATCTTTGTGATATGGTATTAATTGTTTTGTTTGCACCTACATAGAACGTCATGTTGTATGTTTAGAATGCATAAGGATAACTAAATTTTGAGATGTATATTGTTAGCATTCATAAATTTATAGTTGACAATTTTTCAGTTTTGAACTATGCTAACATGTCGTCTGTTAGAGTGAAGTTATAATTCGAATTAACTAATGACAAAATTAGGCGAGAAGGATGATTTTCTAAGGTTTCTGTAGGCGCTGATTTCATGAAAATATGTTGAGAATTGAATTTTTGGTGAATTTATAAAATTGAAACAGATGCACAGGAATTTTCCTGACAGTTTCTGCATTATGTATAAAGATTGTTGAATGACTCACCTAAAGATCTTCAAATAACCTGAATTTTTGGTATGATGAGCATATACGTGCCTTCTTAAATATTGAAAAGTTTCGTAAGTTTTGGATATATAGATAATTTGTGAGAATTTTATAAGTGATCAGTGTTCAAGAAAAAAAAAAAACATGTGCAGGCAGTTTTCTGAGTAACCTTGTAGGACAATTTTAATACCTTTTAATTCGCTTAAAAGACTCCATATTTTTTCTATATGAAGATTAATGTCTCTAGTTTGTTTCCATGAAATTTGAGGGCAGTTAGACTTATAAATTAATTATGGTAAATTCTCAAGTAATAATATATCATTGCTGGAAATTTCTTGACAGTTTTGTGCATTTAGGCTTATACTGTGAAGTACATTAGGAGCACGGCTTGAAAGTTCTTTTACACCATTTTGTCAGTGTTTCTAATAATAAGGTTATTGGTGCACTATATATTGAAGTAGCAAAGTAGTGGTTGTTTGCCCAAGTGGGAGAAGTGATGTAAAGTTTTGGGCTTCACACTCAATACCTTATTATCTTGTATTTTGATAAGCTCATAAAGTTTTTCGAGCATACTTGAACTGTTTTCTGGTTGTTGACACATTGAAGTTTTACATCTTAAGTGTTGGTTTTATGCATCTATATGTTTATGACTAATGTTTGGATGACTGGCTGTTTTTCATTTTGGCTACTAAAGTTCTTCAATGCTTATGGTTTTTAGCATTTATTGGTTAAAGAAAATTTAATTGATATTTAAAGTACAAAGTGAATAAAGTTTAATGCATTCATGACGGTTTTGTTATTTCTCAACTAAAATCTGCATGACATGTTATATGTTTTTCAAGATATGTGTTAGTAAAGTGCTATTTTGAGAAATAAATTGAAGGAATTAAAGTTGAGGCCTAATCTTGAGGAAACAATTTCAGTGAAAATAATATGATTTGTTCTATGCTCATTTCTTGAAGCATGTTTTTGCTGCACAATGTGTGTTCGATGAGTGGGAGCATTCAATGATTTTGTTGCATAAATTTAGTTTTGACTGCTTATGATTAATCACTTAACGCTCTAGTTCTTCATTAAGGGCTTTAAGGCTAATAAGAACAAAGATTGCTTGAATGTGTTAATTGTTCTTGTTAATTCATATTTTCAGTTGACAGTGGTTAATCAATTACTTTTACCTTTCATTGAATTTATGATCACTAATAAGCATTAAGGTTTTTTGTTTCAAGCTTATAAGGTAGAAGGTAAAAGAAAGGAAATTGCATTGGTTGATTGATTTACTATATGAGGTTATTCTCAAAAGTGTTGATGGGAAATTTGATATAATTTTGTTATATCGTTTAGTTTGGATATGCAAAATCAGTGGGAGCTAAGTTTTATCTCACGTAGTTTCATTATTTTCTTGGAGAAAGTTCAATTATTTTTATAGCTATTTGGTTCAGCTTTTAAAATATTATGTGACTTCAGCTTTATGTTTATTATTCTTGACAAATGAATCCAGTTACATGTCATAATGCAGTATAGTAGCTACAGTCACTGCATAAGACATGAATTCATACCAGAGTCATTAAGGTGAGATCTTGGTAATCTCTTAAGAGAGGGCGTATGAATGAAAGTGACCTTTGTAAACACAAATTAAGTTTGGTCATGATCATTATGCATTCTAGTCTTGACGGAAGTCTCATGTGATCTTGAGAGCTTGTATGGGTAATTATAAAGACCTTGAAATATTGAAATGTTCAATAAGTCTTGATAGTTCCATGCTTGTTCTTTTTGATTGACAGTGACTTGATTAGGAATTATAGTTGAATTGAATTCCATAGGCCTTACAGTAATTGATATTGAGTTCTTGATGATCATTAGACCAAGTGGGAGAATGTTAGACGTGTAGATGTCTATCTCATTAAAGTGTGGTCTTATAATCATCAAAGGATTCTAAGACTTGATATCAATTAGGAGTTCAAATACAACTAAACCTGCAGCTCTATTAAAGTTAGTGTTTTAAGGCTAATATAAGAGCTAGAAGGATTCCCTATCTTAATTGTGGATTAGAAGTTATAAACCTAATGCAATAAGGACTTCTTGAGAGTTTCTTGATGGGCAAGACTCTTAGGTAGATGCATATAAATACAAGTGCCCCTGCTCAACCGATCATGCCAACTCCACACAAAAGAATTCACCCCATCTAGAATCAGCAGTATTAAGGGATCGGATTGAGGAGATGTGCTCTTGTATATTCTTGATATTTTCGACAACTCTAATGGAAGACCAAAGTCATGTGTTCTACTTATGTGCAGTCAATATAGTTTACACGAAATTGTTAGAAAAAATATTACCACATATAATCTACTTCCCTATTCGATAATAACATATCAGTTTTTGTGTGAAAACATAAATAAATTGGCGTGAAGAAAGGGTCCTTACTTATTGAGAAAGTTAAAAATTAGACAGGACCTGTATGTAGGCTTTTTATACTTTCAAAATCATCTAATGATATGAGCAATGTATGATGATGTGTCGGTAGACTTAATAAGAAATACGTATCATGTGAAATACCATTTTTATTTTGTTGTATTTTTTATTTATTAAAGTAAAAAGTGCGAATATATAGGTATTTTAATTATTATTTTTATTGTATGCAGCAATAAGAACTTACATGTAACGAAGATGCCACCGTGGCAATATTTCAAGTTTATCACATATTGCTATGTCGTAATGTTTGTTTTCTCACTTGGAGCACTGTAATTAGTTTTTTTTGGAGAACTAAATAATAACATTGCATTAAGAAGCAAGCATAACATCATAAGTAAGAATGAGAGATAACCATTAAGGTTTGTCTTCTATCCAAACTATAAGGTCCGAAAAAGAAAGTGCAAAAGTAATATTGTACTGTAATCAGATTAAATGTCTAATTAATGAAAAAGGAGAAAAGAGAAAGAGAGAGAAAACTATCGCTGCATGGCCACCCTTCAAATGACCTATTTGCAAATGTAATAAAGAACTGAGACATAAAAGAAATGGAATGATTTCATAATTGAATAGATTTGCAAATTAATGTAAATTACCTTACAAGTGTGTTTGGTTAAGGAAAAAGGGGTTTGAGAGGAATATTTCATTTCTCATCCACTGGGAAAAAGAAAAAAGAAAAAAGAAAAAAAAGACCTTTCTGCAAACTAGTCGAGATGCGGAGTGGAATTTTCTGGGCTGGGTTGAGCTGGACTGGGCTGGGCTTTTGAGAGAGAGAGGAGAAAGAGGAGAGAGAGAGAAATAAATAACAAGAGTCTAGGGGTGAAGAACCTTGGGGGACACAGCCCTGATTTTCCAAAACCAGCAACTTGCATGTCAACAAACCCCACTTGAATGTGGAATTCACTGAACCAAACCTTTTTTTGGCTCTCCTTTCTTTCCCTCTCCCCCTAACATAATAATAATAACAATAATAATCTATATATATAAAGGCAGAAGAAGGCCTTAAATAATAATAAAGAAGGGAGGAGATGGAAAAGGAAAGCAAAGGATAGTAATAATAATACAAATACAGTGCAACAACACAAAACCCATCAAAATTCATTCCGTTCCTTAAACAGGTTCTTCCTTTTCAGTTTTCACCTTCCTCATTCCTTCCTTCTTTATCCCCGCAACCCAGCAGCCCCTTTCAGAATTCTCCTTGTTGATGATTATGTATTTATTCTGCCGTAGCCCGGTAAATCGAGGCCGTCTTTGACTCTGCGAAGAGAGTTTTGTGTTCAAAGTGGAAGAGCCCTAGATAGACACTGAGATGCAAAAAGCGCTCAAGGGGACCTCTCTTTCTTCGTGCTTCATTCGGAAATTTTCCTACCAAGATCACCAGACTCAAACACAAACGCATCACAGGTATATATATCTATCATCCTTTATAATTTGTTGTAGATTCCGCGTCCTCTGCTTTTCTATTTTTGATTTTCCTTGTTTCATATCCTTGAAAGCCAAAAACCATGATTAAAAAAACAAGAAAAGAAAGATAGAGATTTCATTTCAGGGATTTTTTTTTCCCTCCCTATTTCGTTAGTTCATTTGTTGGGTTTGGGGGCCAAAGGCGCACGCTTTAAAAATATTTTATGCTTGTTTAGTTTGTTTTTGTGTTTTCCATATGTATGCAGCATGCTATTGTACATCAACATCCGCAGTAAGATTCATTGATGTATGAACATAACATATGTTATTCGGTGGAATATATATTTGTTCCAACAATATACAATATATTCTCTTTTTCTTTTAACTTTTGGTGGCTCATGTTCTCTTGATTTGGCTTTCAATTTTCGATTTCGATTGAAATTCTTATTCAGTTGGATTATTGGGAACGACGTCTCATGGTTTGTGCATTGAAGACTTGAAGGAACTAATCACGTTTTCTTGCGATTTCTAGCATCTCTCAAACAAGTCTGAGCGTCATTGTGGAAGTTGAGATCTCAGAAGCATCAAGCATCACACAGATTCAGTGAGTTGTGGGCTGCCGCTGCATTGCATTGGATCTTGTTATAACAGTTGGTTTAGATTTGTATAAAACCGGCATTAGTTAAAAGTGCGTTGGAGAGTTTGAGTTTTAGGGAGAAAATTGGGTCTTGAAGAAAGAATAATTCTCAGTGTCTGTGATTCTACTCAGTTGGGTGCTGTTTGTGATTTGGGGGACCAACACATAAGTAACTTGTAAATGAATTTTGATGTTCCTGAAGCACATCAGGTAAGACTAGTGTCACAAGGTTTTATTGATTTGCAAGATCGTTGTTCAAGCTGCATCATGGATGTTAAAACAAGGAACGTTTCTGGTGCCCCAGCAGATGAAGGGCATAAACTAGAGTATCATCATCAGAGACAAATCAAGATGACAGAATACCGTCGAACACTATCACACGGTAGAGGGAGTGGCAGAAGACTGCTGCCGGCAAGCTACTTCAGCCTCGAGTCATTGCTTTTGCTTTTATGCCTCACGGCGACTCTGTTGATCCTTCCTTTGATACTTCCCCCGCTACCTCCCCCACCCTTCATGCTGCTGTTGCTTCCCGTTGGCATTCTAGCAGTGCTTATGATCTTGGCTTTGATGCCTTCTAATGTGAGGGATTTGACTTATACATACGTCTAAGTAACTGGTGTGTTTGTTTCCAACATAAAGATATGCACGCACCTCTTTCATCATACAATTTTTGTACTTAACTAAATGTATTTTTCTTTTGGGGATCAAACACTAAATGTTCAGTACAAGAAATACACTTGTCTTTTCTTCGTCTTCTTCCTTAACCCTTGGCAAAATGTTCAATACAGTACAACAATATAACAGGATGGAACAAGTGAGACATATGAGGAGACTAATTTCACGGTAAATGGATCGTGATTCATGTCATATATACCCATATATTTCTCTCTCATAGAACCAAATTTTGCTACAGTACGACCAAATCTAATCGATAAGGTTGCGGAGGCTTTCCAGAAATAGGCTGCCAAAACATTTTTATATGGTTATTTTTCGTTCTGTGTAAGCTGTCGTTTGAGAAAGTGAACGCTAACCAAATGTGATTTAGGTTAGTTGTCAAACCAGTTTGCACGTTCTATCTATGTGAGTAATTTAAAATATCGTCTATTAAAAAAAAATAACACTACATTATTTTAATAATGGAGATCTCACTCCCACTCGCAGATAGTATCAATATACCCACTTTAACAATACTACTTCAGCACCTTTTCTAGTTTCCTCCTCTCCATATTTTCTAGTTTTCGTCTTACCGAATAATAATTACCTTCTTGTGACTTTATCTGAGTTATGCTAAAGAGGGTGTATTCAATTTAGATTTTAAATGATTTTAAAAGAGTTATAAAGTTGATGGAGTTTAATTGAATTTAATTGAGTTTGACTGAATTCTACAAATTCCGCATAGATTTTGACTGAACTGGTGTATAGATTTTCAATGAGTTTGTTAGAGTTTTATTATTGATTTTAATGGAGTTTATAACACTCAAAAAACAAAAGGTTTAAAGGTGATGACGGTGGTGGTGATGGCGATGGTGGTGGCAATGGTGGTTTATGGGTGATGGTGGGGGAGGTAGTGGTGTTGAAGGTGGGGGTGGCAGTGGTGGCTGCGGTGGGAGTGAGATGGTGGAGGTGGCGGCGGCGCAGTTATGGTGATGATGTTGGCGGTGGCTGTGATGGTTGTGACGGTGGGGTTGTTGGTGGCGACGGTGGTGGTGGTGGTGGTGGTGGTGGTGGAGGTGTTGGCGGTGGTGGTGGCGGTGATGGTCTTTGGCGGTGGTGGTGGTGACAATTGGGGTAATGGTGAGGCTGGTAGTGGGGGCAGCGGTGGGTGGTGGTGGAGGTGGTGGCGTCGGTGGTGATAGCCATGATAAGATGGTGGTAGTAGAAGTGGTGAAATCATATCCCGATAATAAAAATAATATATTTATCAAAATCTCTAGGGGAAAGAAAGATTTGTCATGGCCTAAAATTAGTCTATAATCAAACGAAATTCACAACTTTTTGTATTTTCTTTAAAATCAATGAATTTTTTAATACATCCAAACTTTTATGAAGTCTTTTAAAGTCGTAATTGAATACATCCAAATTTGAATTGAGTTTAAAAAGTATGAATTGAATACCCCCAGAATTGTATAGACTTCTATAAAATCGTGATTGAATACACTTGAACTTTTAAACTTCTTTAAAATCTAACTTGAATACACCCCACTAAGTACTCAATCACCTCTTCTATGCCTATCCCTCATTCCAATCCATGCCTCAAAACCCTCTCTCTAAATTCTTCCATTTTCTCTAAATTTCTACTCCCGATATGAAGGACTTCGCTATGATTTGCCTATATGTATCTCACCATCTTTGTCAAATTAGGATTTCTATTCGCTATTATGCAACTCTTATTCGCTTTTATGCATCTTGAGGTTGATTCTTCCCCAGATTTTCCTTTTTTTTTAAGGACATTTCCTATTGAAAGGGGCGATAATATATTGAACTTACACACAACGCGGATGTTAGGACTCAAACCCAGGACCTTGCCTGGGTGGGTTCTATGGTGGCGTGACTTCAATCCATTGTGGTAGTCATGATTTAGGCTTATAGTTTAATTTAGGGTTTTGTTTGTTTTGGGCTGTGTGGGTTTGGATATGGCCAACAGATTTTGGTGATTGGGATGTTTTAGTTTACGCGGATTTTGTCCAATTTAGTTTTTTCCTTTTGGGTTGTTTTTCCCCTTTGAGTTGTTACTTTTGTAGTCATGTCTTGTAGATGCTTTTTTGGGCTCATTTGGTACACTGTATTAGACTTTGGATAGGAGTAAATAGTCCATGTCAGGTGTTTGGTGTCAACTTGTATTATTTAATTACTTGACTATTTTAAACGGGTTGGGCTTTTAATACTCTCCTTACCCGACTAACTAATACAACCCACACACCTCGGTTTAAATAATACACGCTTAATTATACAGATAAGGAAAAAGAACAACCACGTTCACGTGAAAAATCCAACGAAGCTATTTTCATCTTCTTCTCCCTAAGGTTCTTCTCTACTATCTTCTCCAAGGTTATTCTCTTCACTCGTCTCTCTCTCTCTCTCTCTAATATGCTTCTTCTCTCTTCTTCTGTCTTTATCCTCACTTTTATTTTTTATTTTTTTATATATTTCCTCGTTTATTAAATTTTTGTTGAAATTAGGTTATGAGTTTTTTCTTTTTGACTTTTTTCTTGATGTATTGGAACACTACATGCGGCTGTGTATCCAACTCAATAATCAAATTATCAAATTATCATCATGCGGTTGTGTATCAAACTCAATACATGGTGCTGAGTTTTTCTTGCGTTTTTTTCTTTATATATTTCATCTTCTCCAGTATCCAACTCAATAATCAAATTATCATCCCAAGTTAGCGATTAGAACAATACATGCGACTATGGTTTTTTTGCTAGATTTTTTTTTTCTACTTTTGGTGCTTTATTGGTTTGTTTTTTGGTTATATGAAAAAAATCTTGGCAAAAACAATTGAAAAACAAATCTTGTCATATGAATCTTATAAAAAAAATTTCGTGTCATTTGAATTTCAATTTCCACTTAAATTATCCAAGAATTTTTTGTACAAAAATAGTCTGATCCGATGTTATCCGGAACAGCACCAAACACAATATAGTTTAGTCAGACTATTTATCCGGAACAACACCAAATACCTTATAATATTATGGATAAACAGTCAATGCTCTCTGAAACAGATTAATACTATCCGATAGAAATTAATCAGTACAATCCGACGTACCAAACGAGCCCTTTATGTATTGCTGAAGTTTTGACTGTATTGCAGTCAAGTGGAATATCGTCGCTTTTCACTTTATATCCCCCTTGTCGTCTTTACGTTTAGGTTTGAATAGTTCCCAAGTCAAGAATTTCCTCAGTTTTTTGGTCGGTGGCTCTACCTATGTCTATGCGCACGAAAGAAAGGTGGCAGAGAAAGGGCTGCTGAGTCTGATGAGATAAGTACCATTTCATTGGGATGCATCAACAACATTCCATTGTTCACTCTCTGCTGTGAAACTTCCTTTGACATTATTTTGGGTTTCTACATCCAACCAAGACAAAAACAAGGGCGACCGTAAAAGAAAAAAAAGCCCCCAACACGAGGTGGAGAGGAGAGGAGAAGCAAAACTAATTAAAAGTACAATGATAGATATAAGATAATCGTAGTCAATATACAAATGCATCATATTTCAACTCTTTTCGCATGCACATTCAGACTATTAAAATATGTGTCATGTAGAAGAACTAAATTACAAGGCAACCACATGATGGAAATAAAATTGACAAACCTTGGCTTTGTCATCTGAACCCAGCTAAGATTTTATTATCCATCACATATATCAGATAGTGAGGGGATAAAAAAGGGAAGCTAAACCCCAAAAGTAAGTAACATCTTTGCTATGCATTGCTCGGTGGATGAAGTAAAAATCGAGGAAGATGATGCTCCAGAACAGCCAAGAGCTCTCCGCACTGGCTCACCCCTTCTAAGACCCCACCGCCAAGCCTGCTTACAGCTTCAACAACCTGTCCTCTCAGCTTTTGTGACAACAAACAGCCACCTGCCTTGACACACTCCCTATACAGCGGCAGGTAAGCAATCGTTACCCTCAGAGGGGCTGTTAGATCTCTTAAGCAGATAGGAGATCCACCCCATTTTAAAATCCTCACCAGGCTCATGTAATGTTCTTGTCCTTGTCTTATTCCACGCAAGAAAGCTTCCTCTGACCAGTGCTCCCGAAGAAAAGCTTTTAACTCAGGAGCTACACCCTCATCATCAGACCGAGCAATACTGTCTGCAACAGCATAAGTAGCTGCAGGATCACCTAAGAAGTCGGAATGGAGAAGAAATGCAACACCATCAAGAGAACCACCACTTCGTTCACCAGCAGCCTTCAGAATTTCAATGCTTAGTGCTGCAAGGACATGATGAGGAACATGAGGAAGGAGATAGGCAGCAACATCAACTTGGCTACTAGAAGTTGCGGCTGTGAGTGCAAGGCAGAGCTCCATGTCTCGGCAACCCCTTTTCACAAACCACTCAACAACCTGCATACAGCCCCTCTCAGCAGCTCTCATTAGGGGGCCCAAGAAAGCTATGGCATTACCCTCTTCCACAAGGCATTCCATAGTACCAATCTTGCAGTAGTGAGAAGCAAAACCCAAAGCCAGGTCAACATCAACATCCAAACTGTTCCTTTGGGCAATCTATCAACACAAAACCCAGATGCCAAATATAAATAAGATGAAAAGATTCCAGACAAACTATATATCATAACAGCAATTTTGGGTCTCAATCTTCTTCTCAAAATTCTCCTAAACCCTGATGCCAAACGAAAATGAGAAGAAAAGATGCCAGTAGAACCATATATCATAAAAGCAAATTTTGGGTCACAATCTTCTTCTCAAAATTCTGCTAGAACTGATACATAAGCAAATCATTTAATCAAGTATGCTTCAGCATAAAAGAAGCAACAACGAATAATGTCAATGTCAGAAAAAAATATTAGGGTTTAGGAGAATTTTTTCTGACAACAGTTAAACGTAACTAAATTATAATTGATATTAACGCTACAAACAGAATATAATACATAAAAACATCATTTATAATTAGTTGTTATAGTTAATCTCTACAGTACAAAAAACTTGAAGTTATACATGAAAACATGCATTGATTAAGTTCAATCAGTGCCTGGAAAAGAATTGTTACGTTAACAATATGTGAATGACTAAAAAAAATTAGTGAGAAATATGTCTACATGAAGAAAATAAACGTTTTCCAATTGTATTTAGAAGTAACGATTTTTTTTTCAAATTTAGAGTAAAATGCATTTCCTCTATTTCAGTTTAAGGGAAGTTGAATGCTTTACAATAATTTTTTCTATTATATTCTGTTTGTAGCGTTAATATCTATTATTTCTGAATTTATCCTTTAAAAAAAAGATACACTTTTTTTGAAGTAAATGCATTAAGGACAATCAACCTCATTCTCTTTTTGAATCCAGAGAGTTAATATACATTTTTAGGAATAGCCCTTTTTTTCCGATTATTTGATATTTGGATTCTGCCTCATTATTATGATTAGTAAAATGACTTCTTTTCAAAAAAACAAAAAACAAAAAACAAAAAGATTAGTAAAATGACTAAGCAGTGATTATATTACACGAGAACATTGATACATCATACATGAACAAGCAACCATGACACATCTGTCTTTCAGATGAATGACAACTAGGAATGACACGCTCTAAGAATCTACAATCTAAGATGGTAAGTATCTGAAAAATTCATAACTACATACATACAACTATGCTTGTTAACATACAGCCTACTTTTGTTTAGTTTCTTGTGAAAAAAAATTCCAAAATGAATCCTTACCCACCTGATGTTCTTAGGGTGCTTTTCTTCCATTTTTGGCTTTTGTGGAATGTTAGAATCATCAATCATGGCAGGCATGAATGAATGAATCAAGTATAGATTCCTTTTTTTTTTCTTCCTTTCACTTCTTTTATCAGCTCCTAGTGTGTCATCGTGGAATTGGTGAAGTCAGAAAGCATTCTAATAAAATAGCTCATGATGCCAGGCTGCTCTTTCTCTAAAGGTTATTTTGTAGCGTGGTATAGTAATATAATTTACACCTTTCTAATTTTTTCACAAAAAAAAAACATGACTAATTTTCCACATAAACTACAAATAGAAAAGTACTCAGGCAAAAAATAATATCCAAAAGCTAGGAAGGCAAATAAACATTATCATGACATCTAAACAAAATATTAAAGTCACCTGCAATAAGATGCGCACAAGCTCTGTACTCCCAAAACGAGAGGCTTCAAGAAAACACTGATTGACATTGTCCGCACCCCCTTCCACCAACATACCCAATAAACCATGAATTGCAGTTGCTGAGATCCCAGATGCCCAGCCACAGTTGAATGAACTAGAGAACAGAGTTAGGGGAAAGCAAGCAGCATCAAAGGCCTCTGTGAAATCCTTCCCGGAAAGCTGGTTACCAGCAAGATCTATGAACGTCTTAAATGCTGATAACTGGAGTTGGATCTCAACAGATGAGCTATTGTTAACTCTATCCTTTTTACCCTGACAACGAGAATGGAAGCCTATACATTTCAGAGCCCATTCAGTAAACTTTTGAACCTTAGCACCAGCTTCTGCCTTCAAGACCTCATCTCCATTGCATTCCTGGAGACGCTCATGCAACCTATCCCAAAAAAAAAACAATGAAGCAAAAGGCACACCAATTCCAGGATTAAAGGAAAAAAGACTGGCAATGTGCTCAGCAGACACTAAAAAATACCAAACTATACTTTGTACTTCAAATAAAAGAAGGGAAAATCAAAGGAGATAAAGGAATGAAATCTATGCATTCTTAAGTTTTCATAGCAAGTGGTGCTCTCTCTCGAACTGGCACATAAAATTTACTAAAATATGATAACTACAAAAACTGAACACATGCACCTTTTCTGCTCACTTCATAAAGAATTTAAGAACAAGAGCAAGGCATAAACGAACTAGAACTATACAGTTCAATCACAAACTTCAATAAATAGAGTAATTTTATCCTACTAGTAAGAAAGATAATGCATCCTAATCTGCATCCTAATCTACCTAGTCCTCCTCATTAGTTAAAAAGTCTTCATCTTCAATTCTGGAAAAGACTGCTGTAGTCTTTATGAACCCATGCACAGACACCCATGCAAAAACACAGCAATATTTGTCGTTACACAAATGCAAAAGGTCAAAGAAAAAAAATCGACAACTACTTTCTCAAATAGATGGCAAAAACAATAGCTCTCAGTGCATGCTAAGTGGCATCCCTACAAATTCAGCATGTATATCAACAATATATATTGCATGTCCGTAAGCTTGTACTTGCAAACCGTAAGAAGCATACATAAACACCAGAGAAAAGGATATGCTCCCTTGCTAAGAAATTGCTATACACTTAGGCTGTGTTTGGTTCATGGGAAAGGAGGCTTGGGGATGGGAAATCAATTGTTTTCCCATGTTTGGTAAGTCCAGGCATGGGAAATGATTGTCTGGCACATGGGAAATTATGGGGGGGGGGAATGTAACCTCCTCCTCCCTTGGGTTTCATTTTCCCTGCCAATGGGAAAGTTTGGGAAACAGGCCAGCATTAAATGCGCACTTTTCATGACCATTAACAATTTAGAATTACAATATAGCATTAAATGCATTCTATTATTATTTGATTTCATATGGGTATAATTAGAAAATTAAACAAACTTTGTTTTACATTCCTACATAAACCAAACATGGGAATGGAAATAAAGTGGTATTTCCCGGTTACTTTCCCAACATTACCGAACATGGGAAAGGAATCTTCCATTTCACATCCCTTGGGAAATGACATGGGAAATGATTTCCCATCAAATCCTTTCCGTGAACCAAACGGGGCCTTAATGATTATATATTATATAACGTATGCCATGCAATTAACAGTCCTCCATCACTCACAATTCAGGCAATTTATCAAAAATAGCCAAAATTTACCCCCCACTTTCATGAATGTCAATTTTATAAAAACTTTCAAAAATAGCCAAAAACTCACTGAAATATACTTTAAATACCCTCAAAACTAAAACCCACATAAATAAATAAAAGTAAGTCTGTCAGACAAAGAAAGCCTGCATTGTTTACATTTAGGGACCCAGAAACACTGTTACTCTCTCCATTCTCTTTAGCCTCTGTCACTCTCTCCTTTTTCTTGCTAATTGCAGCAAATTAACTAGCTTGTCTTTCTTTTGTGCCTGAAGTGGACCTGACAAAAATTGGTCTAGTTCTCCTTAAGATGATTCTTCCCCTATGATTGGAGTTTGTTCATCTGGTAAGCCTCAAATTGGTGGATTGGGAAGGCAATCTAGTCAAAGCAGTCAAGCTGAAGCTAAATCTTTTATTTATTTATGTGGATTTTAGTTTTGAGGGCATTTATGTCTATTTAGGTGAGTTTTTGGCTATTTTTGAAAGTTTTTATAAAAACTGACATTTATGAAAGTGGGGGATAAATTTTGGCTATTTTTATATAAAAACACCTAGATCACGCTACATGCCTCTAACTGAATTCTCTGATTTTCATGCATGCAAAAGTTTGTTTTACTAAATCACACCCACTGGGAAATAAAAAACCAGACCAATTAAAATTGGTAAAGTTATCAGAAAAATATACTGCTTAACCAAATTTAGTAGTTTGGTTACTGAGGTCCTACAACAGTACAGAAAAAATGATCACTCATTAACTACAGAAGATATAGCAGAACCATACATGCTGTCAAATCAAATTCAATCTTCTCAGAAAGATAATAAAATAAATAAATATTTCCCCATATAAGACTGAAAACAATAAGCCTTACCTTTGGGCCATTACTGTGACTGTATCTGCAAGACTCATTGTTCGGCTCTGACAAGCAGAGACACATGAAGCAAGAAATGAAGTCCTCAAGGCAGCTCTGGTGAAGTCATACGCACCATTGACAATTATCTTCTTAATCAATCCCGTTATCCCATAGAGCTCTTGTTGTGTGCTCAAGAACCATATTGAATCCAGAGTGATGCACAAAGCATCATTCAAGGTTTGTGGATCAGCTAACACGATCAAACTCTCTGCAAGTTCCCAATCATGAGAACTCACAGCACCCTGAAACAAACGACCCAACTCAATCCTATCTTGTCTACTGAGTTTCTTCTCTTGCTCAATTTTCTCATTCTTCTCCAGGTTGGAATCCACCACAGCCGCCCGAGATTTGAGTTTCTTCTTGGCACTACAACTACAATTAGTGGACATTCTTAACTCCTTCCTGACGAGGGGTGCTTCTCTAGAAAATAACACATTACTTCCCTCCACTTTGTCTGATGCCAAACTTTGAATTCCATTATTTGGACAATCAATTCCACTCTGTTCAGCTTCCATTTCAATATATGTGGGGTCTTCAGAATTAGTCTCGTCAACCACAATCCAACCACCATTACCCTCAACAGGTGCCATCTCCTTTTCCATCCTCACCCTGTATAGACTATTCTATTCCACTTCCCCCTAATTTCCGTAATTTAAAATAAAATTAAAGGAAAAAACCCCTCTAATCAGGCTATCACACAAATTTCCCAAAAAGCATCATCAAACAGCCCAAGTAGTAACAGAAAGTATAATGGATGAAACCCATCGCTCACGATTCCAATTCCAACAACACCAAATGGTTAATGTACGAATTGGTTACAAAAGTTTACTCCCTTTTTATCTTTCTCCTCCTTCGATCACTGCTCCACTTGGAGTTAGGCGAACAAATCGAAGAGCAAAGTCCTCAACAGGCAATGGAATTAAAATAAGGCCTAAATTCTCGAATTCCTATACATGTTGGTGTTAAGAGACAATCCAGAACAAGCAAACCAGAGAAACAAGTTCAAACCTACCAGGCATACCCGTCAAATATCAAATGTCAGAGAGGACCGCAGTCGCAAGAACACTGGGAAAACCCTAGAAACCCTCTTTCAGCGAATCCGAAGGAATTCCAGCAATATATCAAGGATGGAGAATCACCCTACAACACCCAGAGCCTCGTTCATCAACATGTTAACAAAAATACTAACAAATTCGTTAAAGACATCAAATTAAAATAAAAAATAAAAAAACCTATCTAAAACAAAAACAGAATCTGTTAGGGAAGGAGGAAAGAAAGGAAAGGAAAAAGTAATGCAATCGAAAATGAGTGCATAAATAGTAAGAACTTAAATAAAGAGTAAAAAGCAAAACGAAAAAGACATGGAATGAATAAATAGATGGCAAACCTCTGATTAATTGTGGTGGAGGAGAGAGACTCGTCAGAGAGCAAAACCCTGTGATGTTGAATCATTCCCTTCAATTTTTTCATTTCCTATCTGGAAAACCATTAGAGCATCTCCAAGGGAGATGTCAAATGCTAAACATCAAATTTAAATTTGATGGCTTATGTGGCAATTTGACATATTGTGAAACTTTTTATCCAACCGATATGTCAAATATACATATTATTTTATTATTTTTAAAGGCAAGTGGGCTCAATATTTAAGAGTAAAATATTAAATATGGTAAAAACTATACATTGATGAGGAGAGAATGAGTGGGCCCAGCATTAAAATAATAATAAAATAATAAAAGACATCTCAAGTTGTGGGCTGTCAATTTTGACAGCAAAAGTAAAGGATGTCAATCCAGCTAGGATTTGGCATCTCGGTTGGAGAATTAAAATTGTTATTTTTTTGGGTCAAAACTTGCCACATTGGAATTGGCATATCGGTTGGAGATGCTCTTATAGATGTTTTTTGTTTATTTTATTTCCTTTATTATTCATTTTTGTAAGGAATCTGCCAATTTGCTCCTTGAATTCTACGATCACTGTCAATTCGTCTCCGAATTAAATTTTCTAAATTTTAATAAGATCCAATTTGGTATTGATGTGCTGTAAAAATATTCACTGTCAGATTTGCTATGAGAGAAATTAGCTGTGAAAAAAAGTAGTTTGATATTTGGTAAACTTTTTGTTAGAAATGCGGTTGGTACAAAAAAAAAGACGAGGTTATTTTTGGAATTTTGAAAGTTTTATTAAACACAACGTTTCTTCAAAACCGATTCCCGAATAATCAAAAAATGAAAGCATCTTATCACCTGCTTTCCCTAATTGCTTTATCTCACAACAATTATTCAAAATAAGTGATTTTATTATCTTTTACCAAACATGTTGGGCATTCAAAATTTTCAAAATAATCACTTATATCCTCAAGTAAGCAATGTCAAATGAACACTAAGGCCAGTTTGGCATTGTTGTGCTATGAAAATAATTACTTTGAGATTTGCTGTGAGAGAAATCAGCTGTAAAGGAAAGCAATTTAGCGTTTGGTAAACTAAGGGCCAGTTTGGCATTGCTGTGCTGTGAAAATAATCGCTGTCAGAATTGCTGTGAGAGAAATCAGCTGTTAGAGAAAGCAGTTTGGCGTTTGGTAAACTTTTTGTTAAAAGTGTTGTTGGTACTAATTTCTGTATAATCAAAAAATAATTACTGCATAATCATTAAACCCAGCGCCTCTTCGAAACTGATTCCTGCATAATCAGAAAATGAAAGCACCTCATTAGCTGCTTTCCCTTATAGCTTTCTCTCACAGCAATTTTTAACAATAAGTGATTTTTTCATAGTTTACCAAACGGGCTGGACTTCCCAAAATTTTTAAAAAATCACTTATCACCCCAAATAAGCAATGCCAAACGGGCACTAAATAGTAAAACTAATGTTAGTTCAAAAATCAATTTATGAGTGTTTGGTAAAAATTTTTGTAAAAGTACAGTGATTGTGTGTAATGACTAAAAAGTACATAATGTTAAGAGATTTTTTTTTCTTTATGTTCGTCTGGAAATGCTTCTGAACACCTTGTGATGCCCCTAGCCGCTGAGCAGGCTGTACTTTGGCAACTTAGCGGCTTTGTGTTTGGTTTGCTTGTGCTTTAAGGAACCTGATATGGGTTCGGAGACTGTTCCTTAAAGGGATGCGAAAGGCGTGCCACTACTAGTGATACTCTTCTAGTAGAAAGAGGAAGGGTTGATGGATATGACTACGCTAATTTGTTCTTTCTTCTAACCAAGGCCACTGTGCTTCAAAGAGGGGAATCTGGCTTTAGATAGGTTCTTTCTCTGCCTCAATGAAGAGGACTTTCAATGTTTCAAGTATAATTAAGCAAACTGCAGGAAAGAAAATGTTCTAGTTCGTTGATCGAACTGAACACTCAATGCCAAATCTTTGTACTAAAATCAGTCCGATAAACATGATATTTTCATTGATGATCGAATACAAGCCTAGTTAGACCAAGACTGATCTAAATACAATAAATCAACAAACAATAAAATCTAAAAATGGTACAATCGGACAGAAAATCTGCAGTATCGGACAGAAGACATTAGTCTGTCTGCGACGGTGTCGTGTTGTCCGATGCTAGCAAACTAATAATACTTGCGACCAGAAGCTAGCCAGTATCACAGGTATGGAGACTTGTTTTGAAATGGGTGAGTTGGAAATCGAAACCAACTATCAAATCATACCAAGCGTTGCTGGCAGAGCATATAGGTTACAAACAATGGCAACGTTATTCCAATCAGGAGTTGTCAACTGGGAATTAGACAGAGCTATGTGTTTGGGAAAAGAAGAGAGTTCCAATAAGGAGTTGTCAACTGGGAACTGAAAGAAAGCGAAGGGAATTGAGTCCAGTCTTGGCTTTGTCTGCAGAGAGACACTTTGCAAGAGATTGAGTTTAAGACATTGAGTCTTGATTTTGAGACGTTGAGTCTGGCTTTTTGGCTGAAGTTGTGTGTTTTCGCGCTGTCATTAAGACTTAGTATATATAGACAGACTAGTCCCCTTGCTAGTGATGTCTAGAGGGCCCTTTGGCTGAAGTCGTAAATGGTTGTAGCCTGTTTGCCACTTGTGAAAAACCTGCTCCTGCTGATGTGACCTGGAAATGAACAAGAAATCGTCAAAGTGAAGATTTTCTGGTGTGTAGCGGGGCAATCTTGCAGGTTGATTTGAACCAGAAAATCTTGGGGATGGCTTCCCAGTACTTTGTGCTGATGGGTTAGACCTCTTCTGATGGGAATAGTGGACATACCGCATTAAATGCGGTGGCAATCGCATTAATGGTGGTGTGAAACGCCTCTACTTATTACGCTCCTCCACTTGCTGTAGACCATACTTCCTCTGATTTGGTGGGTCATGTTCGGATTTTCCAGTTATTAAACCAAATCGTGATGAGGTTTGGCCAATCTTCGAAAAAATCCAACTTGTGAGAGAGATTTCCTTAAGGTACTTGTTTCGAATATTTTCTGTCCGAAAGAAGACGTGGCATTTGTATTTGGAAAGAAACGTCTGATGCGCATGTATCCCCGAAGCGCCTTGTTGGCCACATACTTTTTGGTCAATAATTGCAGCTGGAGGGCCGTTTGGGCTCGGCTGACTCCCATTTTGGGCTTTTACGAATGTGGGACGAGCCTTTGACGCCTTGGGCCTTCCGTCCACCCAAAGTTTGACTTTCAAAGCTGCAGAACAGGACTTGTGCTATTTTTGGTACGAACACTTTCTAAATTAGTGAAAATAACACTTTTTTTTTTGGAGCAATAACACTTTCACTTTGACTTCTACAATTCTTTTGTTAACTATATTTCAATTATAAAGTAATGAAGTCATTATTTTAGATAGCAATATCTTTCCAACATACATAACAGTATCTCCGAATGTCATGAACAATTGCAAAACTGAACATATGTCCATTAATAATTTTGTTTACCACTATAGTTTATATCTCCATACCCAACGGTCAATTGCAAATTAATTGTCAATTCCCATTGAGTCCCGTCGAGTATACTCCATGCCCATCATCATCAATTTCTTCTACTCTTTTAATTTCTACTCCTACTTGCATTATTGAATATATGCATTCCTTCCCTTTTATTTTTAAGTTAATTTAGAAATTAAAACAGTAAAACAAATTGATGATGATGGTCTGGGAGATTTGGTCTCTTCCTGGTTTTTTTTTATAAAAAAATTATCTGAGTCTCTTCCTAGTTTATGTACATGATTATGCAGTGTTTTGGGTTGCTAGTTTCATATTGTTTTCTCGAACCTTTTGGGATTTATAATGAAGGTTTCATTCTGTACACCAAAAAATAAATAAATAAAACAGAAACATCAAAACCAAAACAGGATGACAGAGACTTCACCCAGATACAAACTAAAAAACGTAATAAAAACCAAAACAGAATGACATAAATATCACCCAGATGTAAACTTAATATTGGGTAAAAACATAAGACCCAATCCATGACCCAAGATCTTAAACTTCATGATTTTCACAATAGCATTAGGCGGAAATTCAATTAAACTTAAATTACATACATACCTTGAATGATTAGTCTTCTACTATATTAAGATATTTGTCTTGAGCGATTCGTAGGCGAGCCGTCAATGTGAAGGAAATAGATTTCTCTCTCTAGCCTTTTGCACGTTTAGAAAACTCTAATACGTGTTTTCATCAGCGTACACATAAGATGGGCATGTGCACTATTATAGGCAAGAGAGAGGATCCGTTTCCTAGTGAAGCCCATAATCAATTACCACCCATCACGGTAATAAAATAGGAAACTACTTCTCTTTATTTGACCAATATAATTATTATGAATAATATTTATTAAACCAATTAAACAATTTATTTACCACATAGGTCACTTCATGTGGACCACACAGAATATTTATAAAATATTCTTACATTCTCCCACTTGGCCCATATGATAAATTTACTTCATGGTTCAATAAATAAACATTACGCGCGCGATACATTCAGAACAATCCTCACTTTCATATGGTCGACATAAATACTGCATTTAAGCAATTGTCTAATGCGAGTCGTGGCTGTCATACATCAATTAGCGATATAACCCCTTCCACGTACCACAACATTAGCAAATCACCTAAAACAGTCTGTAAGTGAGAAGTATCATAAAAGGTCCAATAATGTCTTGTCAGAGACTATTCCTGTTATCATTCATCCAATCTCATTCATGTATACATACAATGGAAAACAGGAAATAACATAAACACATTCAATTATTGAGCTCAGAGTGTCAAACTAAATAAACTGTCATTATGCAAAACCACATCATAAATACTATTACGGTTAACGACCAAGAACAATCCCTTCAACATAATCAGTAATTTCTTTGGTCAAAACATTTTATTACTTGATTTGCAAGCATAAATTTTGTCTTTATAGACATTCATTGTTTCTTAACCTCCTTAATGACAAGGTATATAATTCCATTATGTTTAGCACTCTTAGAGCACCAGTCATTCTTGGAGAAACGACAATTGCGGCATCAACATAAATTCTTAGCGGCTTGGCAATAAAACATAAACACCAAGTCCTAGGATTAAAACTCGCAACCTCAATTCATCAACTATGGCCTCAAAGCAAACCATATGCACATAATGAATTCTTGTTGTACTTTTAATGTTCCAATTCACTCTTATAGGCATTACATAGGGCTAAACTTGTCCCCTTTCTGAATTGGAGCAACATTAATGGATAAACATTATTCCATATCATGTCTCTTTAGAACTCTTATAATATGCTCTATGAGACAAACTTAACAATTCATGTGATCCATTCGGGAATTTTCAATTCCAATAACAAAAGTTGTCTCATCCATATATTTCATCCAAGGTTCTTAGAGAAAACTTAACGCTTTCAGCAATGAAAACCAAGACCAATACATAGCAAGCAAAATAGCATAAATATCCAAAATGAGAAATAAAGAGTTACTCCCACTGACCTTGAGATACATATAACAATTAATAGTGCTTTCATTAAAAACGAAGAATATTATGATATTATTAAACTTTACATACCATAATCGCTAAATTATTAATTTTATACAGTGAATTCTTCAGTTTACAAAGCATGTGTTTCTTTTAATAAAAGAAAAGTCTTCAAGTTCATTCATACATACTTTTCTGTTAAACACTCATCCAATATCTTATCTTTCACATCCATACAATGTAACCCCAATTCATAATGAGTTACAAATACCATTATATGATTCCAAGTGAGTCATTCTTAGAAACAAGTGAGAATGTCACTTTATAATATATGCATTCTTTCTTAGTAAAATCGTTGGCCAATAGTGTGTCTTTATATCCATCTATATTGCCATTGGAGTTGTATGTAGTCATGAAGACACCCTTACACACAACTCGTCCTTTGCAGGCAAATCGACGAAATCACAAACTTCATTCCAGCAAATTGATTTCAACTCATCATTCATGGCATAAATCTATTTAGTAGAATCAATATATGTTTAACGACATGTGAAAATAAAATCAAAATCTTGCTTAACACTCACAGTCAGATTCTTGTAGATATACCAAATAATCACTTAGAGTAGCAGATACCAACACGCTTAATGTCTTGATATCATCTTAATGCTATTTTTTGTGGTTCTCTACTACACTTTCATTGGTGAAGCAGTCATAATGGAGAGATTAGTTATTCATTAATTTGTTGTTCATTGTTGTTAAAACTGTTCACAACTGTAGGAACAACAATTTCATTATGAAGTATGCATGCAAAAATTTGCACACTAACTTCTCATAAAACCAATTTTCTTGGTTATCCACTCCCACTAATTTCACTATTTAAAATGAAACTGACATTACTGATTTCAATAATCTCATACCTTGGTAAGGATAATAAATTCTATATCATTTGGACTTTTCTAGGTAACCAATAAAGTAACCAGAAAACATTCTGAAGGTCAAATTCCTTCTCATGTGAACATAAAATTCTTACTTCCACTAAGCAACCCAAAACATAATGGTGCCTCGAACTGGATTCCTTTACTTTCCGCCATTTAAACAAATTCTTATTTGAAACCGCCTTAATAAGAACCCAATTAGCATAATAGTTGTAGTAAGAACATGTATCCATAATGGCATAGGTAACGATAAATTACTTCACATACCCCTAACCAAAAGACAAAGCATTATAAGGTGAACACATGTTTTATAAATAATTTCAATTAGCTATAAATTTCTTTTGGAATCTTTGTTGGTGTATTTGAATTGTTTTCCTTAATACAATCCACTTACACACCAATAAGAGATCAATAAAATATAGGTTCAGAAAAACCTCATTCCTTACTGATCCCTGAGTTCTTTCTCTAAATACATTACCAGTCATTTATGCCATAAGAACATTAAATTTTAATTTGTCAAATAGCAGTCACTTCTAAATTAATCATGCAAAGTATCAAAAACATTGACAGAAAATGTCATCATGCTTTAATTTCGTAAATCATTAATAGAATACCACAATTAACAAAATAGACATTCTTTAAGAGACTGATACAGTCATCACCAAACTTTAAAGGATAAAACATTATTGCCAAATTCCAAACAAAATTCCAACTGAATTTGAAACGGTAAGAACATAATATGCTTTCAATAAATCTAAATTATGACCATTGAATTGGATATATAATTCCAAAATATGAAATCTAAAACAACTTTGCATTGAACTATTAGAAACATGAATTTTAGCACATAATTTAATTCATCAAGCATCATAAGAAAATTCATCTAAAAATTGATTCGAAACACGTAAAAGCGGAAGACTTATCTTTCTTTTCGAATCGTATAGTGTAAATGCTTCGTCTTCTTCATAAGTGAAATTGATTTATCTTCTTCATCCAAATGACTTCATTTTGCCGCTAAATTAGTCTACTCAATAATGCACTCATTCATGCTTCGCATACCATCAAATTTCATGATGGTAAGGTCAGTCAATATTGTCCATGTAATGGACTTGTTAGCAATTCTCAAGAATTCTTTAGCATTATTCACATTAATGGAGCATAGCCTTAATTTATATTGCTATGTCTAGTTATTCGCATAAACATAAGGCTCAATCTATTTGATCTTTCCCAAACTTCATGGAAAGTCTTTTAATCCTCAATGCTTTAACATAATAGCAATGAGTTTCTCATTTTGCAGTGCCTGATCAAAACCCAGAACACTTTGGTGATACTGGACTTTTTCACAACAAAATGAGAAATTAAATCAATACTAGATCAAGCATGTGAATGAAGCAAACCTGAAAGTGACATTGCAATATAATTCGTAATATGCTCACAATACCAATGATTTGAGTTACCAACACGTACAAACATAAATAAGACTTATATAGTCTAAACATCAATAAACGTATCATCATAACTCTCATTTGGGATATATTATGACAGTACCAATAATTAACAATTATGATGCATCTATTTTACATTATTGGTAAATGTATATTCCTAGTCAGAAAAGCTTTGTTATCTTTGGATATCCCAAAACAAATCTAATAAGACATATACAAGTTACCTAATTTATTTCATCAATCATACGAATAACGAATCCACCTTTGGGTGACTCATAATATCTCTTGAATGATGAAAATCAAGATACTCATGTTGCTCGAACCTTGAAAATATTATAAGGTTCAACCTCATTTATATGCATCCTTAAATCACAAGTAATTGATTAATTATCATTTAATTTGATATTCAAGGAATGTTCTAGTTTGGCCACTTTGGTGACTAACAAACCATTCATAATATGAATGTCAAATTAAATTAACAATTGTATTAGTTAATCAATTACATAAGATTAACTGATACACTTTAATGGTTAATCGATCATTAGATTAATTAATTTGATATTGAAGGAACATTCTAGCTTAGCCACTTTGGTGACTAACAAACTATTCATAATATGAATGTCAAATTAAATTAACAACTGTAATAGTTAATCAATTACATAATATTAAGCGATACACTTTAATAATTAATCGATCATTAGATTAACTGATAAATATATGACCTCTTTAATATAGTAGTGGGCAATAGAACTTTAGATTGCCTCCCCTCATAAGACAAAGTACAGTGCCAATGAAATACAATATGTTTATATATATATATATATATATATATATATATATATATTTATAAAAAATTTAATTCATCGTACATGTCTACACCAGAATCATTCCATGAGTTCATAAGTGGTCATACATTTAATACATCTTCCTATTACAAATTTCATTTTATATAATTGCAATTCTTAATTTGATGCAAATATTATGCAACTTTCCCAAAATTAGTATTGCATAAGAAACAGTACTCCATTCTATATGTACTGGTCTGATAGCCAATTCATCCAGACCACTAACATATACACAGTACATACATATCAAAGAGCTCAAATATTGAATCATTCAAATTACATACCAATATCACATGGGAATTCAACCATAAGTGTAAGCATAAGTGTCTAGCATACTATTCACATCCACCACAATCTGATATGTATATATGATTGTCGACATCTATATATGTAGTAATAACCTTGATGCAATTAATTGCTGACAGTTCATATGGAATTCAACCTACATATTAAATCATCATTCTTTGTGCTGTCACTTACATAAGGAATTCAACCTACATATATGCATAGTTTCTTGACACTAATTAATTCATCGAATCAGTAAACCAATCACTCATGATAATATCAAAACGAAGATATATTATCATGAAATTCAAACTCAACTTTTAGCGCCAAACAGTAACGTGACACCAATATGCATATTTGAATAAATCAAAACCAACCAAAATCATAATGGAAAATAATGAAAGTTCATAACCATACTCTGATACCACGTGTAAACTTAATATTGGGTAAAAACATAAGACCCAATCCATGACCCAAGATCTTAAACTTCATGATTTTCACAATAGTATTAGGCGGAAATTCAATTAAACTTAAATTACATACATACCTTGAATGATTAGTCTTCTACCATATCAAGATATTTGTCTTGAGCAATTCGTAGGCGAGCCGTCAGTGTGAAGGAAATAGATTTCTCTCTCTCTAGTCTTTTGCACGTTTAGAAAACCCTAATACGTGTTTTCATTAGCGTACACATAAGATGGGCATGTGCACTATTATAGGCAGAGAGAGGACCCGTTTCCTAGTGAAGCCCATAATCAATTACCACCCATCACGGTAATAAAATAGGAAACTACTTCTCTTTATCTGACCAATATAATTATTCTGAATAATATTTATTAAACCAATTAAACAATTTATTTACCACACAGGTCACTTCATGTGGACCACACAGAATATTTATAAAATATTCTTACACCAGAACCAACCCCCAAAAAAAGTGTGAAGAGCAGTGTGAATCCTAGAGAAAAATTATGCGACTCATCCTTAAATTTGGGTCTCGCTAAAAGTATAGAAGAAAAGTGTGAAGACATTGTTAGATGTGGGTTCTGTGAAACTTAAAGAAGAAAAATAAATTTGTGTTCTTCGAAAATTAAAAAAAAAGTAGATCTGGTTTCTATGAAAATTAAAGAAGATAAGAAGAAGAAGAAGAAAATGAGGAAGGATGAGAGATTCAGAAGACGCATGGGAAAAAGTAAAGAGGACAATTGAAGTAATATCTAAAAATTAAAGAGGTTAATTTGGGCATTTCAGAAAAATTCATTAAAATACCACCGGTTCCTCACCCATTTTCCGCATAAGAGGAAATATAATCACCTCTTTATCTGCTTCTCCAAATAGCTGTCAGCGACAGCAATTATGCCTGAAAGTAGATTTATTTTTCATTTACCAAATAGGCAGATGGAAGAAAACTTTCAAAATAAGTGATTTATGCTCCAAATAAGTAATGCCAAACGGACACTAAGTCTATTTTATCTCTCACTGTTAAATTTCTACACATGTCAGTGTCAAACGGGCCGTGTCGGCCCCATGGGCGGAACTAGGAATTTATCAGCGGGTGGGTTAGCTAAAGTTATTAGTTTAAAATCCAATTATCAATTTTTTTTTGGTACTTACAATTTCTATATGCTTTATATAAATAAAAGTATACATTAAATCATATAAACCACGCTGATTATAAAAACAAGAAAAAAAATGAAATTAGAGCCATATTATTCGTGAAATGAAGAAATTCATTTTGAAAAATGGTTCTCATTTGGAGAAAAATCAATGAAAATAAAATAAATTTTGAGTTAGAGGTAAGGACTTTACCGTTATTGTGGGTTATTGGTGTTGGGATAGTCTTTGACACCATATACAAATGTGAAAAACCTCTAACAATGCATACTAGTGTTGCCAATGTATGAAATTGTGTTTTTTAATTTATTTTTAGGTTAAAATAATGTCTTATGTAGGTTTTATTTTTATTTTTTTCCATGAAAAACTGCACTGGGCTACAGCCCACCAGAGCCTACATAGTGGTTCCGCCCATGGTTGGCTTATTTAATAAACGGGCCATGTTGGGCCCGTCCATTTATGAAAATCATCAATCTCAGTCCGAACTCACGGCTCAAGCCCATATGGGCTCGGGCCGTACTTGTGTCGGGCACTAAACAAGCCAAGATGTGCCCACATCAAATTTGACTTATGTATTGCATTTTTTTACAACTTCATTTAAATATTTTTTACAATTATGTATACATAATATACTAACAAGATTTATTATTTGTTTAAAAAAGAGGCCACTAACTTTATTTAAAGTACATTTAAATAGAAAATGACTAGATTATTGTTTGAATTTTCAAAATTGAAACTTGAAAAACAAAAACATTACCCCCTCCATCTAACTGTAGCCTAAAGGCTCCCGAAAACCCTAGCCCCCTCTCTCCCAAAAAAACACTCTAGAGCCGTTTTCACTTTGAGGAGGGAGGAACTTCATCTCTTCCTCCCATCTCCCATTCTCCCTTCATTCTTTCCTTATCATCTATTTTCCCATTTTCATAAACATAACGTTTTCCCTATTTGTCTTTGTTTTTGTTATGATTTTCCTCCACTCATCACATGTGGATGCGTCTCGGTGTCGGATCTCCACATGTGTTTCGGTGTCAGATCTCTACCACCATTTTTTTTTTGTAGTTTCTTCATGTTTGGAATAAGTCAGATATACTTTTTGAGTTTTCTATGTAGTTTTCATCTATCCTTTTGTGAGAGTTTTTCATTTCTCATTTGTGAGAGCTTTTCACATTTCCTTTGTGAGAGTTTATTTTATTTTATTTGTATTGTTATGGCTTTGGTTTTTTCAAGTTTTATCTCTTTTTGGTTGTTCTAAGTTTGCACTCTTAATTGGAATGCCTAAGCTTGAGTTTCTTCGATCTTGAGTGATTTGTTTGTACCATATTTGACCCGCTTCTCATACCACGACATGTGAAAATGGCTCGTATCCCTCGCTGACAAGTCCAGTCTCTTCGGCACGCACGACGGATCCTACGCTAGCATGACCTTGTTGCCCATGCCGGCTGGTCCAGTCTTATAATCGGCAGTGGCCTCCAGCACCACCTGCCGATTGTACACTAGCCGACCCAAGGATAGCCAGTCTCTTCTGCATGCCCTGCCGATTCTACATCATCACAGATATCTTGCAGATCTTTCTTGGGTCTTCCGCTAGGATATTTACTCCAACATGTGTCAGCTTCGGAAGACACTCCCACTGGTCTCACATCTAAACTGAGTGCTTGGAGAACCCTTAGCTCCCTTCATAAATAGAGCCCCTCACCATAGCTACAGGGTAAGGACTTCCTACTTGACTGTATGCCTTCGCATTGTCAATAGCCTGCTCCTCCTTCGAAACTAACTTTAGCATCAGAGGGCCTTTGGCTGGTACCACACCGATGCCTTAGATCTTACCAGCTGCTCTTTTCTCTTTGACGATCATCGGCCGAAAGGAGAAGCATCCCCTCTCGAAGGTTCATTCGGTCCCTCGACCGTCCACATCACTTGTAAGTTGCCTTTAACTATCACCTGTTTAGTTTTAGAGCCAACATGATCGTTAGTGAAGGAGCCCCAGATTGTCTTAATTTTGATGTTAGATAGCTATGTTATTGTGATGGCCCTTTGTGGCTACTGGCTTTTTTAGCTGGATTGTAAATGCAATCCTAGAATTTCCATAATAAAAAAAATCATAATTTTATAAATAAAGACAACATTAAATTTTAATACATATTATTAGAGAAAAGAAATAGACTTGAATTTAAGATAGAAATGATAATATTATGTATTATATTTCTCTAAAACAAATATAATTTAATAAATGGGCTTTAAACGAGCATGGTCGAGGGCCAGCCCGAACCATTAGGTCTAATTACCTTATCCAGAACTTACTTAAGCGGGCTGTATTCGTGCCGTACTCGGGCCGGCCCAATCCGTTTGACACCTCTACATGTCATTCAATTTGCCTCATAATTACAATATGTCTAGCACATAGAAATTATAGAATGGTACCGTAATATGGTCACGTGGTATAGTTTATATACGTGTTATAATATTGAATGACAAGCAATTTGTCTTTTTTAGGGAATAATATCAATAAATATTCACTTGTATTATAACATGTGGACAAGTTATACCACGCAATCGTACTACTGTACTACACTATAATTACTCGAAATTTACAAGCAAATTGATGTTTTGAACACCAATTTAAAACTGATTTTTGAAGTGTTTGACCAAAAATAAAATAAAATCTTAGTGTTGTTTCAAATTAGTGTCAAAAAGACTAATGTGCCTTTTATAATGTCACACGTGTCCACCCATCATATGACACTATTAGAAATTGGATGTAATGTGTAGATATTCACGATGTGTGGTAAATTGACCAATAAAAATAGTTCAAAATTCTAATGTGTAGATATTCACTATTAAATACATAATATTGATTAGAATCTTAGCTACTGCAAAAACCCTAAATACTCTATGAGAAAACCTTAAGAAAAAAGTCTTATTTGCCCCTTTTTTTGGGGGTTGGCGACCTCTTTCCCTACCTCATCCCCTCTCTTTTCATCCATTTTTTTTTCTTATTCCCTTCCTTTTCCCTCAAGATTGTTAGTTTATTTTGTGATGTGGAAGTAGTTGTCGTGAAACGGTGTCGTCGCTATGATATAGTCACCGTATATTGGCCCACATACACAAGGAGTTTGCTCCCTTTAACATAATTTGGAGATTTAAAAAGAGGAAGATGTCTAGTTGCATTGGGTTTAGGTTTAGCCAATGCGAGACTATGGGTTTAGCCGGTATGACGCTATAATTTTCTTCAAGTTGCCCGGAAGGTGTGGAGTGGCGGTCATGATTCCTAGTTTTGTTTTAGACTAATAATTTTCAAAAACTCTTTAAAAGTTTGTTGTGATTTGTTTTCTATTGATTTTTATTTCTTTTAGTCTTTTGGATTTCGATACGGATTTGTCGTTTCTGTCATTACGCGGCGGATTTGTATTAATTGTATGTCTGAGTACATGTGCTTCTGGTTGCTGGATTGAGGATTTAGTCATTGTTTGGTTGTGTGTGATTCTTTCCAGATCAATTCAACATGTTGTTATGTTTGGTAACTTGAGAAGATTTACCCATATTCGGCACATAGTTTTGTTCATCAATAATATACTATCGCTTATTTTTAAAAAAATGATTATATATTTATAAATGATAATTTTAAGTATAAAACATGTAGGCTTGGATGGGTCGAGCCACATCAAGCTAGACCATAGATGAAGAAGTGCTTACGGGCATGTGCGATGTGAGAGAAAATATGATTTGAATTTTCCGTGAAAATGGTGGGCACATTACCATGGTTAATTGGACTAACCCACATATGCATTTATAACATTTACTTTACTTTTTCTTTTATTGAAAACATTTGCATGTGTTTGAAAGAGGAAATTTAAGATTTTCCCAAAAAAAAAAGTGTTGCTAAACAAACTCTGACAATGCGTTTGGATGAGGAAATTTAAAAGTATAAAGGAATTCATAAATAACGGAAATTAATGTTTCAGAATTTGTAAAATTTCTTGTTTGGGTAACGGATTGAAAGTACGGAATTTGACCTTTATTTGTAAAGTTATCTTTTTTAAAAACTCAATCTCTCTTGGAATTTTACAAAAGATGACTTTTAGATGGAATTTAAAGTTGAATTAATGACCTCCAAATTCTCAAGTTTATTTCCTTCATCCAAACGCACTGTAAAGTTAATTGAGTATACCATGCTACCAAATTATTTATTGAATTACTAATTTACCATAATATAAAATGACCAAAAAGGATGTATTGAATTGTGAAACAAATAAAATTATAATAAGTACACCATACTCACCATATTCAACCTTAATAAAATATAGAGAAGTTTTTGCACGAGGCTTTTGTCTGTGGAGCAATTGCTCATCAGAAGTTATAGCTGATGCTATCTTCATTCTCATCGCATTGGCATCCTTGGTAGTTTTTGACAAAATATCTAGAACCCCACCGACCGGTTGTGTAGCTGCACCTATTAATCCTTTCCCAACACCTTGAACAAAACCCTTAATACCAGAAGTTTTTGCACCTTTAAGCGGCTTTGTTAATATCCCAGTGACTCATATGGAGAGGCCTTTTGCCAGTGCTCCACTGCCCTCTCTATAATAGCATCACCATAGTTCTCTACGCCCTCACTTTCCTGCCAAAGTCAAATTTTTAAATAAATTGCAGACATTGAGATTCATGAGTGTAGAAATTGCAGTGAGCAAGAGCTGGAAAAGTACAACACACGGAGATGACACAAATTCATGTAAAAATAGAAACCTGGTTTAGGATTGATATTAGGGTGTTGTGTGATAAAGTATATTATGGTGTATCATGGATATTTTGGTAGTTAAATATGGTGTACTTAGTTAATTTTATATTTGGGTAGTGATTTTCCCATTCCCCTTTTATCCACTTACACTCCCTTTTTAAATAATTTGTATGTTCTCACTCCCATGATATCTTATAGTACAATATTAATAGGGAGTGTAAGTGGATAAAAGGAGAGTGGGGAAATCATTACCCTTATATTTTGATTAAAATATTAGGGTGTACTTAAATCATATGGTGTACTCAGTTAATTTTAAGGTTCGTTTAATAACACTAAAAAAAGAGGGAATTTAGGAATGTTCATAAATAGTAAAAGAACTAAAATAATATAATGAGATTTAAATACATGACTTTAAAGTTCATGTACATTGGAAAAATTACTATAAAAATATGTGATGCTGATGACGGTAGCTAAGTAGTGTTGATGCTATTGGTGGTGTTTGATGGGGCATGTGAGGTGCTCTTAAGGAGGTGGCGGCAATGTGGGATTGATGATGGCAGTGGTGGCGATGGTAGGATAGGAGTGATGATGTTGGTCGTGTTGATGACCATGGTAAGGCGGTGAGAATGACATGATGGTGAAGTTGGAATGTGAAATTTAAAGTTTATATCCGTACTCTCAAAATTTAATTTCATTCCTTATATGAAATTTATAAATTGATTTGTTCTAAACTCATACAACGAAATTAGTATATGTATTTAAGAAGTACTAAAATTCTGGATGAATGATTTATTTATTTAGACTAGTTACTAACTGTAACACATACTGCCTTTTTTTTTTTTAAAAAAAAATTTACAAAAAGGCAATAGAATTTTATTATTGATGAGGGATGAAATATGTAAAAAAAATTTGAGTTATGTCCTAGAGGATTAAGCAAATATTTCTATACCAATGGGCATTTTGGTCTTCAACCGCAAACGGGAGAAATGTTTCAAATTTAATGAACCGTAATTGATGAGTAAAAATAAATATGAAATTATTTTCCATCCCAACACAACAAGAAATGTAAAGGGAATAAAAGTCTTTATAAGCTTTTCCTAATACACACAAAGCATCTTACTAAAATGGTAAGGCTCCGTTCGGTAACGTTTTAAGGAGTTGATTTCATTTTTAGAGAACAAAAATGAGGCAAAAACACGTTGGGTGGCCCAAAAATAAAAAACACTGAGAATGTTTTGATAAAATAAAAACAAGTTCATGTGTACTTGTAGAAAACAGAAAAAAGTTGTTTTCATTCTCTTGAGAAACGTTTTCATAAAAACAACTCATATATTATTATTTCAAATTGTACTACCAGACACGTTTTCATTGTTTTTGTTTTCTGAAGATGTTTTCTAATTAATTTTTTCTTGTTTTCATTTTTTGAAAATATTCTAAGAAAATATTTTCTAAAAACATTACCGGCCCTAATATATTCAGATTTTTTTTTAAAAAAAAAAGAAAAGAAAAGAAAAAGGTAGCACTGCTGATATATTATTAGTGCAAGAGCAGCAAGACATGGATTGGACTTGTGTGAGAAACTGAGAAGAGAGCTTGAGACCAAAACCCTAGAATTGTGTGAAGTCTAATCTGTTCAGATCAAAAGAGCGAGGAGGCAATGGATGAAGAGTATGATGTCATAGTGTTGGGAACGGGTCTCAAAGAATGCATCCTCAGCGGTCTTCTCTCCGTTGACGGCCTGAAGGTCACACCTTCCGCCACTCCTACACTTATCTTTCTTGTTTTTTCAATCTCATCCATGGACTCTTTTTGTTCACTTTGATTATTATTAGTATGTGTAATTGCTTTTCCAACTGGGTCGACGGGGTCTACTCGCAGTTGCGATCGGACGGATCTAGATGCTCCAAACCATCTCACCGTCGTCTTTTATTTTCTTCGTTCCCTTATTTTCATTTCTCCGTTTCTGTTTACTTGGATGTTTGTCTAAATTCGTATCGTCTTACTTCAACTGGTTTTGATCTGAACCTATTAGTCCAAATCAATCTTAGACCATGAAAAAACTGCCACTCAAACTGGGCTGCCAGGATATTAGCAACTTCATCTTTAACCCATTTAGCATCCTCAATTCTCCAACTATTTTGGCAAATAACCAAGCTGAAAATGTCTAATGATAAATGTCTGACAGGGCCAGTGGGATCTATAGCTGGCTTGATGACAACCGCTCCCCAAATTTAATTAACATCTTTGCTTAGTTACTCTACATTATTATGTGTATTTGAGTTCCTGATGGGATGTGAAAGTTTGTGCTTGCTAAGACTTAAAATTGCATACTCTTTACTTTTATTCTCCTTAAACAAACTTTCATCTGTTTAAACTGGAACAAGTGTTTGAGATGATCTGGTTGATTTCTAACTCCTTTTTCTCTGAGATATTGAGTACTCCCTCCTACATGTAGAAACCACTTCTTCTTTTGTTGATGCCTTTCCTTCTCTTCTCATTCTGTTTCTCCATGGCCTTTCCTTTTTGTACGTATTTCTTCTGTTGGGGCATTTAGGGTAAAAACCTTAGTACTTTTACTATTTGTTAACCCTTATATATTTACTGTTTTTTATTATTTAAATTTCTTATCTGCCGATGATGATTGAGTGTTGATAAAAAAAACTAGGGTGCTTTTAGTATTGATGCGTGCATCTTGTGAACCAGGTTCTGCACATGGATAGGAATGATTATTATGGAGGAGAGTGTGCATCACTTAATCTTGTCCAGGTCCTGTTCTGCCACATATTGTTTAAACTATAAAGTCTCAATGAAGTTTCAGTTCTAGACTTCTATTGCTATCTCTTTCTCCCTTAAACTTTCCAATTAAATATTTATCTTGATCTTTAAATGATTAACTTGCAGCTATGGAAGAGGTTCAGGGGAGATGATAAGCCCCCAGCACATTTGGGCTCTAGTAGGGATTATAATGTGGACATGGTCCCTAAGGTAGGTTTTGTGTGTTTCCTTGCTCTTTTTTTGCATTGTGTTTGGCCCATTATTTTTCAGTTATCTATTATATTTATTTTCAAGTTTTCCTGAAGTGTTGTATTTTTCTCTGTCTAGTTTATGATGGCCAATGGCACTCTAGTGCGTGTCCTAATTCACACAGATGTTACCAAGTATTTATACTTCAAAGCTGTGGATGGCAGTTTTGTGTATAATAAAGGAAAGGTAGTATTTGTGCTCAATTATTGGAAACCTGTATTTAGTATTTTCAAACACACATTCAGGCATATGTGTGTATAGATTTGATCTTAACCCTTATGAGTGGCATATGAAATGTTGCAATAGGTTCACAAGGTTCCAGCAACTGATATGGAGGCACTTAAATCTCCACTCATGGGTCTGTTTGAAAAGCGCCGTGCCCGCAAGTTCTTCATATATGTTCAAGATTATAATGAAAGTGATCCTAAAACACATGAGGGAATGGACTTAACAAGAGTGACTACTAGAGACATGATTGCGTAAGTGATTGGATGTTACCCGCTTTGCAAATGAACTCTATCATTCTAAGAAGAATCCTAATTTGCAATCTTGATGGTCTCAATATCTTTTAAAAATAAATTTTAAGCAACGGATCGAAGATTAGTTGGTTGGCATATTACTTAATGGGTGTTCAAAATTTATGCGAAAAGTTTTTGGTGAGAGAGGGAGAGATCTTATTTTGATTGTACTGTTGATAATGTATGTGTAATGAACTTAGTAACAATCTGAGACTATTTGTTTATTTTTTGTGTGGTTGATGTTTTGACAGAAAATATGGTCTTGATGACAACACTGTTGACTTCATTGGGCATGCAGTGGCACTTCATAGAGACGACCGCTACCTGGATGAACCTGCACTGGAGACTGTGAAAAGAATGAAGGTAAATACCGGTTGGTGTTCACAGTTGATATTTGTATGCCTGGAATATATTAAAGGTTTCATTTTTTCATGAACTTGAGTTTTACCTCTTGTTTTTGTCGTAGCTTTATTTTGAGTCTGTTGTACGTTTTCAAGGAGGATCGCCATACATATATCCATTGTATGGATTAGGAGAGCTTCCCCAGGTCTCTCTCTCTCTATTTATACTATTGTAACTAATGTCAAAGTTGGTAAAGATATTCATTTTATTTTGTGGTGCTTCATGTAGGCATTTGCACGACTTAGTGCAGTTTATGGTGGGACATATATGTTGAATAAACCTGAGTGCAAGGTACCCCTTACTCATGTTTCTTGGATTTAACACTCTTTCCCTTATGTTATTGCATTAGTTTTTTTTAATATATTTGGAAAATTGTTGTGTATGTGAATTTTATTGGTGGTCGAGACTATGAGTTTGATACCGCATGATACCAGGTAGAGTTCAATGATGAAGGGAAAGTTATCGGTGTAACATCTGAAGGGGAAACTGCTAGGTGCACAAAAGTTGTCTGTGATCCTTCTTACTTGCCCAACAAGGTAAACAAACCCTTCTAAGTTGGTGCGATTATAATATCATTTTTCTATTCATCTTATTCATTATAAGTAGGCAGATGCTTGTATTGAATTATAGGTCCATCGGGGACATAAAATTGCTCCTCTTTTCTTCTGTGTAAAGCTTGAAGGGTGAAGAAAAATCATTATCCCACACTTTACTGAAAATTTATTGCCTGAAAATTTATTGCATTTCAACAGGTTAGGAAGGTTGGTAAGGTTGCAAGGGCTATTGCGATAATGAGCCACCCAATTCCAAACACCAATGATTCTCATTCAGTGCAGGTTATCCTGCCACAGAAGCAGTTGGGTCGCAGATCGGATATGTGAGTTCTTATGTTTGTGACAACTATGAAGGTTGCAAGTAATGCACTTATGTATCTCGTATCTGTGATTTTAGAAATGGTTGTAATTTTTTTTTTCCCTTTTCCTGGGGAGAGCTTAATGGGGCTAAAGTTATCAAAATAGTTAGATGTTTCATGTCTGGAGCATGGTATGTTTTCCTGATCTTTAGTTGATTGGTTAGAATATGCTAAAAAGATCTAATTTAATTGGGCATCGGGAAATACCACGGACTCTATAAGTTTGGAAATAATTCATGCTCTGCAATTCCTCTCTTGGGATAAGGTAAAATTTTGATGTGGTTCCTTGAGTGAATGACCAAATTCTTGATCTTACCTTAATCTAATTTGTGGTCTGTGTCACTGTTACTTTAGCAAAAAAAATCCCATGACTAGCTTTTCTTATGCTATGAGAAGGAAAAGGTATCTCTTTATTTTTTTACTTTTTTGAATATGAAGAAAGTAATGGCATAATTTATACATACAAATGAACCCTAATCGTTTTATTTATGTTTTGTATTGGATATGCAATGTTATTTCCAGTGGAGTTCTTAATCACATATCTATATACTATGAAGTAATGGTTTGTTGGTGGATAATCATTTATCCCGGTTTATCTCTTATTATTATTACTACATACTACCACTACTATTTTTATTATTTTGTATCTTTTGTACTATTTCAGGCTAAGTTTTGTGATGCTTTTATGACCGAGCAGGTATCTTTTCTGTTGCTCTTACTCTCACAATGTTGCTCCAAAGGGAAAATTTATTGCATTTGTATCAACAGAGGCAGAGACTGATCATCCTCAGACTGAGCTAAAGCCAGGAATTGACCTTTTAGGGCCTATTGAAGAGATATTTTTTGATATTTATGACAGATATGAGCCAGTCAATGAACCCTCTTTGGACAATTGCTTTATATCAACCGTGAGTCATATTCAAGACTTGGCCTCTACTGTGTAGTATTCTTCATTATTACTTATGCACACTTCACAAATGCCTTCGTATATTTAACAGAGTTATGATGCGACAACACACTTTGAGTCAACTGTCATGGATGTACTCAACATGTATACCTTGATTACAGGGAAGGTAAGAACTATAATCCATACACAGGCAAAATGGTTCCATTCTTTTCCATTTCATGTCATTCCTTCAAGTCGACTGAAATTGCCTTCACAAACTACTTTTGACCAACTTTCCTGTGTTCATTTTAGTGTTTCAAAGAGTTGTGTTTATCATGCAAGGTTTAATCAAAATACCTGGAATTTTTGAGCAGGTTCTTGACCTCAGTGTGGACCTAAGTGCTGCTAGTGCTGCAGAAGAATGAGTAAAAACTACATGTGGTGCTTGTACTGACAATTGTGCTTTGTTCCTAGTACTATGAACTGCTTAAGTTGCTGATGGTAATCCTCATACCGTGGAGGACTTCGAGTTTTCACTTTTAATCATACTCGATATGTGATATAATGCTGTTTTAAATGTACTTTAAACGTCCCTTCAAGAAAAATTGTACTTTAAAACATGTCTAGATTTCGGACATGCACTTGTGGTAATGTTATTTTCAGGTTGCGAGTATGCGGTGAGGCATATAAAAGTACGTTACTTATCAGGGGAACTTCTTTGAAGTAAATGACGTGTTATGTATATGCTACTTTGAATGCATAAACAACAAACCACCAAAAAAATTTAGAAGGAAAACATCCAACATTTTTACTTTTTCTGGAACCAACTAAACATGACTCTCCAAATTGTTGCCCTATTTCTTGATTTATACATCAACTGTTTTGCAAATTGCGTACACAAACTCCTATAAATTATACGTGTTAGTCTTTAGTTTATTAAATTAGTCATGCATGTATTAAATGTTTCCGTGGTTTGTTTTTGGGGAAATTGCGCGCCTAATATATTCAAGAATGCCCCCTTTCGAAACTCAATAAAAAATGCCCCTTTAAAAACTCCTTATTGACAGCCTGTTGCCCCTCCTTCACTTTGCTCTCTCTCTCTCTCTCTCTCTCTCTCTTTGCCCAATTCTTCGTTTCTCTCCCCTAAATTCCCAAATCTTTGTTTCTATCCCCTAAAATCTGACAGCGCTCTCTCTCGTTCTCGTTCGCGGTCTTTGTCGGATCGCCTTAGAAGCAACTCCTCCGAGAAACATTTATTTGGTTTGGGCATGACACTTACAAGACTTCTCGGAGAAGATTTCTCGGAGGAGTTGCTTCTGAGGAGTTTGCCGGATCGCAAGGTGCTGGCTCACTTCCACTTCCGAAGCATCGCCCCACATACCAACTCCAGCGGCCACCACCACCATCTCTAAGTTCCCCAAAGCCATATCTCAGCTGGTAGGTCTCTACGTGCCTCACCATTATTTTGTTTTTAAATTTGGTAACGTTGGCGTACAATAAGGTCATAAACAAATAACTTTTGGATCTTGTTCTTGTATTTGGGTTTGGTTTAATTAGGTGTTGTAAAAGTGTTCAAAATTACTTGTATGAGGTTTAGCATTGAGATTCAAGTGTAATTATTTCTCTAGTAGTTTCCAAATTAACAACAATTTCCTTATATGGAGCTTCGAAGGATAGGAAACTAGAAGTGTGTAGTAATCATTGAAGAGGAAATGTTAGGTTTTTCAAATAAAAGTTCTATAGCAGTATCTCCAACCTGAATGTGGTTTGGGCATGACACCAACAAGACTTACATTTATTAATAAGAGTTTCAAATGGACATATTCTTGATAGTTGATATTGAACAACAAGGCAAATTTACTTTGTTTTCCATCTCTAATTTTGGGATTATGAGATGTGCCCTTTGACTCCTTGTAGGTCTGGAATCGTGATTTTTTTTTTTTTGGGAATCCATGCAACCTGGAGGTGGGGACATGCCCAAACTAGGCTTCCTTCAGCAGATTGAAAAGGATTTTGGTTCCTTTACAAATTTCATAGAGAAGTTTGTAGAGGCAACACTTACACTATTTGGCTGTGGTTGGGTTTGGCTTGTTTGTAAGTCCTTTCTTCAGTTAATTTCTAAAATTTTGTGAGTATTATGCGTTTAGAATTTATAAGAATTTGTAAGAACTTTTCTGAATTCCAAAGGTATTTCATCACTTGTATTGTGTTGTATGTTTTTTGCTCAATATGTCCTGCCTCAGGTTCTTTATTTATGCATGCTTACATACATACTTACATCTTAGGGAAATGTTGTCATGATACTTCAGCACGTTAGAGTTAATGTGTTGAACTTTTGTATGAATATGTGGTTGAAATTCAGAGTCTGGCAATTTAACATGCCAAGTATGTGAGTTGAATGAGATATATTGAGCGATTATTTTCACTATTTTGAACGAGATATTGATGTGTTTCTATAATTGAATGAGAGTTCAGTCTTAGAAGGAAGAAAATTATGAGTATGTTTGAAGATTGTTTCTCTTGTTTGTTTGAAAATGGATAGTTTTAGTTGTTGTAATTGGTTGCATTTGATTCTGATGCAGATATAATATTTGTGCAATAGTATTAGGGAAATTAAGTTAAGATTCTAGTTTCATTTATTAGATTTTCATTCCAATTTGAGGAGGAAAAAAAAATATTCCCAATGCATATATGAAATTGAAACAAGCAGAAGTGTTTGGATAATAAGTTGAAACAAGCAGAACTGTTACAATTGGTGACTTTGTACGCAGCCTAATAGCATCATACTAGCAATATCTCCAACCAACCAATATATAGGCACATATGATGCTATCAAACTTGATAGGGAAGTGGATCCAACCGATATGCTCCATTTATTGTAGTATGTTGGGCAACTCAATGTGGGTGATCTAAATCTAATTTAGATGCTTAGTTAGTAATAACGGGGTTGGTTGGTATGATATTCGATATGAAACAACCTTGGACAGTCAAGGTTTGGCAATTTGTAAGTAGTTAGTTAGTAATGGGATACCCTAGGTTAATGGGTTTGGGTTGGATTTCAATTTAAGAGTTCTTGACACATCCCTTCCCTGCTGGAGCCAGAAACACAGCTAGTTGCACATGCTAGTGTTTTGTTACTTGCTGAACAGTTTCACTTTGCATAATACTGATGTTTTAAATTTGGTGGTTACTGATGTTTAATTGATGTTTTATCTGTAAGGTTTATCCACTAGGTCATATATTTTTTATTGGTACCTTAACATGTGTTAAGAAAAGGAAATTTTGTGATGGTCAGTAATGGACACAATTGCAATTTTGGTTTGCTATAATGGAAAATGGGTAACCTCAAAGAACAAGTGCACATACGAAGGGGGTGACTCAAAAGGTGTAATAGTATCGTGAAACATCACATTTGGTGAGCTTTTCGAACGGGTGCAGAAGATTGTTAATAGAGGCAACAGGGAAGACAAGCTTTGTTTAAAGTTCTCAATTTCAATATCATCGAATGACTGTAAGCACATCAAGATTGAGGACAACGACGATGTTCAATTTTTTATTAAGTGCATTTCTGACGTAATTCCTTCAAAAGTGGCTCATTTACTGGTGAGCATAGAAGACAGAGGACTGACAAATGACGTAGGTGATCGTATGCATATCATGACGTATATGAGTCGGATGGCCCGTTCTTCAAATGCCATAGGTGAAAGCAATGGTGATGTACATGGTGATATTGGAACAGAACATGTAGACATGATTGATTTTCCAGGGGTGGAGGGGATGCATAGTGGTGATCATGGTACAGAAATGAATGGCTTGCAAATGCACTCCGCCCCTCCTATTCTGGGCCATTTGGAGACATTTTCACAAGTGGATGTGATGGGTTTGGGGACAAGGTCCGAAGTTTCGAGTCAACATAATTAGAGGCAAATGGGTGAACAAAACATGCACAATTTGGGTAGTGTAAATGACGAAGAAGAAGATATTGAAAGCGCATATTCATGGACTAATTGGGATTAAAAAAAAAATTGGAAGTTGGGCAAATTTTATGTAGTAAGGAAGCCCTGTCCAACAAGTTACAATTAGCGGCATTGATAGGTCATTTTGAATTTACGGTGAAGAAGTCTTGCAAGGGCTGATTTGTTGTGGTTTGTTCTTAAGGTCCATGCCCATGACGGCTTCGTGCATCTAGTTATGGAGACAAAAACTTCATGATTGTGAAATATAATCCGGTCCATCATTGTGATATGAGGTTTATACATGACAAGCATCGTCACGCAAGTGCTAAAGTCGTTGGTAATGCAGTGAAGCGGAAGTTTAAAGATTCTCGCACAATATACACAACAATTGATATAATCAGAGATGTCAAACAGAACTTTGGTGTCACCATTAATTATTGCAAAGCTTGGAGATCGAGGGAGTTAGCTCTAATGTGTAGTAGAGGTTCAGAAGATGAGGCATATTCTGTCATTCCCGCTTATTGTCACGAATTAGAGCGTGTGAATTCAGGCACAAGGACACACATCCACACCGATGAGAACAATCAGTTTGTGTATTTTTTTTATGGCCGTTGAAGCATGTATTAGAGGGTTTCAATCTTTAATGTGGCCAGTCATTGTTGTCGATGCCACACATTTAAAAAGTAAGTATAAGGGTGTCCTCTTTGTTGCCAATGCATTTGATGGTAATAGAAATATATATCCTCTTGCTTTTGGAATTGGGGATTTAGAGACGGATGCATCATGGCATTGGTTTTTATGTAAGCTTCATGAAGCCATTGGTGAGTGTCCAAATCTTGTGATTATTTCTGATCGGAATATTAGCATAGAGAATGTGTGGCACAATGTTTTTCCAATAGCGCAACATGGCATATGCTTTTACCATATGAAGGGGAACATGAAACACACTTTGAAGTTGAAAAAAAGTGATAAATTTTTGCTAAACTTTGAACAAGCTGCGAAATCTTATGGTATCGCTGAATTTGATCATCATTTTCGCAAGATCAAGGGAAATGATGAGGTTGCTCAATATCTTGAAAGTGCAGGATTACACAAGTGGTCTAGAGCTCACATGGATGGACGTCGATACAATGCAATGACAACAAATATTGCGGAGTTAATCAGCTCAGTCCTTCGGTTCGCAAAGATGCTACCGGTGGTGCATTTCATTGATGAAATCATCAATCTGCTTGTGAAAAGGTTCAGCAAACGTTGTGATTTTGCTTTGAATCGCACATCAACATTGTGCCCTGACTTTGGCGAGAAGAAGCTGAGACATAAGTTGGAATGTGCTTCAAGGATGAATGTTGTGAAACTCAATCACGTAGAGTATAATGTCGTGGACGGTGATATGGATGACCACGTACATTTGATAAATAACACTTGCAGTTGTAGGAAGTTTCAGCTTGAGTAGCTACCTTGCAAGCATGTAGTTGCAGTTTGCCATTTCTTGAACCTAAATGTATACTCCATGACTTCTCGGTATTACACTCGAAATACATGGTTGGATGCTTATTCGGATACCATTTACCCGGTACAATCTAAGGAGATGTGGGTTATTCCTGAAGATGTCCAAAGTAGAGTTGTGAATCCCCCCAATGCAAAGGTCATGCCAGGCCGACGAAAGAAGCTAAGGATTCCCCTGCAAGGAGAGGATATCATTAGGAGAAAGTGCTCAAGGTGTGGTGGCACATGCCACAATAAAAGCACCTGTAAAAACAATGTTCCACTACCTATTGTTGGACATACATTATGAATTCTGTTGGTTTGTTAGAGACTGTTAATTTGAATTGTATTCGTATTGGGTTTGGTGTTGGGTAGATTGTGAAGTCTATCAAATTTTCATATTTTGATATGTATTGCGTATTCTGTGTTACATTGTTCTTCTAAACTTTTTTCATGTTAATTATGATTGCTTAATTCAATTACTTATTACAATTATTTGTTGAAATTTTGGATGTTCAATTTTCCCTTTATGTGAATGCTGAGGTGGCACATGTGTCCTTTTTATTGTCGTGATCCTTGGAGGTTCATACAGCTATTCACTTCACTCCTTTTTTGGCCATGTTGTAAATGGTGAGACCTAATGTGATGTATTGCCTTACATGACACATGAATTTTAGGTATTTTGTACACTTGGCAGATCAAGTGTAGTCATTTTGTACTAGGAATTTGGTTAACTTGTTCAATTGTGTAACGAAATTCGACTGTACATGTAACCGATACCAAAAGGGATGTACTTAATTCTCTTTTGGTTTTCACTTTGTTTACTTGACATATTTCGTACACATGTGTATATAAACAGATGCACAGTTTATGTTCATGGATGTATAACAGTCGCCCATCGTTGTTAATGCAACATGGTTCAAAGACTTTGTACCATCCCATATTGTATTGATATTTATTACTTTATTTATACCAAAACGGAGACCATTGTGAAATAATAATAATGGTGTTTTTCATAGTTGTGGGTGTCAGAAATCCTTTTCTAAATGCCATATCGCGGTACACAATAAACCAGCAACAAAAAGGCAAAATACGACAATACTATGGCACTATGACCACAATAAACCTACAATACGCATACATCAACTTCTGAGTACGTTCTATTTATACATTCAAAATACTTTGCCACCCAACCCTTACAATACCAGGAAGCCATAACCAAGGCATGACATTAATAGACATTGCAAAACCCCCCACAAAAATAATCGAACCTACACTGACCTTGACCTGACTTGACCCAGCTGCACCAACCTTTGCAAAATCCATATATTTAGAGGTCCATCAAAAGATTCATGTCTTACCATGACCCAGCTGCACCAACCTTAGCAAATTCCTTATATTTAGAGGTCCATCAAAGGATCCATGTCCTTGCGCTTGTTCCTGGCTACATGCACCAGCCTATGATCAGCCATTCCCGCTCCACACCTATTGAGCACATCCCAGACACTACCAACATCTATTTCACTCCAATTGTAGTCTGGTGAGACGACTGAAGCAAAATCTTGGAACATCTCGAACCTACTGTTGAAACTTTCAACCAAATTATGGTTAAACTCTTCAGATTGTATGAATTTTTGGACATCATATTTCTTTGTTTCTTCCAATTTTAACTTTAGGGAGTGTAACTTTACGCTCCGACTTGTTGCTTTCAAATTTTGCTTAACTTTTCAAGCATAAGCTTTGTTCAACTTGTTCGCCAAGTTCCCCATCACTTGGCTATGAATATCACATTTAGTCTCCCACCAATTTGTTGCCTTACACAAATATTGCAGGTGCTGCCTCACTTAAGATATTTTGTGAAGCGAATCATTGTTGTCAGCCTCACTTCCAGATGAAGTGGGATCGTCATTTGGAGTCCCAAGTGAACATGAGAATGGCACATGCCATGGCTGGTCTCCCAGGTAACAACCATTGTCGTTTTGAGGGGCTACATCCGACATCTTCAAGTATGGTCTAGGAAAATTCACACCTGCAGTCTGCAAAACATCAAACGTTAGCTTCAAGTGTGCAGTTGTGACTACTCAAAACTGCTAACCAAGGACGTGCTCTGGTTTACTACACACAGTTTGTATTATTTATAAGAAGTACTCTGTTTTATATTTAAGTGAAGGAGTAAGTTGGAGGTCTATAGTGATACTAACGATATGTGTATGTTGTTAGGCCATTAGTTTGATGCGATTGCAATGTACACCAATTACTCCTCTCCATTAGTCACACCATTTAATAAATGTGGAAATATTAAAATAACAAAAATGTGGTATATATTAAAAATTGTGCTGTAAATTAGGAAAAGAATTTATATTCAAGGATATAAACCCCCAGTAATAGGTTTCTACCAAATTCTCTAATTCCCAATTTATGCCAACTAGACAACTATAAAATTAAAAAAAAAAAAAAGCTGAATAGGGAAATTCCAAAACGTAAACAAAGGGATACACCACAATAGTCATTTGGCGTACTCAAATATTGGGACATTAGGGAGATTTCTAAAATTGAAAAAGGAAGGGATAACTTAGAAAGGGGCAAATGCGAGATTACAATTTTATGGTGGCTGACGCGAGATTACAATTTTATGATGGCTGACTTGGAAATATTCATGTCCTTATCTCAGTTGCTCTAATAACATGACCTTAAGATTCACAACCCTATATCGTCTGTTCATACAATTTGGTACAAAGTAGGTGTGGGGGCATGTGAACACTACTCGAGGTCACATTATCGTATCTACTCCACTTCACTTGAGGGCTTGAGAGATGGATTGATGTGTTTTGTTATCATATGATTAGTGTCCAATGTCCATGTATATATAATATATGGATTACACAGAGACCTTTGCCCTTGTAGCAAAGCTCAATACTGTGTCCTTACTCTTGTCCTTGGCTGCTAATCATGACTGGCCCCTGTTGCAGTTTGATGTCAAGAATGCATTTCTACATGGTGACCTCAAGGAAGAAATATACATGGATCCTCCTCTTGGTATTCATGTGACCTCCAAGGAGGATGTTGTGTGTAAACTTCGGAAATCCTTGTATGGATTAAAGCAGTCTCCAAGAGTATGGTTTGGGAGGTTTGCTGCATCTATGAGGAAGTTTGGGTATGTATAGAGTAACTCGGATCATACTTTGTTTCTGAAGCGTCATAATGGTAAATTGACAGCTTTAATAATTTATGTTGATGATATGATTGTGACTGGAGATGACCAGGCAGAAATGCAAAATCTTCAGAAGTATCGGGCGTTCGAGTTTGAGATGAAATCATTAGGTGACTTGAAATACTTTCTTGGGATTGAAGTTGCCAGATCTAAGCATGGTGTCTTTATGTCCCAAAAGAAATATGTTTTGGATTTACTTGCAGAAATTGAAATGTTGGATTGTAAACCAATTGATACCCTCAATGAGCAGAATCATAAGTTGGGGTTATATCCTGATCAAGTCCCTACTGATAAAGAGCGTTATCAACGATTTGTGGGGAAATTGATTTATTTAGCCCATACACGTCCTGACATTGCATATGCAGTGAGTATAGTGAGTCAGTTTATGCATTCTCCTAGTGAAGATCATATGGGGGCTGTGATGCGTATTTTAAGATATCTGAAAGTAACTCCTGGCAAGGGGTTAATGTTTTCCAAGTATGGTCATACAGATGTGGAAGGGTATACAGATGCTGATTGGGCTGGTTCAACCACTGATAGGCGTTCTACGTTTGGGTATTTCACGTTTGTTGGTGGTAATCTTGTTACTTGGAGAAGTAAGAAACAAAAGGCGATGTCTCTATCTAGTATCGAGGTCGAGTATTGTGGGATGGCCCAAGGTGTAAGACCCTTGTCTTGGGGAAGCAAGAACGGTGAGCAATCCCACATCGCTCGGAGAGGGAAAGGTGAAGTGCCTTATATGTGTGGGCACTTCTCTGCCTAGCACGAGGCCTTTTGGGAGCTCACTGGGTTCGGATTCCTTGGAACTTCGAAGTTAAGCAAGTTTGGGATAGAGCAATCCTAAGATGGGTGACCCACTGGAAAGTTGCTCGTGAGTTCCCAGAAACAAAATCATGAGGGCAAGGCCCAAAGTGGACAATATCGTGCTAGGAGAGTCGGGTTGTGACATAATGGTATCAGAGCTTGACCCCGACCGGAAGTGTGCTAGCGAGGACGCTGGGCCCCAAGGGGGGTGGATTGTAAGACCCGTGTTTTGGGGAAGCAAAAACGGTATTGTCCGCTTTGGACCTCGCCCTCACTGTTTTGTTTCTGGGAACTCACTTGCAACTTCCCAGTGGGTCACCAATCCTAGGATTGCTCTAGCCCCAACTCGCTTAACTTCGGAGTTCTAAGGAATCCGAAGCCAGTGCGCTCCCAAAAGGTCTCATGCTAGGAAGAAAAGTGCCCACACATATAAGGCACTTCACTTTTCCCTCCCCGAGTGATATGGGATTGCTCACCGTTCTTGCTTCCCAAGACACGGGTCTTACAATCCACCCCCCTTGGGGCCCAGCGTCCTCTCTGGCACACTTCCGGTCTGGGTCCAGCTCTGATACCATTATGTCACGACCCGACTCTCCTAGCACGATATTGTCCGTTTTGGGCTCCGCCCTCACAGTTTTATTTCTGGGAACTCAGAGCAACTTCCCAGTGGGTCACCCATCCTAGGATTGCTCTAGCCCCAACTCGCTTAACTTCGGAGTTCCCATGGAATCCGAATCCAGTGAGCTCCCAAAAGGCCTCGTGCTAGGAAGAGAAGTGCCCACACATATAAGGCACTTCACCTTTCCCTCCCCGAGCAATGTGGGATTGCTCACTGTTCTTGCTTCTCTAAGACACGGGTCTTACACAAGGCGTGTGTGAGTTACTATGGTTGAGAAGATTGTTGAGAGATGTTGGCTTTGGGCCACAAAAACCCATGAATTTATATTGTGACAATCAGGCTGCAATTGCGATTGCCCATAACCCTGTGCAACATGATCGTACAAAGCACATGGACGTTGATCGAAATTTCATTAAAGAGAAGTTGGATGCGGAGATTGTTTCCTTCCCATTCATAAGTTCTGAGTATCAGTTAGCCGATGTTCTTACGAAAGCCGTTTCTACCAGTATCTTCCTCAACTCGCTTGACAAGTTGGACATACGTAACATCTTTGCTCAAACTTGAGGAGGAGTGTTAGCAATATCCTAGTTTAATTGGGAGATTTACTTCCTAGTCTATTATGATTTTATTTATTGCCTTTTGTATAGATATTATGTAATTAAGATTTTATCTTATTTCCTAGTGTAACCCTACTAGGGTTTGTAACCTTGTATTATAAATACCTCCTTTCGGAGATTGGAATACAATCTAAATATTCTACCCATATTGTTTGACTATTCTTGCTATATTATAACAAAGGTTGTTTCCTAAAAAAAACAAACAAACAAACACACAAAGGTTGTGCGCATAAACGTTGAAAATAATATATATATATATATATATATATAGACAAATTCTCCTATGCGGACATCTGGATAGGAGAATTGAACTGTCTGAACAGAAATTCTCAATATATATATCCCTCAATTGAAGCTCTATGTATATATTTCGGATATGGATGAAAATGAAAACTACGTAGAACAAATGAGCTTCTGCAGGTTTCCTTCCACTTGCTATCTTGACTCTATTGAAGTTTACTACTAACACTAGTTTGAGTGAGGGCGGGAGGTTTTTCATTTTGATCCATCAGTGGCAGTTCAGACTCAATTTCCCCTGTCTTGTGATCATCTTCTCGTGAAGATTCCTTATTTCCTGTTACTTGAGCCAATTGAACTGTCTGAGAAGCCTCTTTGGGACCTCCTTGGCTAGAAGAACCATTAGCAGCCTTTCTCAACGCCTTGTTCTTTTTGGCCGACCGAGCCCAGCCAACAAGCCCCTCTTGTATATGTTCTTCAAATATAGCCTTCTTGAATGAACTTCCCATCTTCATTACAAGTAAACATAGATATATCTGAGTCTAAATTCTTCAAAAGGATAACAAAAAAAAAGGAAAGCAATTGCAGCAAATTCTATGCATCACTGCAACTCACCTGTGTGACAATTGCGTACAATGGCAAGGTACTGTAACTGCAGACGAACTGAATGAATGCTCTGAGAATGGATATTCGCATCCAGAACAAAAAAAACATCTCAGATTTATGAAGCTGTGTTGGGATATATCAATATAAATATAATTCACAGAGTACACAAACATATATAATTAACATGGTTTTTACCCAATAACAAGTCTTGGGATAATATAACCAACTTGCCCCATTATGCAGGAATCAAATGAATATTGAACCTGCAAGAGATGGAGGCAACCAAATACGATAAATCTACCACTACCCTTTTGATCAGATATAAAAGTTTTACTAGGTAAATTTATATTACTTTCTTACCCATATCCAGAAGAAAAATGCCAGTTCAAAAGAATTTTGGAACAAGATTATTTGAATCAGTAAGAGAACCAGTCTGGGCCTGTGGAACCAAAAGTGGTCATCTGAAGGTTGAACAACCAAGTCCCCTTCGATTGCAATGTGTTTCTCAGCAACCTCATGGGCCAGTTGGGTAATTACATGCTCCAACTTAGTGCCAACAGCAAGTAAAAGCTGTAGGAAAGATTTAAGAAACCACCACAAACATTAACTTCCCTGTCCTATAAGGTTTCCTGGTTAGTCTGCGGAATTTGGGGAGACAAATGCACAATTTTATGGATCACTGGACATGGATGAGACTCACCATTGAACCATACAAGCAAATTCCGATATACTCATCTAAAAAAGAAACAAATATGATTTGAAAAACAAGACAATGGAGCAAAAAGAGACCTCATGCATCACGTAGCTTCTATTATAGATTACCATAAACAAAGAAATAAGAGAATCATCATCATCATCAACTGAAATTTGGACTTGTGCTAAGAAGCATGGGGCAGTGGCAGAGCAGCGGCAGGTAAGTCTAATCCAAACAACTTGGGTCTTGACAGTGTGATAAAGACAAAACCAGCACTATATTACGAGTATATATTTGTCAAACTTACAATGAATGGAATGAACGCTATCCAGAAATAGGCATGCCAACCTGCATAGAAACATCAGAAGCGTCGGTAATGATCTTCATGCACCAGGTCAAAAATGCAAATGAAGATTATGGTATATCCATAAGGTGGATTGTGTTCAAACTCCAGTTCTAGGAACTTCAGATTCTTGTCAATGAAACTAAGATAATTTTAATCCCATTTATGTGTCAAGTGCTTAAGAACTCAAGATCTCTGCCATAAAATATAATATTTCACTTTCAGGGCAGAGACAGAGGATCTTATTGTAGGCAAACGAGGTGTACAATGTGCTGACCAATATCTTCATTTCCATTCTTCTAACTAAACATTAGTAAGAGCAACTGAATTTATTCAAAAAGAATAAAGATGATGACGTAGTCATTACAAACCCAAAAATAAACCGAAATGTAAAAGCTTACCCGAGACATTCAGCAACAAGAAGATGACCACAAAGATCCAAAGATACCAACTGTAAATGATAATTAAGAAGTTAATGACAGTATGCTTTATGAACAGAGAGAACAGTCCAAAGACATGATTCTAAACTTTCATAAAATGTAATGGCTTTTGAAACAAATGATTTTAGCCTATAGAAGCATAAATCTCTTATGCCTGCACTTGATGTGCTTGATTAAACCTTTGAGGTATTTTTATGTTGTAGATGGGAAGGAGTAAGGCAGTAGTAACTAGTAAGTGCAGCCCGGCCAATGAGGCTCCAGCCATTGCAGGGTTTATATAGGGTCAGATAAACGCAGACTTCCTCTCGTTTGAGGAGAGAGAGATGCGCTGTTTCCTGCTTCAAGCTTGTGATGTAGGTTGCAACTTGCAACTCATCCTCAAAGAGTAAGGCAGTGTGCTAACTACCAAAAAGATGCAACTAGTGAAACTATGAGCATGATGTGATCTTTGTAAAATTGTAACTAACCTTATTCCAACGACTCTCTTAAAATCTGCTTCAAGGGCACGTATCATGTACTTGTGGAAATTAAAATTTGGATTTCCCCTGCAATGGGTCTACGAGAGAATTACTTCAAAATTTGAAACAGGAATTTTGTGGAAACATTCAAAACATGTGATAGAGCAGAGAGAAAAGAAGACGCAGAATTAAATAAAATAACTTACGCTGATGAAGCCTAGTCGCATTGTCATATAATCTGTTTTGGTCACAGACCCATAAAATTGCTTGAAAAACGCATGCTGGAAATGAAAAGAGCCATGAGACAGACAGACAGACAGACAGGGAGGGAATTACGCAACATTGCTTATTGATGCTGAAGGATGATATGTATCATATGACTCACCAACCAGCCTAGAAAAGCTGAATTCTTTCCAATACCAAGAAAGCGACCCCTGATAAAGTCATGATCTTGAACGTGCGTGAACTTCATTGTCAAAACTGCGCACATAATATATATTCCAAAAAGAAGAAAAAGCACTCAAGCTTCAATTACAAGTTGGCTAGCTAGTAGTTAGTAGGAATTGAAGCACTTACTCCCAATGTGAAATCAATTATAATTTATAAAGAATGATGTAAATTAACATTAGCCAGTGGTACCTTCTTCTGGGTTGTACTCCTTTTTTGCGATAGAATCCTCCCAATGTTTCCATTGACGTATCTACTCCATTGAGAAACAATGAAACAGAAAATTCAAAAATAAAACATAAAAAGATAAAGAAGTAGAAAGCACAGAAAATGTTGATGCTCTATTTCTGTTATAGAATGAGTCGATTAGACAGACAAGAATAGGAAATTAAATTAAGGATGTTACCTTTGCCCCTCCAAAAAGAATGGTTAGAACACAGAAAGTCACATGCACCACAGCCAGCACAAAGATGAAGATATGAAGATGATGCAATGCAGTGGTGGATAACAATGGGACCTTCCCCTGGAAAAATAGAAAAAAGTAAAAATTAATTGGTGGCATAATGGCATTGCGCATGATATTTCAAGTGCAACATGAAGGAAGGGCATCCATCATCCATGCCAGACAATTATGAGCAGTACCTACTTACTACATATTCAATCAATCAATCGATCTTGTTGTTTAATTACATGTTAGGTTGGTGGAGTTTTGATGATCAGTTCAAACAACTCCAACATGTGGTGGTGTGAGAACAATTTGATTTCAATTTTCAAGAGATCCACTGTTATCTAGTTAATTTCATTTGATCAGAAACAGGCGACAAGCTACCTACCAGAAGACTCAAATAATAGATAATAATTGAGCACCAGCATTTCGAATGGTCTCTCTAAAAGAGCTTTAAGTTAAAACTTGGAGACAAGTTATAAAAACTCAATTCCCTCCAACTATATATGCACCCTGTCTAAAAAAGAAGATGAATACCTCCGGACAGTAGTAGCCGGTGGAATCAGAGTCGTCAGCAAGAAGGCGACGGGCAGTAGTAGTAGAACTAGTCCAGGGAACAAAGGAAGTGGTGAACAAGGTCTGGAAATGGGCAGTAGTACTAGTAGTGGTCTCTTGTTTTTCTTTCTTACAAGGCAGCCATTGACTAGCCTGTTTCTCCGTTATACAGATTTTGGCTATACGATCTTGAAACACCGTCAGCAGCAGTGATATAAACCCCAAAAGCATTAACTCTGCATCACCAATTCACCATCATATGATTGATCATTGATACACACACACACACACACACATATATATAGTTATATATATAGGGCCTAGGCATAAACAATATAATACAAACAAGACGCATGTTATGTATATATATATCATATGATATGTATACATATTATATTGAATGAATTGGATTGGATGAGTGAGGTAGAAGGAAAGGAAGACCTTCTTTGATCTTCTGCAAGGCCTCAAACAGAGGTTTCTGGTTCTGTTTCTTGAGATACTGCAAACAAACAATTAAATTATATATATATATATATATATATATATATATTAATAGTTACAAATCGAGATGAGAATATATGTGAGCGTGTGTATGTGTCGAGTGGATGGGGAGGATGCATGCCTTGCCAGTGTAGTGAAGGATTCTCTCGAGCGCTAGGGATATGAGCACTATGACACTACACACCAAAGCCACCACCCATGTCGGCGTGTACTCCAACGTTGTTCCTCCTTGTGCTGCCATCCAATTCCAAATTCCACTTCTTTCTTGGTCGACCGTTGATCCAACCCCTCCCTGACTTCCTCACCCTTGCCTGCACTCAGTTCTGCTCTGCTGCACACTGCACCTAAGCTACCTACCCTAAGAAACAAAGCAACATAATTATATATATATATATATATATATATATATATATATATATATGTATATATAATATACCCAGCTCCAGCTCCAGCTCTGTGGCGGCTCCGTCCGTCTGACTGTCTCAGTACTGTAGTCTAAATATTTGCTTAGAGTATTAAGTAATTTGATCTGTAAAAAAATAATTAAATTAGTACGTTATTAGGAACAAAGGCCTGGCCAGGTGAGGTGGGTTGAGGCTGGCTGGCTGACTAATATATATGCCGCGGATGGATTGTGATGAGCAGTGAGAATGCTCTAATAATAATATTATTATTACATCAAGGAAGGGAATTAGGAGGAAGGAGCTGTAAAGCAGCTTAGCTTAGCTTAGCCTACCACACCTGCTGCTACGAATCACATTTCTCTATCATTTCGTTTTGTGGGTTGGGTTCATTCTCTCTGCTCGCCTTCCTTGTATTCTCCTTTACTATTTAATTTTCTATTCAATTTAATTTAATTTAGGAGGAGATGGGATGTGTGAGGTGGTCGACTCCCTCCCAGTCAGTCCCAGACCTGCCGTCTTGGTCTTTCTTTGTCTTCACTCTTGACTTTGCAGTCCTGAATCAATATTTTTTTATCAAAATTCAAATTAAAAAAAGAAGGAAAGAAAGAGGAAGTTCCACAAGGGCTTTCCAAGCTAAAGCCTCACGCGGAAGACGCCGGCACCAAAAACAAATGCTCCAATCCAACACGATTCAATCTGCCCTGTCTGTCAGTGAAGACAAATAATAGTATATACTATACTTTGTCAAATTCGAGACATTCAAAAGGTTGGGTATATCTGGGTAAGAGTCTCATTTGTAATCGTCTGACTGGGTAAGAGTATCATTTGTAAGGTTATTATGAGATACCGGTCAAAGACTGGATAACAGAGGGTCTTATTTGTGTAACAGGCTAGGTAGCGGAGGGTCTCATTTGTAAGGTTTCTATGAGATACCGGTCAAAGACTAGGTAACAGAGGGTCTCATTTGTAACAGGTTGGGTAATGAAAGGTCTCATTTGTAAGGTTTCTATGAGATACCGATCAAATTGGTCTTTAAAGATTGAGTATGAGTTTGTAATAACCCCATCATTTGGGGAGTTTAGGGTAGCTCATCCTAATATTTATTTATTTCGTCTGGAAGGTTCTATTCTAATTAATATTACTATTCTCGTGATATACAAGCTTTTCTCGATGGGTGGGTAATGAATCAATCTCATAACACTTTTTTTTTCTCTTTCTAAACATAATTTTCTTTTAGCAAGACAATAAGCTACCCCATTCTTCTCCCTGTAACTACGATGAAGAACACAAGTATCTAACTTCTTCATAAGCTCCCAGCTGAGCAGCCAGATATAAATCAATGAGATCGAGAATATATGTTTTTCTCCTACATTACTTCGTTAGTTTCCCAATTCTCTGCAATTACTAATACAATCCTGAAATTTGTGAAACCAAATTGTTATCTACATTGATTTGTTGTATCTAAGAAAAAAGACGCATTTCTGATATGTGCTATGGTATTTTCTAATGTAAACAGTTGTGAAATATTTTCTGAACTCAGGTTTCTTTTAAATAAGATATTGGCAATCATGTAAATGTCAAGTACCCTGACAAATTATATTAATAAAGAGAGAAGACCATCTAGTATATATCATTCAAATGTGGATTCCATTTACAAGCACATACAAGAAGCAAACACACACTAGATCGCATCAATTACGCCAGACATTGATGAACTCTGATATAGACCATCTAGTATATATCATTAAAATCCCAATGAGTTATTATTACATCCCAATGACAATAAATTTATAATCCGACTTACAACCAAAGCACCAGTTTAATGGCTTATGCGGCTTTAAGAAATGGAAGAGTTGACAAAATAGCTCAATCAGAAATCAGCAAAAACAGCAAAAACATCACCCTGGATGTAGTCATTATCTACCAAACTGACCAAGAAGTAGCTGTTCTGCACCTGCGATAGTCAAGAGAACAACATCATGTCAGCATTACTAAACACAATGCTAATCAAAAGACTGAGTAGAAAGGTGTCTGTAGGGCTGTGTAGTAGGTATACGTTGCAACAATCAAAATCATAATTATGCCAATAAGCAAGAAGGGACATTAATGAAGAAAATAAACCTCTTCAAGCAATTTCCTAGATGAGTCACCCTCAGGGTATAAGCGGGCCCATCCTCTTGACCAGATTTCAAATGCCTCATCCTTCCAAACCATAAAACTTGCAGGATCCACGACAGTCGGTTGGATTATCTCCCTTGCGGGAAAGACTCCCCATGTTACTGCATTCACATCAGTCTGACCAATATTAGATATCCATCTCCCATCTTTGTTCACAGCCATGTAGGTTAGAGATGGAAGAGCCTTGCATTTCTCAATAAGAGCATCCAACTTCTCCTTCGAACAGAAAAACTCTAGATAGGCTTTCTGATAAACATATCCTCCAGGCCCACCCCAGCCTGAGAAGCAAGTAATAGATGTTAGAGTGTTTCTAAATCTGGTTGGAGGATAATCATCAAATCTAAATATCAGTTTGAAGAAAAATAGAAAGATTAACATATAAAAAAAACTAGTTAAATCTCTTTTATGAGGGAGGGAGTGAGGTAGAACTTTTACCAAGGCAAATAACACAATTTACTAGTTGGTAGTGAAGTAAATAAGAGATTTTTGAGAGGTAACGAAGGGTCTCATTTGTAAGGTTTCTATAAGTTGAGGTACCGGTCAAATGGGCCTTTAAAGGTTGGGTATGAGTTTGTAATACCCCCATAGTTTGGGGGGTTTACTGTAGTTGATCATAATATTTATTTATTTTGTTTGGAAGCTTCTATTCTAATTCTATCTATATATTTCATTTGTGAGATTATTAAGGGTAAATGCCAGGTAGAACTTTTACCAAGGCAAATAACAAAATTTACTAGTTGGTAGTGAAGTAAATAAGAGGAGATTTTTGTGAAGTACAAAGCCATACTTAGAAGCCAAACAGATGTTTAATTGACGCTCAAGCAGATTTCTATAAAGACCTGAAATTCCAGTATGGCACTACTAGTAATGGTTAAACCTCAACTAGGGATTTATGATCACCTTTCTGAACTCAATGTTGTGCTATAGTTTTGAAAAACGTAATACAATCTGATCTTCATGAATGGAAAACAAAATCATATCATGTGGAATTTTTAGGTCATCAAATTCAAGTCAGTTTATGTCTCCATTGAGACTCACGCTCCTGTAATCGTTAAGTGACTTCAGTGATTCATGACCAAAACTCTCAATGATAAAAATCAAATAATTCATCATAAAGCCTGGCTCACAAAAATGAGATACAATTGAAATATTATCATAATTTTCATGACCGTAAACTCACAAACATACTTATACTTATTACTTACCAACAAACGTGGAATCAGATCTTTCCCCATTTACCGCTGGTTGGCTGTTGATGGTAAGGAAACCCTTCGTGTTAATTTTCCCTAGAAGTTCGTTTATGATCTTTGTCTCTGGCTGTAGCCCATCTAGTTCTGACCAAGGGCTGCTTCTCAAGTTTCCAAGGCAGAGTTTCTTAAAGTTCTGATATAACAGAAATTCCAATACATCAATTTATATCTAATTTGCTGACAATGCAGAAGACAAAATACAAAGAAATGCAAACTTCACCTCATAGATATCTTCAACGCTTCTCAATGGGACAACCCATTCTTCAACAAGTTTCTTGTCACGTGCACGTGGCCGCATGAACTGTTGAGAACTTAAAGTCATACATAGCCAACTCTACCAACTCTACACTAGTGCGAAGGGAGAACATAAAATAAAAAAGGATGTGTGCCTCAGCCAAGAGGTGGTTAAAAACTTTAATAAAATGGATTATGATTACAAGTAAATTTTCCTTTGAGGGAACATCATGGGAAGGTTCAGTATTTAACCACTTCAAAATTTTTGATAAAAAACAAAAGATGATCCACCCAAATTTATCATGAAATTATAGGTACCAAGATTACATTTGTGTGATTATATGTACCTGATAATCAGTTAGTGCTCCATATGAAGGGTTACGAGAATCACCCCATCGCCCATGTGGATACAGGTCCCAGCCTATGGTCCTTGATATGTAGCTCTTGGGACGATTAGCCCTACCATAATTTGCTTGGACGATTAGAAATTTTGAAAGATGTACATGAAGTTACTTAAATCCTTTTTTGTTTTCTTATTTCTGTTTTTTTATTTGTGTTGGGTGCGGGGGGCAACCGTTGGATTGCATACCAGAATATTGGACGAACATCTTCTTTAACACGGAAAACATTTGCAGGGCGTCTCCAAGGTAAAGGCCTTGATATTTTGGTCTCTTCAATCAAACCAAGATTCTGCCAAGGTAGTATAAGTAGAAGGGATCAGATTTGGTAGTGTTAATCATGCAAAGGGTATTATATACATCTGAAGTGAGACAATTAGAAAGGTATGAGAAAAAACCATTAATATAGCCAATGCTGATTTCTCCATGTTTAGTGTATAAAGATGCAATGTCCTAATCCCATGTGCCAAAATCTTCTTGCACATCTCAGTTCCAAGGTGAATTCCATAAGATTTGACAGCTTCTTCATTATCCTTGATAGGCTCCAAGGCAGCAGTAACCTCAGCTGGTATCTACAGTATCCCATACATTGCAAACATTGCACTAATTTAATATATAAAGCAAAACTGCTGAAGATGCAAAGGAAATGGCATAAAGTTACTATGTTCTTTGTATCTTCCAAATGCATTTATCATTGTTTTCTTTATGTGAGGCCAATGTGTGTAACTAATGGTTTCATATGGTTCTGTAGGTTATATCCAAAGGCGTCTAGGGTAAAACCAGTGTTTGAATTGAGTCTTTACGTTAAAATTTATAAGTGTATATTTGTGCCACAGGCAGATCTGGGCTTTCACAAATTTCCTACTTTATAACTATCAATTTATCTCGAGGAGGATTTTTTTTTTTCCCTCTCGTGTTGGATGAGTTTTTTTATTTGCCCTTAACTTTGAATCAGCCTTTATATGGCTGCTTAAACCCAACCTGACTCAAAATCATTCTAAAAAAACCCCAAACTTCTTCCTCTACAACCCTAAACCTTAAAAAAGGAAGTTTAAAAGCCTAAATCCCACCATATATTCAATTTCAGGATAGTAAGGTTGCCTAACATGTCCCAGATAACATGTCGCATGTTATGTTCACAAAGTCACAATAGTGTTATATGGCAAGAAAATATTTCTGAACCAATTAAGTTTCCCAAATTTTAGCCCTATTCTGGAATACTACTTGAATTTAACGATGTTAAGAAATGAAAAAATAATAAATAAAAAACAAATGAATGCAGAAGAGAAAAGTGAAGAGGTACCTTGGTTTTACAGAAACCAGTCATGCGTATGAATCCCTTGTAGTTATTAATGGGCATAATTCCAGGAACAATAGGGCAAGTAATTCCAATTTGGCGACAGTCATGGACGAATTTGAGGAAAACATCAGTGTCGTAGAATAATTGAGTGACAATCAAATCGGCACCAGCATCAACCTTTCTCTTCAAATAAGCGAGATCACTTTGATAGGCTTCGGAAGAGGCGAGGCCATCGGTTCCAATGGCGTCCGGGTGTGCCTCTGGTTTCAACGCCAGCCATTTGGTGATTGTTATGTTAAATTTAGATCAGAAAATAGCCACGAAGCCGATAAGACAAGAGTGAGTATGAGTAAAGTATGTATACCTGGATAGCCAGCAACAGTGACGCCAAAGTAGTCACCATATTTGGCTCTGATATGGGTAACCTGTAAGCAAGCAAACAAGCAAAAGATGAGAGAGCGAGAGAGATGTGAGTTCTCTTTTCTTTTCGTTTTCGTTTTCCGTTTGGGGAAATGGCAATTGGCAATTATGACAAATATTATCAACTCCAAACAAATATGGCATCTATCTATCAGAAATAAACAAAATTGAAATAAGATAAGATGGCAGTTATTTAGTAGTTATGAATTACCAGGTCGAGGGCGCAGGCAAAGCCTCCTTGGATCTGAACAAACTTGTCCTGGCCATGGGGCGGGTCGCCCCGGAGAGCAAGAACGTTTTGGAGGCCGTTAGACTTGATGGTTTGGAGGGCGTGGTCGATTTTGTCCACAGGCATGTTGGTACAGGTGAGGTGCATCATACTCTCCACGCTGATGATGTTCTGCATCTTGTTCGCAATGTCCAGCGTCAGATCCGCCGTCGACCCACCCGCACCCCACGTTATGTCGCAGAACGCCGGGTTGTGGGCCACCATCCTCTCCATCCTCTCCAACAGGTTCTCCACCCCATCCTCCGTCTTTGGCGGGAAGAACTCGAACGAGAACACCACCTTCTTCTCCTCCAACAATGCCTCCTGGATCTTCTCTATCACCTTCATTCTCTCTCTCTCTCTTACCGTTCAGATAGATCTGCAATGATCTGTTTTTTGCTTTTGTTTTTGTTTTTGTTTAGAGAAAGAAACTCACCCACCAATCCCTCGACTGGAACAAGTTAACACAGAGAAAGCGAAACTGAGAGTGAGAGTCACCGACACGGCACACTTCTAGCCTATGGCTCTATATAACTATAACTAAGAATGATGCATAAACAAAATTCATTTAAATTTAGATCCAGATTAGATTTGCAACTCAAAGGAGACAAAGCAATGTGGTGGTGGCATTTCCCCTCACCCCCACTTTCTCTTATTATAGGATAGGAGCCCCCACCAACCCCCACTCCCTTCTCCAAACTCCTCTAAAAGACTGTTAAATCACCCGCCCCAACAAATAAGGAAAATACTAAGGAGACCAACTTTAGATATCAATTTGTGTACTATCTCTATAATAGAATGTGGGGCCCATTATATTGGTGGACTCCACCTCTATTAGAGAGATGATACATTGAACTTTTTAGTAAAAATTATTAATACTTTAAACAAATTTTTACCGTTTATTCTGTCCAAATTTCTGTTAAGGATACCTACTACATGAGCCATGGAGATGGAGGTGAGTTACTTTTCAGGGGTAGAATACTTTCCAAGAAAAATAAAGAGAGTAGAATACTATACCATTTTTTGTTATTGAATTTTGGGTGAAGTCCAGCCACTGCTTTGATACACCCAACACCAGCCCACCTACCACAGTCACAACCAATCGCCGCCCAGCGACACCTACCCTATCAACAACCCACCCTCTACTGTACTCTTATCTTGAACAGGACAGAAGATCTGAACCCCTGTTGTATGTGTTTACAAACGGTTACAATCAGTCCTTTTCGTCTGTTTCCTATTAAAATTATTAAAACATTTATTAACTCATGAGAATTAATATAGAGAACTGATTTTTCCACTTTATTTTTATTCACTTATATTCTATTTTATAATTGAAAAAGTAGTGTAAATAGACAAAAGAAAAATGAGAAAATCATCACCTTTAATATATATATATATATACTTAAAAAAACTTAAAATTCATTCTAGTAATAATTAATTTTTTTTAAAAAGCCTTGAAGGAATGCGCAGCCTTCTACTTGTCCGATGAACGCACGCCCGCTAAGGTGGTGTTCGCCGACTACCCCTCAATCGAGGAGTGGTGATATCTAAGATGTCGGCGGTGAAGGGAAGCTGTTCAAGATAAGAGTACAGTAGAGGGTGGGTTGTTGATAGGGTAGGTGTCGCTGGACTGCGATTGGTTGAGACTGTGGTAGGTGGGCTGGTGTTGGGTGTATCAAAGCAGTGGCTGGACTGGGTTCAAATCTTCTGTCCATGTTTTTGTGTGTCCCTCTATGTCCATGCCTTAATTTTGTGACACGTGATATTATTTTATTATTTTATTTGTATTAAACGATAAAAGCATTAATTTTATTAAAGTATGATTAAGTGGAATACCACATGTCACAAAATTAAGACATGGACAGAGAGAGACACAAAAACATGGACAGAAGATCTGAACTTATACAACAGTGAACAAATTGCAACACAGTGACCAAATAAAACTTCACTCAAAACCCACCCCACCAACCATTTCACATCCTTGTCTACTTCCTCGGTCCCACCACTCCCACTGGCACCCAGTCAACGGCGAACGCGTTTGCTTGGGCTTCTCCTTCGATTGAGTTGGGTTGGTGGCTTGGGACCCTACCACACCTACTCTACTCCCTTCCACTCCTCGCCTCTCGTCAACTTCTCCAATTTTTCGGCGTCCTCTGTTGATGTGATCCTTGGTGGAGGATTCATCATTTGTGACGAGTCTGGGGTCTCTCGTCCCCCATCAGAGTTTTTCTCATGATTTTGGCCCAAAACTCAGCTGATCACTTTCTCATAGAAACACTTGCATGAAACAGATAATACTGTTTTGTTTTACTATTTTCGACTAATAAAATTAGGAATCACATAACGCATTATAACTTTTTCACATGATATAATGGTTGAAGATAGCAAATTGAGGTAGGTGTAAACTATTCAATAAATAACTCAGAGAAGAGACCGAGCTACCCACAAAAACAAACAAAAAGCATTTTATCGTACAAAGCACGATGCGAAAATCCAACCAGCCTAAAAATAAATAAAATTAATCTACCCATCACTTGAAGACGATGAAATGATCACTTGACAGAGTGTGAAACTAAAATAAATAACCTAAATCATTTATCAGAACCAAAAAAAAAGGTTCAAAAGAAACTCATTCATTGAATTCTAATGTGACCACGCAGATCCAAAGAAAGTTCAAGTTAACCAGCGCACAACACCAACCAATTTCAGCTGTTTTAAGTTGAAGAAAACCCTCCTGCTGTCGCTAAGTGTGTTGTGTTGGTGTTGTTTTCATACCTCAGCTTTCGCATTTCCATAGTCTGCCTAGTCAATCACTTTTAACCACAACAATAATCTCTTATTAAACTAGAGCAGACGCATACTTATTATCCAAACAAGAAAAGGAAAAAAAAAGTGAAGAAATACATTTAATACAACATCCTCATCAACCCTGTGCAAGGAATATAAAATACTTGCTTTGTGAGATTAACACCTCTGATTCTCTTTTTTTCTTTGGGGAGGGGAGGGGGCTTTATTATCACTTAGGTTTAGTACATTTGTTACAACATGCATTGCAAAGAATTGATCCATAGTTTAATGAAACAGCAGAGTGAAATCTAAATCAGCGTTCACTAACTTTAGTTACTGGGTACCTGTGACAGAACAAAGATAAATATCAGGGTGACCAAGTTGTGCATTCAGTTTAAAGCAATTATTAGCCATGCCTCAGAAAGGAATATGCACATACTGTCATACATGTTACGATTGCGGACCACCACATGTCATCCCTGCTTCAGCAGAATCCTTCACAATGAAAATAAGCACCAAAGCAAAAGATATCATCAAACATTGAACATGAAAAACTAGTAGTACCCGCAAATGAATAATACAAGACTATTTTTTTTTGACACAAGGCTCAAGTGGATACAGGAACACAAATGTCCATAGAGTCATGGGCAGAAGCACACAAAAGCCTGTAGTGGCCAGCCCCAACCCTTTGAAACTTTGTCCTCCCAATCTCACCACACAGCCCCCAAAACCTCTCCCCTCCCCAGTACCCAAAAAAGAAAAGAAAAAAAACCCATAAAAACTATATTATAGTCAAACAGGCCATACGAAAGTATGTATGTATCAGTATGCATGCTTATACTGACTTACATAGTAGATCTAGCCTTGGTACTGGTAGAACCCAGTGGTCATGTTTGACAAAAAAAAAAAAAAAAAAAAAGAACAGCCCTTTCATATCATAGGTTTTTGTTTAATTCTCATGACGACTTCACTTAGAAAGTGCAAAGAGTTAGCAAACATGAGTGTGAGACATCATATGGATAAAATTTGGGAACAAGGGACTGAGGATGAGGATATAAGATGCATTAATAAAGGAATAATTTGCACTTGCCTCACAATCATATCACAGTGTTACAAGTTCCCATTCTTCTTTTGACATGTCAAGGAATTCGATGCCACCATCTTCAAACATGATCTGCAACCAAAAAAATAGGTCCATTTTCAATATCTTAATTAATAATAACATTTTATTGTCCTCTCTCTAAAAAAATAATTCATCTCTTACCGAGTGTTTTTTGGAATATCTATCAAACCGCTTGATAATCCCAAAGGACCTGAAACATTGGAAAATGAAGAATAATATTCAGCATCAGCAGATTTAATTACATAACATGTCACCTCAGAATTTAGAGCATCAACAGATATGTATAGAAAATGAAACTTCTTAAACAAAGAAAATGAAAAGAAAAAAGAGCAGTACAAATCAATTATAAATAACTTCCAACAGAGAAGACATCAACCAAAGGCTATTGTTCCAACTGAGAAACTTGTAAAAATCTGTTGACTGTAAACATCACAAACACACACACAGAAACACGAAGGCATTGACATTTGATGCCGTCCATTTCACATCTATTATTGCTCCAAAATAAATTTTAAGATCTCTTATGATCCCAAATGTTTTCCTATAGTTCCCATAACATAGAAAACAAAGACGTTTTCTCCAATTTCCACCTCTTGTTTGGTTTTTGTATAATCTTTAAACTTTCCTGAGGTAGTGAAGACCAGCAAGCAACCTTAGCAACATCAGAAGGCCACTAAATTAAACCCATGATTTTAGTATCATGAGGGGGCTAGTTTTCAGAATTTCCCAGATTAGAAGCAGGAGAGGGTTCCAAGACCTCACAATATTTTTTCTTGGTATTGCACATAAAACAACTAACACCAGTGCAAAACATATTGTGGAATATGAAGCACTACTCTAAAGTGAAAGATTCATAGATATTCTGAAATTACCTCTGATTCATGGGGCGACTTATTCGAATCACTTCACCAATGCAATTACAAGAACGTGTACCTCTTTGGTTATGGAAAGGTTGTGAATTTCCTAATGGACAAGAGGATGTGAAACAAGAGTTTCAAATAGTATCTCATTAATTTTGAAACGATAGTAAAAAACAATAAATACATAATAGAAAAAAGCTCACCTATATGCAGACCCCCGTTCTGATAAACCTTTTTCCAGAAAAGAGTCCCACAATTAGTCCAAGTTTGCAGAACTTCAAATATAATTATTACATAAGAAAAAAAGGCAGTCATTTGTACAGCAAAAAACTTTACAAAGTCACAAATGCAATAAATCATAGCGAACATGGAAACATTTTGGTGGCAACTCTTGGAACTGATTTCAGACATCTATCCTCCAGTATATTAGTCATAACCAACTTATATTCCAGTATGGGTAGGTGAAATGAAGGGAGTTAGTGTGGTGGGAGGGAAAATAAGCACTAATGAGAATTAAAATGCTAGCAGTGCAAAAGTTTTCATTTCTACAATATGCCACTTAATTTACAAGAGGGAAAGATAAAAATCAAAAGTTGTCCAACCTGTTTCAATAAGGACCATCTAGAACTAATTGAATGGTGATTACACCAAAATGATCTACAACATCAAACTTTTAATTAATCTTTTATATTAGCAGCGAAACTTTGTAGGCAGTGGCAGATTGGTGGTGATTTTCAAAACATAGAAATTTCAAGTGTTAGAAGTAAACAGAGACACTTGTACATACGTCTTTAGCAGAAAGAATTGCTTTCAATTTGGGAGAGGACACAGCCACCTGACATGCTACTAGTTTCAAAGCAGCAACTGACGACATCTTTGGCTTGGTAGGTCTGACACCAAGTTTTCGCCGACAACCAAGCGCACCGCAATGGCAGTCTTGATCTGCACCAAATTGAACAAACCTGCTAAATTTATTAGACTGGACTAGAGGAATACAAAGTTTCACATCTAGCAATAGTTTTAGTGCAAAGGAAGTCCATGATGATTCTAGAAAAACATAATAGGTTAGGGATGCATCAATTAGTAAAAGTATTAAATTAAAGGGTTAGTCATGTGATCATACTGATAATCATAGGTCAGGTGTTCTCCCTTTTTTATGTCACGAGTTGCAAATATACCAATTCTTGTTTCACCATCGATTATCCTTCAAAGAAAAGAACAAGGAATACATGTAAGATAGTATTAACGACAAAATGACCTAAAAATCAGTAACAAGGTCAAGTAGAAGACCATTTTTGCATCTCAGTATTAGGACAACAACTATGGTTTATATATCTCGACTTGTTTCCTTTGTATGTGGCATCAATAACCATATCTCGATTGATTTCACATAAGTAAAAGTTTGTTTCACCACGGTGTTTCATATTCCACAGCCTTTCCTCGCATGTTTTGTCATCAATAACTGTACAAAGAAACAGCACTGATTAATAGGTTTCAAATGATTTTTTTGGTAAAACGTTAACTTTCAAATATAAAACAAGCTGCATGTACTGACATGTAGAGCAAAAAAGGACTAAAGAAGTTACCTTCTCCCACGTATTCTATCGCAAATTCTCCTTGTTTAATATCTTCATCCGCCACAATTCCAGAACCACATTTCTCAGTCTACAAGAATACCCTATTCCATTAAATCACTTAACAATGTCTATAATTCTAATAAATAAATACAGTTCCTGGAAACAATTTAATCAATGTACAAGGCATTAGAAGGCCAAAGAAAAAATAAAAATAATAAATGACTTCCAAACATGCAATGCAAGCAGCCCCCCTTAGGAGAAATATATGTTGCCGTGGAATCTATCTTCTGCATTCCAATAGTTGTTCAATTGAATTTGAGACCCTTGATATTTTTATGGGGAGGCAATCAATCACATAAAACGATGAGTTGAATAGTTATATTGCTGAAATGTAGCAAAACAGACGCCAACTAAATTGCAGATAATACAAGTTTAATAAAAGTCCACCAACATGGGAGACAAATGTCTGAATAGAGAGTAAGCTATCTCTTCAAAGAACCATTCAGCCTTCAACTTATGCTATCATATGTGTAAAAACATGAATCAAAAGGTCTGCAAAGTAAATAAATTCATATGATACGAGGTTCATAAAAAACCTGAATAGTGTCCAAACAGACACTAACAAAAGCTATTACTTCAGACAGAACTTCAACTTATGCTAATTTGTATGTTTAAACTTGAGCATTTCATATCTGCAGTTCCTCCTGCCCTTCTTAAGAAGTTACAAGTCTCCCCCATACCTATTAAAATTTTCTCTATTTCTATTATCTTTTCAGAATAATTATAAAAAAAAATATACAAAATCTTAACCACTGCAATTGATATTCCAACATAAGGCACATTACCTGCACAAGTTTCATCTTCTTCACAGGTCGGTGTTGGAATGGTTTGTTCAGACAGGAACTTCCACATTTACAGACTGAGGAACAGCTAGAAAGAAGCATCCTGCAGATATTCAACTTATTTATTGTTAGACAAAAGATAAAACCTGAATATACAATATCACACAGAAAATTAATGGCCCTTTTCCCCTATATCTACATCTGCCTGCATCAACAAAATCATAATGCCTAAGGTTGCAAAGTCACCGAACATCACGACCATAGGTTTCATCCCCTTAATTAGTTCCAAAAGGAAAATGAAAAACAATTAAAAACCCACAGCATGCATATCCTTCTGTAGTATAAATGCCTGCACTTCTCTATGAAAAGGCATCCCTCAATTGAGTGGAACACTGTCAAATAGCTAAGCTCCCTCAATGAACAATGTCCATAAAACAGCATCACTCACTGGACTGGAATCCTGTCAAAAAGGTATTGATGTAGGATATGGGTGAATGGAGTAATTAGGTAGTTTAGCGGCAGCGAAAACAATGGAAAACAGAAAATAGAACAAAAGGGATAAGTCTGGAATCACTCTAGGGGTTTGGCTTCACACCAAGTAGTCTCCAATCTATGGAAAATAAACTTTTCTTTATATCTCAACTCTCAACTCCATAATGAATTACATAGACAAGGTATTTATAATAATCTAACCCTAGAGTGAAAAGGAAAATTAAACTTATTCTAGGAAGGAAATCCTAATCCAAATAAAATAGGAAACTTAGAAATCCTACTAAAATGTGGAAAAACTAAAAATCCTAATGAAATCTGGAAAACTTAGAGAACCTAGAAACTAACAAATAAATTAGGAAACTAATTAATAATTCCCTCTTCCATCTCTTTCGTTTGTAAACCCTAATGGGTTTGACAAAGATGTCCTCATCAATTCTCCCTAGCTGAGAAGAACTCGACTCCGGCGAGTTAGAATCAAAGATGTCCTCATCAATTCTCTTTGGCTGAGAAGAACTCGACTCCGGCGAGTTAGAATTGTAGTAACATTCATGGAAGTGGGACGTGTGCAAACATATAGACTCATCTTCTGCCTTCCCTTTAAATCCGGTAGAATTAATGAACTGTAGGCCACAGGTCCTAGGATCGAAACCTGGCTCTGATACCAAATTTGATGTAGGATATGGGTGAATGGAGTATTTAGGTAGTTTAGCGAAAGTGAAAACAATGGAAAATAGAAAATAGAACAAAAGGGATAGGTCTGGAATCACTCCAGGGGTTTGGCTTCACACCAAGTAGTCTCCAATCTCTGGAAAATAAACTTTTCTTTATCTCAACTCTCTACTCCATAATGAATTACATAGACGGGGTATTTATAATAATCTAACCCTAGAGTGAAAAGGAAAATTAAACTTATTCTAGGAAAGAAATCCTAATCCAAATAAAATAGGAAACTTAGAAATCCTACTGAAATCTGGAAAAACTAAAAATCCTAATGAAATCTGGAAAACTTAGAGCACCTAGGAACTAACAAATAAATTAGGAAACTAATTAATAATTCCCTCTTCCATCTCTTTCGTTTGTAAACCCTAATGGGTTTGACAAAGATGTCCTCATCAGGTATGCTTTGCATAACTTACTTACCACCTGTACCCAAACTTTACCAAGATCAGAGTTCAAAGTAAAAAGTTAGGATCTTAGAATATACAAGACTATGGTTAACGATCCATGTCCAAAGATCACAATGATGTACAAGTACAGTACAAGATTATCAAATGCAACCTTTACATTGCTCCCTTATTACACATGAGGTAACACAAACACCATTGACCAAGACCGTCCTTACCCACAATGGCAATCTCTACCACAAACACTAGAAGACCCTGGAGATGCGCTGCAGGAACAGAATATGCCATCATCCTCAAGTCGTCTTTTAATCTTCTTCGTGAGATATATATCTTAAATTTGTCAACGAAACTAAGAGTGGAGATAGAATTGAAAAACACTTCCAACGCATATAAAACCATTGAATAAACAGACAGATGGAACATATCAGAGATAATAGGCAGCAAGACAAAAATATGAAACTATGGCAAGTCCAACCTATGAGGCGTGTTTCATGAGGAAAGGAAAGAAAAAACCAATAGGTATGTAACATGCACTAAAGCATACGAAAATTCAAATGATAATTTCCAACATGAAACGGATTGTTCAATAAAAATTTAAAATTAGTGAGTTTAAGACTTAAGAGGATACTGCGCTTTATAAAAGTGTAGGGCATGGGTTTCCATTTATTAAACCAATCTGGAAGTTCAAAATCTACAGGATTTCCAATCTGCTTCAGCAACTTGTTGAATACGTTCCCAATGTGACTTCGCTCAGAATTCTGATAAGCAAGAACTCAAGTCATAAAATTTCATAAGCATATAAAGCAAACATAAGGAAATAAGAACAACATAGCAACCATTCCTTGGAAGGAAAAAAAAAACTCAATGAAAACATCATGCAAGCAAAGGCATCCAGGGATAATGAAAATACAGAGAGAGAGTAATAAAACAAAGAAAATTGGAAAATCTGGTGAACACTGGAAGCCTTACCCCAACACTCAATAAACTAATCAACAAGAAGCCAGAATAAATGTGTTGTTACCCAATAATTCAAAATGGGAAAGATAAGTAATTCGCAGCCAGAAGCAATAGACCAACACATTGTAAGAGGAAGGATAGAAGCTTATTATACGTAACATCGCATAGGACGTTAAACAAACTTGTGAGAAGAAAGCGAATCTCTCAAAACAATGCCACATTATCAATTTCTCCAAACATGTTTCTCAAGTCCTTTCATTTAAATTATATTAAAGCTAAAATAAAAAGGTAGTATGTCGGCAAGAATTTTTTCTCGATGGGCATCCTACAACGAACCGACAGTTAACTTATATACATCTGCAATTGCATCAAATATACATTGTATATAGATGAGTGATATAGTAACCCAATTACGAAAATAAGCATTTGAAACAAAACCAGAGACAAAATTCAGAATATAAAAGAAAAACCTAGAAAACAAAATTGACATATCATTCATTCAACTACTACGGAGATATGAAATATTGGGGGATTCAATTTTAGAGAAAACAACCTTGTTCATCGCAGGCATGGCACCAAGAGCCGCCACCGTGTAATAAATCAACAACTCACTATAGAAGGCCAGACAACTTCCACTCGACCAGGACGCTTGGACCTAGTTAGGTATATCTTCTGTATACACTACACGGGTGATGACTGATGTCCAAGTCCAAAACCAAGTCGTGGAGTAAGAAAAGAAAATAATATTTTCAGTACTGATGTAGAGTAGGGGACTGGAGATGATGGGTTTGGGGATGAGGAGAAATGGTGAGATTTTGTTGGCTGCGAGCGAGCCTCTACCATCCTTGGGGTCGTGGTTCCCAGTTTGATGCGCGTCTCAATTTGGGTAACAGAAATGGGTTAAGTTGGCATTACATGGATATGGATGGAATTCTAAATATCTTTTATGGTAATTTGGGTAACAAAACATTTGGCGGTGGTTTTGCAGGCAAATGGACTCTCAAAGGCTGAATATCACAAAAAGTCCATAAGGTTTACGAAACTATCAGATTGCATTCTTAATATTTTTTTGTGTCATTCGTGGTCCTCAAGGTTAGTATGTGTGATCACAAATGGTCCCTGCCGTTATGTTCCGTAAAAAACTCTGTTTGTTTGCTGACGTGGCATATATGTATATCACAAAACATCCCTAAGATTCACGCACCTATCACAAATGGTCCCTGTAATTTTTTATTTAAAATTCATAACATTTTAGTTTTCTTTTTAAAATTATTTAAAAATATATTTTGTATTTTAAATACACGTGACACTATATTTTTGAAGATGTGGGCTCCACATATATGCTACATCAACAAACTAATGAAGTTTTTAAAAAATAAATGGTCCTTAAGGTTAAAATCCTTCTATAAATGGTTTTTTCATTTTTAAATTTTATGAATTTTAAATTATTTTTTATAAACTCCTTTAGTTTGTTGATGTGGCATATATGTGGAGCCTACATCTCCAATAATATAGTGTTATGTGTATTTAAAATACAATATATATTTTTAAATAATTTAAAATTCATAAAATTTAAAAATGAAAACCAAAATTTTATGAATTTTAAATGAAAAAAAAAAATTTGCATGAACCATTTGTGATTGGTGTGTAAACCTCAGGGATGTTTTGTGATATATATATATATATATGCCACGTCAGCAAACTAACGGAGTTTTGGACGGAACCTAATGGAATGGACCATTTGTGATCAAACATACTAACCTTGAGGACCACGAATGACACAAAAAAACATTAAGGATGCAATCTGATAGTTTTGTAAACCTTTGGGACCTTTTGTGATATTAAGCCACTCGCAAATGACGTTGAGAATTCTAAGCCAAATTTTCAGCCTATATTTCCATCTAACCTTGGGCAAGGTTTGTTTCAACCAGGGAGGAATGATATAGTTATGGTTGCATTGGGTAAAGAGTCGTTGGGTTAATAAATTGTTAGGGTCTATTGGTGTTTCAAGTATCTTGAGTCAGTTGGTATTTCTAGTATCCAATATTGCTATTTCCTATTTTTGGTGAGTGGCTCTCTCTATATAATAAAGGCTTAATTACTTTCTCACCCTTGGAATGACTCTCTCTCTCTCTCCATGTTTTCTCCTAAATCATAGTAATGTTATTAAGAAGAAAAAGTGCTTAACCCACTTATTCATTTTCCAACTCCCATATATTTGTCTCATGTTTAGAACTGGGTTTATTTAGATAATAGATGATCAATAACAAATCCTGTTTTAGTTGAAATAGGTTATCTTGGTGCTTTGCATAATAACATGGGGTCTTTACTAATCAAAAATTGGAATTCTCATCGGCCACCTATGGAGGATTCCTACGTTTACTTCACATCAATGAATTAAAAAGTAAGCGGGGTCCACACAAAATTAGGAATTGAATTCCTGATTTTGGAAGAATTCAATTCTTGGGTGGGATGTGATATTCTAAGAGAGCTACTATTTCCACCCCTCTGTCTTATTTTCCCACCCACCTTATCTTTGAACTTTTAAAGACAAATTTAACCCTATTGTAAAATGACTTAAAAGGACTTAAGGAAAAAGAAAGAGAAAAAATAAAGGCAGGTCTGATGGATGTTAATCTTCTGCGCTTCTAGGAAGGATGGTGATGCCTATCCCATTCTAAATTATTTTCTAGATGAGTGAGGTGGATAGTTGAGTCTTGATCGCCTTGGTTGGGTTGTTGCGTTTGATTTTCTTCTTCAACACTCCAAATGTTGGCAAGGAACTCATCCATGTTAATGGACCCGAAAATCCTCCCACTCTTGCATTGAATTTCATCCAGAGTAATGGACAATATTGAATTCTGTTTTGCATTATTACCCATGGAATGATGTGAGTTGTCTTGAGATGATTCTTCTTGTGGTTCTTGTGGCAATTCGAAATTGTCAAGATCATAGTCGATGATTCCAGATTCATCAGAAGCTACCATTTTAGCATAAAATGGAGGTGTTGCTGAAAAAATCAGATTTCATTTCAAAAAGGGATATGAAGTTTGATTTGAGAAACAAAAAAACTAGGCTATTTTATGTTCTTTTCCAGCTAACATTACTTTTCGCAAGTTGCCTCTGCAGGAAAAAAAATTGAAAGAATAAAGATTAAAAGAAGAAACACAACAACTCAATACAAACTCTGTACTTGATGAACAGTTTTGTGCAGGCTATCAGATAAATGTAGGGACATGTGTAAAAGCTAGGCTCTGCAGTTGCATGCATCACATCACATCACAAGAAGAAGACAATTTCATCTCACAAAAACAAGATGGAAAATAAGATACAACAAAAATGAGAGAGAGATGTGTGGGGCGTAGAGAGAGAAGACATGAATAGAGAGAATAAAATGAGAGTTAGGAAATGAGGTAATAATTAAAAGGGTATTTTAGGAATATTGGTGGGTGGAAAAATAGGATTGTGTTTTTTAAAATTTATATGATGAGTGGAAAGATAAGGTGGGTGGAAATAGCAGCACTCTATTCTAATTCCTGGAGAACTAACTCATTAGGAATTCATATTTTTTACCCATTATATCCTCACACAATTTTAAAATTTTAAAATTTGTCATCTACTTTAACCCAACAACGAGGACATTTTAGTAATTAGAACCACTCCTACCCCAATTCCATATGGTTTAGTAAACAACTTCAGTAGGAATCCAGAATCTAACTCTCCTCAATCCATATGGTTTAGTAAACAACTTCAGTAGGAATCCGGAATCTAATTCTCCCCAATCCAATTCCTAATCAATTCAATTCATGGTGTTTTTTTTTTGGTCGAAAGGAATGAAATTTCATTTCCAAAACAAGGATACAACTTACAAGAGAGCCCAAATACAACAAACAAAAAAACAAAAACAAAAATCAGGGACTCAAACAAAACAAAATAAAACACAACCTAAAATACCAAAATAGGAGGCCCAAAACAACAAAAGCCCACAAAATACAAAAACCCCAAAATCTAACCCTAAACAAAGCAAGCCGCCGTCATCACCGCCAAAAAAGCCGTCGCCGCCACTAGAAGAGTAAGGTCCCTGGGAATGAAGAGAGGAGATATGAAGAGTACGGATTTGGGAGAGCAAGCCACCAAGAAGCATAATACTCAAGCGATTTGCCAAGTAGTGGTCAACAATGACAATAGATAAATAAAGCCCACAAGTGCATATCCAAGACTTAGATCTGATAAAGGGTTGATGGAGTAAAGCAACTGCAGCAATCCAGTGGCAAACCAAGAAAATTTTAGGGATATAGTGAAGGAAACATGCATCTAATTCATAGTAAATGAACTTTAGCCACAACATATACAACAAAAACATTCTAAATGGCGGATTCATTTTGTTTATGCTAGTTGAGCTAAACCTTTTTCATTTTAACCCAAGTATCTTAGCCTAGTCTTTTTGAACACAAAAGAAAAAGGGGGGAAATGGAATAGATCTTTACCCTTGATGACCCTTTCTTGATTTCTCAATAATGAACACCTTTGTTGGAATATGCATTTTCTTCTTCTTGATTTTGACTCATTCACCTTAAAGCTCCAAGATTGGAGTCCTCTACCTCACCACACCAAATGCTTGATTGGACCAATTTTTGGTTTGTGGAAGATGAGAGACAAAGATGATCACTCATCAACCAAAAGTAGGAAAACCAAAAACCCTAGCTAGGTTTTCTCCCAACTTATGTATTTATAGGATGACACAAAGGCAAGGAAGATGGCACCCTAATGGTGCCGAAAATTGAGTGGGTTTGGGGCTCCATTTTGGGTTTATGAGTCATGTCATCTTATGCCACTTATCCCTTTGTCCAAATTGCCCTTTGGGCCATTTTGTCTCTTTCCTTTTTAAATCATATTTAAAATTCTCAATCCAATATTTATCTATATGTCAAAGTTAATTCCATAATTAACTTTTAATTATGAATTATAATTTAACTCTTAAATCATAATTAAAGTCAAACTTTAACTGACCCGGTCGAACTATTTGACTTTGGTCAAATTTTCCGGTCAACATATTGACTTTTGACCATTGACTTTGACATTTAATTATCAACCATTGACTTGTGTCTCCTCATTTCATTTCTTTTCATTTGATTCTCTAATCACATTTTTTGGGTGTGCAGATCCGTAGGTTCCCTTTAGTAAGGTAGTGGGTTGACTCAACTCTTCAGAGATGATGTACGAATTAAATTCCATAATTTAATTCTTCCTATTAACAAAGGTTAATTGAAACCTTTTTGGACACCCACAAACCATGGTTGTCGCCTAGCAGCAAGTCACGGATATCCGAGCTAAATGAGATGTTGTGAAAGAACCTATTCAAATTGGAATCACCGTGCAATTGAATCATTCTCTTATAACAATACTCCTTATTCACATTATTAGATTATGGAATCCGATTGTCAATATCCTAATGTGAATCATTCCTCTTATATGATTATCCTGGTAAGATTTGAAGAGCTCTTCTTTCAAATCTTATCAACTACTCTGCGCAGAGATTTGACAAATCATATCTTGGAGTATTCTCTCTCCTTTACTAAGAGTAGAGATTCCTTGTTGTACATTCATTTGCCTTCATGACACTATTGAGAATCTCGATGAACACATTTAAGTTATGCCTATTTTAACACAACTGTAAAGTGCCACCAAAGACTAACAACATAGCCACAAGACATTTATGATGTCTCGGGTCTAAGGATTAGTTTGCACAATTGCAATTTATGAATTCTAGTTTGACATGTGAGTAAAGACTTCCATATTAGAATGCATGCATTGAATCGCATTCAGTGTACTTGTTCTCCTACAAGCACCTACACACATATTTAGGTGTCGCCACACTCAATGACTTGAGACCTCGTCATTCTCTACATATAGAGACGATACTGTGTGTACTGGTCTTTGCGGAATATCAACGCCCAATTGATATTCCTATGACCAAGAACATATTCAGGATTAGGGATCATGATCATTCTCTATGTATGTAATCTCATTACATAGTTCTCATGTCCACTTTTATATTCCTAGGACTCTAGTTGTTTTACTGTTATGATAATTGACCAAATATCATGGTTGAAAACAACATGTCTTGCCCATGAATAACTTAATAAGTCATTACAAAAGATGTCATTAACATTAATTATCATGTAATTAGTTGGCTTTAAGGGCATACTACTAACAATCTCCCACTTGCACTAAAGCCAATTTGATGTGTATCTTATACAACTATGTCGCTAGGCATTGTAGGCTCAAGCAGTGGATCTGACATGCTATCCGCATAAGTTACTTGAGATTTATGACTTTATCCTTACTCATGATTCTTTAATCATGTGGTTTAAGTCTCTCATTGTGTTTTGAACTCCTTATGAGAACTTGGTTCCTTAGCTTGAGCTATTTCCCTATTATTGTTGGAGTGTGGGTACACTACCAACCTTATGGTTAGAACCATTCAATAGTTCATATATGAACTATTCTTGTCCAAACACCTTCGTGCTAACTTCTAAAGCTGTAATATTGTCTGCTTTTGCTGTTGAGCTTTATATAGTACTTTACTTATATCCTTGTCAGCCAACCATATCCAAAAGGATTTTATGGTGTTAACTTCATATTCCAAATATGAGTTATTTCACGCTTCCATTTTGTTCTTTGATTTTCTTTTCCTTATCTTGGAACATATTCTTAGTTTTTCTTAAATTCTGAAGGATGCACTTGACAGTTGTCATGGTTTTGATCCTGGGCTTAATTGATATCTACTATGATACTTCTATCATAAATGATATCATCGCTACTTGCACAATATGAAATATCTATTCATTTCTTGTGCTGTTTTGGAATTTAACGGTATACACCTTTTGAAAGTTGACTTCCATATCTTATATGAAGGTAACCTTTCTTTTAAAAGTTTCTATCTTGGAACTTCGTAGCACATGGTTTGAGATAATCTAATTAGCTCAATTTAATATTTTAGATCTATCATGATAAATCAATTTCATTATGCTTTTATCCCAAGTCATTCATAGAGAATGTTTTAGCCATTACTTTATGAAGAGGCAGTACAATGTCGTTTCCTAGATTGGTATGTTATCTAAACACAATTTTAGGAATACGACTCAACTCCACTAATCTTCTTGCAATACAAGAAATTCATTCATATTTTTGAAAAGATTCAAATGCTTTGACTTTATCAAAATGAATGTTTCTAGCTTCCACTAGCTTACTTGAGTTCATTGATGGACGACTATAGCTTATACACTTTGTGATTTGAACCTTGGGCTATTTCATAAAAGCCGTTTTGTGTTTCCTTTTGTTCAAAATTCACATTTAAAGTATCTAGCTATTGCAAACAATATCCGAATAATTACAAGTGAGAAGGTTTGTTCATATTCAATCCTTTCACATTATTGTAATCCTCATGATTCTATCTAAGCTTCATAGTATTCTATTTTGCCCTTCAAGCCCATCTTCCTCTTGAAGACCATTGGTAGTCAATAGGTATGATACCTTGTGACAGGTTAACTAGAGTCAAGACTTGCCTGATATGCATAGAATTCAATTCGGATTTTATGGTCTAATGCCATTTAATATAAGTAAATGTCATACATTTTCTCATGGTAGTTTAGAACGATCTCCCCATTCTTCTAAGATGGTTCTCGGATCCAATTCGAACTACGTGGAGCTTTTTCTCGGAACTAAGTTGTCACTTGAGTGTTGATTTGTGGTTTCATATCTTAAGCTAGTCCTCTTGCAAGGAATATAGCATATGATTCGAGAAAAAACTATTGCTTGTCGGTTGATAGAAGTAATGTCCTAAAGTTTCCCTTAGACATTCCACAAATCTATATTCAATAAGTTTAGCTATAAGCTTATACATATCAACCCTTTGATATCTTTGACAACTTAAAATCTTAACATTATTAAGATCCAGTTTTTTTTTTTCATTACAACTACATTATATGAAGTTCTTTGGAAGGTGCTAGGTTTGGCAAGTATGTTCCCATTAACCGTGCTTATCCTAATAGGATATCAATTAATCATTATGGAAAGAACCAAATTCATTAAGGTTCGATTTTTCTCTAAGAGAATTCCATTATGATATGATGCCATGTTCCTTTAGTACTACTAGGGAACGTTTACCATTTAGTATTCCTTTCCTTGATCAAATCTAGGGTTTTAATACTATTGATGATATGCTTCTCTTTTATACGTTCTTGAATACTTTAAAACTATTTGAAAGGATTCGGACTTGTGTTTTGTGAGATACACATAGTCCAACCAAGAGTGATTGTCGGTGAATGCTATAAAACGAGAGAAGCCTCTTGAGGTGTTATCCTTCTAGTAAGGTAAACCCTCGCTTAGACCTTTTGGGTCTTTAAGGCATCATTGTTTCTAAACAGTCATTCTATCATTCATTTCTTAAATGAAGGGAGGCCATTAATCGGATTGTAGTAATCCAATTACTTATGAATAAAGTGCAATGTAGTTTTGTCAAACAAAACAACGTTTCCATTTTAAAGATGAAGTTAAGTTCCTTTAGGAATATAAAGACGATTTTAATTCATATACCTCTAATATAGAACGTTTAAGGAAGTAGCTTCCAACTTCTCTTTGTAGAGATCATCATTGTGTTCTAAAACATGAAACACTACTCTTCCTTACGGAGTCTTCTACTTCTTACTAATCACTTTGCAACATTTACAAATTAGTGTATGGATCCTAACATCAGAGGTGGCGGAGGAGCCGCCCCGAAGGGCGGAGGGAGAGGCACCAGCTACTTGGAGAGGACTATGGAGATGAGAGAATTTTAGAAAGAAGGAGGAGCCTCTCTCTCTCTAGTATCTTTTGGATTGTTTTTAATTCATGGTGTGTTTACTAATCAAGAATCGGAATTCTCATCAGGAATTGAATTCTACCTATGTAGGATTCATGCATTTACTTCACATCAAGGAATTAAAAAGTAAGTGGGGCCTACATAAAATTAGGAATTGAATTCCTGATTTTGAAGGAATTCAATTCTTGGGTGGGAGGTGGTATTCTAATTCCTAGAGAACTAACTCATTAGGAATTCATCTTTTTTACCCATTATATCCTCACACAATTTTGAAAATTTAATATTTATCATATATTCAATTCATTTTAATCAAATTACGGATTAGTAAACATGCATATATTCTTATTGATTATGCAGTTTTTTTTTCCAAGGTTTGGTGCATAAATTAGTTTTATATATGAACAGCCAGCTTGCATTGACCCCAAAAACTTATTATAGAAAAAACTACTGAACGGAAAATATATGTTTAGGGTGGGGATGGGTCGAGGATGGAAGAGGAAAGGAGATAGGTAGAGAGAGTGAGAGAGAGGCAAAGAGAAGAGAGAAAAGCACGACTTGACTCCCCTATCACGATATTGTCCGCTTTGGGCCCCGCTCTCATGGTTTTGTTTCTGGGAACTCACGAGCAACTTCCCAGTGGGTCACCCATCATGGGATTGCTCTAGCCCAAACTCACTTAACTTCGGAGTTCCCATGGAATCTGAAGCCAGTGAGCTCCCAAAAGGCCTCGTACTAGGAAGAGAAGTGCTCACACATATAAGACACTTCACCTTTCCCTCCCCGAGCAATGTGGGATTGCTCATTGTTCTTGTTTCCCCAAGACACGGGTCTTATAATCCACCCCCCTTGGGGCCCAGCGTCCTCCCTGGCACACTTCTGGTCAGGGTCCAGCTCTGATATCATTATGTCACGACCCGACTCCCCTAGCACGATATTGTCCACTTTGGGCCCTGCCCTCACGGTTTTGTTTCTTGGAACTCACGAGCAACTTCCCAGTGGGTCACCCATCCTGGGATTACTCTAGCCCAAACTCGCTTAACTTCGGAGTTCCCATGGAATCCGAAGCCAGTGAGCTCCCAAAAGGCCTCGTGCTAGGAAGAGAAGTACCCACACATATAAGGCACTTCACCTTTCCCTCCCCGAGCAATGTGGGATTGCTCACCGTTCTTGCTTCCCCAATACACGGGTCTTACAGGAGAGAGAGAGGGGATGGGGAGGGGGTGCGATTGAGGTGGGAAAGAGAGAAGATAGAGGATGTAAAATTACTAATGTGCATGCCACGTCAGCACACTTAATAGTTTTGTGGACGAAAATAGATGGAAGTGGTAAATTGAGAAAATTTCAACAATTTTTAGAGATTCTGGCGATTAAGTGAGAAAATTTCAGTTTCAGTGAGTAAATTGAGACCTAGCATTCGTTTCAGAGGGTGAAACAACAATTAAGCCTATAATAAATTGTAGATGTCGTATGGTGTTATGCTAAGTAAAAAGAGCTTTATGCTTTGAAGGATTGATGCCCTCGAAGAATCACTTGCGTATTTTCTTTCTCTGTCCCAATTCACCAATTGATAGGAACTTGATCCTATCATGGTGGCTGTTGTGGCTTTTCCATTTAGGGTGGGTTCCTTTTTTTTTTTTTTTTTTTTTTTTCTATTTTCTAAATATCTTAGTCTTTAATAATAGCATTTAAAAAATCAAATATTTTTTGTACGAAAAACTAGATGAAATTCAAAAAATTTAACGATAAGGGCTAAATTGACTGTTTTAATCAATTCAAGTGCTAAATTGGTTGACTTTTTAGTTCAAGGGGTTAAATTTGATTAGGGTCATAGTTCGTGTGGTAAAACGACTGAAAATCCTTTCTTTGCTTTAGTGTTTTTCATAAAGCAAAGGTAATTTCGGGTTTTTTGAATGTTTTACCACTCTCTGCCTTTACTTTAATACTAGACCGCGTGTGCCAATTGGTTTTCTTTTTAGTTTTTTTTTTTTAATTTTTAAAATTAAGAAAAGATAAAATGGGTAGTTATGTTCCATTAAACTAGGTTTGTTGTTATTTTAATTTTTTAATAGGAAAAATATAAATTGACCATATTATCCTCATTTAATTAATAATTTCAATTTTTAATGTTTACATTAACCAATGACATTTTCTAGTATTTTGAATGTTTCACAATTTTCTGTCTTTTGCTTTATATATATAGATTTTCTTATATATATATATATACAGTCCCGATCTCTTGGACCACAGGGGTCCAAGAGATTGGAGGTCACCTTTTAAGAAACTTTATTAAACCGTTGGATTTAAATCCAACGGTGGGTGACCACGGTCTCTTGGACCCATGTAGTCCAAGAGATCGGGACTATATATATATATACTATTATTATATTTTAAAACAAGCAATATTAGGAGAAGGAGAATCGAACTATGACTTCATGTGTAGGAATAAATGCTACAAGCCTATTGCAAATCACCCTTATTTTTTAGGCTTAATTACTATTTTACCCCTGAAACAGGCACTCGGTGTCACTTTACCCCCCAAAACTGAAAATTTCTCACTTTATCACTTCTATCCACAAAATCGTTAAATGTGCTGATGTGGCAGGGGCATTTTAATAATTCAACTATTAAAATACTTTATAATCAAAATTAAATATTAAAAATATATTTTTATTTATTTTTTAATTAACTACACAGATTCATCACCACAAACCCATCCCTCCCTCATTCCCGATCACCCTCAGTCACCATCACCCAAACCCAGCAACCCCCACCCATGCTCAAACCCCAAACATAGCAGCCCCCATAAATAAACCACCAAACGTTTTAATCTCCAGAAGGAAAAAGAAAAAAACTCCACCAAAACACACGTACACGTATGATAACAATATTCAAGAAAAAATATCAATTTTTATACGCCTCATCGGAAAAAAAAAAAACCCAACTTAGAAAATCTTTATGTATCAACATCTGGGTCTGTTTTAGTTCTATTTTTGGATTGCTCCATTTTTGAGGTTCTTTGTAGAGTGTTGTTTTCCCTTACCCTCCGTTTGGATGAGGGAAAATAACTCGAAATTTAGCTAAAAGTCGGGAATTTAATAGGATAATTTAACAATTCCCTTGTTAAGTGATGGACACATAATTAATTCTTTTCTTACTCCTAAATTATAATTCTTAGTATTATATTTAATTTAGTTTGGGTTATTTGTTGTGTTTTTGCACATTAGGAAATATTGGGTTCTATTAATTAAATAATTGAAATATTAAAACATTGGGCATTACATTATTTTCCTATTTTCTTATTGGTGCAGGGATATAAAATCGGGAGGTGGGATCTTGAAATAAAAAGAGCACTTGGCATCAAGGAATCACAAAGAGGAATTGGATTGTGTTATTACAAGTATGTGGGGCAGCTAACTTAAATCAATTTGATGAGTCTTATGGCGTAAGGCTCTAGGACATTAGCACTTTTGGTCACTTTGCAACTAATGGGAAATTGATAAGGTTTCATTCCCTGGCTCTCAAAGTAAAGTTGTAGCACCGCTTCAAAGGGGGTTTCAATTCGTTAGTAGAGAGAGATGGAAAACTCAGTTCGTGAGGTTTGCAGCGTTGATATATTGGGCAATTTGGTTTCCTTATCAAATCGAGAAAGTTTTTGGGCTTTTCCTTGTGCTAGCAGGAGTTGGAGTAGAGTAAAAGTAAAAAAAAAAAGCTAATTGGATTCTACGAGGATTGTGGCGGCTGGAAATTTCCTGATACAACTCTGGCTTGTTATTCCTATTTTAACTCGAGGGTTTTCATGAGACAACTATAAAAGGAAGAGATTGGTGAGAAGAGGGGTCTTCTTCGACGTGACTGGTACGAGAAAGCACAGAGCAGCAGTTTTTGGTTTTTTCTAGCCTTATTTCTTTGCAATTTTCTTTTCTATAATTATCATGAATTCGTGTTTCATGGGATTCTAAACTCTTAGCTAAGACTAAGAGGAAGCCCTAATTATGATTACTCTATGGATTTGATTGCTCAATTTATACAAATTTTCAGGATGATGAAGAATTTTCATTCACTAAATTTAATTGCAATTTCATACTTGGTTTTTGTGCTTGATCATAGCCTGTGATTTGGGTATTGGAATTGTGTGCATATGAATTTATATCTGACCATGATTAAATTCTATGGGTGCTTGTGAATGAAAATCATGAACTTGGTACTTCGTTCTGCCCGTAGACGAGTGCTTAGTTTGTGTGACCTTTTCGTAAAATTAACTTTTTTTTTTTATGTGAACAAGTTGATACGTAGTTAATTTGTTTCTCACTATGCTTCATTGAATTCCTATATGTTTGTGTATGCTTGACCATTGATATATAGACATTAGGAGTTATTTGAGTTTAAGCCAGAACAAGGAAAAATTCATATCTTTTTGAGAAATTAATTGCATGTGTACCGGACCATGGACATGTGTGTGAGAGTTGTCTTCATTAGCCCGATAATTTGTGAGTTAGCAATTAAGTTTGAGAGTATGATTATTAGTGGTGGAATCGATGCCTTAGTGTTTTCTTTCATTGGATTTTCTCTTTAATATTTTTTGTTAAATTGGTTTAGTTAATTTAAGTTTCATCACCCAAAACAACATTTGTTGGATTAGTTAAGTAATAATTTTAAGATTAGGTTGTCATATTCAGTCTTTGTGGGTACGATCTCGTTCTTGCATATCTTCTCTACAATTGATTCGTGCGCTTGCGAGTAAAATTTGGTTTAAATTAATCTAGTAATTAGGTTGGTTTAAATTCACATCATTAAGCAACTTAAGCGCGGAATTTATTAAATGACGGGGGAAAAAAATCATGGAAAGACATCAAATTCCCGAGTTTAATTTTCACAAAAATAGGCGTCATTTCACAATTTCCATAGTGCGGGAATTCATATTTTCCAGTGTGCCAAAAATTACATAAAAAAACAACGCCAAACTTTTCATTAAAAAAAAAGTGCGAGCCTTGTCATGCATCATAAAAAAAATGCGAGCCAGAGAAGTTAGGAGAATGAGTTCTTCTTGAATTACATGTCTCTCTGGATCAAATATGAAGGTTTGTCTTCCAGCCTTTCTCTCCTTCAATTTAAGTTTTTCTATTTTATGGTTACCCTGCTTTCTGAATGGCTATCAAAATTAGATGTTTCTGACTAAATTTATGAATATGTTACGAACGGGTTTTGTGATATTTGCAGCACTATAGCTAGATTTTGGGAAGTTTTAACAAAATACTCTATGCCTATGGATATTGGTGTGTGATATGGCTACTGTTAATGTTGATAACATGTTAACGAAGTTAAGACAGAAGCGTGCTATAGTGAAAAGAATGAAAATTATTGTTTGTACAATGATCCATCTTATGGTTACGCTAGTACAATGGTATTATGATAATTTTCATGTTAAAGAGCCTTCACATAATTGGGATGAAGAAAGATGATCTTATTTTAACTGTATGTACAATGGAAAAGAAGTTGATTGTATTGATCAATTATGAACTAGTAAAAGTGCATTCAAAAAGTTATTCAGAATTTTAGAAGAAAAGAGTGGGTTGGTTCGAACAAGAAATATTTCAATTGAAGAATCTGTAGCAATATTTTTTAAAATACTTGCTCACAACTTAAAATACAGAGTCATTGGTTTTGACTATTACCGTTCAACCGAAACAATTAGTCGGCAATTTAACAAAGTCTTATATGCAATGATGAGAATTAGTGAAGAATACTTAAAATTCCAGCCAAGGCAGTGGTTTAAGGTATTCATACAACTAGAAAAAAAATATTTTATTTTATTTTTCAATTCATACTACGTACACCTTCATTTTTCAACATCAAAATGCAAGTTAGAATCATAAATGCATGTTTTGTACTACATAACTTCATTCAAATTGAGCAAGATGATGATCCTGTTTTAGAAGTTCAAGATTTGGAATTTTTAGCTTATGTGGATCATGACATATCAAATCATTCAACATTGGAGGGAAATACAAATCATTCTCATGATAGGATTGCAAGTGTTCAAGTTACTGATCAATGGACAAACTTTCGCGACGTATTGGCATTGGAGATGTTCAATAATTATCAAGTGCAACGAGGCATTATTAATTCTTGATTTATTGTTCACACTTGCACCATTGTTTCTCTTGTTTCGTGTATTTCATGGTTGTTTTTTTTTTTGTTGAAAAAGTTAAGCAGAATGATCATTACTTCTTAAGTTATTTGTTTATATGAATATTTTACTATTTTGTCACAGTTGTCATGCTTACAGATGTCTAAACTTGGGATTCTCTACTTCATTTCTTCTCTAATTGTATTTTAAACATGCAATAGTGAACAACCAAGGGCTAAAGTCATGAATGGATTTGGAGGAAAAAAGGCTTGCAAATGAAAGTCAAGGAAAATGAAAGACAAACAAGGAGTTGAACCTGAAAGAGAAGACAAAAACTATTTTCGGTGGAATATAACTATGGAACATGAATTAGCTGATATACTTCGTGAAGAGCGTAGCTTAGATCACAAAGGAGATGATGGATGGAAGGCATTTGCTTACAATACTGCTGCAAATATAGTAGTCGTACAATTTATCCCCATATAGGTGCTGATAGTATTAGAAATCATGTTAAAGTTGTGAAAAATTTTATGTGGAGTAGTGAGTGACATATTAAGTCAAAGTAGATTAAGTTGGGATGCAACAACAAAAATGATAAGTAGTGTTGATGAAGATCATGTTTGGGAAGAATACATGAAGGTATATACATTAAAAGCTATTTTTTTAATCATGTGCTTTTTTTCTTTCTGTTTAAAAAAATACTTATAAGATTCTTATTTGACTTTGATTATTTGTTTGGTAGTCTCATGACGATGCTAGAGGTTTTTGATTTAAAGTTTTTGAAAATTGGGATGATATAGTAGATTTGTGTGGCACATATAGAGCTACTAGAGAGGGCACTGAAACAAGTGTAGATGCAACTGAGGTTATGACTCCTACTAAGGAAGTTGATCATGTTGATTTGGATGGTGATACACAAGATTTAGAAGATATGCATGTTATTGATGATCTTTCACCAACCTCAACAAGTGGTCAAAATAGAAGAAATCGTGCATCAAATTCTTATGATATTCTTCCTACAAAGAAAAAAGGTGTTGTCAAAGATGTTATTGCTGATTCGATTGCTAGAATGGCTTTATCATTTGAAGAGTTTATCCGTGCTAATACTAAAAACATTGATCCAACAGAGGTATATGCTGAAGTACAAGCAGTACCAAGTCTTAGTGAAAATAAACAACTCAAAGCATGTGCTTGGCTAATAGAAATTGACAAACAATTTTATATGATGAAGGCACTCTCAATTGAGAAAAAAGAGTATGTTGTGGATGTTTGTTGCACATGGGGAGTGATTTGGTTTGCTAATATGATGTATTTGTTTAAGTTGACTTATTTAGTTCATCAAACGATATGTTATTTTCTACTTCGAGGAATACCTTCTATGTCGGTTATCAGTTTATTTTTTTCTTTTGAAATATTTAATCTGTCATTTACAATTTACATGAGCTATCCAAACATTGAAAGTTTCAATTTCTCTCATTTACAAAATTCAACGTACATAAATCCAAACAATGAAATCTTCAATTGTCGGAAATTCAAATTCCGTCAGTTTAGAATTCTATGTAATTTGCAATTCCTTCATCCAAACGGAAATCTAGTGTGCTATATGTTCTTCTCCTTTATGTTGGTTGTTGCTTCAGTCTTTCTGGCATTTAATGAAAGCATCTTTTCGAACAAAAAAAAGGAATGCAGCATATACTTTAGCTCTCAACTCTATGATGTGAGTTTTGATTTCTACTTGAATTGGCTAATGAATTGGATCCATGCCAACTTTTTCTTGTTAAAATTCTTTCTGAATTTCGATTACTTTCTGAATTAGGTGTTGATTTGGGTATTTTATGTGTTTCTGTGTATGTGAATTAGTTTGTTTTATTGTGAGAAATTTTGTGGGTATGGTTTCTACATGTTATGGGGTTGTGTTGATAGAAACGAAAAGGGAGGTTGTGACAAAGAGAAGACATTAGAGAGAAATGAAGAGATGAGGAAGGCCACCAGTGACCAATGCTGGTGGCGGAAGGAGGGTGGAGGCAGTGGGTCGTCGAGGGGGGAAGTATGTGCTCGGTTTGTTTGTTTTTTTTTTTCTTCAGTTTTTTTAAGTTTCAAGTTTTGAATTTTTTGAATTTGATTAGAAGGGCAAAGTTGAACTTTAGGCTATTAAAAAAATATTGTGGTACAACTAAATTTATAGTAGCTAATGTGTCATGTTATGGGTCATTAGATTATAACGACAACAAGATCAAGCGAATTGCAGGGAAATGCAGAGGTTCATGATCCAACTTCTTCTAGGTGGGTTCTTGTGTGGAGTTTGGACGTCTTGATTAAGGGTGCAAGTTGGATTGGAAAATCTGATTCAGGGCAATTCTAATTTGAAAATGTCAAATTTTGGCATGCCCAAGTCAAATCCGACATCTGAAAGTTCTGAAATAAGAAATATATTGGGATTCCAAGGTTAGACTACAATAATGGCTAACTTCATGTTGAACTAGATATGATCTAATGGCCAAATAGACATAAACGAGTTGTTACATAAATGATAACGACATCTAAGTACTATTATATATAATAGTTTTTCGAGCATTTGACCCAAGTTTTCTATTTTGAGCCAATTTCAAACTTTCAAATGGATGGGCAAATTTAGGGTGCGTTTGGGGTTGCAGTGCTTTTAAAAGAAGTAGTTTATTTTTAAAATTCTGAATGAAAATGTGTTTGGTAAATCAAGACAAAACTGCTCCTTTTCAAAATTGTGGGTCACTCGCAGCAGTTTTTAGAAGCAAATGAGATAGTGCTTTTAAAAGCTGTTGCGAATGGAAGCATGCGGAGCTCTTTAATGAATATTTCAATATACCCGTATTGTCCTTGTTTATTGTAGAAAATGACGTGATTTACCCTCTTCATTTTAGCGATCGGATCTCCATTCCCACCTCATTCCTCTGTAGCTCTCTCTTCCCACTCTCCATTAATCTCTCATTTTTCTGACAGATCTCTTATCTCTCCAAATTATTTTTTTGACATTGCAACAAACCCAACCCACCATCCCTACTCATAAACACAACCCACCCCATCACCTACACCCATCCAGATCTATTATCTGGCGTTGAGCCGAGGAGATCTTGAGGTGAGGCGCGATTGTTTGGGATGCGTTGGCTGGAGGCTGACGGGAAGTGTTTTTTTAATTTTAGGATGGAGGAGAAAGGGATAGACTTGCAAGGTGATGATTAAATTAGGGTGTTTTTTAATTTTAGGCAAGCCTCCTCCTCCTCTGCCTTCCGATCTCCTCTGAAATTTGATGGCACTGTGTTTTGTATAATGGTGGCGACTGGGTTGTTGATGGATGTTGGTTTGTTGAATGAAGAGGTTGTGAAAAGAAAGAAGAATAAAGAAGAAGGGTCGAAAGAGGAAAAAAAAAAGAGAGAAAAAGGAAAAGGAGAAAATGAGCCTTTTTTCCTTCTCAAGTTTTTATTTTTATTTTTTATAAAGTGTATATTACTATTAAGATTTAAAAAAAATTGTAAATGTATTGTAAAAACAACATAAATATCAATTTCATTTTTTTCATTAAAAAAACATAAATATCAATTTCAATATCATACCCTTTTTGTCATTATACACACAAAAAACACTTTCGATAAAAATGTACCAAACACTTTGACTACTCACAACAGTTTTTGAAATACAATTTACCAAACGCTTAGTTGTTTTTTTTTTTTCACAGCTGATTATTATTGCAGCATAGCAGAAGCAATTTTTTTTAAAAGCACAGCAACACCAAACTAACCATTAAAGTTTTGAACAACTTTATGAAATTGCCCAACTAATTTTTGAAATATTCCAAAATTTTCAAATTTTATGAATTAGAATGGACTTTGAATTTTTGAATTTTTTTGGAATGAAATTAAAAGAGAATTTTTATTCCAAATTGTTTTTGGATTGGAATTGGAATATCCTATTTTCGATCCAATTCTCCCAAAAATAGGCCAAGAGACAAAAAAAAAAATTGAGAAAAAGTATATTGTGCAAAATTAATTTTTTGTAAAACGAAAAACGAAAAAATGTTAGAGTATCTACAATCATACTCCCTATTTTTTAATTAAAATTGAGCTAAAAAAACACAAAATTCATTTTAGGAGCTCTCTATCAAATTTGAACTCTAATTACACTCCATACTTTAGAGAGTCATAAATACTAAGATAATATAAAAATAATTGGTTATTTTCTATAAAAAACAATATATAAAAAAGTCAGCATTAATTAATAGTTTAAAATATGCATAAAACAAAGTAGCAAGCTCATAGAGGACTCCTATTTTAGGAGTTGAATAGGGAACTTGGAGATGTATTTTTCTAATTCATTTCTAAAATTAATCCAATGAGGTGGTTTAGGGTAGGGGTGGGCATCGAGACAGGAAAACCGAAACACTGAGCCAGACCAGATGAAAAAAACAGGAAAAAAAAAATTGGTTCACTAAAAAAGTCAACAAATCTAACCAGATCGGTTCAAACCGATTTCGATTCCGGTTTTACACCTTACCAAACTGAACCGGACCGATTGTGTATTTTTTTTATTTTTTTTACAAAATTATTTAAATCCAATGCTACATTTTTAATCTCATAACTAATATTTTTTCAAGCCTAACTTCAAAATATCTCTATTTTATAGGCACAATATCTCTCTTTGTATGAAATTGGATCATTTGTAAATTTTCAAGCCTAAAAAATAAAATTTTAGTTATAATTTGTAGAAAAATAATAATTTGAAAAAATAATAATAATCCGGTTCGAAAAAGAAAAAACCAGAAATCAGATCGAAACCAATTCAAATTGAACCGATCGGTTTCATAATTTTTTTAAATTTTTTTTCTTTAAATTTATATTGGTTAAAAAGTACCATTTCTGATTCCAATTTGAGATGAAAACCAGACTAAATCGGACTGTGCCACCTCTAGTTTAGGGTGTCCAATTTTCCTGTTTCCGTTTACCCTGATCCCATCATATTACCTATCAAAATTCTTGACACATGTCCCTACACTCAACCTTTTACTAACATTGTTAACTTTTAATAGAATAAAATAAAAAACCAATTATTAAAGAAAAACCAAAAGATTGAACAGCTCCCACCCACCTAGCCAGACTTGTCAATCACCCGCCCGCCTGGCGGCATAATGGCGACAACCTCTCTCCTCTCATCTTCTCTCTCTCTCTCTCTCTCTCTCTCTCTCTCTCCTATCCAGATTTGGATTTGGATCCCTAGATCGCTCTCAATTCCAATTCAGATGAGGATTAATCAAATTGAAATATGGGTCGAAAAGTCTTGAGCACCCAAATAATGAACAAGCCCTGTAGATGGTTCACAACTATTCGAAACCCTCTAATAGTTCACAACTATTCCAGGAGAATTTCCCATTGTTCACAACTATTCAACTTGAACAGATCTTTAACTTTGTTGTTTGGGGTTTTGGGGTTGGGGGAGCAAAATGGTAAAAGTGGCGAAAGAAAGAGAGAAAAATGGGGAGAGATAGGGAGAGAGAGAAAAGGTGTTTCCAGCAAGCAGGACGGGTGTTTCTAGTAGACCTGGCAAACGTGTCGTGTTTGCGGGTTTTGTGTCGTGTTCGTGTCAACCCGTTAAAAAAGCGAATTAACCCGACCCGACCCGTTAAGCTAACGGGTGGAAAATATTAAACCCGAACCCGACCCGTTCAAATTTGCGAAAACCCGACCCGACCCGTTAAGACTAATGAGTTATTTTTTTGCTCATTTCACGCGCTTCACCCATTTAAAAAAATAGACTATATTTGTTAACAAATTATTAAATGAAAACACAAATTACACAATTCTTTGTGATAAAAGAATAATATATTAAGTATTTGGGAATAATTAAAATAATAATATGGAGTGAAAGGAGGATGATATTGGTGGGGTTAGATTGTATTTGTAATGAATATCGAAATAATACTAGGAATTTAAGTGATTAATCAACAATGTAGAATAATAAGAAAATAAACAAAATAATAATATGGAATGAGAGATGTATGTCATTGGTGGGTTAGATTGTATTTGTAATCAAGAGTAAAATAATCTTAGGGATTTAAATAATTAATCAACAATATAAAATAGTAAGAACATAAATAAAATAATAATTTGGAATGATAGGAGCATGCCATTGGTGGTGTTAGATAGGGATTTTATAATGTAAATTTACAAAAATACCTTTGCTTTTAACGGGTTAACGGGTCATTCGCGAAAAATACTGAAACTACCCATTAAGATAACGGGTGCTTAACGGGTTCACCCGTTATCAACCCGACCCGATAAGGCCAACCTAAATACTGATAATTTCGTGCGAATTCGTGTCGTGTTAATGTGTCCTGTACAATATTGCCAGATCTAGTTTCTAGTGAGCATGAATGGGGTTGCTGACGGCGGAGGTTGAGTGGGTGAGGAGCTTTAGTGGCTATTGTTTGGTATTTTGATTTTTCTTTAATATTTTGTTTTTGTTTAAATTTGATTAAAAGTTAACAGTGTTAGGGTAGACGTTAATGTAAGACAGTTATCAAGAGTTTAGATAGTTTACAGGGTGGGCACAGGAAATTGGAAACAGGAAAATTGAACTCGGGGGAGCACATTATGAAATACGATTTTAGCTTAATTTGTTTTAAAAAACAATTGAAAACAAAATGGTTTTTAAACGGGGCTTAACGTGTTCCTTCCGATCTCACTCCAACATCTGACGTCCGTCCAAATAATTTCTCCACCCCCAATGGCCCCTTATTAGTGTCCGACTATCTGAGATTCTTGAAATAATCTGTGATTTGGTCTCTCCCACCCTTCCTCAATTTCGATCTCTTTCCAGTTTCTTCAACCTCTCTTTCTATCCATGGAAAACCATAACGCCAAATTGGGCTCTGGCGGTGGACACAAACCCAACAACAATAACAACATCAGCGAACAAGAACAAAACCCCAATTTGAATAAATGCGAAGAACAAGAACAAGAAGTAACTACTGAGTCTTCGCAATTGGTGGACCCTCCCTCACCTCCTGTTCCGCAGTCTTCAAGAACTCCCTTTACTAATCTCAGTCAGGTCGATGCTGACCTAGCCCTTGCTCGAACCCTCCAAGAACAGGTCCTCAAACTCCGTCTTTGCCACTCACTTTCGTTTCTTTATCTCTTCCGTAATGTGTCTATTAATTTCTCTTTTGATATTGCTTTGTTTGTTGAATTTTTGAGCTAGTCTGAAAATTGAAACATGATAGAATCTGAATGCTTAGTTCCTTTTTTACCTTTTTATTATTTATTTTTTTTCATCTGTTATGGTCGCGAGCGAAGGATTCATATTCCACCTATTTGTTGTTATGTGACGATTTTACTTAGTCTCTGGAGATGGGGATACAGAAACTGATATTTTTGTGATGGCTCCCTTAGCAACCGAAGTTGGACTTAAGAATTTCATCTCGCGCTAGTAGTTTGATAGCTTTCTTTTATTTCTCTTTAAATCCTCTTTCCGTTCCCTCAGCGACCTATGGAATGTTTCAGTTAAATTGCATTTTCATTATAAATTTTGATCTTGTTATGTGATATTCAGAAGTTAAATACAGCCTAAGATATAATTTCTAGTTTTTGTATCATGCTTTTCTTCTCACTTTTTGCAGCTACCATTGGAGGGCTGTGGTTTCATCTTATGATGAAGCCATTGTTTAAATTTTGGACCTTGCTTGGTATGTGTACTGTTATAGCCACAGTGCTGCACCTTCTTATCAAATAATTAAGGTTGGCCCAATAGATATGACGTACGTTTATAGGCAGTTCATTATGTTGTACAGTGTCAATTAATTCTTTAATAGAATAGGCCACCAACAACGCTCAATTTCCTAAAGCTCGCAGGTTTGATCTCTTTGAAGTTAAGCTCCACTTCTCTCACGTCTGGTTTCACCATAGTCCATGTGAAACACTCCTGTTGTTTTTTTGGTCTGGCAAAGTTAAAGTTCTTTTTCTCTTGGGGAAATTGGGATTGCATTTGGTTTGCAGGGAATCAAGTGGTTCCAAATGAAACCCTCTTGTTGGTTTCCTTTCCTTTTCATTGAATTTATTACTATTTTCTATGTGTGAGTTCAATTGAAAAGTTTCATTACATATCTCTCTACCATTATATATGCCCTTTCCTCTTTGCTCGATCCCATCAAAGGCCACACACATTTCCTCGTGCATAGAATCAAATGGCATATCCTTTAGCAAAACTTGATTATCCAGTGGTGCTATCAGCAAATTTTACCTTCCTTTTAGACTAGTGCCCAAAATCTTGTGTTCATGACACTGTATTTTGAGGACCCTGATTTTCTGGGGGTTGGACTAGCAGTTGGATTTTGGATAAACATGGTGATGTGGTGAGGTTGTGTCTGTGGATAGATAAGGTGGTGTGCTCTGGTGGTGGAGGCCCGAAGTTGGTGACGGAGGCAGAAAAGCTAAAGAAGAATTCGAAGAACTCCTGATAGGGCAACTACCGGAGAGGCAAGTTAGTCGGTTGGTTGAAATTCTTCTCCCGAGGGCGTGCCCCCAAGAAAGAATGTAGACGTTGGTCTCTAACTAGAAAAGTAAATGATTGAACTTGAGTTTAAGGCCCACCATTCCTTTCAAACTATTGAACAAGGCACTACACAGGGGCTCTGAACTTTTTAGGGAGTTAAAATGCTACTAAGGGTAGTTTTGGAATTTAAACATAAAACTGAAGGATGGAGTGCAGAAGTACAAAAGGGATGTTGAGCGAAAACACTCCAAGACCTTGTCGTTGATGGACTATGTGACGGCACACACACAAACCCCTTTGAGAATAAAACACACACCAACCACAAAGTAAACAAACCCACAAGAACACAAAGATTTATAGAGGTTCGGCCTCCTGCCTACGTCCTCTTGGTGATCCATCCGAGAAATTCACTAGTATGTAAGAACAACTTTGGTTACAATCAAGAACCCCCTTAGCTCTCACAAGAACCCTAGATCTCTTTTCACTCACCCTTGGAAATACTCAAGAATTCACCCTTAAATTCTGTCTTGTGTTTCTCCCTTGAAAATTCACTCTTGAATTTTCCTCTCTATTTGTGCTTGTCTTGTGCTTCTTAAAAAACCTAGTCCTAAAGTGCCTATTTATTAGTATAGGGCTTTAGTACAATCATACAAGGAATAGGAAACCTAAAGGATCCCAAAACAATTAGAAGATCCAATCCAAATCTGATAAGGATTCCTAAACAATGGGAAAACCTAGTCCAAATCTAACAAGGATTCCATCCTTCCTTCTATGGTGAGCCAATCTTCAACAAACTCCACCTTGGCAAACCATCCATCACCTATGAACAATTGTTGAACTCCTAGAACCTCTTCAACCTCTTGGAAATCGTTCTAGTAATTCCCAATAGCTCCACCATGGCAAGAAACCTCTTGCCTCAACGCACCTTAGGTGAGAAGGTGCTCCACCCTATCTTAGACTTGGGCCATCCGGACCTCTTGTGTAGAAGAGAGATCCCCCATGCCAAACTCCTCACTCCTCACCTTCTTGGAACCTTGAATTCTTGACATGCCTTGATACGCAAACCGCATACCAACCCTTGTTCTATAAATCCCCATGTAGCAACCAACCTTGCTCTTGGATTTATGAACATATTCCTTCTTTCTCATCCATGCACCCATCCAACCTTCCCGCTTCATGCTCCCCAAAGCACTCCGAAACGTAGTTGAATCTTCTTTGTCCAACCATCCAAAACTTGGGGACGGTTTGATGGATTCCTTAAACTCGGACCTTGCCTGTGATGAAGGCTCCACCTCAAGTAGAACCCCTTTGTGAGTTTGTTGTTGATGCCCATCTTCTTCAACCCTTGGGTCAAGCTCCACCAGCCTTGGAGTCCCTTCCATGACCACCTTGGTAAGAAGCATCTTTTCGGTTGCCACCGACCCAACAACATTCTCCCTATCATTCCTTGTCTTGACTTCACCCTTGTGAACCTTGTCCGCCACTTCTACACCTTTGAAATCAAGTACCCTTGATGATGAACTATTAGTCATACAACTTTGACTAACCTTCCTTGCCCAACTACCATTGAGCGAACTTGTAGCTTTATTCCATTGCACCGGCTCCTTGACAGTAAGATCCCATGCCCGCTTTTCTTTAGTACAAAGCACCTCCTTGGTAGAATTTTCTGCTCCACATGCAATTGTACCCCCCAAAAGCTGATAAACGTTAGGTTGAATCTCCCCCCTCATAATCACCATCGGACCTTGTGTGACTAAGAGCTTCCCTTCTTTGGCCTTGTATGAATACCCTTCTCTATCTAGAGCGCCAAGGGAAATAAGATTCCTTCTTAGTTTCGGTACATGCCTCACCTCACTAAGGCTTCTAACAACACCATCTTGCAACTTGATCTTCACTGTTCCCATGCCCAAAACATCACAACTTGTTTTGTCTCCCAACAGAATCTTGCTACCTTTCCTTTCCTCATATGTATCAAATATACTCCTATTTGAACACACATGATAAGAACAACCAGAATCTAGAATCCAAACCGAAGTAGAACACTCACCCGAAGAACTTGCCACGACGCCCTTGTTACGCTCCTTTTCCGTAACAGTCAAAAGTTCGTCATCGGTGTCACACCTAGTTAACACGCTTGCTGCACATGAACTTTCGACATTCTTCATCTTGTTCCGCTTCTCCTTCCATACCGGACAATTTCGCTTCCAGTGGTCCTTAGACCCACACTCGAAGCACCCTTCATTGTCCTCGAATCTAGAATTCCCACCATTGCTTGACTTGCCATCGCGCTTGTTTGAACGGGCCCGCCCTCTAGTCCTCGCCACGAGACCTTCACTTTGAGAGCCTTCTTCGGAACGTTGAAGCATCCTATCATGCGTTAAGATGTCTTGCACGATCTCTTCATACTTCAAAGTTCCCTTCCCGAACATAAGCGTCGTGCGGAAGTGCTTATAAGACGGAGGTAGGGATGTCAACAACATCACAGCCTTGTCTTCCGACTTATAAACCTCATCCATCCTTTGCAAGTCTGCAATACACCTGTTAAATGCGCTAACATGCTCCATCATATTTGCGCCCTCCTCCATCTTTAGAGAGTGGAGCTCCTCCTTCAAGAAAAGCTTGTTGGACAACGATTTTGCCGCAAACATCTCTTCTAGCTTTTCCCATGTCTGCTTCGCGGTGTCTTCCATCGCATTACACAACACCTCATCAGTTAGATGTTGTTCGATGGATCCTCTAGCAAGCTCATCTAGGTCATCCCAATCCGCATCTGTCATGGTTGCTGGCTTCTTCTCTTTGCCTGCCAAGATTTTTCTGAGACCCTGTTGCTTAAGGACATACTTCATCCTCCTTTGCCAAAGCGTGAAGTTCTCCTTGCCGGTGAACGGCTTTAACTCGACCTTTGTGCTATACATTTGTGGTGTCTTCTTGTCGCTCGCCATCGTCAACACTTGCAAACGCTCTTAAGACTATAAGAGCTCCTGGGCATAAACCAATACCCACCGCAACCGCGGCTCTGATACTGCTTGTTGAGCGAAAACACTCCAAGACCTTGTCGTTGATGGACTATGCGATAGCACACACACAAACCCCTTTGAGAATAAAACACACACCAACCACAAAGTAAACAAACCCACAAGAACACAAAGATTTATAGAGGTTCGGCCTCCTGCCTACGTCCTCTTGGTGATCCACCCGAGAAATTCACTAGTATGTAAGAACAACTTTGGTTACAATCAAGAACCCCCTTAGCTCTCACAAGAACCCTAGATCTCTTTTCTCTCACCCTTGGAAATACTCAAGAATTCACCCTTGAATTCTGTCTTGTATTTTTCCCTTGAAAATTCAATCTTGAATTTTCCTCTCTATTTGTGCTTGTCTTGTGCTTCTTAAAAAATCTAGTCCTAAAGTGCCTATTTATTAGTATAGGGCTTTAGTACAATCATACAAGGAATAGGAAACCTAAAGGATCCCAAAACAATTAGAAGATCCAATCCAAATCTGACAATGTTTCCTAAACAATGAGAAAACCTAGTCCAAATCTAACAAGGATTCCATCCTTCCTTCTATGGTGAGCCAATCTTCAACAAGGGAGTGCTAAAATTGCTTCCCATGATCATTACATTGAACTGCATCTTTGAAAAATATGGTCCTCCGTCAATTTTCCTCTTTGTATTCCTTATATAAGCGAGAGGAGGACGGAAGGCCATACACGTTGTTGCTCATCCCTATTTTGCATTCCCTTTTTCCTCCTTAGATACTCTAGGTTCTTGCCTAGGGACTGAAGATGAATAATCCATGTTTACATATTTGCCTCCTCCTGTCATGTTTTTTCTAATCATAGAAGCCAAGTAATTTTTATTTTATTTTTAAGGAACTGACCTTTTTTAACTACTCATTGATTGTCTTCTTATCGCTTTGGCAATCTTGAGTCAAAGCCTCAACTCTCAATGATAGTTTTGTATTTCTAACCATTATAATTGAATAAATAAAAAGAATTTGGAAGGACAGCGAGGAGGATTGTTGTTCAGATACCAATATTGATGCAGGACACACAAGGTGAGTGTTGCTTCGGGACATGGTGGGCTTTAGATGGTAGAAAATTTTGAAATGAAAAGAAGTTTAGAGAAAAAGAGGGTATATGATGGTTGCTGTAGATTTAGAGCAAGTAGAGAGATGCAGAACAATGCACAAAGAGAAAGAGAGGCAATACCATTGGCACCAAGTCTTCAACAAAACCTAATTGTCATTTATTTAAGTTTCCTTTTGGCTTACATATTACATAAAAATAAAAAGACATTGTATTTTTCTAGGAGCCAAATAAAACTCATAATAAAGTTTAATATTAACTCTTAGATTGGTGCTTGACTTATTTGTTTATTTTTCTGTTGACTGACCCTTAAACTACCATCGACATTTCATTTTAAACCAAATAGATCTCATTCTTAGATTTAGGCCAGTGGGATCAGTCTTGGGCTTCCAAAGAAGGATATTTCTTTTCTAACCAAGCTATAGTCCCTGCTTCAGTCAATCTTAATGTGAATGCTGTTCACTGCCAATCTTTATTTATAAGTGGTCTTGGTTGTTTGCGGAGAGGTTTTGTTTGATCTTGTTTTGCATGTGATTTAATTGGATATTGAGTAGGAAAGGGCATACATGATGCTACGAATGAACAATGAAGATAGTGATTATGGAAGTTGGGAAGCTGGAAGTTATGTGCATGAGGATGAGGATGATTTTAATGATTTTCATGACGATACTGATGATAATGATGATGAGGAGCAATATGATGGAACTGAGGTTGACAATGATGAAGATTCGTTTGATGTGCATGCTCATGATGATGCTGGAGAGGATGATAACCCTAGTGTCGAATATGACCCAGCTGTTTTTTCAAGTGATGAGGCCTATGCAAGAGCCCTGCAGGATGCTGAAGAAAGAGAGATGGCCGCTAGACTGATGGCTCTTGCTGGGATTAATGACCGTGAGTGCTTGTGACTGTATTAGAATTGTAGTACTCTTTTTATATTATCGCTTTTGAAGTCCTTGAAATTATGTAATACTTTTGTTTCTGGTATATATCTTGTTGTGTTTGCAGGCGAAGTTGAGCACACAGAGGAACATGGAGGTAACTCTCAGGTATAAATTTGTAGCTTGTATGCTGAGATTAGTTTGACGCTTGAGACTTTTCTAGAAGATAGTAGCTGTTCTCTGTTTTGTCTATGATCAAGATGTTTCTCATCTACTGTTGGTTTGTTGTAGGATACATGGGAGGAGGTTGACCCAGATGAACTTTCCTATGAGGTGAGGCGGCTTTAAATTCTAATGCTTTAGGTAGTGCATTTTCTTTTTGGCTTGTTCTATGACCTTTATATAACTACATCAGGAGTTAATTGCATTGGGTGAAGTTGTTGGAACTGAGAGCAGAGGTCTTTCGGCTGATACCATCGCCTCATTGCCTTCAGTAAGCTACAAGACAGGAAGTGGTCAGAATGGAAGCAATGAGTCGTAAGCTCATATTCCTTAGTTTTATGTGCTTTCTAGAAGTTGTGCTGTTTTCTTTTCTTCAAATTTTTGTTACTTCTGTTTCAGGTGTGTAATTTGTCGGTTGGATTACGAGGCTGGTGAGAACTTGACAATACTATCTTGCAAACATTCCTATCATTCTGAGTGCATAAATAATTGGTTGACAATAAACAAGGTATGGTTTTGAAATTACAAATTTTCTTTTCACTGCCAATTCAATGGTGCTTAATTCTTAGTGTAATCTTTTTTTGAATAGAAACATGTTTATTTAAGGAAAAAAGAGGAATACAGAAGTGGATAAGTCATCCACAAGCCAAGCAGGCAACAAAAGACAAACAACACTAAGCACAACCACCAGCCAAAACTAACTAAAGGACTGCACCACCAAGAAACAAAACAAAACTAGACCGAGTCACAAGATACCACTAAAGCATCACATCACAGCAGCAGCCATATCCCTCAAAATAGTGGAATAGGAATAATCTTTGAAATCTGAAGTGACGGAAGCCCATAAGGCTGCCCAAAATTTAACTCTATCCCATAATTCGCCAACCCCACACCCTCATACTTCTCAAAAATCCTCCTATTACGCTCCATCCAAATGTTCCAAAATACAGATTGAACCAAACAGCCCCATAAGGTTAGAGCACGCCTCCCCTTACTCCAAACGACAAAATGAGAACAAAGAAGGTCGAAACAACCTCTAGGAATAACCCAAGCAGTATTAACCTCCCTCCACAAATTCCACCAAAGACCTAAGGAGAAGGGGCAGTGTAAGAAGAGATGATCCACGCTTTCCTCACTCAATTTACAAAGAACACACCACTGCGGAGATAAAAACATATAGGGTCTTCTTCTTTGGACAAGATCGGATGTGTTTACTTTCCCAAGTGCTATCAACCAAACAAGAACTTTAACCTTAGGAGGAGCTTTAGCCTTCCAAATTGAAGAATAGGGAGGAAAGTTCTCCGCCATCCCATTGTTGAGAAGAAAAGAACGAAAAGATTTACACGAGAAAACCCCGAGCCCTCTAGGTCCCACCATCTCCTATCCACTCTAGAAGAAAACAGTCTAACTCCATCCGTAATGTCCAATAACTTGCTCACCTCGTCCACCTCCCTTTCATTTAGATTCCTCCTGAAACCGAAATCCCAACTATGCGGCAACACACGAAAGTCAACGAAGCGAGAGATGCATAAAGAGTGCTTCGACGACAACGCAAATAGTCCTGGGAAAATCTCCTTCAAAATTCCCTCCCTCACCCAATTGTCTTCCCAAAATCTCACCCTAGCCCCATTTCCCACCTCAAACCTACAACATCAGTAAAAAGGATTGGTACCCGGAAGAAATGTCCTTCCAAGGATTGTGCGAGGAAACCGTAATAGCAGTGGTTAGCGTCCCACCCATTTCTAGCAAGCCCGTATTTGCTTCTAATCACCCAATGCCATAAGGAATTAGGCTCCAAAGGGAATCTCCACAACCATTTAGCACGCAAAGCTTCATTCTTTTCCTTCAAGGATCCTACTCCAAGCCCCCTTCATTCTTAACTTTGACCACCAAATCCCATCTAACCAAATGGTCCTTCCTCCCTTCCTCCACTCCTTCCCATAAAAAGGATCTCATGAGCTTCTCCACTTTTTTAACCACCTGCTAGGCATTTTAAAGAGAGACATATAATAGGATGGGATACTACTCAACACGGCTTGAATTAAAGTTAGCCTTCCACCTCTAGAGAGAAAAGCTCTTTTCCATTTTTGAAGTCTCAACTGTATTTTCTCCACCACAGGCTCCCAAAAGGCAATTGCTCTAGGATTTCCACCGAGGGGAAGGCCTAAATACTTCATAGGCCACTCACCCACAACACAACCCCACCCGACGACTAGGCGATTCGGATAAGTAATCTGCAGTTTATTCCCATAAGAGAACACTTAGATTTATTAATTTTCATGCCGGACACCAGGCAAAAAAATCCAGCAACTCAAGAAGATTAATCCGGTACTCCTCTGCATCCCCAAGAAAGAATATAGTGTCATCGGCAAATTGGAGGTGAGAAACCTCCACACTATCTCTCCCAGTAGGAATACCATGAATCAAATTGTTCTCTTGGGATTTCTCCATAAGCCTCGCTTAGAACGTCGATAACCAAAGTGAACAAGAAAGGGGATAACGGATCCCCTTGTCTCACCCTCTAGTCGCCACAAATTTGCCCCTTGGCCTCCCATTAATCATGATAGAAAAATTGACCGATTGTAAACAACCCCGATCCAACTTCTCCAACGCCCACCAAAACCCTTTCTTTCCAAAGTACATCATCAACAAAACTCCATTCTACATGATCGTATGCATGCTCAAAGTCAATCTTAAAGACCAAGCCCGACTTATTTAGCTTCTTGGCCTCCTCAACAACCTCATTAGCAACTAACACAAGCATCCAAAATTTGCCTATTCTTCACAAAAGCTCCTTGGGCTTGAGAAATAGTATTACCCAAAACCTCCCTCGGTCTCGATGCCAAAACTTTAGACACCACCTTATATAAGCTAGTCACCAGGTGATTGGCTGTAATCCCTAAGCTTAACAGAGTCTTTCCTTTTAGGGATAAGACAAATGAAGGTTTCATTAGTAATGACATTAATGATCCCGATTATCATAGAAGTTTTCCATTACCTTTATAAGATCGCCTTTCACAATGTCCCAAAGAAGATTGAAAGAAGAACAATGTGAAACCATCAGCTCCAGGCGACTTATCTTTCCCACAATCAAAAACGGCATTACGAATCTCCGCCTCTTCAAACGGCCTTTCAATCCACGCCGCCTCCATCGAGCCGATAGGACACCAATTTAACCCCTCCACGCCCCAACCCACCTCCTCATTCTTCAGTATAGCCTCTTGAAAAAGTTAATTGCCTCCGACTCAATGCCCGCCTCATTCTCAACAATACCAGCTCCCTCCACTTCTAACCGCTCAATAAAGTTTCTTTTCCTATGTCCTGTTGCCATCATATGAAAATATTTGGTATTACCGTCGCCATCACTAGCCCACTTAACTTTACCTCTCTGTCTCCACTTTACTTCCTCCTTGTACGCTAAATCTCCTACCAAAAATTGTAGATCTTCCCTTTCCTTTCTCAAAAAACTATCCAGCCCTTCTCGCCCCTCACGGAGATCAAGGGCAACCAATCTAGCTTCAGCCACCCTTTTGGCAGATTCCATATCTCCAAGCACCTCCTTGCTCCATAGTTTCAACTTTGATTTCAACAATTTTAGCACGCTCATAAATTTGTACCCTTCCCACCGTGTAATTGGTCTTCCCCACCATATTTTGAGAGATCTCTTGAAATCAGGAAGTTCCAACCACAAATTCTCAAAACGAAAAGGACCTGGACCCCATTTCATCTTAGTAGTATCCAAATCAATAGGACAATGATCGAGAAAAGATTCGAGGTAACGCCTTATGTCGCACCGAGGGGAACAAATTCTCCCACCCTTGAGTGAAGAGAAAACGGTCCAGTCTCCTACAAACAACTTCACTTCGAGATTAGACCAAGTAAAAGACGCATTAAGCAAACAAGGATCTCGCAAATTAGTTTCTTGAATAAATCCATTAAAATCCCGCATCTTGATTGTCTCCTCCCACCATTAGATTTCTCTGAAATAAATCTAACAACATTAAAATCACCACCAAGACACCATCTGTCCCCGCAGAGACCATACAGATCAGCCATCTCATCCCAAAACTACTCCTGTCCCTCTCGCTTGCACGGACCATATATACCAGAAAGCCACCAACATCGACCAGAATTTTCTTCAATTTGGATTGAAGCCGAATACACTCCCACAATCGAGTTTATGACAGAAACCGATTGATTATTCCATAGGACCACAATGCCACACGAACTCCCCACGATGGAGAAAACACCCACTCTCTATACCGAGCCCCCAAACACTAGCAACCAACTTCCGATCAACCACCATCTTTTTAGATTCCGGAAGATTACGATATCCGCTTAAACCGCCTTAATCGACATTTCAACAATGACCTCTTTGACTTATCGCCTAGGCCCCTAACATTCCAACTGATTATCTTCATTAAAGAGAGGTGGAATCCCTAGGAACAGACCTTGCCTTACTACTTCCTCTAGAAGCCACAGAATCGATTCACAAATCACTTTACCTCGATTTCCCACCTTTCCCTTGGAAGAGATTTCTCTTAAGAGGAACCAAAGATAAATTCAATTTAGACATCAACTCGCCCGATTTGAATCTCCTGTAATGGGTCAGCACTACGACCCATGAATCGCCTTATGCTATATTTGAACTTTGGCTCCATAATGGGACACGGCACTTGGATACCATCTCGCACCGCATTCAACATCATGCTCCACCATGGGGATGACTGGTCGTGAAGAAGTCGACAAGAAGACCAGGTTGAACATCCAAAACATCGATCTTTGCCCCTTCATCTTACGAAGACAAATCAACGTCCTCAACATCATCCGATGACGACGGCGCCTCCTCATCAATGTCGACGAGAATGCGGGCGGAAGGAAGAATCGGTTTCTCCCTCAACCACAGCCTTAGAACGTGAAGAACCAGCCCTCGAATCACCTCCGAAGCCACCGAAATGATTTGGAGTTGAGGCCCACCTTGTTCTACGACGTTGCTGCTCTTTCCTCTTGAAGAGGAACCATACTTGGAATAAAACATAGAAGCAGATCCAAAATTAGATCTGGATTCGAGCAGGAGGAAAAGAGACAGACCCCAAATTTTTGGATCATTTTTCCTTTCAGTTTCTCCAAGCCCAAAGACAACACAACTTACTAGGCCCAAGCATAGAAGAGGCCCGATCGCACGAGGCCATCAAACTCAACTCCTCCAAGCCCATTACTTTTCCTTTCTCGCAACTCCCAAACCACATTTATCGCTTGGCCCATGCGACTCATTACTACCCAAAATCAAGCCCACATCGTTCAAATTAAGGCGGGGCCCATCAAGTTCAAAATGGCCCACATCACCCTTCGGTTCTCGATCTGTCCCTACCCCCACCTACTAATTTGTTGGAACACTCCATCTCCCTCGTGTCCATCTCATTAATGGCCGCCTCCAAACTCCCGATTACCAAGACAGCGCCTCCTCCTCGAGAGAGCGCGACATGATCACCATCAACGGCCTTTCGGCTGACTCCTCGAAAACCTCCTGCCCGGTGAGCGTCGGGGAAGCAAACCGTGACTTTTACTCCTCCTCGATGCACCCTGGTCCACCCATCCGCCGAACAATTGTCGACGACGTTGCCTCGAGCCCAATCCACCCGGGGAATCACGTCATCCCTCAAATGACTCAGAATAGTCGGCACCGCTCCTCCTGACCCCAACTGCAAATTCCGGCTACCAGAATTCATACACGGAGCATGGCCAGAAAAGGTGGGCCGAATTGCAGGAGAAATAGGTCTAATCTTCACAAAATAAGATTCAGAACCTTCTGTGAGAATAATGATTTCCGGTAAAAAACCAATGGAGTTTTTTCTGGTTCTGATTCTTGCTTCGAAAAGATATTTGTACTTTTCAGTCCGCTGATCCACTTCCAATAATCCCCCACATTCCATCCCGATACGCTGAAAAAAATTCTTGGTCCACCAATGCATAGGAAGCCCCGAAATTCCAACCCAACCACCGTAACTAACAATTTTGGGGATATTGTTCTTCAAACCATGTTCCCAGCTGCACAGCAAAACATCCGTCTGTCCCTCCACCTCCAGCTTTCCACTGCTGCTCACACTCATCGCCTCTAATTTGTTATCGCAAGAGAAAAAAGCTCTATTAATTTGGTAAGGGACTAAATTAACATCTTTCTTCATCCGACCTCCTATAGCCTTCCGAATAACATCCCAGGACTGGTGAAGAACTTGCCTTTCGCAAACCACCACACAGCTCCACTTTAACACGCCGTCCGAAGGTTCGCATCCTTTTTCCTTTACTCCTGCAACCTCCACAGTCTGTACCGCCTCCTTGTAATTCTTACTTGAAACTCTGCCTCTAACAGTCGTATCAGTGCTAGCAGCTCCATCCAATATCCCGTTCCTGGTCGATTTGTTTTTCCCTGTTAGAATCTCTTCTAAATTCTGTTTGACCTGAATCCACCCATCGTCAGATCGACCCTGAGGAATCGCCACGGATTTCACGACTCCATGCACACACTTCGTCAATCTCAGGTAGTTTCCGTTATAATTATTGAGTTTTTCAACCCACACTTGGTAAGAGTCTCCCCTGTATCTCCTGAAAAATCTCTGTGTTTTGTTAACCAGTAGGGCCTGCAACTCACAAATCAACCACTGAACACATCGTAGCTCGACAGAAACATGAAAAAAACGATCTTTAACCTTCTCCGTAATTAAAATTGACCCCCCATACGACAGTTCGTCCACCTTGATTCGGAACTCCTTTGCTTCGATACTGAAGAACCTTGGTACATGTCTCGCACTCACCACTTCCCCTCTCTGTTTCTCTCTATCTCTCACCATGTTATAGCTTAAAAACTTCCTTATAAGTAATGTGTAGTTGTATTTCTTAGTGTAATCTGTTCATGTTGTTTATAATTTTACTTTTTCCTTTCCGAAAGAAATTATTTTCTTAATCCAATTCTCTCCCAAATATACTTGGAGCCTTTTTTGTTTCTGTCCATTTTCTAGAATATCAAAAGTGGTACCTTCTGTTATCAAGTTCTGACACTTGTAGTCTTCCTTACCCATTTTTTGTGAATTGCTACCCCTTCAATCTGTAGTCTGGTTGATGACTCTTATTCATTTTGTTTGGGTCTATAGGAGCTGTCCATGTTTTACAAAGAAGTGCTTCACTCTTTTCCACTGATTATCTTTCTATGTCTGTGTATGTCTTAATCAAAACCTTACACATTTGTGTATTTGTGTTGGCACATATGTATGGTTTCGGCCTTTGTAATGTTCGTATCTGGGTGAGATCAATTGGAAATTACATCTCTCAAGTTTAGATGGACCGAATATGTATTTTAACTATTGCATAGTTTTTCCTGTGTGTCAGTCACTTAATAAAAATGAAAATTGTTCTACAAAATCACTGTCAAATAAAAGCAATGCATGGATGCCTATCTTTGGATCTGAAATTCTATGCTATAACAGTTGGTAACATTTGTAGCTATTTGTTTCAAATCCTTTGTGGCTGGGTTTAACATATACGTGTTGTTAGAAGTCTCCTGAGTGTGGAATTTGGGGCCTTAATATGTTCGGATTGGATTTGATTGGATTTGAAATCTGATCCTTGAGTCAAATGTTCTGAATTATGATATTGAAGAACCCCCCCGATCTATTTCTAGTCAAGCTGATGGAGTTTCCTTCCACCTTTGTGTTTGTTTTAGGGTCTAAGTATATAACTCCCCCACCCCAACAACCAAAAAAAAAAGAAGAGAAAAAACACAAAAACTATGGGGTAATATTTCATATTGCTCCTAATCTTTTAACTTGGTCTGGCATCAGAAACCCATTAAAACCATGCCGTTAAGATGATTTGAAAATCCCAAAAAGGCCAAAAGGGTATGGAACCATCCCAAAACATGGGGCTTCTTTTTTCTTCTATGCGTTTGCAAACAACCTAAAGAAGACTTGTTAAAGGGAAAGGATCGAAGGAAGAGAAAATAAAAGCCAAGTTATAGACCTGATAATGAATCAGCAAACGAAAAGGAGAAGAAGGGAAAATGGAAGCAGTAATGGGATTTACGAGGAGAATGCCTGCCAAGCAAACCGAGACAGCTCAAACACACCGACATGGCTCTCTCAGCACTGCTCTCCCTTTAATGCCCAAAATGGCAGGGGGCTTAATTGATGTAGCTTTTAAGTCATGCTTTTAATATGTTCTCTCTTGCACCAAAAACACTACTCAGTATTGCAGTCAGAAGTTTTCGACTATAGTTTAGGAATCTCCAGCTCTCCTTCCTCTCCCCCCTAAAGAAAAAAGTTAGGCAAAGGGGCTGGCAAAAAGTAAACGTGCTTCAACATGTTCTTCACTATGTTTGATTTTCCATAAGCCAAGGCTGGAGAAAATGTGGTAGCAGTTTGCATGAACAGCCAATTTTATTTATTATTTTGTGATATGTAAGACTTATTTGGGACAATTTATATGGTGGTGTTTCTGGTGCTTGAAATCCAACCTGTTTGTCAGGTTATTTTTCATACTCTGGCATTAAAGCTTAAATCAGTTACAATGTTGTAACATTGATAAGCATATGATAAAATGTGTGGTTATAGTTAAAATTGCATAGTTTGCTGAAAATATGTGCGAGTCATGTTATCTTGTTGCAGTTGAAATTTTCCATAGCTGAGAATTGGAATATGAACAGTTTTTCCATTCTAAATTGATTTGCTTTTAGTTGAGGCAGTGGTGATTTCTTATTATTGTCTTGTTGAAATTGTGTTTTCGTGTGTGTGCTTGTGGAATAGAGGCACTTTTCTTTTTTGGAGATTATTGCATTTTATTGATTTAGCCTGAAAGCTACTACATTATGCCTTGCTATGTTACTGCAGGTCTGCCCTGTTTGCAGTGCTGAAGTCTCCACATCTGGAAACAGCTAGCAGAATCTGTGGACCATCTTTTCTTGCAAATCAAAAGACTATTTGTACAAGTTGTTGCACAACAAGGGCTAGAGCCCTTGTATGGTTATTCATATTGCCTCTTTCACTTGCGAAAGTTGTACTATCCGACAATTCAAATTAGATCTACAATGCTTGTATTGTATGACCTTTCTGGTTATTCAATTGAGAAACATGGTGGGTAGGTTTTCTTAATTGTAAGTTTTCCGGATTACCCTTCAGATACAAAATGCTGGTAAATTAAGTTTTTTTGTACTCATCTTTTCACTGAAATTTGCAAGAACTTGAGTAAATTTTATCCTCTTCACCCCGCCCCCGGGGGGCCATGTGCAAAGGCAATGTTGATTACGATGATAATTGAAATGAATTTCCAAACGATGTGATGAAAGAATAGTGAGAAACAATGATTCTAATATTTGTAGCATGTGTCTGAAATGCATATAGGGTTTGCTTTGCTCGCCCGTGCTTGAAATTTCTGTTACGTGTTAAAAGAAGTCTGTGGTATGGTTTTTGGTAGTTGATACTTTCTAACGAGAGATAAAAGTAAATTAGTTTGTTTTCTAATTTTACTCATTAGAAAATGAAGGTAATGATATTGTCTAATTCTTTGTAACACTTGTTAGAATTTTTTATTTATAATTTGTAGTAAAACATATTTTGTTTTAATAAGTTTTCAAATATGTTACGTAAATGTTGGTAGAGTCACTTAGACAAGGCACTGTGGCCGCCCTCGCAGCCAAATTCAATTCTTTGTTCCTCAATTAGCTATCTAAGTTACCGGATTCATGGCTTCCCTCAGTTCTGATAAGTAAACATGCCATAAGAGAGAAGATGAATATGTAAAATAAAAAATTATTTTGATATTGCTTTTAGATATGGGGAGTGCTAGCAACCTTCTCTCCAACCTTCTCTTTTGAACTTTCTCCATTATCTTCATGACATGTGTCAATTTCTATATTAAAAACAATGTCTAATGTATTAATGACATTGTTTTAGTATTGAAATTGACACATGTCATGAAGATAATGGAGAAGGTCCAAAAGAGAAGATTAGAGAAAACGTTGCTAATATTTCTCTTTAGATATACCCCTCCCTCTTTTGCCTTATCCATTCTTTCTTCCTCGTTTTCTCCCAGGCATTTAGCAAAGAAACCACACAAATAAAAAAAATTATTGTAGCATCAGAATATTGTGTCGCGTGTGTTGCCATTGAGGATAGGGCTGGCCGGGCACAACAGCACACTCTAGACGGGTAATTTCTCGACATGACAAGGCAACTGGCATCATAGTCGTTTTAGAAATGGCATTGCCAAGAATCTCAAAAACACATGTTAATATCTGGAAATCAACAAAGCCGATCGACCCAAATGCGCTTCTTTCACTCGTCCTCACCAAGAACCTTCAAGCCTCGTCAAATACACCAAGACCCATTTGCACCAGAACCCATACTGACCCTTCTCTTCCTTCACACCTCGCCGGGGTCATCAATGATATCATTTCCATCTTCACCAAGCAACCCTTTTCCCCAGATAACCCAGAGTTGAAGAACCTTGCTTCAAGACTCACCACCAAAGTAGTAGAAAGTGTGCTAAATGGCCTGAAGAGTTGGAAAACAGCTCACGTGTTCTTTACCTGGGCACCGACCCAATCTGGGTACAAGCACAATTGCTATACTTACAATGCCATGGCCTCTCATCTATCACGCGCTCGACAAATTGTCCCATTGAGAGCCATGGCTATGGAAATTGTGAATTCGAATTGTTCTCTGACTCCTGGAGCTTTGGGTTTCTTTATAAGATGTTTAGGTAGTGTAGAGTTGGTTCAAGAAGCTAACTTTTTGTTTGATCAAGTTAAAGTGAAGGGTCTTTGTGTTCCAAATAGTTATAGCTATAATTGTTTGTTGGAGGCTATATCTAAATCTAAGTCAAGTTCAATTGAATTGCTTGAAATGAGATTGCAAGAAATGCGAGATTCTGGGTGGGAATTCAGTAAGTACACGCTGACTCCGGCGTTGCAGGTTTATTGCAATACAGGGAAGTTCGAAAACGCTTTAAAAGTTTTCAATGAAATGTATGAAAAGGGGTGGGTTGATGCCCATGTCATGTCTATCTTGGTGTTGTCCTTTAGCAAGTGGGGTGAGGTGGATAAGGCTTTTGATTTGATTGCAAGAATGGAAGATCGCAATCTTGGATTGAATGAGAAGACATTTCATGTTTTGATTCATGGGTTTGTGAGGCAGTCCAGAGTGGATAAAGCCCTCCAGTTGTTTGATAAAATGCGGAAGTCAGGTTTCACAGTTGATATTTCTCTTTACGATGTACTGATCGGAGGACTCTGTAAGAATAAGGAGCTTGAAAAAGCCTTGTCTATGTATTCGGAAATGAAGGAGTTGGGAATCCATTCTGATGTTGGGATACTAACAAAGCTCATACCATTTTTTTCTGATGAAGGGGAAATGATCCGTGTACTTGAGGAAATCCAGGAAGATTTAGATGAAGAGGATATGCGTTTGCTTTACACTTCTGTGTTGAATGGTCTTGTTGATAATGGCTCCATTGACAAAGCTTATCGACTTCTACAGGCAATGATGGAAAATGAATCTGATGCTGATATTGAGGTAGATAAGCTCCATGTAGTTAAAAAAAGGGTTTATCCTGTCACAACTAATTTTCAAATTGTCATTGATGGTCTGCTGAAGTTTGGTAAGTTGGAGAACGCCTTAAGCCTTTTCAAAGAAATGATTCAGATTGGCTGTAAACCAAATGTGTCAATGTATAACAATTTGATTGATGCACTGTGCAATTCAAATAGATTGGGGGAAAGTTATAAGCTTTTGAGAGAGATGGAGCAAGCAGGACTTCAACCAACACATTTCACCCATAACTCTATATTTGGGTGCCTCTGTAGAAGACAGGATGTTGTAGAAGCCCTTAACCTAGTGAAGGAGATGCGTGTTTGTGGACATGAACCATGGATAAGATATTCCACCTTACTTGTGAAGCAGCTGTGCGAACACGGAAAGGCAGTTGAAGCTTGTAAGTTTCTTGATGACATGGTTCAAGAAGGTTTTCTCCCTGATATAGTCACCTATTCTACGGCTATAAATGGATTAATCAAAATTCAAGAAGTAGATCGAGCTTTGCAGCTGTTCCGTGACATCTGTGCTCGTGGCTATTGTCCTGATGTGGTTTCTCATAACATATTGATAAATGGGCTTTGTAAGGCTAAAAGAGTTTCAGAAGCTGAATATCATTTGAATGAGATGGTGATGAAGGGGCTTGTTCCCTCAGTTGTGACCTACAATCTGCTGATAAATGGATGGTGTAAAAATAGTGATGTTGATAAAGCGATGCTTTGCCTCTCCAGGATGTTTGGTGAAGATGGAGAACCAGACAGAGAACCAAATGTGATTACTTACACAACATTAATAGATGGGTTGTGCAATGCTGGAAGGGTCGACGATGCTCTTGTGCTTTGGAACAATATGGGAAAGAAAGGATGTGCTCCAAACAGAATTGCTTATATGGCTCTCATTACCGGTCTTTGCAAGTGTGGCAGGCCTGATGAGGCTCTGGTTTATCTTCGTCAGATGGAAGAGAAGGAAATGAAAGCTGAAATTTTTGTATATGCAGCAGTAATAAGTGCTTTTCTCTCTGACCTAAACCTACACCGAGACATTTGAGGTACTCAGGTGATCCATGAATCGCTAGTCTATTATGTATTTGATGGTAAATTTAGAGTGCTGCTATTTTCACCTTTCTGTCATATTTTTCTACCTACCATGTAAATTTGAAAAAACACAATCCTATCTTTCCACCCACCACTGTTCCTAAAATACGCTTTAATTATTAATTCAAGCAAATTTCAATGCTTTGTTTAGTTTTGTTCAAATTTTTTGATGTTCTGTTTGTGTTTAGTTTTGTTCAAATTTTTTGATGTTCTATTTGTTTACCTTAGATTTCAGAACTTGCTTTCGATCATATGGGGAAGCACTAGAGGGATGTTGATAATTATCAGTGTTCCAAAGCTGTACAGATTTCATCCAATTCTCCTTATCCCTATAGTATTTTCTTTCTTATTGTTATTGGTTCCTCCATTGTTTTTTTCACAATCTTTCTTCAATGGTATGAATTCTTCCAACTCTAGTTGAACATTTGGTGCCGCACATTGCATTGCATCTTCCTTCAGAGCTAGAATCGCTGCAATCAATATGAAGAAAGCAACAAACACCAAAAGCCCAATTCTCAAATCAAATTAATTTAATCATTTACTGAACCGCTCGGATCAGGTGAGAACAACTATGTGAGAACCTTATATGAGAATCAATCGCAGCCGTTGAAATGCATCTGAACGGTTTAGGAGAAAAAGCAAGCTTACGGTGCAAACGGGTAGGCTGGAGTTTCCCCTCAGCCCAGGTGTTAAGTCGTGCCTCTTTCGAAAAAAGACGAGCCTTTCTTTTGCCAAAACAGTCGCGCCTTTCTTATGCAAAATAATTGATGAATGAACCCTAATCATAACACCTAAAATTTCACCTACTAGACATAAATTTGTGTAATCCTCTTCTCTTGTCGCAGAAACTCCCTAGTCTACTCTTTCTCTTTCATTCCCTCATCTAGTCTTTTTATTTCCCAACCATCGAAAGTCATCTGAACATCTGAATCGGCACGTTTCTCTCGAATTCCCTCTCTCTCTCTTTCATATTAAGGTTTGCATGTTATATTGCATTCACTTAATGTTTAAATTTTGTTTAGGTTTTTAGGGCTATGATTTTCTGGGTAAGAACACTCTTTCTCTGTAGTAGTAGTGTTTGCAAAAATATAAATTGGTTTAAGTTGCTTTTTTGTGTTGTGTGTTCTAGTTTCTAGTAATTTGTTGAAGCATTAACTCTTTTTTAAAGTTTTGCTGAGATTTAAAAATTCTTTCCTTTTTCCAAAATTTGGGTTTTTTTTTTGTGCAATTCTTTGTGGTAATTTGTTGAAGTGTAGATTCACAACTGTTGGTTGTCTTTTCTTAAAATTTCAAGAACCTTTATCTGTTTGTTTTGACCCTCATTGTAATCCTGCTTTGCCCATCTAGTGGTGTGAGTGAGTGTAGGGCATCATTTTAGTGATTTAATGGGGCTTGGAAAACAAATAATAAGTATCATTAAAAGTAGAACGCATAAGATAAAATTGAAGATCTTAACTGTGAATATGAGATGATTTGGGATGCATAAGGATCAATGCATCTTGTAGTAGGTATCAATTCTGTATCTTAATGTGTTGAAAATATTGTTGGTAGGTATCCGTTCTGTATCTTAATGTGTTGAAAATAGTGTTTGTAGGTGAAAATTATGTATCCTAATGTGTTGAAAATACAGAATCAGTTATGTATTTTAATGTGTTGAAAATAGTGTTAGTAGGTATCAATTATGTATCTTAATGTGTTGAAAATAGTGTTTGTAGGTATTAATTATGTATCTTAATGAGATGAAAATGTGTTGATAATATTGTGAGTAGGTATCACTTTTGTATCTTAATGTGTTCATAATATTGTGAGGAAGTATCACTTCTCTTTCTTAAGCAAAAGGTGTCTGTTGCAGGTATAAAATGGGATCTGGGTTTGAGCTTTGTTTCTCGGAGTCAGAGGTCTATTCTGCGCAGGTGAATAATATGTGCGTGGCAAGTACAATCCTATGTCATTTTGGGGCGCATTTCAATAAGTCACTTATGAAAAGATTTAGAGATAACTATTTGGGCACCTGGTGGACCTCCATAAAATTGTATTTAGTGGTCAAATTGTGCATGCTCTGGCACTCCGACGAGTCGAAGGACTTGGTGTGAAGGACATGTTGGGCCTTAGTTATGCAATAGGGTACAACGTGGCTCAATTCACTATAAAGGATTTTTGTTTGATAAGTGGTCTGAAATATGGAACAGAGCCTTACATAATGTCCGCGAGGGATGCTCATAATCAATTTATGAATGCGCATTTTTCCAACATGAATCACATTACTTGTTATGACTTAGAAAATGCATTCCTAAAGTCGAAGGAGGAAGCGAGGACTCGTTCAAATTGAGACTGCTGTGTTTTGTGGAGTTTGTGATAATGGGTAAACCCCAAAATGTAAAGATAAACGAGGAGTACTTACACTTGGTTCATAAAATGGATGAATTCAACAAATATCCGTGGGGCTTTATATTGTTTGAGTGTTTGCAAGATTCTTTGTTGTTTGCTCCCGGGAAGAAAGAGAGTGATGAAAACAATGATGGGAAGGAGAAAGGACAGAAAAAGGGAAAAAAGGCGGTGCAGAGTTTAGTGAAAAAAGGGAATAAAAACGTGGAGGATGAGAAGCGTAAAAGAATTAACAGACCTGCATGGAATATAAAGGGATTGAGCTATGCTTTCCAGGTATAATTTAGTTCAAAATTATTGTTTGTAAAATGACGGTGATCTTCAGTGTTCTTCCTCAAAGAGGCGCTCTCTATTCAGTCTTAGTGTTCTTCCTCAAACAGAATATAAAAGCAGATAAGAAAAATTGCCTCCTTATTAAACAAAGCAAACATCTGTTTGGAGGCGACGTCTGTTTTGGAGGGGGCGTTGAAATTGGAGGGAGGAGAGAGAAGAAGGCATCATTCTAGTACAACAGCCACACTTACAATTGCTTTTCGAGCAACCGTTAGATTAGATCCAACGGTGTTCTCACATAAGCGTTCTCACTAGATAACCGCCCTTTATTGAATACCCACCAACGAAAACCATCAAAAATCCAAAACCCCATCCCAAAATCGATTCCTCGTTCCCCTAAAAAAAAGGTTAAAAAAGGGAAAATATGTACTTTAAAATCGAAGTTTTAATGTTTTAGTGGAATGGAAAAACAAAAACCAACCATCATTCAAGAGAAACATGGAAAGATGACCTATTTTGAGACCCTATTTTTCCTAAGTTCTTAGAAGTCATTTTACAAAGAGGTAAATTTGTCTTTAAAATTTTGAAGATGAAGTGGGTGGGGTACCAAATCCTTGATTTGGCCAGGAAAGGCTGCCTTTGTTTGAAGGACTGGTCTGAAGGTGCATGACTAGCTGGACTCGGACTAACTAATCGCTAAGAGCTCACCCCGAGTGGGCTTTTTTCGATTCACTGACAAAGGCAACCAAACTTCATGGCCTTTCCGTTTTGAGGCGATGTGGCTTAAGCACCATGATTTAAATCAAGTTATGACTGCCAATTGGAATTATAATCAATACGTTGCTTCGACATTCTTTAGACTAAATGACATCAACTTGTAACAGAACGTGTCCTATCCGATAGGGGGTGGAATCTATATCTATCTATATATATAAAGTAAAAGTAGAGAATGGTGAAACATTCAAAATACCATAAATTGCCCTTGGTTAACACAAACATTAAAAATTAAAATTATTAATTAAATGAGGATAATATAGTCAATTTATATTTTTCTTATTAAAAAATTAAAATTAAAAATAAAATAAGATAATGGGTCTTATTTTTATGGAACATAGTTACCCATTTTATCTTTTCTTAATTCTAAAATAAATAAATAAATTTAAAAATAAAACAAAACAAAAAGGAAAACCAATTGGCACACACGTAAGCATGTTCCAAGGGGCTAATATGTATATATATTATATATAAAGCAAAAGGTAGAGAATGATGAAACATTCAAAATACCAGAAATTGCCCTTTGTTAATGCAAACATTAAAATTTAAAATTATTAGTTAAATGAGGATAATATAGTCAATTTATATTTTTCCTATTAAAAATAAAAATAAAATCAGATAATGGGTCCTATTTTTATGGAACATAATTACCCATTTTATATTTTTTTAATTCTAAAATAAATAAATTTTTTTTTTAAAACAAAACAAAACAAAAAAGAAAACCAGTTGGCACACGCGTGAGCGTGCCAAGGGCTAGTATATATAAAGCGAATGGCAGAGAATGGTAAAATACCCAAAAAATACCTTTGATTAACTAAAGTGCTAATGCCTTGCATATTAATATAATTGGGGTAAAATTGTAAAAAAAACATATTATTTAAATAAAGAATAAAAAAAACATAAAACAAACAACTTCCTGAACCCCTCCATCACTTTTCCTATTTTTTTCCATTTGTTTTATATTATAGCTAAAATTTAAAACACGTTAAAAATTTAAATACATATATATATATATATATATTAATTTTAATAATTAAAAAAAAATCAATTGGCACAAGCATGAGCATGTGCCAAAAAGCTAGTGTGTAAGAGTATCTGCAATGGAGTCCCTAAACCACCTCCTTATAAAAATTTATGGAGGAAGTGAGAAAACCCACTTCCAACTATGCTCTATATCCACCTCCTAATATAAGGAGACCTTTAAGAGCTCTTAAATCTATATATATATAAAGCAAATGGCAAAGAATGGTAAAACATTCAAAATACAAGAAAATGCCCTTAGTTAATGCAAACATTAAGAATTGAAATTATTAATTAAATGAGGATATATGGTAAATTCACACTTTTGCATATTAAAAAAAATTAAAATTAAAAGAAAGATTAGATAATGGATCCTATTTTTATGGAACACAACTACCCATTATCTTTTTTAATTCTAAAATAAATTTTAAAAATAAAAGAAAAAAAACCTCTTGCAGGCGTGAAAGCAGGTGCGGAGAGGCTAGTATGAGGAAAGAGAATGAACTCCTAATGGCTCCCTATAATCTAATGCTTATTTAATGAATATTTTTAATTTTTAATTAATATTGCCTATTATATATATGGCTTATTTATTGTTTCACCCCCTGAAACGGATCTCATTTTACCCCCTTTAATCCACATACCTATTTTATTCATATTGTTGTTGTACCAGCCCATATTTTACTAACTATGCTTGGATTTAGTCACTAGACTGTTGGAGTTTGAGAATGAAAAGCCATTTACATTAGAAAGTTACAACTTTCCATAAGTCTACTTACTAAGAACGGAAAGCCTTCAATTAGTAAGAGTTGGACCCTTGGATTGGATCTATGAAATAAACGAAAAACTTCTTCCACACACCCGTCCTATGTGCGTCAATCCACTCATAAACCAAATTAACAATTATAAGGTATAAAAGAGGATCCTTTTTTTTTTTTGAAGGGTATTAGTATTCGGTCTTGAGAGTGTGTTGACCACAAGTAAAACAAAATTTAGAAAACAATTTAAACGTAAAGGCTCATGAATTTACAATATGAAAGATTTGACCCAAGTGCCCAATGCACTTGGTATAGCCGCAATTATGTACAACACAATGATAGCTATAGCTGTCGTTTTAGTTCCTGCTCATAGTTGTACAAGGCGTGCAATCAGCATCAGTGGATTCCCAATGCTTCCAATGGTAATAATATGTAGGACTATGCCAATCAAGCCAGTTGATGAATTCACCTCGAATGGTCTGCTGCATATACAATATGTTCCGCCACAACTTTGGCAACAAGGCCTTTTAACATCAAGCGGTCTGCACTTCTCAACAACTTCTGAAAATCAATACTCTAATCAACCACAACACAAGGGGAAAAGCCATCTACATTTTTAGCGAATCACATATACATGCAACAGAAGCTAAAAAAATAAATATTCTCCCCCTCTTTTCCCAAGAAATTTCACCGACGGGGTGTCATTTACTGCAATCACAAAGTTATTGTAGAGCCCACGTTACAAAGGAAGGTTTTCAAAAGTTATTGTATTGATTTGTAGTGTTCAAAAGTTAATTAGCATTTAAATTATTTGATTGCAAATACTAAACTCCAGAACATCTTTCTATTTTCTTAGAAAGAAAATTATACACAATTCTTCCTGTCCACTATGTCTAATTGTAAAACAGTTATTTTTAATAATTAATTTCATGTTATAAATGCATTTTCCAGAAACTATAGTGGAAGTCATCAACAGAATGCCAAAATAAGATAATAACTTCAAAAGGTATTCACAGGCTGCCCAGAGTTGTGCTAATAAGTTTCAGCGACTATCAAAAAGCTATATTAAAAGGAAAATTGAGAACCGCAAGCTTGTGGATATACCTTAATGCTAAATCTCTTTACTGTATGTGAGCTCAAGTACTCATAAGAATGTTATGTTGTAGGCCGTGTCATAGTAGATAAACCACGCCCGACAGGGAAAACTCCTGAAAAGCCTTCATCTGATTCTTCGACTTCTAAAGAAGAGGCACATTACAGGTTCATGAGATAAAGAATGCACGTAGAACTGATTAATGGACCTAACTCTAAATGATGAGGCAACATGGTAGACACACCTGACTACTTACCAGGAAGAAAACTGAGGGCTCATTTGTGAGTGATTCTGGATAGCCAACAAATCATTTCTCCATAAAATCACTTTGAGTGGTTTTAAGTGATTTTATGGAGAAGCATATGAGAGGTGCTTCTCCCCAAAATCACTTAAAATCAGAAGAGATTATATAAAGAAGCACGTGCAAGGTAATGCTCCCCATATGTGATTATGGCCCTCCCATAATCACTCCCAAATGAGCCCTAAGTCAATTTAAAATTCCAAAAAGAGAAAAAAGGTGATATTTTTATGAGCTCTCATTGCCACTCTAATTCAAGTAAAAAACATTGTTGATTGGTTAAAGATAATGCACTACATCTCTAAAAGTTTCAATGACGGTTCAGCAAGAGTTCAACACAGTACAAAATATGCCCTCTCACCGGTCATTTCGTCACCAGCCTGAGCTCCAGCCACTCCGATGCATGAGTATATTGAATCATCATGGACTTTCAATTGATCATATGCAAGGTATATGTCTTCAATAGCAGCAACCTCATACAAATTTGTGAGATCTTTGATGCAAGATATGTCCTGGACCAAAATAGCACTATGAAACACAATATCTTGATGAAAATAGTGTTTATTTTGATTGTTTTGGCTATTACTTAAGTTGATTTTTGATAAACTGAATGGCAACCTCAAGGAATTATGAATCACAGAGATAATTTCAGCCCTAACACAGGAAAAGATTGATTGCAACCCACTTCTACATATTTTTTTATGAGTATCATCTGTAAATACTATATAAATTTTTAGTTTACCTTCCTTGGAACAGAAGAAGCCTGCAAATGAGCTAACAGTCCAAGCCAATATGCATTTGACTTGATCTCTGCGTCATGTCGCATCAGAAGGGTCCGTTTTGCCTTTAATTCCGACATACGTAAATAAACAAGAGACGTGGTCAAGAGAATTCCATTTTAGTGAAGAAAACGAAAAGGGAAAAAAAAAATTAAAAAAGAACTAACCCTGTCCAACTCCCTTTGGGAAATCTTGTTGCCATGCAAACCTCTAAGGACATTCTTGCATGCATCAACCGCTTTGTGAACCTGAATATTTATTAGACCTAAACAGGTGAAGAGAGTGGAAATGATAGAACATATTTTGCTCGACTATATACAAATACAACATACACACCTTGTCAGGGGTTGATGTTACAGATATGACAAACCATCCAAGATTCAGCCTATCAAAGAGGTTCAACTCGAATGATACATCATATGTCAATCCAAGAGAATCTCTGACAGTCGTAAAAAGCCTGTGCAAAGCGCATGGAAAATTTCACAGCAGTGAAAATAACAAGAAACATTCATTAATCTTACATAGTATCCCAAAAAAAAAACTGTGTTAAGAATTAAACTTGGAAGCTCTTGGTGTACAACTCCAGAGTAAGAAATAAAATACCAAAAGAAGTATACCAAAGTTAAAATTCCATAAAAGGAAGTTATATGGTTAAGGTTCTTTCTCCATTAGCACAAAGTTCCAAACAAAAAGTCTCAACTGCTCTTTTTTTGTCTGTAAAAGACAGGTTAGTTTTCAACTTTGTCCTTCAACGTTAAAATCCATCAATTTGGTTCTTCATTTGTTTGGTGTGGAACATTAACAGGCTTATGTTTTCATGCTGAAAGAAGGAATACTCTGATGATCATATGTTATTCTTCTCTCTTAAGAGAGATTTAAATAGTAGCTTAATACAAGGAAAGAAATTAAGGCTAAAAGTCAACTCCTATGTATCAGCCCCTAAAACCAAGTTAATTACAATTACTTCTATACAAATGTCAACAGAAGGATTGTAAGAGCTACAAAAATATAAACAACATAATACTACTGCCACATTAGTATACTTGTTATTTATCCATTTTTCAAAGATTATGTTAAACAAAAAGAATCCACTGGATTATGGTGTCCAGCCATGTTGAACACTAATTTGAAGACTGTTTTTGTTTTCCGTTTCCTGTTTTTCGGCAAATACACGTTCGGTGGATCGTTTTCGTTTTGCCTCACAATATGTTTTCTGAAAAAAAAATCCAACTTTGTGAACAAAAGTTAAAAACGATAAAATGTTGTTTTCAATTTCAAGGATTTCGTTTTCTGAAGAAACAAAAATTCATTTTGTCCCTATCTCTCTCTCCAATCAACTGAGTACCGCTGTGGAAACCATCTCCTCCAACCCAAACCCATCGTCGTCAACGGCCACTGCTGACCCTGAGTTCATGCTGGACTACCCGTTCCAGTCTGCCGTGCCGGAGCCGCCGACTGATGCCGGAGAACCACCAAACAGCGAAAACCAAGAAGAGAGGAGAGAGAAATGAATGTTTTTTTACAGAGAGTAAGGGCAGATACAGTACAGCAAGGTGGGATCTGGGAAGAAAGAAGAAAAGAGAATGGAGAGAAGACAGAAGAGGAAGAAAAGAAAAAAAAAAAGAAACAGGCCTTGGGGGAAGGAAGAAGAAAAGAGAGGAGAGGAGGAAGAAAGGAAAAAAAAAAGGTGCCATGGGAAGGAAGAAAGAGGAAGAAAGAAAGAAAAAGGAGAAAAAAAGAAAAAAAGAAAGTAGATAAGATAATTTTACCCTTTAAAAAACATCAGAATTTTTTCTAAAATTATATATTTTTCATTGTTTATAATAATCTCAGCCTTTAAAAAATATAAGATTTTTTTAGGGTTACATTATACATTTTTCATTGTTTATGTTAACAGACACCTTTTCACTGTTTTTGTTTTTTGAGACTGTATTCTAATTAAGCTACCAGACGCATTCTCGTATCATGAACATGCAAATTCATTTCTTATTTTCATTTTCTGAAATTATGCTATGAAAACATTCTCCAAAAACGTTACCAGACGGCCCCTGATACAAGTTCTAGCACAAACTCCTAGTGCAATTACATACCGCATTTTTGTGAAGTTCAGATAATGTATGGTACAAATGACTAACGAGTTAGAGAAATAACACATTTTACACATAAATTCAGAGCATGCAGATAATGGAGAAAGATGAACACATTTGCAGATAAACTTCAAGTTCATATGCATACTTTGTACTGTGCAGAGAAAATTACCTAGAATTTATAATCTCAGCCAGGAGCCCCATTGTGATGCCAAAGAAAAGGGGATGACCACGAAGTTTTCTTTGCAGATCCTTCTGAATATCCTTATCCACCATAAGCAGCTCCTCCGATTTCAGTTCTGCATCCATATAAGAAATTACAGCCACAACACATAAGTACTTATATCAATAAGCCGCAAATTCAAAACTTAATTCCAGATTTCATAAACTTGCCATCATTAGTTGAAATATGAATAATTGACTGAAAGAGATCTTTGCCATCGACTGTAAAACCCCAACGGTTTGGTGCAGGGCCTGCAATATAGGCACATGCTCTCTCATCTGTATCTTTCAAGAATACCTGCTTAAAAAGAAATGAACCATGAGCACAATTCAAAGTATTACAGAAATTACACCATCCAAAGTGCCAAGGATTAAGTACACTCACTTGCTGAGACTGCAAATCAGAAGGAGATGGTCGAAACACAACCGGATTATACTTATACTCCATCTCATAATTTCCTGTCAATCTTACGGTTCCCAAGTAATCAAGAATACAAGACTCAACATCCTCCTCCGAGAAGTCCCCAACAATACTTACCTAAAAAATAAGCAGATGCAATATATAAATGACAAATGTTGTAATTATAATTTTATTGCTGTGTGCATAATTTGTACAACCAAATCAGCAAAGTGCACACCTCCATGTTATTGCCTACAAATAGGTTCATCACTGCATCCTTTACAGATTGCAATGATAAATCTTGCAAAGACTTTGGTGTAGGCTCTACAAACCGCTCATCTCCGTCCATCATTGCTAACATGAGTTTGTGAGCAGTTGAACGCTCCAAGCTTTTGGGAATGGACCGATAATAAGACAAATACAATTGCCTTGCTCTATCAAACGCATCATCCAGCCAGACACTGTGCTGCAAGTCAGCAAGCACTACCGTCAAACATGCATTATAAATTCACCCTGCACGCATCTCTAATGGGATGCCTCCTATGAAGCCGACGTTACAACAACGTTGTGTCCAAAACTTGAGGACAACAACCAAAACAAGAATGCCCTACAGAATCCACAAATCAGCATGGAGACTACAAGTTTTGATGGGTTACCTCAAGTACCATATGAAGCAACTGGAAAGCCGCACACATTCCATTATCTCTTAATGTGAAACGGAATTCCATAGAAATAAATTCCTCCGTGGACTCTAACGAGCAGTTAATCAGGTGATTCACACAGAACAGTTCTACCTGAGGATAACAGTATGCATACATGAGACAAAATCTCAGGAAAATGAGGGAAGTGGATATTAAAATGCAAAAAGTGGCGTGATCCTAATTTAAATAATAATTACAAATAGAATATGAATAATCCGTGTAGTTAGTAATCAGCTGCATGCCACATAAATTGTGCTAGATATCGTCTGGATATTTTTTTATAAATAAAACTTGCAGATTATTGAAAATACGACGGCTATTTGCTATTCCAACAACTACTTGTGAGGTGCTTCTGAAATAGCTAAAAGCACTTTCAAGTAACTACAAGCACTCCTATAAGCGCTTCTGACAGCATTTGACATAAAAAAGGTAAAAGTGTGATGCGGACATCATTAGTTAGTTTCCTGATTTATTAGTTTCCTAGACTCTCTAGTTTTCCAAATTTCTTTAGGATTTTAATTTCCAGATTTTAGTAGGATTTGATTTAAGTTTCCTAGTTTATTTGAATTAGTTTCTTGGTGGATTAGGATTTCTGTTATAGTCAGGGATTTTATCCTATTGTCTTTAGGTTTTAGTTTGCTATAAATACCCCCCATGTAGTTCTTTAAAATTCAGAGTTGAGATATTGAGTGAAGTTTACTTTCCCGGGATTGGAGACTCCTTGGTGTCCAAAACTCCTTGGTGTGAAGCCAAAACCCCTTGGTGTGAAGCCAAGACACGTTTAGTTTACCATTTATTTTCTCTTTTCCCGTCGTTTTCACTTCCGCTAAATTACCAAAACACTCAATTCACCCATATCCAGTGGCGGATGCAGGAATGGCCACTCATGGGGTCATGGTATAAACTACCCAATAATTTTTTAAGATGAAAAAAAATCGTTCCATAATTCTACACATAAATTAATCAAAATAAAAACTCAATCAATTAAAGAAGACACCAAACCTATACCAATTAACCACAAAAAAATTCATAAATTAAACCAATATATGTAAAAATAACCAATTATTCAACAAATCAATACATACATGATATAACCATTATTTCGTACATTTTGATTATCTTTCTCTTAGATTCTTGCTATGTTCTTGAGTGAGTTTACTCCATTTTCACTTAGTTTTGTGTTTTACTAGGTTTGAAGAGTAAAGATGGAAAAGCAAGCAAAACGAGCAATTTTGGGATTGAAATTAATGTGAAATCCTAGGAGCAGAATTTCCTGTGCAGATCAGTCAACTTGACAGAATATACTGTACTTCCACAGAACGAACCAGATATTGAGCCTTATATCGTTGGAAAGATACGGATGTTAGCTTTTTGTAGAATTTTACGGTTCGTGATTCGGACGAGTGTGGAGAGAGTTGTGGCCGTTTTAGTACAGACAGTTCAGGCAGAATGTGTTCTGCGGGTTTTGCAAAAATAATCCTTTTAAAGTTTAATCCTTGGAGTCTAATTTATGTCAATTGCATTTGGGAAGTATTTACAAGGATGTGGGGTAATTTTCTGAAGTCTGATCCTATATTTAGTAGGATTTTGGATGCCAACTCATCAAAGTCAATTGGAGCCAAACTAGGAAAGCAAAGTTACCGAGTCAAAAAAGGATTTGTTCCTTATTTAAAGAAGATTAGAAAATTAGAGTTCTTTCAGGCTGGAGTTGGAAGGAGAGTAAAAGAGCCGCTGCCATCGTCAAGTTCTCGAGCATCGTCACAATCCATAAGTTTTATTTTATGTTTTCTAGTTTTTCAATTATGATTTCTTTGAACATGAGTAACTAAATTATTATCTAGGGTGAGGATGACGCCCAAGCATGGATAGTTATGATTTTTAATGTTATTTAATGGATTATTAAGTTTCTTTTAGATGAATGCTTAATCACTATTTTAATTGTTGCTATTTGTTTAAGTTCTTTGACTGATCACCTTAGGGCTTTGCATATAGTAAATTAGAAGATGAATTTGAGGCAGAACCAACAATATAATTCAATTAGCTTCTTGTGATTAAGTGTGGTGAATTACATTATTGCTTGACGAAGAATAATGGTTTGCTTGGTTCTCTCGTTTTCTAGAACGTAATGAATCTAACTTGTTAAATTTATGCCTTAACCAGGATAGATTGCAGGATTGGGTATATGATCTTTGTCTGAACTAGAAAAGAATCTTACACTTAAGGAAAACTATGGTCTGAGTACTTGAAAAGGACTTAGATACGGGAATTATCATATAAAGAATCGAAAGAATCTGTTGAATGCATTGAAATCTAACTTGGATTGCTTGTGGTTGATTCCGAAACCCTAGACCTTCATCATTGTTCTTCAACCTTAAAATTCAACCTTTTTATTCTAATTGCTTTTATTAATTTCTTGTTTGTTTCATAAACTTTCACAACAAAAATCTCTACAAATTCACTTGCGTATTAGTTAGATTTAATTTAGGTATTCGAATATTAGATTAATTTGGAATCCTCGTGGGAACGATATCAAATGCTATACTACATCATTCTTGTGCACTTACAAGGACATACCAATACATCATACAATAAATCTAAAACCTAGAATCAAAGTTCAAATCATCAATTTCAACTAAATAATTACGAATTTGATTTCAATTTAATTAAATACATCATACATCAACATTGATTTAGGCTTAGGGTTTAGAAATTAGAACTTACTTGAATTGAATTGTAAACTATCACAAAAATTGTGGCGGCAAAGGGGATGGCTGGTGGTGGACGGCAGCCAGCACCCTTGGTGGCGGCGGCAAGGGAGGAGATGGTGGTGGAGGTTTTGGGGAGATTGGGGTTAGGGTTGTTGAGGAGAAATATGAAAATTGGGATTTTGGAGGTCAAATTTCGGGTCTGGGCTGTTTAGAAGCTGCAGCTCCTTTTAAAAAAAAAAAAAAAAAAAAAGTCCTAGCCCAAAGCAGCGTCATTTTGGCTAGGTCATTTAAAAAAAATTGCCTTGGCCAAAATGACGTCGTTTTTGCCAAGCAGTTTTTTTTTTAAAAAGAACCCCAGCTGGCCCACCAGAAGCTTATTCTTCTCCATGGGGTCGCTCCCATGGCTGCCAAGGGCAAAAACCAGATCCTACAACTAAAATCCAGGGCTGCCATGGGGTCGTCTGACCCCATTGACCCCATGGCGGATCCGCCACTGCCCATATCCTACATCAAATTTGGCATCAGAACTTGGTTTTCGTTTTCCTTGGTTCAAATTTTTTGAGTATTTCTTGTTCTTCACGCCGTGTGTCAAGTGATGGCTCCGACTAAGCTTGGAAAGACAGATGAACCAGAGACGAACTTTGAACTTCTTGTTCAGATGATGGAAAACCTATCGAAGGAAATGGCAGATTTGAACACTAGATATGAAGACATATTCAAACTCATGGAACGTCGCTTTGCAGACATGGACGCAACTAATCAATATGACGAAGCAAGTGTGAATGGAGAAGAGAGGAATCATGATCAACATCATAATAGGGGGAATGATCAAGATGCAGAGAGACATCATGATAGAAGGTATAATCGGGGCAACAAAAGACAAAATTTTCATCGTGGCTATGACCAAGACCTTGATGAAAAGGTGATGAGATCAGCAAAAGTTGATGCTCTTAATTTTGACGGTGAGCTAATTCCTAAAGCATTAATCGATTGGCTAGCTAACATGGATCGCTATTTTGAGTGGCATGACATGTCTGAAGCTCGAAGGGTGAGATTTGCAAAGATAAAATTGGTGGGTCAAGCTGGATTATTTTGGACCAATGTTGAAACACAACTAGAGAGAGCTAGTGAAGAACCAATCATCCATTGGATTGAAATGAAAGAAAGGTTGAAGCAGAAATATGTATCATTATCCTATCAACAATGTTTATTGGATGAGTGGCAAACTCTTCGTCAAGACAACATGCCTATTGCTGAATATATTGCAAAATTTGAAGATAGAAGGATGATTCTTTCTCGGTTTAGATCAGGATTTCGCCCTGAGCTTCAAAGAGAATTAATTCCTCATAATGTGAATACTTTAGAGATGATTTTTCAGATAGTACAAGAATTAGAGAAGTATTTAAAGTCGTCCAATGTAGTCAAGCAAACTGATTCTCAAAGATCTGTTTTTCATGTTGGCACATCTGAGACTCCCAAGTTCTACGACTCCAACATCTACGACTAATTTAGTAAAAACTGCCAAAGGAAAAGGAGTGCTAGTTGATACACATGGCGGTGGAACACAAAGATGTTATTTTTTTTGAATAGAAACTGTTGTATAATAATCAAGAGGATAAGTCATCCTCGATCAAACAACTAAACAAACTAAATAACTAGAAAAACTGCAACTAGGAATAAAGCTGCACTTGTAGGAACAGGAAAGCATGGAACTAAAAACTACTTCAGGCAAAGGGGAAAAGGATGCCAAGACCGGATCCAAGATAAAGAGGCCTAATTGATAATACATTGCCTGGGGTACGAACTAATGTTATCTTAAAACTGCTTTAAGGTCTCTCTTGATAATAGAGTAATGGTAATCATCAAATTGGCCGGAAACAGAAGCCCATAGAGAGCCCCAATATTTGACTCTGTCCCATAGGTCTTCGATATTTGCTCCCTCGTGATCTTGAAAAATTCTTCTGTTCCGCTCTAGCCAAACATTCCAGAATATAGCTTGGATAAGACATCTCCAAATAGTTTGTGCCCTTTTCCTTCTTCCCGGCACCGACCATTTGATACTAAGGAGGTCGACACTGTCTCTAGGGATCACCCAAGTTATTCCTAATTCATTTAGGAGTTTCCACCACAGGTTTAGTGAGACTTGGCAATGAATGAATAAATGGTCGATATTTTCTGAACTTTTTTTGCACATGACACACCAGAACGGGGATAAGCACATCGTCGGATTCCTTCTTTGGATGAGGTCGCATGTATTGATCTTCCCCATTGTAATCGTCCAAAGTAACACCTTAACTTTCGGGGGGGACGAGCCCTTCCAAACTGAGACGAAAGGGGCAAAGGTTTCCCTCCTTCCATTGGAAAGGATGAAAGATCTGAAGGACTTGCAGGAAAACGAACCATGATCCTCGATTTCCCATATTCTTTTATCCACTCTAGCTTGATTAAGGCGAACCTCACTTAGAATTTCCAATAATTGTACCGCTTCCACAATCTCTACCTCTCTTAGATTTCTCCTGAACCTAAAATCCCAGTTGTGAGGTCCCTCATAGATGGAAACAAAATCTGAGATGCATATGTTCTTCCTCCTGGATAAGGAAAAAAGTCTTGGAAACATATTCATCAAAATTCCTTCTTTTCTCCAAGGATCCTCCCAAAATCTTATTCTTTGTCCATTACCAACGGAAAAGCTGCAACACTGGAGGAAAGAGTTGTACTCCTTAGAGATTTCACGCCAAGGATTCCTACAAGAGATTGTGACAGTCCTTTTTGAATCCCACCCGTTGGAATCAATGCCATATTTACTTTTGATTACCTTGTGCCACAGAGAGTTCGGTTCTAAAGGGAACCTCCACAGCCATTTTGCTCTCAATGCATCGTTTCTCGCTTTTATCGACCCGATTCCTAGACCACCCTCTTCTTTCAATTTGGAGACTTGCTTCCAGTTTACGAGGTGAGCTTTCCTCTCTTCTCCCGGACCTTCCCACAAGAAATTTCGCATTTTTTGCTCCAGCTTGGCTGCCACTCCACTTGGCACCTTGAAGAGGGACATATAATAAATTGGTATGCTACTTAGCACGGCTTAGATTAAGGTGAGCCTACCTCCTTTAGATAGGCATGCCCTCTTCCATTTTTGGAGTCTTTTTTCCACCTTTTCCAGGACCGGATTCCAGAAACAGGTTGTTTTTGGATTATCTCCGAGCGGGAGTCCCAAATACTGCATAGGCCAGCTGCCAACCTCGCATCCCCATGTGGTCGCCATGTGTTCTAAGGAATCAAGGCTGAAATTGATGCCAAAAAGGGCACTCTTTTCTTTGTTGATCTTCATACCTGAGATTGTGCAAAATAGCTTCAGCACTTCTAACAAGTTGGTCCAAGACTCCTCCTTGTCGTCCAAAAAGAAAATAGTGTCGTCTGCAAATTGTAAGTGTGATACTTCTACACCTTCTTGACCGACCGCAATCCCGTGTAACAGATTGGACTCTTGTGCTTTTTCTACTAGCCTACTTAACACATCGCTTACCAATGTAAACAGAAACGATGATAGTGGATCTCCTTGCCTTATCCCCCTAGAGGCTTTAAACTTCCCCCTTGGTTTTCCGTTAATCATCACAGAATAATTTACAGATTCTAAGCAGCCCTTGATCCACCTTCTCCACCTTGCTCCGAAGCCTTTTTTGTTCAGCACTTCCTCGACAAAATTCCATTCGACGTGGTCATATGCCTTTTCGAAATCGATTTTAAAGACTAGCCCTTTCTTGTTTTTTTTCCTAGCTTCCTCTACCACTTCGTTTGCAACTAGAACCGCGTCTAGGATCTGTCTATTTTTAACAAATGCCCCTTGCGATTGCGATATAGTTTGGCCAAGAACCTCTCTTAATCTTGAGGCTAGAACTTTGGAAATCACTTTATATAGGCTTGTAGTAAGGCTAATCGGTCTGTAATCAGAGACCTTTGAGGAATTAGACTTCTTGGGGATTAGGCATATGAAGGTTTCATTTGTGACTCCATTGATTACCCCAGTAAGGAAGAATTCTGCCAATACCCTCATGAGGTCCTGCTTAACGATCTCCCAGCAGCTTTGGAAGAAAAACATGGAATACCCATCTGGCCCTGGGGACTTGTCTTTTCCACTGTCAAAAACCGCCTTCCGAACTTCCTCCATCTCAAAAGGTCTTTCTAGCCACTCTGCGTCCTGAGCTCTAATTGGGCTCCAGTTTATCCCCTCAACCCCCCATCTGGGTCTTTTATTGCTGCTAAATAGCCCTCTAAAAAATTTGATCACTTCCCTTTCGATGTCTTCTTCATTTTCTAAGACTCCCACCTCCCTTACTTCTAACTTGTCAATATAATTTCTTTTTCGTATGCCGTTTGCCACTTTGTGAAAGAATTTAGTATTGCCGTCTCCCTCACGAGCCCATTGTACTTTACCCCTTTGCCTCCATATTATTTCCTCCTTTAGTGCTAAATCAGCCACCTTGTGGAGGATGTCTTCTCTCTCTCTCCTTAGTAAGTCACTCAACCCTTGAGTACCCTCCAGCTGGTCCAGAACCTGCAGCCTATGTTCGGCCTCCCTTTTAGCCAACTCCACATCCCCGAAGGTCTCTTTGCTCCAGGTTTTTAGCTTTCTTTTCATCTGTTTTAAGCGCTGCATAAAATTGTACCCTTCCCAACCTGAGTGTAAAACTTCATTCCACCAAAGTTTTATCAATGTCTTGGAGTCCGGGTGACGTAACCACATATTTTCAAACCGGAATGGCGCCGGCCCCCATTTAGCCTTAGTAGTTTCCAACTCGATTGGACAGTGGTCAGATGTGGTTCTAGGCAGAGCCTTGTGACGGTGGTGGGGGAAACATTCTTCCCATCTGCCGGAAACAAGGAACCGATCTAATCTTCTACAAACCGCATTGGTTCTGAGATTGGACCAGGTAAAAGAGGCATTTAGTAAACTTGGATCCTGTAAACTGGTTTCTTGTATAAACTCATTAAAATCACACATGCTTTTTGTTACTCTCCCTCCATTGGATTTTTCCGCTAAGTATCGGACGACGTTAAAATCGCCTCCGAGGCACCACTTATCTCCACAGTAACCATACAGGTCTGCCAATTCTTCCCAAAATCTAATCCTTTCCCTTTGCTTGCAGGGACCGTAGATACCTGACATCCACCATTCCATTCCAAGACTGTCAACGATTCTGATAGATACTGAGAACTCACCGATCAGAGAGTCGTTAACCAAAACATACTGAGAATTCCACATAACTAAGATGCCTCCGGACCTTCCTTGAGAGGGTGAAAACCTCCATTCTTTAAATCTGGATCCCCACACACTAGCCACCAGTTGACTATCTATCGTCTCCAATTTGGTTTCAAGGAGGATGACGATGTCAGGTTTGAGTCTCCGTATTTGATCTTTCACCACTAACCTCTTCCTTTTACTCCCCAAACCTCTAGTGTTCCAGCTTATTATCTTCATTAATGGGAATGGTAATCCCTGGAAGAAGACCTTTCCTCTTCCTTTTTGCCGTTTCCCCTCCATCCTGAATCCCCCTTGGAACTGCTGACTTTGCCTCTCCTTCTATTTGTTAGATTCTTCTTTAGCGGTACCAAAGATATATCCATCTTGTTCAGCAGAGCTTTAGGCAGTCGATCCTCCCCCCGTCCCTTCTGTCTGTTTTTTTTCCTTTTCCTTGTATAATACAATACCTCTTGGTTTATCATCGGAGCAAGTTCTGCGTCGTCTTCTCTCTCACTATCCAAAGCTGTGAATCGGTCAGCACAATCTAGCTGACTGCTCATCTGTGTATCGCTTACTCGGCTGGGCTCAGGTGGATCTGCAAAGAAATCATTGACAAGCCCCTCTTCTCCTACAAAAGGCTCCAATCCCCGTTGAGAATTGATTGAGATAGTCTCATCGACGAAACCAGATTCTGAGGATACCTGGTCCGCCGACTCAGGGCAGATGGATGAGTCAGAGTCAAACTCGGCTGCCATCTCGTTTTCCGTTGGGCCTTGAGGGTTCGTTTGCAATTTTGGGTTGAAGAAGCGATCTTCTGTGTGGGTGGCTTCCCTCCTTAGCTTGCTCCTTCCCGCTCCCATCGCTCTCCCAAATCTAGACAGAAAAGTATAGTTTGTCTTTGTCTCTGACTTCGTTCTGATGCGCTTATTGTCCTTGTGCGATTCCGTAGAGAGGGCTGGAGCGGGCTCACTCTTAGAAATTGGGTGTGGGCTTGGGCCGGGCAACAATTGATTTTGCTTTAAAACTCTGGATTGGGCTGAAATTGGCAAGATAGGCCCACTACGCACGGAACCCATAAAACCGTTGAAAATCTCTGTTGGCTCATTGAAAGGAATCAGATGAGAGTTTTTTATTCCCTTCTCCTTTAGAGAGTGCTCTCTGTTACCCATATGCACGCTTCCGACATTCGAAAGTACTTCCTCCATTCTTCCGTGTTCTTTCTTGTTTTCTTCAATATTCCCTGTCCCACTCACATCTCCACGTGATGGGGCCACGTGGGGAGATCGCGATCTCATCGGAGCCTCCTGACCAACCGCCGTCATCGTGTTTCTCTGATTACCTTCTCCCGGGCACTGAGATACCTTGCTTCCCTGTGTCGGTGCTTGGTTCTGGTCCTTTTGATGAATAGACAAATTCCTCTCTATCTGGGTTGGCCTGATTGCTGGTGACACCTGTCTAATGTGCACATAGTAAATTTCATCTCCTTCGGTCATCTTTAGTAGCCCTGGTAACAATCCGATTCTGTTTCTCCTTACTTTGATTTTGGCTTCAAATAAGTACTTGAGCCTTTCAGTATTCTCTGCAATTTGAATCAAACCCCCGCATGCGGCGCCGATGCGCTCGAAGTATTCTTTGGACCACCAATGCATTGGGAGTCCCTTGATTGCAATCCATCCGCCGTAACTCACTATTTTGGTTTCATTAGTTTTCAGACCTTTCTCCCAACAAAATAGCAAGACGTCTGGTTGCTCCTCCATTTTTAATTTTCCTATTCTATCGATCTTTGTTGCCTCCCTCTTACTGTCGCAGGCAAAAAAAGCCATGTTGCATTGATACGGGAACAGTTCGCTGTCCGTATCGAGCTGACTTTTCAAAGCTTTACGAATATCCTCCCAAGTCTGGTGTACAGCTTGTCTTTCGCAGACCACAACCCAGCTCCATTTTGATTCTTCCTCCTCTTTTGCCCTGGCTGTATCCTTTTCTTCTTGAGTGACAGTTTGAACTGCCTCCTTGTATGTTTTGTTGTGAGTCCAAGTGTTGCCTCTGAGACTTCTGCCTTCTAGAATACCTTTGTTTGCCTTGCTATAACCGTTGTTTGTGCCATTTACTATTGCCTCTAAGTTCTCCTTGATTAGCCGCCACCCTTCTCCGGCTCTTCCTTGAGGGACCAGCACTGTCTTCATCGCTCCCTGTATGTTCTTTGTCAGACTTAAAACCCACCCGTTCTTGTTTATGGTTTTTTCCATCCAGAATTGGTAGGAATCGCCCCTGAATCTTCGAAAGAAGCTTTGGTCGTCTACTTTTTCTAGAAGCTCCTGCAGCTGTTTTATCACCCATCCCACACATGCCAACTCGAGAGATAAGTGGAAAAAGCGGTTTCTGGTTATCTCAGTGATGAGAATCGAACCGCCGTATGACAACTCATCGAGCTTGATTCTGTAGTTCTTATTTTCCGCCCGGAAAAATCTTGGAATGTGTCTTGCGTTCACCACTTTTTGAGTGTGGATCGATCCTATGACAATCAAGGCGAATTCGAGGAAGATGTTTATGAACCCCAACAACCTGATGAAGATTGTGGAATCGACTTTGAAGTCCCTCATCCAACATTAGCAATAGTAAGGTGTACTTTGGCTCAACCTAGGAAGGAAACTGAGGATTGGCGTAGGACTTCCCTTTTCCACACTTACATCAAGTCTGGTGAAAAAGATTGGAAGGCGATCATAGATAATGGGAGTTGTATCAATGTTGTGTCAACGGTAACTGTTTCGCGTCTTGGCTTATTGCCCAAGAAACATCCTGAACCATACAAAGTAGCATGGATTGACAATGCATCTTCTATCCCTGTTACCAAACGGTGTCACGTTCCTATACAGTTTTCATCTTACAAAGATCATGTTTTGTGTGATGTGGTGGATATGGATGTGAGTCATATCCTCTTGGGAAGACCATGGATCTACGATCACAATGTTACCATCTTGGGTCAAGAAAATATATGTTCGTTCATCCATAAAGGAAAGAAGATCACGATGAAGCCACTTCAACCCAAGCTCGTGAATAAATCTATACCAAACAAAGAGGAGCAAGACAAAGTAGGTAAATCCAAAGCTATGTGTTGAAATAAAACCTCCGCTTACTAGATCTTGTTCTTTAATGTATCCAACGGCAATAGACTAAACTCGCAAGTGCTGGAAAACTTAGAAAACACACAAGAATTATACTGGTTCGGCAGAACTTTTGCCTACGTCCAGTTGTGATTTCTCTAGGTAGAGAAATCACCGCCTCTTTGATTAATAATAGAGATTACAGAACTTTTGCAAACCCTAGAACTAATCCCTCTCTTCTTGCCTTGGCTGTCACAGTTTTCTCTCTTAAAGATTTAAGCCTTGCTGCACCCTATTTATAGGCATAGGGTGCTGATTACATATCCTTTTCAGATTATAATTCCTATTCTAAGTGGGATAAGAAAATAGACTTCTTTACAATTCCAAATAGACTTGTAGGATTTCTAATCTAAATTGAATTAGGAAACTAAGATTCTTTCCTAGTCCTTTTAGGAGAAGAATTGGTGCACCCTTTTTTTCCTAAAACAATCCTAAACAGAAAAGGACACTAATTGACGAGCCAAAACCTAACACTATGCATATCATTACTTTTAAAGAATGTAATTTCTGTTTTAGTCAGGGATTTTTATCCTATTGTCTCTAGGTTTTAGTTTGCTATAAATACCACCCCCCATGTAGTTCTTTAAAATTCAGAGTTGAGATATTGAGTAAAGTTTATTTTCTAGAGATTGGAGACTCCTTGGTGTGAAGCCAAAACTCCTTGGTGTGAATCCGAAACCCTTTGGTGTGAAGCCAAGACATATTTTACCATTTATTTTCTGTTTTCCCATCGTTTTTGCTTCCGCTAAATTACTAAAACATTCAATTCACTCATATCCTACATCAAAGTGCCATTGGATTATAAAAGCACTTAGAAGTGCTTTTTGAAGAAGCACCTACCAAGTGCCCTTCTTCATGAAACACTTGGATTTTAATGAAAAAAATTGCTAATGAACAGAATTGCTTCCTACATAAGCACTTCCAAACGGGTCCTAATTTAGCAATACTTCAAAAAAAAAAAAAAACCATGCATCTAATATATATGAACCTTTTGGGCAAGAGAGGAATTGACATACCTGCTCCCTCGAAAAGTTTCCAACACGACCTCCCTCACTAAGAGTTCGTACGCCAACAACAACAGAACCTCTTGACTCATAACTTTCAGCTGCTCGTCCACCGCCAACTATAAGCCGCATTACACCTCCCCTAGCCTCACTTTTTGAAATCTGTGATTGAAAAAATATATAAATTGTTATTTTCAGTAACAATCTTTACTCATCCATATTCTCATCGATATTAACCGAGATGACATTTCAACACCATAATCATCTACAATAATTTTTTTTAAACGAGAGAAAAAATACAAGACAGCAAACGCAGCCTAGAGAGCCACCAGAACCAACATAAAAAAGAACAATGAACCAAGACATCTACGCTACAAATTACATAACAGCATTGCAATCTAAATGAATAAGCTGGAAACTGATCGGCTTAGATTCTGAGGAAGATGAAGCCCAAAAACGAATTCGGTCCCATAACTGATCAATCTCGTCACCTTTAAAATTCTTTAAATTCTTCTATTTCTCTCTTCCCACACTACCCAAAACACTGCCATCACTGCACAATATCCCAGAACTACACCCCCTCCTTTTTCCTCCAAAAAAGTTAAACCGATCCCCCAACATGTCACTACAAGACAGGTAATTCCCCCCTGCAATCCCAGCCACCTGAGACGGTCTCTCCCATAAAGATGAAACGATGGGGCAAAACAGAAATAAATGGTCCACCGATTCATTAGCACCTTTACACAACACACCAGTTAGGAGAAAAATAAAAACAAGGCCTCCTTTTTTGAATCAAATCACAATTATTTAACTTACCATGAGCAATTAACCAAGCTTAAACGCTTACCTTGGGGGGAACTTTAGCTTTCCAGATTGCAAGTAGTTAAACCCTAAAGCAATTAACCAAGCTAACACCCATAATCATCTACAATAATGTATCTCATGATTACTTTTCACAGATCTCCCTAATCAATCTTCTTGCATTTTACAACGACAGGCAACAAACTTTCATTAATAAACTTGAAAATAATACAAGTGATGTAGGACGGAAGTGTTGGGCTGCTGTTGGGTCGCTGTAGTAGAGCAAAACCTCACTAGAAAAGGAATTTCCGACAATGAACAGAGAAAGAGAGATAAAACAATAGGATCAAAGTTGGAAGGTCCACAGATGAAATCTAGTCGAAGAGACCCACGAAAAACTCAATAATCCGATTCTCTTGGAAAATAAAAACTGCACAGAGTCTATTAATATAGTATTTATACTAGAGTTACAGCAGTTCTAGCATCCTAGTCTTTATTACTTAAATAACTATTTAATCTTGGCAGTTCTAGCATCCACTGAAAAACTATATGAATACAGAAACTAACCCACCTTCCACAAATCCGAACATGAACTGACAACCAATAACAGCTAATGAGAAATCCTAAAAAAAAAACCCATTCAAACCAAGCACAAAGAAATAACTATAACCAACCCCTATTCCTAGCTAAATGCTGCTCTCCAGTCAGACCATAATAGAAAGCAGAAAAAAAAAAAAAAAAAAAAAAGAGGTAGATCCCAAAAATCATGTGAAACCGAAGTCCATAACGACGACCAAAATCTGACTCTATCCCAAGAAGTCTTCTCCCCATCCCCCCATGTAATTATAAGAATTCTTCTGTTCCTTTCCATCCAAATCACCCAAACACCACTGATCACCCAAATATTTATCCCCATCCCACATAATTTTTTCCCTCTTCAACCCCCTCCTCCTGGAAAGCCTTTATCCTTCTCACAAAAAAAAGAGAGGAACGAGAATATGAAGCAACCCAACTTAAACCAGCAGTCTCAAAAAGTCTCCACCAGTTCAAAGCCACTGTGCAATGCAAAAACAAGTGATCTCTATTTCACCTCCCCCCTTACACCAACATACACCATAGAGGCAAAAGAAGCATGAGGTCTTCTCCATTGTACCCTCTAATGGGCAATTATCCAAGCAAAAACAATTATCTTGGAAAAAACCTTAGCTTGCCAAATCAGTGAAGCAGGCTGGAACACATGTACGGATGTACTATCACTTAACACCTTAAAATTAAAACTAGCAGATAAGATAACTCCCCATTTTCTTCGAAATCCAAAGCCCAAAATCAATGGATATAAACCCTATCAGCCAAGTCAGCAATTCCAGGATTCTGAAACTTGGTCAGTCTAAAAAAATTGAGGACATCTTAAAAAAAAATGGCGCCTCACTAGCCTATCAATCCTCCCAAACTCTTATCCTCTCACCATCACCCACCGCAAATTGGCAATGCACAGCAAAAGCCTCAACTCCTAGGGAAGATGACATCTACGTGAACCCCTCACCACCACTTTAATAAATACAAGGGAGATACAAAACAAGTACATGAGTCACAAGACAATGACTGACTTAAAATAAAATAACCAAATCTTAAAAATCAACAGACCCCATTACCATATAAACATAAGACAAGATACCTTGTAATTTACAGGAATTCCATTTGAAAGGCGACACTGAGTTATCCCCGTTTCTTTGTCATAAACTTTGGTCACATTTGTTTCTGGACTAAAGGGAATGAAGGATGGCATGTGCTCCTGCCTTAATTCTTGTAACTGCAATGATGATATCAATTCTTTTGGCACCTCAAGCTGCGCAAATAGGAGAGAAAATGAATAAGACATAAATCAAGTTTGACAGATGAGTGAGCTAAGTTTATAAGGAAAGACACCTCTGGCTCAGGTTCAATGGGTTCCTCCAATCCAGCTTTTATAGCAGCTACAATCTCACTAGGGGAAATAGTGAACTCAGTTTCACCTTTTCCCTCAACATGCACTTTCTTTGGAACACAAGCGACAATTGCTGCAGGAAGAGGTGCAGTAGGATTTCCAAAATTAGAAACGAATTCCAACACCTTGGCCCCAATAGAGTTGGTCTACACAACAAAAAATTGAAATTATATGAGATATACAAAGCATTAAACTAATCTTTAGTTCATCACTCTCAGTGCACCGGCATTGCCTCAATAATATCAACCCAATTTTATCCTCTACTTGTCTATCTATGATTAACGAAAATACATAATTTACTTCAACAGAGGATTGAGTGAAACGCATTACAAGTTCTTACCCAAGAAAAGACACAAAAAGTCATTTATATTAAATTGTATATCTATATTATTAACATATAATATACAAATTATACATTAAACACATTCTTACTAGATCTAACTTTCATTCCTTTATATATGTAATATACTTAAAGTACAAACATGACCCTAAAAAGTATTCTAATGTGTCCTGCAGTCCAAAATAGCGAACTAGCCTACTTGTAACACATAACAGAGTGAACTGCTATCTTGGCAACTTTGATATGGCATATATTACTACACTGCATAAAAAGTGGAACTTCTAAGTAGAATACTGCTATTCTTGTCTTGCTTATATACTTTCATGTTAATTCAGATCTTACATGATGCAGGGCAGTAACAATAAGCTGCTGTCCAGCGGGTAGAATAAAGCCCAAAAGGACATTCAGATATTACGTTTATTCTCTTGCATCATCACAGTATCCAATGACACTAACAAATGATAATGATTTTGAACATTACCTCTTCAAGAGTAACTGTTCCGGCAACAGCAACCAAACTCTCATGTCCTTGCCTCTGATCCATCACTGTATGGCCCAGCGCATCACTCTCCATAATGAAATCCAAATTATCAACAGAAGATACATTATCTATCATAGCTGCCAGATGTTCACTATCTTTTAATAAAGCATCCATGTAGCGAGTTAATTCACCCTTAGTAACACCAAATTCTTTGAGCCTTCTAACCTGCACCAAATAAAACATAACAGAAGGGTAATATAACGTATCTATAACAAGATATATGCCAAAACTTTGGATCAACTGGAAATTCACTGGGACTGAGCCAACTATGAAGTTTGTTCTTTCCAAGCTTGAGCAAGAAAGATACAGAAAAGTGCAGTCTCACAGAGCAAGATATCATGGTGGCCAATCATAATGTTTATCTCATAACGTAAAAAACATTGAAACGACTTTCTTGAAGTTACAGAAAATGTCCAATTGTGTGTCCAATTGTGGACAAGTGGTCCACAAATTAGACAGCAGTACAAAATTTGTCTAAACTGACAACATGCAAACTACACTTAAAAAACCCAGAAACAAGCTCCCCTTTCAGAGTGTACGGCAGAGCAAGACAGAAATACCAACCTCTTGAACAGCAACTCTTATTGCACTCTGCCAATCCTTGGGTTCAGCAGTTACTGTAAGGGTAGTGACAGTACATCCTTCCCTTCCAGAGTCACTATGATCCAATTCAATTGAAGTAAATGGTGGATTTGAACTCTGCCATTCGAAAAGATAGCAAACTTACAAAGAGTTGCACGGTTTTTGAAGCTAATACATAGTACATAACATGATTTCGGGTATACAATAATAAAACATTGCAGATCAACCAGCTGACGATGCAAGGAAGAAAGAAATTTGTACCTATTCTAGGCGTAGGTGCAAGGGTAAAAATTAGGCTTCTTTGATTAATTTTATTTATCTACTAGAATTAGAATTAAGAGATTCAAGTATTTATTTACAGTAACTTACGTCTAATTATTATGTTATTGCAGTATTTTACTATACAAGGATTCCCTACATAATTAAGCATTATTATTATTGGATTGGAGAGTTTTCATATTTTGAATAAAGAATAAAAAATGTAATTGGAGACTTTTCACATTAAATTGAGAAAGCAAACATAAAGTTGCCTAGTTACTGTTCCTCTGCTCTAGATCTACTTCTCTCCCTCACTTTTTCTCTCTTCTATTTTATTCTTGCTTCTACAAATCAAATTTTATTACCACCGTGATTGGGTGATGCAAATATTCAATTTGAACTTAAAAGAAATTATTTACTAAAAACAGTACGTTAGCAACGGGATTTTCAGACAAATTGCAAGATATTATGACAACTGCTTTTCAGTTATAACCACAGGCATTGTGGTACAGAAAGTTCAACATCCCTACATATAAAAAGAGCAAAGCCTATAATATCTTCATGGACTACTTTGGTGGGGAGCGATCTTGACTCTTTTGTGTACTGTTTAGTTGGAAAGAAACCATGAATTATTTGATTTTGCTTTGAAGGTTACTCTCCTTGATTTTGACGCACTTCTTGTATTTTATTTGTATCTTTCTTCTTTTTTCTTTAATTAAGCCTGTATTTTTTTAAAAAAATAACAAGCAAAATCAAATTAATAAAACAGCTAATTAAAGCAAAGTAGTGACATTTTTCATAGTGGAAACTGGAACTTGTACATGTAACACTAAAATTGCACCTTGTATCTTGTATTAATTCGGAAATGCAAAGCAGATAGAAATATTCTCTTCATTAGAACATTTCGCAAGTCACCAAATGTTTGAACCCTGCTCACAGGAATCTGCAGCAGTTCCATTAAAAAGTTAGAGTGAGAGAGAGAGAATGGTAACTAAATCTGTAAGGCACAAAACAACCAAATTACTAAGGATATATCAAACAAAAAAAATACTCATAATAGCCCAACAGAAACACAACTTAGCACATAATTAGAAGAAACTTTACAAAACCCCTTATACCTTGCAGAACATATTAAATGAAAAATTTTGAATCAATTCATGCTGAAAAATCTGTGGAGGCTTCAAATCCGTACTACTTCCAGGGAGTGACCAATTGTGCTTCATAGGAGAACGAACTGTGTGCCTTTCCTTTTTAAAGATTTTAGCTTGATCAACAGAATTAGATGACCTTTCATTAGGTAAACTTCCAGTCAGCCCAACTGAAAACTTGGGCACAAGGAAACTAGCCATTGCACCAAAAGCACTAGGAGCAGGTGCAGAAACTGCCTCATTTTCTAGGCCAGTTTGTCCAAAGACAGCCTGTAATAAAGCAACCAATTTTATTCAATTTATGACTCTAAAAGTGAATGCACATTACTCATCTACACACGATAAAAGTCATTCAATAAGTGAACTCTTGCATACTTCAATTTGGTAAACCGTTTTTGAGATGTTATCAACATCCCCAACAATGTATAAGGTTGCATTTGCGGGGAAGTACCAACGCTCATGGAATTTCCTTATTTTATCTACATCCCACTTCTTAATTTGCTCTTCTAATCCAATTGGGAACCTTTCGCTCAGCTTGTTTTCAGAATGCAGATGTTGTAATAACTGCACTCAAGATCAAACGTGTAAAAATTAAGATAAAGCTAGGCAAGACAAATATATTAACTAGCTTAGAGAAATAACAAAACTCCCCAGGCCAACCTGGCAGTCAACACGATAATCTATGGTATTCATCATCTGTAATTCTGAAAGTATAGCACTCCGTTCTTTTTCAACACGAGAGGAAAGGAATTTCGGGTGAAAAGCAATCTGTACACATGCATGAAGCACAAGTAGATAAGAACTCAAAAATTACCAACTTCCAATTCAGTCTTTTTTTAAAAAAATTTTTATTTTTTTGGTCTAAAACAACATATAATCGTCAATATATGTATATGACCAGGTCATATAGAAAAATCAATCATTCATACCTCATTTAAAGCATCCAGTACATATGGAAGTAGATCTCCATCAGAATCCTGGAAAGCAACATATAATCGTCAATATATGTATAAGACTTAGGTTGTAAGAACAATATATACAAATTAGCTTAAAGTGTGGATTATTATTTTCTACTTTTGCAAAAACATCATAAAGTTTTGACACCAATAGTTTACGTTCTGTTCGATATATATCACAACTACAACAACTATGACTACCAGCTCTGTTAGATTGCTTGGTATTGACATACACAAAACCACAAATACTAAAAATGACAAAAACCCAATTACTGAACATTGGTGTAACAGAAAAGGGACCTTTGAACTAATGGGTGAATGGATGTGAAACACTGTATGATGGAAGTCCGTGTAAGCGTTAGATCGAGCCCCTGTCCCAAGAAGTTTCTCACGTTTCTTACTTCCAAGGAAAGCAACATGTTCAATCATATGTGCAATTCCTTGCTCATCGTCTTCCTCATCGATTGATCCTACATGAACTTCCATGTGTGCTTCAAACCTAAAACTCCAACAAATGTGCTCTATTTGAGATATGAAATTATCTTACAAATAAGCTGCACATGAAACCCGGCCTTTCTATTTTCTACATAACCATAAAGCATAAGCCAACACGAAGTGGTCCTGTAGAGAGGCCAAACCTGTTTGGCGGAACTTTATTTGGTAAGATCAGATAGCGCAGCCCATTTTTTAGTTGTCCTCGATACAACTTTGGATGAGATGGAATTTCAGAACTTAAAAACCCCTCTAACTCTGTTTTTCCTACTCCAGGATATAATAAATCCAGATCCTGTTTCTCCAGAATACCATCTTGCCAGGCTGTACTTGCCACGTGTGGCTCATCTGGACCCACGGTTGCGAATGGAAGATGAACATGCTTCACCTAAAAATTATATGGACCACAATAAGTCAGAAAGAAGTTTTCTTGAGAGCATGAGCAGAATATTTCCTGTTGGAACCTCCAAAACTGCATCAATAACTGTAAAGTGACAATGAGAGTTTCTTAAAAGTTCACTAATAATCAACATACTAGACGGTGTGAAACAGTTTAAGTTTCACAACTTATTTCACATTTTAATTTCTTTTTCCAAATTATTTTTTCATGAATGCAACACACAAAGAACATGTCTGTGTAATTCAATCAAGCTGAACAGAAAGAATGCTGTTCTGAGCTGAATCATTATTGTACTTCTCAATCAGTTGCATAGATTCTGTAATTTACACTTCTTCTAGGGCCCCGAGGGAGAGACATTAGAGATAGTTCAAATGAAATTATTGAAATAATGATTTATTTCTCATATTAATATTAATAGTTTTCAACCTGGCTAGTAATATCATATGTCATAGATGCACACACATTATAGACATACTGTACAAACATATCCGAAAACACCAGCTAATATTCAAACACAGGACATAAAATGCAAGATGCATCAACATAAGGAAATTTGCTGTGCACTACTTACAGCAGCATTGTCAAGTTTAGGCTTGGACAAACAAAAAGAAGTTCTGTCATTAAAGACACTCGGTGTAGATGTCCTAGGGCGACGACGACTTCTGTTTTGGCAAAAAGAGCTAGAAATGTAGTTATACTTTCCTGGAAAAAGTGCTTCAGTCACTGGCTCTCTGATCATGGAGATACATTGTTCCCAAGTATTAGTTTTCTTTCTATGTAAGCCTGATCTACCAGCACCAGCTTCAAGCAGACGCCTTTTACCCACAAGAAAATGCGCAAAAGTGAATAAAAGTTATCGTTTATATCCAATGAATAATATAGAGGAAACTGAAAATTGTAGTTACAGAATATAGAACACTCTAACACAACAACTATATATTCAGGTCCACACCACACAATTATGAACATATAAAATACGTAGTTAGTTGCATACTAGTCAATACATGTTATCTTCTGGATAAGTGGGTTGAACTGAAACACAACCAGTTGATTAGTTGTGTTAAACAGTCAACACCATTTCAACATAAACACGATTATGCTTGATACTAAGTTATCAGCCCCCACAATATTGTGTAGGTTTCAAACTATTGTGCGGAAACACTCCAAGACTTTGTCGTTGATGGACTATGCAACGGCACACACACAAACCCCTTGAGAATAAAACACACACCAAACCACAAAGTAAACACACCCACAAGAACACAAAGATTTATAGAGGTTCGGCCTCCTGCCTACGTCCTCTTGGTGATCCACCCGAGAAATTCACTAGTATGTAAGAACAACTTTGGTTACAATCAAGAACCCCCTTAGCTCTCACAAGAACCCTAGATCTCTTTTCTCTCGCCCTTGGAAATACTCAAGAATTCACCCTTGAATTTTGTCTTGTGTTTCTCCCTTGAAAATTCACTCTTGAATTTTCCTCTTTATTTTGTGCTTATTTTGTGCTTATGAAAAACCTAGTTCTAAAGTGCCTATTTATAAGTATAGGGCTTTAGTACAATCATACAAGGAATAGGAAACCTAAAGGATTCCAAAACAAAGAGAAAACCCAATCCAAATCTGACAAGGATTCCAAAACAAGGAAAAAACCTAGTCCAAATCTGACAAGGATTCCATCCTTCCTTCTATGGTGAGCCAATCTTCAACACAAACTGGGTTATCGCGTTTTGTCAAAAATAGTCATCCCCAATTGCTACTCTTTGACATGTTCAACAGGGAAGTACTAATCATGTTATATATGCCTAATAATACCAAGGCAGTAACCTCTTTCTTGTTTCGGAATTTTTTTTCTTTTTAAACCCGTGAACGGTGGTTCTATCAGAAACCATATTTAATGAAAACGCTTAAACTATCAATCTGATTTGATACCTATACACACAAAACCCAACTTGTTATTTTCCCTCTCCCCAACCCATACATGTCTCAAAACCCTAAACTTTGGCTAATGATTTTCCTGTTTTCAGAATTTGATTTCAAAGTAGAATCCACTTCACATTGTCGTTTAGGAGCCTTTTTAACAAAGTGCAGTATTAATTGTTTCGAACTAATATTGCTTTGGGTTTTCTTTTGTAGGTTCGATTAGCCAATTAGGGTATGGTGGCTAATCATATTCACTTGTTCTTACATTGTCCGTGTGCATTGAGAATGGGTTGGCGATTAGTCAGGGCGGCAGGGATTAATTGAGTTATTCCTCAGTCATGTTCAAACATTCTTTGTGATGTATATGTGTCTTGGTGGTGGAAGGCAAGAATTTTTGGGGAATTATGATGTGTTCACTGTCCTTTGGGAATTTGGTTTGGGATAAATAGAAGAATATTTGAAAAGTATAGAGGGGATATAGACGAGAGTTTTTGGGAAAAACTCAGGTTTGAGGCATCCTTATGGGCTTCTCTTTCTCCAGCCTTTGGGGATCTTTCATTTTCTGTAATTTTATTAGATTGAGGAGCTCATGTAGGATAGTTTGTAGAATTGTATTACAATGTAAAAGGTGTTTTTGGATTTGCTTTTGAGGGCTCTGTCTTTTGTTGGTGGACCTCTGGTTCACTAAGTTTTGTATTGTGTTTTTCATCTCTTTAATATAATATTGTTTCTAATAAAGAAATACAAAATTAGTCAACCATAACTGTAATAATTTGGTTCTCTTGAACTGAACACACTTGGCTTGCTCGACCAAACCAAAAGAAATTTGAAAAAAAAACAAACAAAAGACTCGCTTTAGCATACTGGAATTTATCACACTTCATATCATCATTCTTGTTCTATTATGTGTATGTATACACACACAGAGGGATGCCCTCTGAAAGTGCCCAGCATCTGTATAAATCTTAGCAAACAACAAACACAATCTACCTCAAAATCAAATCATGTAAATGACATAACTCGTAAAGGTGGTGATGAGGGCGGGTTTGGAGTCCCTAGTGAAATCAAGAGGGAAGAATCAATAAATTAAGAAGACAGAAGAATCGGCCAAATGAAACAAGATGATGTTCGACCAGACCAGGAAAAGAAAGCCAAGATGATGAGGTGATGATGGTTTAGGAAGGGAAAAAAAGAGTTTGAACTATGGGGATGGGTTAGAAATAGCAGGTTGGTCAACTGAAACGGGCCAACAAAGCAAAAAAAAAAAAAAAAAAAAGAAGTATGATGTTTTTAGCAGCAAGTAGAGTAAAGATTCTGCAGTTTTTGTTTTTGTTTCACAATCACCGTGTATATCAAAAATTGACAGAAACAGGGGTGAAAAGCAGATTCAAACAATGGCGGTTTCCAGTGACTTCGCCGTTACATTTATTGCAAGTGCACGTAATTACTTGTCCAGTTACTCAAGAGCTAGCAAGATTACAAGGACTGGGAATAAACCCTATGAGCAAGAGAGGAAGAGAGAAAGACCACAGAAACCCTAAGGATAGGATTTGAAGGAAACAAGAAATTACCTGGTTGGGGAAAATAAAGATAGACGATTAATATGTACAGGCGTCAAAGGGCCACGAGCACTACGAATACAAACCACCGAATTCACCCGCCTATTCGAATAGCTGTCGTCTCTGCTTATTCTCCGCGACGGACGGATTTGTGGCACGTTTCCTACAAGAGAGCTTATGGCCGCCATGGCTCTGCGAGAGAGATATGGCCTTCGATTTTTGATTCAATTGAGACTTGAGATAAGAAGAGAGGCAGAGTTCTAACTTCTAAATTCCAATCCGCCTCCTGTGGAAAGTGGCGTTACACAAAAGGGTCTGTGTGCCGCGCGCGAGGTGCGAGTGATTAAAATTGGATAACCCTCCTAGCACCCTCCTAGCATTCAACAGACGTAGGACATATGAAATTACTCTCTAATTTACTGTATTGTTTTTTATGACATGTAGCGAACTGCATTAGAAATATTCCACATATTTTATGTCTAGTAAATGATACACCAGCCATGTAGTGTACCAGTACGGTAGGTGTCTAACGAAACGGGTATTTATTTAAAGAAAAATAACGATATATGTCACCGAGTTTGTACCTGTCCCACTGAACATCCATATTGGAAAAATAGGATATTATAGATTGGTTTAAGAACTCATGAGCACCCTTCCTTTACAAGCTCATTTTTTAGGACAAGTTCTACTCATGAATTCTTAACATTTGATATCAAACCCTGGTTTTACCACCTCAAAAGGACGTTGGGTATGGAATCGTGGTGGAATGTTAGGACTCAATATCACACATTGAAAAAATAGCATATCATAGAGTGGTTTAAGAGCCCATAAGTACCATTTCCTTACAAGCCGGTTTTTCGGGGCAAGTTCTACTCATAGATTCTTAACAAAGTTGGGATGGAGGCTCTTTAGTTCCTTGCTTAAACTCTAGCAAACTTTAACTTGCAAATTTCTAACTTATGAGATCAACTACTTCCCCTAATTAATTTTAGGAAAAATATTGGCTCCTTAAGATTGAGGAGGAGCTCCTCCTTACAATCAATGTGGTTTTGACACGTGTCAAATTATTATTATTTTTTCTTTTTTCTTTTTTATTGAAACTTTGTCAATATTGCTGGAATTTGACAAGTGTCAAAACCTCATTAGTTTTAAGGAGGAGCTCCTCCTCAATTTTAAGGAGCCAAGTCATGGCTTTAATTTTATTATAGATTTTTTAGGAACCTAAACCCTAGATTTTCCATGTTTTAGATTACAAATTTTAATGTGAAACTTACAAAAGGTTTGATTTCTTATGTTTTAGTAAATATTTCTTTTTCTCTTTTACAAAAATAAAAAACTTTAAATTTCATAATCCATTAGCCAAATGACATTTTATGAGTTACATCAATAGGTGTTAGTTGGAATGGTCAGGTTTTTGGTGTGTTCCCAAGTGATCTTGGGTTCAAGCCCCCATGGTACCCAAATGTCGTGTTGGTGGACTCCATCCTTGTCACGCCTCGATTCACAGTAGCTCGTACTTAAATACACGCACTAACTTCTTTTTTCAAATAGTAGGCTACTTACTAATATTAATAGACACCATGTGTCTAGTTGCTTGGTGGAAAAACTTATTCCTCAAACTTTGCCTTGAATTTTGCATAATCTATTAGGGTGTGAGCATTTTATTTCCCAATAGGGTATCGTGGAAAACCCCTCAAGGTCAGTTATCACAATTAATCCAAATGTCATGCATCAAACAAGACAAGATAAATATATTGTGCACATACGATGATGCCTGCACATCCCATACCATTCGTTTTACCACAGCGGCTCCAAATACTCTAAAATATGAATTAGCACCCATCCGTCCCTTAACCCCATTTTTGTTTATAAATTTCTCATCAACTTTCACTTTTTAGAGGCCCTTTCCCTGTCACCTCAATATTTTGTAGGCCCTGCTCCCATCACCTGAAAAGTTTTTACTTTGATATATCTAAAGATCTTCTTCCACCCCTTAGATATATCTCGAACCACACACAAATCAAGACACAACTGCATTTATGATGCATATGTAATGCAACTCAACCATCATTAATCTATGCGGAATAACAATAATATTCATAGTTTAACCACATGAATCACTTTATCAATAACAATATTCACTCAACATCAAATAATATTCATGGAATAATAACAATAATTATATTCACATTTATAATACTATTTATAAGCACAACATAGTAATAATAATAACAATAATATTCACCCAACATAAAATAACAACTTAAACTAGAAAAACCAGAAAATTGAACCGTCCTTGGCAGTATGGTTTGGTTCAATTTTTCTTCAATTTTGGATAAGTAGCTAACCAGATGAATAATACCGATTCCAGTTCTAAGAAGGTCGTCCATGCCCAAAGATACACCTAGAGGTTGTCCAGGCCCACATAACGATCACACGCCAAGGCCCCACACATGGATCCATGCTTAACGCCCTTAAAATGGCCCAGACATAAGGGCGAGGCACACAAACATGAATTCCAGGGTGTGCAATAATCCTAAGAGGAAAATGAACACGCGCCACAACCTCACCAACCACCCAATTCCAAGATTCCATGACATCAAAGGCCGAGCAATCCCACATAGAAGAAAGACATAAGGAAGGGCCTTCACTCCCAATATAAAATGGAGTACTTCTCACCTAAAAAGGTAACTCCACTGGCACCCGTCGAGACTTAAGTACAATACTTTTAACGTGCACCCATGCATGCAACAGTTAAGCTATCTAGGATGATCGAGGATGGAGGTGAGAAGTATGGATTTCCAAAAATCCATCAACTTCCTGTAACACCCCAATTCTCGCCCTAAACAGGTAGCCTATTCGCTGTTGTTCATCCCGCTAGCATGTGGTGCATGTGTCTACTTTGCAAGATTGATAACACCTGTCTACGCTGATTCATCAACTGACCAACCCTCGGCTCGAGCAGAGAATCAGCACTGATTTCTTAGCTAGAAATCTTTCGAGCGCGTCAGACATCCATCATTGCCGCCCTAATTTTGGTGCAATATGACGAGCACAACAAACCTAGACATGTCAATGGGTCGGATCTTGATCCGAATTCAATCCAAATCTGATACAATTAATAGGAGATGGATCTAGTAGTAGGATCCGGTGATCCTATTATGTACCGAATCCGTTAACCCGATAAGTTAACGGGACGGATCTGGATTTGGTCTAATCCGATCCGATCTGATTTTATATAATATATATTTTATTTTATATTATTTTTACTTACCATATATGTATATTTAATGTATTATTTTATTTTATTTATCTTTCTTTTCTTTATTTTATTCCCCACTTTCCCCCATTTTTTTATTATTATTTTCCCCATCTCTATCTCTGTCTATATCTATATCATGTTATTAACCCTAACAACACTAACTTCATTTTTCGTTTAGCCGCCACCAACTAGGCCTGTCAATGGGTAGAATCTTGATCCAAATTCGATACAAATTACAATTAATAGGAGATGGATCTAGTAGTAGGATATGATGATCTGATTATGTACCGAATCCGTTAACCTGGTAAGTTAACGGACGAATCTGGATATGGTATGATCCGCTCCATCTCCAACCCGTTTACAGCTCTAAACAAACCCTAGACATGCAAAGCAGAGGAGAAACTGAGAGTTGATTGAAGCAGAGATGCGCTCACATCTTTGGGGATGAAGCCCCCAAAGATGAAAGAAGGGCAAGGGAGGTCTTTGGAATCCTTCACTAAGAACGCAACACTAAGCCCGCTTCGTTTAGGATAGAAAACTACGGCCTAAGGAGCCCTTGTGCCTCGAACTCATCATCAAGAGTGTCCAAGACCGCTCAACAAACGATTAACGTGCACCCATAAGACCCTCCTTTATTGTAACTAGCCTCTCTACAAGCGTTTCCGTGCCTGCGAGAGGCTTTTTTTTTAAAAAAAATTTGTTTTAGAATTAAAAAAGATAATGGGTAGTTGTGTTCCATAAAAAATAGGATCCATTATCTGATTTTTCTTTTAATTTTAATTTTTTAATATGAAAAAGTGTGAATTTACCATATTATCCTCATTTAATCAATAATTCAATTCTTAATGTTTGCATTAACCAAAAGCATTTTCTGGTAAACCATTCTCTGCCTTTTGCTTTATATATATATAGATTAAGATATAAAAAGTTTACCATTTCCCTCACATGAAAAGTTCAAACTATGGGCATACGTGTATAAAATAGTGAATGTATACTTATAAAAAGAAAGAGTGCACCCAACACCACAACCCCATAGGGACTAGTCCATTGACTTAAAAGGATGAAAATCCGATTAATGTGCACCCATCACCATTCAAAACCCCACGAAGGTTAAAATATGACTGAAAGGGCTAAGTTCGCATGAGCCCAACATGAGCCGCCCAAAGCTATTCGCTTCATACAGACGACCGAGTAAAATCCCAGAATAAAAATGCTACAAGCATAGAAAGAAACCGCTAAAGTCGGTCGGTACTCCTGGTCGCTCTAGAGAACGACGACATGAAGGAACAAAAACTCCCAAAAAAAGACAAAAGCTAAAATGCATAAAAAATGGGACACCTCTGGTCGCTCCAAGAGACTCACGATAAACTTATGTACAAGATGGACGGGTCGTTCTCTAGCAAGTATCTGTAAGTGAGGACCTAATATAAGAACATCGTTGGATATAATCCAACGGTTCCCTGAAAAAGCAATTGTAATTGAAACAATTGCATTGGGACTTGCCCTCAACTTGCGAGTGTTCTCTCCTCCCTCCCTCCAAAAATATTTGTCTCTTTCTTGAAGACCACAATATATGTTTATTTTGTTTGATATTTTCTTTCAGGAAGACCACAATATCTCTTCTCTTTCTTGTCCTCCCTCCCTGTTATTCTTTTTTTTTTCATTTCATTTTTCTGGTTTGGTCATTCAGACCATACAAAACAATCTATTATCTTGAAGAGCACATCTACCCCTCTAATTCCTTTATCTCTTTTCATATTTATGGTTTGGTGATTATGGTTTGAACATTCGTCAAGCCTTGAGGACCCATCTGATGATCACAACATTGGTGAGCACAACGCATCTTGTTCTATACTCGTGGTGTTGACATCCTTGAGCACGCCCGAAAGTGGCCTTGAGTTCGATTACTTGAGGATTTAAGACTACAAAGCGAGCACTCGCCTCTGGTTCTATACTCTTTGTTTTAAAATCTTCGAGCAAATGTGAAACTGGCATTGAGTTGGAATCCTTGAGGAGAGGAAGATCGAAAACTTTTGGGGTTGGCGTCGAGCTCTAAATCAGTGACATTCTCATATTTGTACAAATTTGGAAGCTAGAAATTACGAGGTAAGTGATATTCTCTATTAGTGAATTTGAGTATTGGATGAAAATATTTGACCAAGTATATGGGCATGAGTTACGCTAGTTTGGATGTAGGTTTTGTAACGTTTCACTAGAGGCTCACAATAGCTTCCTATGTGGAGAATAATGTTTCACAGTCTATTTTGCTTAAATATCGTGTGGGAAGATATGTATATATATATATATATATATATATATATATATATATATTATATCAGTGTTTTTTTTATTTTGCATATAGTATTGTGGTTCATATATATATATATATTTGAATGCTCATTGAAATCATGTGAGTTCGGTGTGTTCAAAATGTATAATTTATATGTTCAAAAAGCAGGATTTGAATGTACCACTAGTGGGACTTGAATTTGGTTCATTTATATGTATAATTTATATATAGTATAATTTTGCATATAGTATTTTGGTTCATTTATATATATTTGAATGTACCACTAGTGGGACTTGAATTTGATTCTCTTGAGGATGTGTTCAAAATGTATAATTTATATGCACAAAAAGCAGGATTTGGAGTTCGGTGTTATACAACCAAAACTTCCAGAGTGACAGGGGAGGTAGTAAGGAAAGAATTTGTATGTTGTAAATAAGGACATATGGAGATCAAGGTTAGTTGTAAGAAAAGAAGGTGAGGACGTGCTCGAACTGGTTGCATGGCTAAACTTGTGGTTTTGAAGCCATATGAAAAGAATAAATACATTGTTCAAACCTTCAAGGAGGAACACAATCATGAAATGACAACACACAATAAAAGTCCATTTGTTGAGTTCTCATCGTAAAGTTACAGAGTCTACAAAGGTGTATAATGCACATCTTTCCACAGTTAATATCCCTGTACATCAACAGGTAAGCCTTCTTGAGGTGCTAGCAGGGGGATTGGAAAATATTGGGTTTTTAAGGAAAGATGTCTATAATTACCAAAGGGACATGCGAGAGGAGGTGACTGGCCATGATGCATAGCTGCTTAAGGAGTTTTTTCTCGTTGAGCAAGAAAAAAATGATTCATTTTATTTCAAGATGGAGGTAGATTCAGAAGGAAGGATGGGTAATGTTTTCTAGGCAGATGGAAGGTCAAGACGTGCTTATGAGTTTTTTTGGAGATGTGGTGGTATTTGATACAACGTTCAACACCAACCGATATGGCATGGTCTTTGCCCCTTTGTTAGGTGTTAACAACCATCGACATACAATATTTTTTGCTTGTGCATTCCTAACTAGTGAAACCACATAATCGTTTGTTTGGTTGTTTGAGCAATTTAAGGAAGCCATGCTATGTGGTGCACCGAAAATGATCATTACTGATCAAGATGCAGCCATGGCAAAGGCGATTGCGTCAAGTCTCCCGACAACGTTCCATAGATATTGCATATGGCATATAATGAATAAGTTCACCGAGAAACCCGGCATTGGAAAAAAAATTTCGGAACTGTGCAATTGCATATGGGATATGGACAACAAAGAAGAATTTGATGTGAGATGGGACAAAGTTATCACAAAGAATGGTCTTAAAGACCATCTGTGGCTGAGCTCAATTCATGCCTTGCGGGAGAATTGTGTTCCATCATATGTAAAACATGTGTTTTCAGCTGGGATGTCAAGTAGTCAACGAGCCGAAAGCTGTCATTCATATTTCAAAAAATATATTAACAGGAAAAACACATTGATGGAATTTATAGTACGTTTTGAAAGAGCTTTGGCATCACAAAGGCACAAGGAGTTATTAGCTGATCATGTTGATCAGCATGAAAAATCTTCAACTTCATTTCTCACACCAATGCAACATCAAATGGCAAACATTTACACAAAGGGAATTTTTCAAATGTTTGAGCGCGAGGATTTCCAAAGCCTTTTATGCTTCTTGGAACTTGTAAAGGAAGATGAGACCCACTGCAGGTACAAAGTAAATGAGAGGGTAGAGTCGGGGGTTACACGTATAAAGGAGCTTGTGCATGATAAAAATGCTGATCAAGCTTACTGCAGTTGCCAAGGATTCGAATTTTGTGGTATTCCATGTCGACATATCATATCATTTTTAAGAATGAAGCATGTTGAATATTTGCCAGAGAAGTACATATTGAAAAGATGGATGAAAAGTGCGAAGTCCGGTGTAGTTTTTGAGAAGGATGGCAAAGAAGTTAAAGATTGCGTTGATGGTTGTATTTTGGTTCAGAGATCGACCATGTGCAAAGTTGCAGCCAATAGATGGAGATGTCCAAGACTTGCAAGCATGTAAGCAAATATATTGTATATTACAGTTGAAGATATTCACTTTTAAAAAGTTTTCGTTATTGTTTATGCAATTTTTGGCTTTCTTGTAGCTCTTCATCTTTAGATGTAGACGTTTCTGCTCCAGTTCCTGGGAATATGCAGCATACTCAGAGCACACAGAACGAAGAAGGTGCTTAACCAAGTATGACAGAGTCATTTATGAAAGAGTTTGATTTAATGCACAAACCCTGCGTTTGAGTAGTTGTTGTTACCTATTTGCGACATTTTTGAATGTTTTGGGAATCATTTGTGACACCTATGTAATTGGTTCATGCGGTCGCTTCTGAATTGTCTGTGAAATTGGTTCACATGCCCTTGGGTCCATTTGTAAGTCCATTATTGAGTAGGTTTTGTCACTTACGAATTTAGCAGTAGCTTTTCAATTTGAATGAGAAAAGATGATGGCTTGCACTTCATCAAACTACCCTTATTCTATTTATGACTTCTCTTACTACTTGGTATTTTCCTTACAAGACATAGCTGAAGTTGATTGGTTGAAAAGTTGCATATATAACTACCTTGCAAATGTAAGTGCATTTTGATCTTATGCAGAATTGAGTTTTTTTCTCTCTGTTTGAAGAGAATGAGTTTAGGGGAATCATGCAATGTGAGTTTTATACACAATTTTCCAACGGTTGCAATGAATATCAAAATATCTGTGTCAGTAAGGGAATCTTGAAATCATCACTATGTGTCAGCAATGTCTCAAAGAACCGAATATTTGTGTTAGAGAATCTAAAACCACATCTTACATCTTGGACACACATAGCATATCGTATCTAAAACACAGCATAATGTATCCAAACCACAGGTTTACTCCATGGTAATCCCGTCCTAGTTGTAGCCTGGGACAACACATATAGCGTAACGTATCTAAACCACAGGTTTTTTTCTTATGCAGAATTGAGTTTTTTTCTTTATGTTTGAAGAGAATGAGTTTAGGGGAATCATGCAATGTGGGTTTTATACACAACTTGCCAACGGTTGCAATGAATATCAAAATATATGTGTCAGTAAGGGAATCTTGAAACCATCACTATGTGTCAACAATGTCTCAAAGAACCGAATATCCGTGTCAGAGAATCTTGAACGAAATTTTCTCCCCACCGACAATGAATTAAACAAAATTTGAAACAGATGTCAAACAAAATAAGCTGCACGTAATCAACATTAACCAAGATCGAGCATTAACATGTAAACACTAACCCAGAATGAACGAGAACATAAAACAAACAACTTAATAACGATTGCCTAGAGATTGATATGGCTATCACCAGCCATTATCGTTGCCGTTTCAATCATCATCGGCATCTGTTTATTGGTGGCCGTGCTCTGTTGGGTGTACACCGCCGGAGACGATTTCATGTGCAGCATACGGGGTTATGGCGTCCCAATCAATATCTTTGTGCACATCTGCAGCAAACCGTCGAATTTCTTAAAATCTTGGTTGAAAGCCACATACATTGCCTGGCCTTCTGAAAGACCTCTTTTGTGGATGCTAAAAGCTTCGAACGTAGCATCCTCCTTTGTCATATGCAAATCCTCTGCTTTCCACTTTCTTCTTTCGACATGAATTATGTGCTTCTCTTTTCTATAATGTGCTTTGTTCACTTTCCACGTCAAAGAAGCCAACTTTTGCTCAGCTTCGACACACTTTGCATAAGCATTGCTATTACCAGAGGAATGAGTTGAACTCATCATAGAAATGGCATGTGCTAGTTGTTGGAGTTGCTATGCAGTAAAGGGTTTGATTGAGAGACCGGCTGGGTTGGTGCTCTGAAGCCATGAGAGTGGGCCCCATGCGCTGGAGTTGTGTCTGCTGCATGGGCAGCATGGAATGACCCACGCGAGTTGATGTTCCCTTTAGGCCTTTGACGTTGTGGCTTTGATTCATTGTGTCGACTGCCTTGAGTTCCCGTGTCGTTGGGAACCCATGTGCCATTTTAAATTTACATCCATCCTCAGTGTGGCATCTCTTATCACAATACTTGCAATGGAATTTTAAGGTCCGACATTCTTCAATTATATGACCATTTCTATCACAGTGGTCACAATGCTTGTTTGTGGAATTATTCGACATATTGTTTGATCGGCTCTGAATTGAAGTGGCGATGGAAAAAGTTTATGTTGGTCCGGAATTTATCTGTCGCTGTGTTTCGTCTTGAACAACTAGTGAATAGACTTGGCAGACATTTGGCAACAACGTCATCATGAGGATGTTGCTATAAACACCATTGTAGGTGCCGTTGAGGCCCATAAGGAATTGCATCATCCGATCTTCTTCCTTTTGCGCGTTGTGCTTTCATCTCTTTATAGGTGAGAGGGGTTTGATACGTTTCTAATTCATCCCATAGATCTTTGAGTTTTTTTGTAGTAGTCTGAACCCGTCATGGTGCCTTGGGAGAGAGAGGCGATGGATTTCTATATCTGATATATGGTTGGTGCATTTTTTTGTGTGAACGGATTTTTGAAATCTTGCCACACTTGATGGACAATTTTGGCATGAATGACTGCTTTAGTAAGATCGGATTCCACCGAGTGAGCAAGCCATGATAAAATCATAATGTTGCATTGATTCCAGAGAGCATATTCTCTGTTGGCTGTTCAGTTTATGAAGGAGGTTGAATGGATCCGTTGACAAAGCCAACTTTGTTCTTGGCTGTGAGAGCATGAATTATGGATTTACTCCAAGATGGGTAATTGGTGCCGTTCAATTTTATTGGAACGAGCATGAGACCAGGGTGATCTGATTGATGAACAAAGTATGGGTGTGATGAATCCATACCGGGATTATTGTTGCTGGTGCTTGAATTTTTGGAATTGGTTTTTGGTGGTGTTTGATCGGACATGGTGTTTGAAGGTGGTGTTTGGTCTGGCATGGTGTTTGAAGGTGGCTGGGATTTAGCAAAGGTCAAGTACCAGGTTGCTCTGATACCATCTCAAGAAAATAAATGGTTGAATATTTTATTATATTCCAAACGTCAATAGTACAAAGGGTATATACATGCAAAGCTTTCTATCAATCCTACTGTTATGGCTTAGAAGCCGTGATCCACTATTAGTGGGATTTCACCTAGACTAATTTGGGCAAGTAAAGATATTACAAATATTTACAGAGATATTTCTTAATAACCTGATCCTGCATGCTCAGCAAAGTGGCCTTGTGGCGATCCTCTCTTGCTCGATCGTGGAAAAGACTCATTCACCTGATCGTGCTGCATGCTCATCGGGGAATCGCCAGGAAAAGACTCGTTCACCTCTCTCGCTTGGTTCCTCACTAGATGACGGACGAGGAGTCGGGGCTAGTTAGAGCGAGTGACTGCCCATGGACATGGGAAGAAGGACGAGCGTTGGTAGACATGAGGTGGCGAAGGCACATGGCTTCACTCTTAGTAATAGAAAGAAAGCGGGTATAGGCACCGAAAACGATCCAAAATCATTAGTGAACGAGAAAAGAGAAATACAAACATAATTAATGGAGTAATTAGACGGTCAGGACTTTGACCTTTGGGAAGCTCTGGCGCTAACTTCAAATTGGCTAGACGACCCGGATCAGTGACAAAAAATCTCCGGTCCTGCTGGTCGTCGGAAAGGTTGAGGATCCTTCTGACTTATTCGGCATCAAATTAAATTAAATAAAAAACCAACAAAAAAAAGATCAAGTTTGGGGGAGTAGAAATCGGAATGGAGAGTTTAATTTTAATTATTCATATGTTAATCAATTTTATATAAAAATATCATTTTGTCCCTGCATTTAACAGAAAAGATAACAAAATTGACGACATGACCATTTGTCCTAACGAAAGTTAAGTTAAAGGATCATGGGAACGATTTTGGAAATTGAGGGACCAAAATGCAAATCGAGTCAAAGTTTAAGGACTAATAAAACTAATAACCCATAATAATAATAAACATATTGTAAAGAAATAACAAAAAAAACTAGAAGAAATGCTGGGTGGTTGCTGAAGAAGAAAAACAAAAATCCAGACCTTGAGTCAAAGCTGTTAAGCCTACAGTACTAGACCTTGATTATCATCATATCAAGAATAATCAAGTTATCATCAATTAACCGCAAGGCTTGGGCTAGGCTTCTTCAATGCAAGGGTGAGTGTTTGTCTTCAATTCAAGTTATAAGTCACAGGCAGGTTACGTCTTTCTTCTTCTTCTCATTCTTAAAATTTCTTTTTGCCCTGTCGTTTTGGCCAGGATTTATAAATAAAAAAAAGGATGTGCGCAGCAGCGCAGCAAAGTTCAAAAGAGAAAAGAACAAGTCGCTCAGTCATTTAATATTCAAACACTTGGTGGGCAACTTCAAGGCAGACTAAAGGGGCAACTTCAAGGCAGACTAAAGGGGCAACTTCCAGCAACTCCAAAGCTTTTTCCGGTGGGGGGAGGTGCTCTCCATCTCCTTGCGCCTCTGTAGGTTCGTTATTGGTTTCAGCTGTAGTTTGGTGCCTGAGGTATATGTTTGGTTTTACAAGGCTTGCGACTTTTTTGCCAAATTTTTTTAGGCATTGTGTGGTTATGAATAGAAGTTGTTGATGCTAAAAAATGGACGGTCAAGATTGAAACCAACTTAGATGATGATGACGCCTTTGGTACCTGGAGGACCTTTGGCAGATAGGAATTGACTTGTAAAAAATGGGGAGAAGGGTGAAGGCTTCGGCACCGGTGCGGTACCAGCCGTAGGCACTCCGAAGCTTAAGTTAGATAAGACTGGAGTGAACAGTATAATTTGGTATTCAAAATGTCATTATCTTTGTCAATAGGGCAAGTGCTCTATTTATAGGCAAAGGTACGAGGTACCTTTGTGCTATGTTGCACAGACACGGACACGGGGACACGAAAACGCGACACGACGACACGGAAAATCTCAAAAAACTAGGACACAGACACGGCTAGGACACGGCAATTAAAATAATAATAAATTCTAATATACTTACAAGTTATTTATGTTTTAAAAAAAATAATTCACCCATTACTCAATGAGCTATGCTACGAGTTATATATAGTCCAACCCTTTACAAGTTATATATTTTAAAATAAGAAACCATTTACAAGTTATATATAGTCCAACCAAAATGATGAGCTTTGTTACAAAGGAACAAAGAAAAAAAATTAAATAAAAAAATTGACGCCAAAATAAGAGATAGAGGAAGAGAGAGAAAAGCAAGAAGAAGAGATAGAGGGAGAGAGAGAAAATGGGAAATAGAAATAAAGGGAGAGAAAGAGGCAAGAACCTTTAAAATTTACATTTTTAGCCCACTTTTTAAATTTACATTTTTAGCCCATTTATAAAAAAATATTTCAAATATGTCCACAAATGTTTCAATAATTATGTTTTGACCTCAGTTTTTATTTTAAATTTTCAAATGGGTCCCTGTCGTGTCTTGACTTTCTTTGACCCGTGTCCAAAAGTGTCCTGACCGTGTCCAAAACGTGTCTTGACTGTTGACCCGTGTCCAAGCCGTGTTCGAGGCGTGTCCGCGTGTTCGACACTCCGACACTTCGGCCTGATGGAGTGTCCGTGCTACATAGCCTTTGTGTGGTTTGTTGATGCGGGACTCGTGGGCATGTTCTGTGTGACTGCCACGTGTCTTTGATGAACATATGCTTCGTGGTGCCCTTCGCGGGATGAAGACGTTTCGTAGCTGAAGGCGCCTTATGGGTTTATTTGGCCTGTTGAGTCACTTGGGCTTATTGGTCTGAAGAACCTGGTTATATATGGTATCAACAGAAGTCACCTTGTGCGTTTGCTGTTGCCTGGGGACTACTCCTATTATTTGAATTAATCCTTGTGGTTCATACATTTCCGTATTTTTATTAGGCGCCTTTTTATTAACTTTGTATGATTATTTGTATCAAGTAACCTTTAAAGAAATTGGCCAAGACATGGAACAAATCTTACATGACACACGTAAGATAACTTTTCCACATATCAAATATAGGATAAGGTTTCCACGTATCATTGTGTTATTGGCCGTTACCCGTTAGATAAGAGTTTCTCCCACGGCCAAACCCCATTTTAATTAGAAATGACGGGAGGGGCGGGCGTGCCATTAATGAAACCTGACGGGTGCATTGTAGTTAACCCAAACACTAGCAATTTGCATAGCGTGATTGAACAGCCGCGGGCATACGATGAAATTGTTCGACGCACACTGTCACTTGCAAGACCCAAGAATCTTTGACAAGGCACCCCAATTGATTGCAGCAGCCGTTGATTCTGGCGTTGTTCGTTTTGCCGTTAATGGAGTCTCTGAGGTACCGCTTTCCATATCATACGTGTTCTCTCTCCTTATTGTTATGCCTATGGCTGCTCAATCCTCATCAACTCGTCATTTTAATAATTCCATTCAGAAAGATTGGCATTTGGTCAAGCAGATTAGTGAGTCCTATTCTTGCGTAATTCCCTGCTTCGGTCTCCATCCCTGGTAAATCTCTCTCTGGGTCGAGAGTGAAGTTTTCAATTGTATTTCCTCTAACCCTTTCTTCTCTTGTTCTGTAGGTATGTTGCAGAGAGGACACCAAATTGGCTTAACACTTTAAAACAATTCTTCGAGGCTACTCCCTCTGCTGCAGTTGGGGAGGTTGGTAGCTGCAGCCCATTGGCCTGAAAAACTTTTTTTACTTTATGTTTATATCTTCTGTTTTCCTGTATGCAAAAGTGCGATTCGGTTTTTAATCAATGACTTCAAGTGAGGAGCTCCGTTTTGATAATTCCTTAGGCCATCTCCAATCCTCTCCCTCCATATTTTCCCTGAAATCTAACTTGATATGATTTGGGGAACCCCGAACATAACTTGATCGGGTGACAAGTTCAGGGAATTCTCAAATTTGGGAAAGGCTTAGGGATGGGTGGGAGCACGATTTCATGTCATTTTCCCTGATTAGGAGGAAGGATTGGAGTAGCTCTAAGGTCAATTTCCTCCCTTCTAAATGAAATAATTAATTTCCGTCAAATGCCCTTGCTCTCATTATATGAGTATTTCCTACCCAAACTAAGAGAAAAAATTTGTATCTGTTACTTGGCTCTTGGGGTTGAACTTCTGCTTTACCCATTTGAGGGGCCTTGCTATCTTATAAGAACATTTATGAGCAAAGCTTTGGATGTGTCATCCTTGTATCACCACTGCTATCGCTTTCTCTGACTTCTGGTTATTTATGAGTCAGCCTCATCAATTCTTTAGCTCACATGAAGTTCCTAGTGTAGTAATCCTATTCTGTGCAATTATGAAATTTATAGGTTCCAAAACCTCTATACACATGATTAAAGGCACCTCTAAATTCAAGTTCTAATACAGTCATGTAAACCTTTCAGATTGGCTTGGACAAAGGTTCACAAGGGAAGAAGGTTGATTTCACAGATCAGGTTCATATCATTCCAACTCATTCTTCCTAAATATTCATATAAGTTGGTCATCTCTTGTTGTTATCGTCTATTGCTTCCTCTTGTTGTTATTGGTGGGGAGCCCAGATTTGTGATTGTAAGTTTTCATGATAATCAAAGAATTCAATTTTAAAGACAACCTTACGTTCTTTTATTTTATCTAGAGGACTTTGTTTCTCAAATTATATCTCATAAGAGTCTTACTGGAAGCTTATTCCATGCAAGCATCTGGAGAAATATATATAATAAGAGAAGTGTGAAAAGAGCATTAAAGTCCAAGAGAGAGAGAGAGAGAGAGAGAGAGAGAGAGAGAGAGAGAGAGAGAGAGAGAGAGAGAGAGAGAGAGAGAGAGAGAGAGATTTCATTAGCCAAAAGTAAAGGTTCCAGTTGTATAATTACTTGATAAACACATACAGAAATCAGTTAACACCCAAGAAAAGACTCCCCAGGACTCTTAGAATTTCTGCACAGGAAATTTATTAAATTCCAGTTATGTCCCTGCACAAAAAGATGCTTGTAACTGTAAAATGGATAACTCAATCTGAAAGTTATTTTAGCCCTAGACTCCTAAGAGAAAAATCCTTTAAACCTTTGTAGCATCAAATGATGGCATCATATTAAAAAAAATCCCAATTTGCAAAATCTGGAAATTAGAGAGAAAATATCAGTTAGCACCGTTCATTGTTTGCATCATACACGTGCAGCCATACGTAATCACATGCATGAAAGGCAAACATGTCTTCGTGCACACAACCGACGTACGTTCTCATGTAGAAACAGTTTTTTAAGAAAAAATTTTGCAACTACCTTATATTGGCTCGTTGGTTCTGGTATTCTTCAATATTTCTTTGCCCAGTTGAATAAACTTGGGGCATTTTTCTGCACAATTCTTTCTTGGAGTTTACAATACACGGACACTACGTTTTAGACTCAATGGTTGGGATGTCAATGGAATGTTTTTGGTAATTTCCACTGAACCAAAGAGTATTTACACGTGATCTCACTTTGTATCCTTCTTGTTAAAGTTGGAAGAGGTCTTATTAGGCAGAATGAATGTACGTTGGGGACTGTGACTAACTCTTTTGACAACGAAATATAGAAGAGGAATGAAGGCAATTTTATTTTACTTTTTCCTTTTATCTTTCAGTCAAGCAAGTCTCTGTGTTATTTCTGTAAACATTTGAATTGCCATGATATGTAGCTGCTTGCACATGCTCCTGGTATCTTAATGGACTGATTAGAATTGTTTTTTTATATATTTTTTATATCCTATTTATCATCAATTGATTCCTTAATCTTGTTAATGTGTAAGGTTTCTGCTGCAGGTTAATGTATTCAGGCAACAACTTGAACTTGCAAAAGAGTTAAAAAGGCCAGCATCCATCCACTGTGTTCGTGCTTTTGGTGACCTTCTTCAGATAATGAAGTATGCATACACACACACACACACACACACACACACATATATATATATCTAATTTAAGTTTTGTTTTTTTATGTTTGTTAATTGTTTAGTTTTGTAAAGATTATGAGTTTTTAGTACATGGACATGATTATAACAACCAAGAACAGAACAAGCTATTGTCGATGGGAACCAAATTGAAAGTGGGCTATTCAGTGTGGTACTGTTTTCCAATTTCTCATGTTTAACCTGATAAGTTTGTTTCTGTTAGAATATACAGCTGTGTTTGTACAGCTGTGTTAGTGAGTGTTAGTATAGCTGTTTGTACAGCTGTGTTAGTGTTAGTACAGCTGCTATCTTTACAGCTGTGTTAGTGTTTGTACAGCTGCATCTCCACCCTTTGTATAGCTATAAATACCTCCCATTGGAGATGAATGAAATATCAGAAATTTTCTGCATCTTATTTTCTACTTGGTATCAGAGCATACTAATTTGCTCTTTTTTACTTTCTTATTCCTTCCTATTTCTGTGTTACCACAGATCTCTATCATCTTCACCAAGGGTATACTGACTTTGGTGTTCTCTCTATCATTTCTTACTGAAATCTCTGAGTATGCTCTGTAGTTGCAGCTAGACTGAACTTCTACATCAGAAATTTCCTTTTTTTTATTTCTCTCTACCATAAACACAAATTTCCGCTGCTATTATGGGTGACAAATCAGAAACTTCAGATTCTCTTGGTGCTGAAACATCTGCCCCAATGATGAATTTCCAGCAAGATACACCTTCCTCAATTGGGGTAAAGCTCAATGGCACCAATTACCGTCTTTGGTCCAAAGTTCTTGAGATGCATATTGCTGCCCGTGAAAAATATGGTTACATCTCCGGGACTAGGACTGCACCAAAGGATTCAGATCCTAAATTTGAGAAGTGGATGGCCGAAAATGCACTAGTGAAGTCGTGGCTCATCAATTCTATGGCCCCGCCTCATGATGAATTTTATTCATTGTGAGACTGCTAAAGATGTTTGGGATACCGTCAAGAAAACGTATCATGATGCTTCCGATGCTTCCCAAGTCTATGAGTTGATGAAAAATCCTTCCAAATGCGTCAAGATGGCCGACCATTGACCATCTATTTCACGGAACTCAATTCCACCTTTATGGAGCTTGACTTCCGTCGTCCGAATGACTTGGAGAATCCATCGACTTCGCCAAATTGAAGAAGCGCATCTCAAGAACGTGTCTATACATTTCTTGCGGACTTGATCATAATCTGGATCAAGTATGTGGACGTATTCGCCACATCACCTCTTCCCGATATTGATGAAGCTTATTCTATGGTTCGTAGAGAAGCACGGCGCCAGTCACCATGGCTGCCGAAGGAACCCCGTAAGCTTCACCTTGGCGATTAATAGGGCTCAACCTTGGCAAACTACTACTTCTACAACACCTCGTACTTCTTCAACATTTTCTCGAGAGAAAGTGTTCTCATTGCGATCGTAAGGGTCATGAGAAGGAAACCTGCTGGAAAATTGTAGGATACCCGTAATGGTTCAAGTTGAAACAGTCGAACGCAAGGGAAAAAGTCCTCTCGTGCTAACTCGGTCTCTCTTGACACATCACAAGCATCTCGTGTTTATTTCGGTAAAGGTAAGAATGGAGTGTCGTTTATTTCTTCTAAAAATCCATGGATAATTGATTCAGGGCAACCGATCATATGACTAGTGACTCATCTCGGTTCACCTCATACTGTCCATCTCGTCATTCAGCCAAAGTTGCAGATGGAACTCTCACTCCAGTTCAAGGGGCTGGTTCCCTATCACTTTCGTCTACTTTACCTTTATCTTCTGCTTTGCATGTTCCTAACCTCTCTAATAGTCTTCTCTCTATCACCAAATTACCAACAGTTTAAATTGCTCAAGAACCTTTTTCCTACTCATTGTATCTTTCAGATCGTCTCACGAAGATGACGATTGGTGCTGTAAGGAGAGAGGGGTCTCTACTACTTGGAGGCGGGGCAATCTCATATCCAATCTGGCCGTGGTTTTCGTGTAGCTGGAAATCCAGTTTTAGATCGAGAAAAATTCTTCTATGGCATCGCCGTTTAGGACATCCCTCTTTATCTATCTAGAACGCTTATTTCCGCATTTATTTGCTAATGTTTCAGCTTTCTAGTCTTCGATGTGAACATTGCATTTATGCGAAAAATCATCGGTCTCATTTCCACCAAGCTTTAATAAAAGTACTACTCCTTTTTCTCGTATTCATACCGATGTGTGGGGACCATTTTCTACTCCTACTTCTTCGGGTTGTCGATACTTTATATCTTTCATTGATGATTGCACTCGAGTGTGTTGGGTTTATTTGATGACATCTAAAAGTGAAGTTAGTACTATTATCCCTAAATTCCATCAACTAATCAATACCCAGCTTCATGTCCAAATCCAGGTTTTTCATTACGATAATGGACGTGAGTTTGTCAATCTTTCTCTTACCGAAGTTCTTCCAAAGAAGATGGCATTATCCACCGCACAACTACGGCTTACACACCCCAACAGAACGGTATAGCATAGCGTAAGAACCGCCATCTTCTCGATGTGGCTCGGTCCTTATGCTTTACTATGCAAGTTCAAACAGCTGGGCTGATCTTTGTCATGACTGCTGCGTTCCTCATTAACAGAATGCCTACTCGTATGCTTGATTATCAAACACCCATCAAAGTATTGTCTCACTTCCACTCAATCCCTTCCTTACTTAATTTGCCTCCTAAAATCTTTGGTTGTCTTTGCTATGTCCATGTTCATTCTCTCCACAGGGACAAATTAGATCCACGTGCCCTTAAGTGTGTTTTTCTGATACCCCCATCTCAAAAGGGATATAAGTGTTTTCATCCTCCTTCGGTAAGACATATGTGTCTATGGATGTTGAATTTTGTGAACAGAATCATATTTCTCGGGAGTCACAACTTCCCCTCTTCGTGGGGAGATTAGAAGTACGGACGAGGAGAAGTTGTGGTTTGAACTCGAAATTAAAGTTCTCCCTACTCTCCCTACTCAAGGTGAGGGGAGATATTGGCTGAACATGAACTGTTACTTTGAAAACATTTGAAAGAAGAAAAAGAAACATGTGAATGTTTCACCGCCACCTCCTTCTTTGGATCCTCCTCTCTATGATCCTACCATCCAATCGATCGATTCTTCCGGGACTGATCTTCATACATGCTTCTATCCCTATCTTATCTAATTCTTCCGATATTGACTCATTATCCGAATCGATCATATAGCTCCACTAGAAACTCCCTTGGTTCCACATGATGAGGACCGTGGGAGAAGATATCCCGCACGTGATCGTCACCCTCCCGAAAAATTTGGTTTCCCTTCATCCAATAATGTTAAGTATCCTATTTCCAACTATATTTCATACCACCGTCTTTCTAAGTCTCATTTGACTTTCGCACAACAATTGTCTTCTCGTGTCTATTCCTAATAAGTTTCGTGACGCCCTTGATGATCCTAAATGGAAATCTGCTATGGTAGAAGAAATGAAGGCTCTTCGTAAAAACTCTACATGGGAGATGGTTGAGTTACCAAGAGACAAGAAAACTGTGGGGTGCAAGTGGGTGTTCACGGTGAAGCAGAATTCGGATGGTTCGATAGAGAGGTATAAAGCCCGACTTGTGGCAAAGGGCTATACCCAAACTTATGGGATCGATTATCGGAGACATTTGCTCCTGTTGCCAAGATGAGTACGATCGAGTTCTTCTCTCGTTGGTCACAACTTAGATTGGCCGCTAAAACAGTTTGACGTCAAGAATGCCTTTCTACATGGAGATCTACAAGAAAAGGTTTACATGGACCCTCCTCCGTGGTTTACACCTAAAGGGGGAAAGGTTTGCAAGTTAAAGAAGGCTTTATATGGCCTTAAGCGATACCTAGGGCCTGGTTTGGCCGATTCAGTCATTCCATGAGAAACTATGGCTTTAAATGCCTCAAGCTGATCACACACTATTTCTTAAGCGTGTTGGCAGCAAGATTACTTTGCTAATTGTTTATGTGGATGACATGGTGGTTACAGTAATGATGAACAGGAGATTGAGAATCTTCAAAGTTACTTGGCCAAAGAGTTTGAAATGAAAGATCTGGGATCTCTCAAGTATTTTCTAGGAATTGAAGTTGCACGTTCTAAGAAAGGCATCTTCTTATCTCAAATGAAAATATGTTCTTGATTTACTAGCAGAGACTGGAAAATTGGCGTGTGAACCTATTAATACTCCAATGGAGGTTAACCATGGATTGTCAATTTATCCAGATCGATACCCACTAACAAAGAGAGGTATCGAGGTTGGTTGGAAAGCTGATTTATCCGCTCATACAAGACCGACCTGCCTTACGCCGTTAGTGTTGTCACCCGATTCATGCATAATCCAAGTGAAGCACACCAAGGTGCGGTGGATCGAATTCTCGTGTACTTGAAGTATACTCCAGGCAAGGGTATATTGTTTTCAAAACATGGACATTTAGATGTGGAAGGTTACACCGACTCGACTTTGCAGGCTCAAAACTTGATAGAAAATCAACTTCGTGTTATGTGTCTTTTGTTGGTGGTAATCTTGTAACTTGGAGGAGTAAGAAACAGGGGTTGTGTCGAGATCTAGCGCTGAAGCAGAGTATAGAGCACTCAGCCATGGCATAACCGAGCTTATTTGGTTAAAGATTCTAATAAGGGAACTCGGGTTTGAACCTAAGAAGCCTATGATTCTGTATTGTGACAATACAGCTGCCATTGAAATAGCAAATAATCCAGTACATCATGAGAGAACAAAGCATATTGATATTGACAGACACTTTATCAATGACAACTTGGCAAAAATGTCATTCGAGTGCCGTATATAAAGAGTGAAGACCAACTTGCAGATATGATGACTCATGCTGTTTCTAGCAGGGAACTCTACTCTTCACTAGACAAGTTGGGCATGTGCGATATCCATGCACCAACTTGAGGGGAGTGTTAGAATATACAGCTGTGTTTGTACAGCTGTGTTAGTGAGTGTTAGTATAGCTGTTTGTACAGCTGTGTTAGTGTTAGTACAGCTGCTATCTTTACAGCTGTGTTAGTGTTTGTACAGCTGCATCTCCACCCTTTGTATAGCTATAAATACCTCCCATTGGAGATGAATGAAATATCAGAAATTTTCTGCATCTTATTTTCTACTGTTTCATGTATCCATCCGGCCAGCACCCCACCTGAAGCGATTTCTTGCAATTGAAACCACTGGATTTCACGGCAGCTTGTGTCTGTAATCCTTTGTATAGAGCCTCTACGTATCAGAAAAATGTTTTGTGCTCTGTGTTCTTTGAATTACTTGCTTTTCCATGGCATAGATGCTGCCTTCTCTATTAATGTTAATTATAGCTTGTAATTGAGGTTTATCGAAACAAATTATCCATCATTGCCTCATATTTGTTGTTTTATTTAATGTTTTCTAAAGATGAATAATTCTCTCGTTAGATCTTTGGGGCCTTTTCCTGCTGGCGTCATTCTTCATTCTTACCTAGGTTCTGCTGAGATGGTTCCTGAATTCGCCAATCTTGGTGCCTACTTTTCATTCTCTGGATTTCTTATGTCCATGAAAGTACACAAGGCAAAGAGGATGCTGAAGATGGTTAGTTCCATATTTAGGTTGTTGTGTTGGTTCACTATTAGACATTATTGGCTCCAATTTTGTTTTTAAATTGTTCTTTCTAGGTGCCGTCTGAAAGAATTCTACTGGAGACAGATGCACCTGATGCATTACCCAAGTCTGAGTTAGATTCTGCGCATCTGGTTGAAGGAGCTTCCCTCCCGGAAGAGCTTCAGTCAAAAGAAATTTCCTCAGCTCCAATTGCTGGTGCAAGAGATGTATCAACATTTCCAAAAGAAGCACTAAATCACCCAGAAAATATTCACAAGGTATGTGTTTTACGGCACAAATGTTGCTCATTGTTTGTTTTAAAATATATTAATTGTTGTCATTGTATTGTAGTTTGGGTTTTCTGCTGAAAAACACCCTGAACTATCACGCTTGTTGAAATGTCCACCATGAACTTTTTTTCCTGCTAATTTAGCCCTCGTAATTTTTTTTATCGCCAATTTACCCCCTACCGTCAGTTTTTAGCTAATTCCATCCAAATCTCCGTTAAAAAAACCACGTGAATGCCACGTGCCCTAATACCGCCCTTCGTTCCCTCCTATTCCTAATATCCCTCTTCATTTTGCACCAAATCCAACAATCTTAAAATCCCAATTGAACCCTGTTGCCCGCCTTTAGCCCTTTTTGGATGAATGGTCTGTCATATGTCTGTCAATAAAAAGAACAAAAATTGAAGCGAAGTCCACACTGTAACTTCAAGTTTCAGAATCAGTACAAACAACACAGCACCTTAAATCCACACTGTAACTTCAACCAACCACCAGAAAATTCAAAATACTAGAAACAGTAAAGATCTGTAACCAAGGAAGAAGACAATAAATCACCTTCCTTCTACGTACCACACAAATTAAATCTTCAGAGCTCCGTTTGGTTGCTGAGAAAGTGAAAGGAAAACAAAATAAAAACTTCAAATGCATAAAGAATCTAAGATCTTTTCCTTGCCGACAATTTCTCAGCCCAACAAAACAGAAGATGAAGGGAAATTGCAGAAACTGAAAGCACCAACAAAGGACTAAAAGCTTCGAATTTGATATTAAAAACCAGAAAAAAAAACAGAGCAAAATGTAAAAAACCCAAGTGGCAAAGAAAACCAACCTCGCCTGTAGAAACAATAACATGGTCTCTCATCAACTCCTTGGAAAGTGGGCATCGAAACTCTTCAGGGCAAGAAAGAACATCATTCAGCTTCAGAGACAGCAATCTCTTCTTGAACTTCAATTCCTTGAGAGCCGAGAGGGTGTCTTTGGCCTGATCGATTGTTTGGGTGCTGAAATCCTCATCGTCAACAATAGCCCTCACCAGCCTCTGCATCACCTTCTTCAATTCCGTAGCTTTGGCCACCATAGCCGGATCAGAATCAAACACGCCAGTCTTGGCCATTTCGGTTGATTTCGGTTTCTGGGTTTTGCTCTGTGGGGACTGAAGAGGGATATTAGGAATAGGAGGGAACGAAGGGGGGTATTAGGGCACGTGGTTTTTTTAACGGAGATTTGGATGGATTCGCTAAAAACTGACGGTGGGGGGTAAATTGGCGATAAAAAAAATTACGAGGGCTAAATTAGCAGGAAAAAAAGTTTAGGGTGGACATTTCGACAAGCGTGATAGTTCAGGGTGTTTTTCGGCAGAAAACCCTTGTAGTTTCTACAGCCACTGTTTAAACCCTAATCCCGTAAAATCTGGGCAGACTTGAATGTGTAAGTTTGGATGAGATATTTTCATTTTCTAATGTCTGTGTTATGTCCGTCGACAAACATCGAAAACCAACAGTTTGACTCATTTGTTTTTACATTGTATGATAGACATATCTAACAACCAATAAATTGACAAAATTTAAAACCAAATTGTCTGAGCATTGATAATGTGTAAGAATAAATAATTATACCTAATCATTTATAGTAAAAGATACAATTATGTTCGTGTCATTTTCATTTCAAGTGATTGCATTGGAAATTTGGCATGTAATATATAGCAAAACTATTTAGAACTTAGAAAAACATCCCATGTTAAGTAGTAAACTTATGAATTGTTGTATATATAAATTTTATAAAATTTTACACAAACACACACACACAACCTTGTTCTTGAAGGAAGTAGAGGTTCCATCCCAAAACCAATTGCCACTGGGGGAGTAGCCCAACTCCTTATAAGCTCACTCTGATACAACGAAGGAAGTTGAGGTTTCACCCCAAAACCAATTGGCAATGGGGGAAGTAGCCCAACTGATGCAGGGCAGTGGCTATAAGCTGCTGTCCAGCGACCCAAACATACCCAAAATACAGAGAATAGAAGGATAAAGCAGTAGAATCGAAGTTGGAACGAAGATAATTGAGTTCTAGGGCAAAATCCCAATAGAAACTCTATAGACTAAAGTCTGAAATTATATTCATCAACAAAACTAAATACAAGAGTCTCTTAATAGCCTATTTATACTAGAATACAAAAAACCTAATTGACATAGGAAATTAAAAACCTAAACAGGAAATTAAACCAAATCCTAGTAAGAATAGGAAAAAAAAAGAACTAATAATTTAAAGTAAATAGAACCCTAGCCCAATTGACTAAAGGCCCAAGTGCTCTTTGGAGAGCCCAATAGATGCTCCTGCATCAAACTCCCTTGGTTGGAAAAGACTCGTCCTCGAGTCTAGATCGCCATCATCGAAGACTCCATGAGAAAACTGAATTCTTCCTTTCCAAATAAAGAGATATTTTTGAATATCGAACCATTCTTGAACACTTATGATCATTCTCTTGCATCAATTCCACCAGGTTGAGAAGAATTCGTCCTCGAATTCCAATGTTGTGATGAAAACTGTCCAAACAGAACCTCCGCTTGCATAAACTGTGTATAGAACTTTGGCCTTGAAATTGAACATTCCCACTCCAAAGAAATAGATACTTAGAATATTTAATCCTTCTAGAACAATTCAAGTTATCCATTGTATACAACCTTGCAGCCCAAAAACTGTTCAATCCAAAAGCCATTAGATTGACACGATCAACGAAGTTCTTGGCAATCTTCAAATCAAAAGCATCAACTCCAAGAAAATCAACGGACTCAGAAGTATCACAAGAAGTCATCTCATCTCTAATGGTTCCTTCAAGACCTTCTTGTATCACATTGCCTTCAAATTTGTATGGATTGTGTTCCTTCAAAAGTTAAGACCCAACCTTTTCTTGATCCACCACCTTCAAGATTACACTAGATTCATCTTGCTTACTCTCACCATATACATTGTCAAAATCAAAACTTTTCCCAACCTCAAAACAAATTTCACAATCCTCTTTTAAACAACGATCAAATATGGGAGGGATATCTAAATTTACGAAACTAATTAAAGAATTAGAGCGAATCGCTCCTTCCAATCCACCTCGATCACCATCACCATGGTTTCCAGCTTCATGAAAGGGGTTTACCTCTTCTTCAAAGTCATCCTTACGACCACCTTCCGGTATGTCTAAGGGTTTGCGGGTGCGTTCCGGAATCTCCATATAGGCATCCTCGCGTTCCTGTCGTTGGAGGGCTTGCACCGCTCTCGACAACTCTTCCATCATACGCCACATCTCAGCCATCTCTAATTGTTGGGCTTGGTTCCCTCGTCCACGACCTCGAGCACATCCAACCATGGTGTGGAGCAAGGATTAACCTAGGCTCTAATACCAATTTGATGCAGGGCAGTGGCTATAAGCTGCTGTCCAGCGACCCAAACATACCCAAAATACATAGAATAGAAGGATAAAGCAGTAGAATCGAAGTTGGAACGAAGATAATTGAGTTCTAGGGCAAAATCCCAACAGAAACTCTATAGACTAAAGTCTGAAATTATATTCATCAACAAAACTAAATACAAGAGTCTCTTAATAGCCTATTTATACTAGAATACAAAAAACCTAATTGACATAGGAAATTAAAAACCTAAACAGGAAATTAAACCAAATCCTAGTAAGAATAGGAAAACAAAAGAAGTAACTAATAATTTAAAGTAAATAGAACCCTAGCCCAATTGACTAAAGGCCCAAGTGCTCTTTGGAGAGCCCAATAGATGCTCCTGCATCACCAACCTTTCAGGGTTTGTTAGTTTTCCAATGCATGATATTTTCGCCTTCACATTCTCACAGTTCTTGTATCGTTTTTAGTTATGATATATAGTGAATAACTAACATGATAAGTGATGGTGATAATCTAATGGATGTATTTATGTAAAGATCCAACTATGTCTAACCATTCATTTATTTCATTATATATATTACAGAAGCCACTTAACATGTCATTAATGAATACTAAAGAGACGAATCAAATCTTCATTCACGTGTAAAATTAATAATTTGTTTTATTTTGTCAGAAAAGGAAAAGGGCAAGGTTCAAACATGCCTTTTTGATTCAATATTTTTACATGAATCTCTTGGACGCGAGTGGGTGTGTCTTTTGATACTTGTAAATTAACATTGACACTTCTAGTTAGCACATATCGTTTTTAGTTAGGCTGCATAGAGAAAGGGGTAAATTAACATTGACACTTCTAGGCCTCAACCGAATTATTTTATTTATATTTTAATGTTGACCGAATGTAGGTATTGCAGAGTTGAGAGTTCATGTATACGTTGTAACATCCTTTACGTCAATGATTGTTTATTAGTTTATAATATTTGTTTAAGCTTAATGGCTCCAATTTCAGGTACTCATCTATGTCGCATCTTTGGTTGAGGTGACCAAAGAAGAACTTGCTGAAGTAATTTACCAAAATGCAGTACGCTTATTCTCTTATGATACCTGCGGCGGGCAATCTTAAACTAAGTAGGAGCCTAAGTTCTTGTTTCAGATCTGGAAAGGCTGTATAAATTCCCGTGACGGGCTTTAGTAACAAAATCATATGTGCAAAGTAGGCAGATAAACAGCGTGTCCGTAATATTACCGTGTACTCAAGTTCTTGTTTCAGATTTCCGCGTTTTTTAAATTTACTTGTCTGAAAACGATGTAGACAAAATTGGCAATAAGTAAAGTGGTTTATGGTCAAAACAAACCATAAATGAATAACCCTCTCGCCTATCCAATCTCCTTGGCGTCCATCGCATCACCATCGGCAATCTCGTTTGCGAAAAGCTCTCTTCTTCTGGTCTTTTCGCTCTTCAATATAATATATATATATATACAGAAATTTTCTTATGCGGATATCCGGACGTTGTTATCGTGCGGACGCAGTGTATTCTGCATCACCGCTTCGCCATTGCCTTGCTTATTTACACACGCATCCGCACGCCCGCACGTTAACGATCCTGGATAAGAGAATAACTGTATATATATATTTTTGAACTTTTCATTTTTCATTTTTATTTCATTATCAATTAATATTTTTCTTATTATTCAATATGTCAATCTACGTGGATTCATTCATTGCCACATCACAAGTTAACAGACCTCTTAATGGTAAGAATGATAGTGGGTATGAAAGTGATTGAAAATCAAAGTTTGGGTATGAAGGGACAAAAAAAAGAGTTATGTAGTAATGGCTAAAAGTCGGTAAACTTCTGGGTAGTAAACCTAAACCCTAAGCTCCAATACTTAGGGAACGGGATGGGGAGGTGGGGGTGCAATCTCACACTTTATTTTTGTTCATTTATGCTTTAGTAGATCTTTTTTGCCCCTTTGAAGCCTCAAGCTCTCATTTGAATTCTCATATTTTTCGTCATCAAATTGAACAATCCTAGCATTTGTCTCAGCCAACTCTAACAGACGTTACAGACATGTATTGTTGAATTGGTTCATTTCTGTTTTAACATATCTTTTTTTGTCCCTTTCAAGCATCAATCTCTCATTTGAATTTTCATATTTTTCATCATCAAATTGACCAGTCCTAGCCTTTGCATCAGCTAACCCTAACTCAAGGTACAGACTGGTATTGTTGAAAAAGTTTAGTTTAGTTTTATTTCAGTTTTTGCAGATCAATTGTGCCCCACTGAATCCTCAATCTCTAATTTGAATTGTCTTATTTTTCCCCATGAAATTGACCAATCCTAGCCCTTGCCTCAGCTAACCCTAGCTCAAGGTACAGACTGGTATTGTTGAAAAAGTCCAATTTTTTTTTTTTTAATTTCAGGTTTAGTAGATCTATTGTGCCCCACAGAAAACTCAATCTATAATTTGAATTATGCAATTTTTCCCCATCAAATTGACCTATTGTATCCCTTGCCTTAGCGAACCCTAGCTTACAACAGATATAGTTATTGTCGAAAAGGATTAGTTCTTTTTATTTTTGTTTTTGTAGATCTATTGTGTCCCTTTGAAAGCCCCAATCTCTAATTTGAATTCTCCTATTTTTCCCCAACAAAATGACCAATCCTAGTCCTTGCCACAGTCAACCCTAACTCACGATACAGACTAGTATTATTGAATAAGTTCAGTCTTTTTAATTTCAGTTTTAGCAGATCCATTGTGCCCCACTGAATCCTCAATCTCTAATTTGAATTGTCTTATTTTTCCCCATTAAATTGACCAATCATAGCCCTTGCCTCAGCCAACCCTAGCTCACGGTATAGACAGGTATT